>JAZAYU010000136.1:0-661250 GCA_038501625.1 Corbicula japonica
CTAGGTGTCGTAGAGCTATACACAATTATTTTCAGGTTCTCGCATACTGTATCAAAAGAAGAACAAGTTGTCTTGATGACTGTTTTCCCACCAACCCTATTACTCGACAATGTTTAAAACGAAAGCTCGCAAACACACAACATTAAGTTCTTATTTAAAAGGTTGATTATTGCTAAGAAAATCATAACTGGCCGGTGCTTGATCTGTGTGCATGGGGTAAAGCAATAACCAAGAACAAGAGTACAGTAAAACAACATAACTTGTACTTGATTTTTCATATGAGAACCTGTTGGTGCAAGAGTGTGCTTGTTCGCCCTAGAACCTGGTTTTAACCCCGAAGGCAATAATTTTATCACTCACCGTTCCAAGGCGGTAACCCTTCCGCTTCTATTTCTCGTTATTCGTTTTTCCTCTCTACTTTAAGGATATTAGAAGTGTTTCAAAGGGATATCGAATGTTACGAGAACAACAAAGTAGTCATAGAAAAAAAAGCCGAAATCAGTCGTCGCTGTCGCTTCAATTTTGTAATAGCCAGTGAGGTCATTTATTTTTATCAATTACAGGGTCAAACAGACACACCGGCAATAAAGCAAGCAATCATTTCATTAATCAACAAACCTTCTCATTATATGATCCAAGTATACAAGTCTATACCTTACAATATGTATACAAATTAGAAACAAAATAACACATACCTTTTCGTTGCTTAACTTGTCGCCATCTTGTGGACTGCCACAGGGTACCCACTATTTGGTACAGGGCAGCTGTTACATGACAGTGTTTTTAGGTGTGCGGAGATGCTGTGTCTTCTCGATTTAGCCGTTCCTGATATGCATATTTCACATTTTTATCAAACGTCTACATGTGTACATGCGTTGTCAAGATTTCAATAGAAATCTGCATAATTTTTAAAACAAATCCAAAGTTGTAAATAATTCGATCTTCAGTAGTTGATGTAGTATTCAAAGCGTTAAAGCTTATCGTGATACTATGTTTTGAATGTTTGAATTTACATATTATGTTTTATATGGTGGCTGATTTATGCCATTTCGTTTTTTCGTTATTTCGCCGCGAAATAACGCCAAGCGAAAAGACGAAATAACGAAAAAACGCCACGCGAAAAGACGAAATAACGAAAAAACGCCACGCGAAAAGACGAAATAACGAAAGAACGCCACGCGAAATAACGAAAAAACGCTATTTTTGCGCGAAATAACGAAAAGTCGCAGTGCAAAAAAACGCCAATTTAACTGTACAAAATAGCGTTCTTTCTAGCTTCAAGTGGCGTTTTTTCGTTCTTTCGCTCGGCGTCTTTTCGTTATTTCGCTTGGCGTCTTTTCGCTCGGCGTTATTTCGTTATTTCGCGTGGCGTTTTTTCGTTGTTTCGCGTGGCGTTTTGTCGTTATTTCGCGTGGCGTTATTTCGCTTTGCGTCTTTTCGTTATTTCGCCTGGCGTTTTTTCGTTATTTCGCTGCGCGTCTTTTCGTTATTTCGCGTGGCGTTTTTTCGTTATTTCGTCTTTTCGCGTGGCGTTATTTCGCGGCGAAATAACGAAAAAACGAAATGGCATAAATCAGCCACCATAGTTTTACGTATATAAATGAAGAAATTGACATAGCCTTTTATTTTAATTGATGTATAATAAATTCTACATAAAATGCTTGTTTAGAGGCATCCAAACTCTGTATTCATTACTAGCAATGAATTGTAGTTTTCTCTTTGAAACGGATAGTCTGAGTCAAATTAAGTAATATGAACACTACAAATAAAAATTTGTTAGAAGGCGAACGACCACCCGAAAATATCTTAGGTGAAACTCCTTTTAAAGTCTCCGGGCATTTTATTTTTTAAGGAATTAAATAGATTTCTAAATATATAAAAGAATGCATTTTTTAATTGAATGAGACCATGGTGGTAGGTAATTACGTAATCCAAATTAAGGCTGTGTACATGTAAGTTAAGGACAGATTTCTCCTAGCAAATAAACGTAGACTAGTTATTTTTACGAAACAAATAGCTGCAATGAATTAGTCAAAAGACTTATCACCCTTGGGGCCCTCTCAATAAGTGCATACATGTTAAGTAGTAATAATAAGGTTTAACAAAATTCCATTCTGTGTAGTTCCGCCCCTTGTTTCCTCGTTTAGGGCAAACCCATTCTTTTATCGGAATTTTTTAAAAATATTTTAAAATTTATTTTGTTTTAATATTTTGGCCATTTTTAAGATGGGTGATTTCAATATACCAGCCAATATTGATTTAGATATTGTTCAATCACCCCAATCATATAGTTTCTGCTTTTTGAATTTTGCATTTGGCGTTGTCTGTGATACGCAGAATTTGTATTCTCAAATCCCCTGTCAAAACTCCATTTTGTTTAGTTCCGCCCATTGTTTTCTCGTTTAGGGCAAACCCGTTCTTTTATCTGGAGATCATATGTCGCTGAACATGGAATGGTATTAATCTGAAAATACCGCATTGAAGGTTCCCTGTTCACCGTCATATGCATTCTATCGTGTGGGATGAATCAAAATTGTACTGTTACAAACAGCGAAATGCAAAATTATAAAATCAATGTACATTTATTATGGAACCTCTAAAACTTAAGCAAATACTCAATCAAGTTTAACTTATCATAAAAAATCATCAAAATAATCATAATCAAAATGTGTTGGAGTCAATGCATAAGAGTATAATTCATTGTTACCAAAGATGGTGTATTGTTAGTTTAAAAGAAGTATGTATCATAATATTTGTTCTGCTTTATCCAATTTGTTAGGTTTGTGATAAACTTATTTATTGTTTTACTTAATCTTATGCTATCTTATACTATTCCAAATCCTGGATCCAGATCAAGCATACTTTCCTTGAATAATTCAATTCTTGGTCGCGGTACTTTAAAATCTGTAAAGCTGGAATATCCTATATTCAAACCAGATGACTCCCTATATTGGTACATATCTTGTATGTATTCAGGTACAAAATTATTGTGAACTTTAAACATAAATTTTGCTTTCTGTAGTATAATTCTCTGGTGAATAGTAAGGGAATTAATTTTGTTAATGGCATCCTTAAAACTAATTCTGGTCCAAATATTGTTTTGCATGCTCTTTTCTGTACCGAGAGTAGTTTATTGAATTTATTTTCTTCAGTGCTTCCCCAAATAACAATAAAAAGGTATAAGTGCGGTCGTTTATATGGTTTATAATAAATTATTCTACTGTTTATTTTTTTATAAAATCCATATAGAGGCTATTTTTAAACTGTTAACATGGACATCCCATTTAAGATTATCGTGTGTATGTACGCTAACGGTTTATCTCCCGTTGTTAGTTTTAGACATTTTTATAATTAAAATTTAGCTGAATATTTCCCATTTTGGTTCTATTTTTGCGGAGTTTTGATGAAATGACCGTTGTTTTTCAGTGTTATGCACCGTGCTATTTGCTTTACACCAGGTTTCAAGAATATCTAATGAAAGCTGAAGATTTGGCTTAGTATATCTTTTGTGAAGCTGATGTCACTTATTATTGTGTTATCGGCATACAAGTCTGTGCTATTTACTGACGTGATTTGATAAGTCTTGTGACAAGTCATCAATGAATTATCAAAAATCAAAAAAGGAGAGACCGTAAAAGTGAGCCATGGGAAACATCACATTTGAATTTAACTTCTGCAGAGTTTACGCCGTTCAAATTTAACTTATTTTCGCTCATAAAGATAAGATTTGAAAACACTTGTTTGGTCACTCCATTTATAGAGTTTTAATTCCCTTAATAAGATATCAAAGTCAACAAGATCAAAAGTTTTTCTGAAATCAATCACGATTAATCCAACAATTTTTCCTTTATTTTGATCCACTTAATATGTCATAAAACTGTCATGAACATGTTTTTTCTGATAATTTTGATAATGTAGGAAGAATTGACTGCAAACTTAAAACAAAAACTTAGGTATAATGCACTTTTTAAAAATCAATGCTTACCGTTCTTAACGACAGAGCCTTTCAAAACGATAAACAGAAATGGCAAAGTAAAAGACATATTTTATTGACAAAGAATTTATTAATCTCTCGAAATTCCGCTTCTAGAATTGTACACCGTTAATAGAAAGCAATCGATTTATTTTAAATTATTTGTTGGTAAAAGCATAAAGAAATACGAAATAACACACAAAAGACTTATGCTATTTCAACACTCGGGATTCGTGGCTTCAGACATTTGCCAGGGGAAATCAAAATGATTCGAATCAATTCAATGAGATTCTCCCTAAGATTGATTTCAAATTTCGTTTAATGTCAGTTTGAAATGAAAAATGTAGAATTAAGGCATATAATCCAGAAATAAAAAAGTAGTCCGATTCTTAAAAGTTTAAATGATAATGTTGAAATGACCTTATAATAAGCATTTTATTAATACACACGGGAATTTCTTAAATCGCCATTTCGCCCAATAGGTATTTTTTATTCATACGTAAATAAAAAGAATCACAAATATTCCCTGTGGTGTTGAGTGCAGCAAGTGAAAACAGATTAACACTGATCAGCAAGTACTTTCTCAGTATCTTATTTACACTAAAAAGGAATGGATTGTCTAGCAAAAACAGACATAAAACTGGCCGTGCATATTCATAACAAGGAAAAGTTTATAACTTTGCTTATTTTTCAAACACACGCATATTTTAAATTTTAATGCATTTCCGGAGGCTAAAGGTAAAGGTAAAGGTATGGGTTTATAATCTGTAATTAATGTATTCAACCGACTTTCCCATTTTACCCCCGATCACTGGATATATAAGTCGTCCGTTAACAGTCGGCGCCGTAGGCAGCCACGGAACATTGGCTTATATTCCTCATAGGTACCCATTTATACACCTGGGTGGAGAGAAGCAATGAAACGCTAATGAGACAGATTTTGTTAAAATTCAATGTCGAATGAAGATTTTGTTCTAAAATAATCAATATCAGGCATGCAGAGTTCTGCATTTAAACGCCCCTTTTAAAAGATTATCTATTGAATACATATTTTTCAATTAAATTAATCGTGTATTATTTCTGACTTGATTGGTACCATTTATAATCCATGTCGACATAACTAATACATGTAGACATGATGATTGATTGAAAATGCTTAATGACAATAAGTTAGAATCAAGACGACAGCAAAACTTTATATTTGTCAACTTTTTCAAGTATATTTTATACAAGTAGTGTTAGTTTCAAACGTATATAGGTACAATTTATTTGTCAGTTTAAACGCAAATATCTGCATAAAGATCATAGTTTTATTACCTGGGACCAATCGCCGTTTTTATGTATAAATGTTGCCCTTTAAAACACCCGATTTAAGGTCCCATGTCTACTTTTATATCTGAACCATCATTTTGAATTGATTAAATATATATTGTTTACTTTTGCAGATATGCGTTTAACCCGTTGCTATGCGGAAGGAAATGGGCATTGTAGGAACAGACTCAAACGAGTCTGCAATATTTGTATACATGTCGTGTTCGGTGACTTTTAAAGTTCCCTTTTTATACGCCCGTTTGAAAAACGGGACGTATTATTGGAACACCTGCGGCGGGCGGGCGGGTGGGCGGCGTCCACATGGTTTCCGCTCTCTAAGTCAAAGAGTTTTCATCCGATCTTTATCAAACTTGGTGAATATGTTGGTGGGCATAATATCTCGACCAAGTTCTATAACCAGCCAAATCCCCCCAGGCACTCCTGAATTATGGCCCTTGAATTGTCCAAAATTACTGTTTCCGCTCTCTAAGTCAAAGAGTTTTCATCCGGTCTTTATCAAACTTGGTGAATATGTTGGTTGGCATACTATCTCGACCAAGATCTATAACCAGCCTAATCCCCAAAGGCACTCCTGAATTATGGCCCTTGAATTGTCCAAAATTACTGTTTCCGCACTCTAAGTTAAAGTGTTTTCATCCAGTCTTTATCAAACTTGGTGAATATGTTGGTGGGCATAATATCTCGACCAAGTTCTATAACCAGCCAAATCCCCCCAGGCACTCCTGAATTATGGCCCTTGAATTGTCCAAAATTACTGTTTTCGCTCTCTTAGTCAAAGAGTTTTCGTCTGGTCTTTATCAAACTTGGTGAATATGTTGGTGGGCATACTATCTCGACCAAGTTCTTTAACCAGCCAAATTCCCCCAGGCACTCCTGAATTATGGCCCTTGAATTGTCCAAAATTACTGTTTCCGCTCCCTAAGTCAAAGAGTTTTCATCCGGTCTTTATCAAACTTGGTGAATATGTTGGTGGGCATAATATCTCGACCAAGTTCTATAACCAGCCAAATCCCCACATGCACTCCTGAATTATGGCCCTTGAATTGTCCAAAATTACTGTTTACGCTCTCTAAGTCAAAGAGTTTTCATCCGGTCGTTATCAAACTTGGTGAATATGTTGGTGGGCATACTATCTCGACCAAGTTCTATAACCTGCCGAATCCCCCCTGGCACTCCTGAATTATGGCCCTTGAATTGTCCAAAAAATGAATTAGCGGTATCTGCTCTCCAAGACGAATAATTTTTCATCAGATCGTTAAGCAACTTTGATGATCAGCATTTTGACGGGCGTATTTTGTGTCAGTTTGGCACTCTTGTTATCTATAATTTTATTGCTGCCTATAGACAGGCTCAATGAAAACGATCCTGAAACACAATCATATGTGTTTAGAACAGCGGTTTTCACGAACAATGTTTTTCTATTTCATGTTAATAAAACCAACTCTTTTATAGCACGATTTTTCACGAGAACTGTTTAATAAAAGACTGAAAAAAATCCTAGAAAGAACTTACAAGGTGTAAGATCGTTCTTTTTTCTTTCTTGTTAAGTTGATCTCTCTTAGATTGTTTAATTAACTCTGGTCTGGGAAGGGTCATTGGTGCATGTGTACCTGTGCGCTACAATCATATTGCTTTAAGCCTATTTTATTTGTATCTCTCTGCAAGCTATTGAGGATTTTTAATTTCATAATAAAACATTTTCTAATGGTTTCACTGACTTTTACAATTGTCACTTAATTTAAAAGTCCGCACTTTGTAGTTCTTTTATTCGCAGTACGAAGTACCTTAAATAAAACTAATAGTCTTCAAGATATACTTTTGTCTTCTACTCTTCTTTTAAATGAATTGAAAAATCGCCGCGTTAATGTATTCTACAATACTGTTATATTTTCTGAACACAACAATACAATTACTTGTGGCGAAAACACAGACGGTCATTTAGACACTGACCATATATTACATTTTCTATTTTTGTGTTTACATTTTGCAAAGTAAAAACTTCCAATTGGGTTATTGCACATATTAAATTAAAATACATATTTGTAACACAAACCCTGACTGGGATTTGATACATTGTAGCCAAATGTAACCTGGGAGAGGGGTTGGCAAATGTTAATGTAAATATACACTCTTTTAAGTATTTGACGGCCTGTAACATGTTTTAACCACTTTGTTTTAATGTACAGAAAGTTTTTTTTTATTTTTTCTGTATTCTGCAATGCACTTTCTAATGGACAGATGTAACAGTTTATCATCCGCTTTTCCCTTTCAATTGCTAAGATGGCAGAATTTATATATTTATCAAATCAATGTTATAAACATTCCAACCCGACTCTAAAAATCCTCTACGTTAAAAAAAGCAAACAATCACAAAGTCAATAAAGAGCTAAAAGGATTTGGAACATGTTCACATTTTCATCAAACTTAATGGACGCAATCAAACAAACCCCGAGAAATACTATTCTATTATAATTATTGTAAGGCTTTAAGACGGGGTATTCATGTTGTTTGAGTCTCACGAAAGAACCGAAAAAAAGTTTTTAGAATCGCATATGTATAATTTACACAACGAGAATTTTGTTTTGCAGCGTAATTTAAGTAAATTGAGTATATTCTCTCAATGTTTGAGTAACCGAAACAAGTTGGAAAAATAAGAAAATGTGAATCTGACTTCGACTCACCGTTTTTGTCAATATCATTTTTAGAAGTACTGTCGGCGCAGCAAAGTTAACATGAAATGAGTGGAAGCATGGTTTGTCGCGATAAGCCGACGAAAACATGAGTGTTCATCAACATCTTATGTCAAAACTAGATGTCATTGTCGATAATGTTTGTTATCGTCGCCATGTCTCTTGGAAAATGCATTTATCGAAAACCCATAACTTACAGCTGTATTTAATAGAATTTGTTGGGGACATCTACATGTATTAGGCTAACATAAAAAATAGATGAAAAGGTAACTTCAAAGCCCCCATACAGGGCATATACAAAATATTGGATGCTCGGTTTGAGTGAGTCTCTAATGGGCAGTTATGGGCAGTAATGGAAATGCATTATACTCCCCACGCCGCCTAGCCCCGGTTTGAGCGCAACTGAATATTTACACAAGTAAACTGTACACTTTAGTCCTATCCCAAACGACAGTATGCGTATGGCGGTGAACATGGAACCTTCAATGAGATAATTTCAGATTAATACCATTCCATGTTCATCAGCGTATGGTGCCCAGATTAAAGAATGGGGTTACCATAAAAGAGAAAAGACTAGTCGGAATTGAACAGAATAGAAATTTGACCAGGAATCGGAGAAAAAAATCATGCATATTACAGAGAACGTCGAAGGCAAAAAAGCAGGAAATAGATCCTGGGTTTGATTGGACAATATCCGAATCTATAGGTGCTGGGATCTTGAAACCACTATCTCAAAACTACCGAAATATTCAAACAAAAGTAATTTTAAAAGTACTTTTTGAGTACATAGGTATCGTATTCAACGACATTCAAAGGATGTAGCTGAAGACTGTTAACAACACTGAACGATCGTTTTATATGATATAATTGCTGGTGTAACTGTTTCTTCTTTGTCTGAGATATATAAGAATCTGAATTTAAGATAAAATAATTGCTAGAAGAGTTTAAGAAACTCATTACCAACAAGCTTGACAAAATTAACATCCATAAATAATACGAGTAATTACAATATTCTGTTTGAAACCTACCACAGAACTGAGATAAGTTAAAAATAATTGACAGTATCTCAAACTATTAATAGGAGAATGGGAATGTCATTTTACTGGCTAAAGAATACTAACTAAACTACCCACAATAAATACTACAGCTGAGTGCAAACTATTGAAACAGAATTAATTAATAGTAAGACGAGACGAGACTTAAATAAATAAATAAATAAATAACTGTTTTCAATATTATTATATTGTTATAATATTATGATACGATAGCATCATAAAACAGGGCATTATTGCAATATGTGATTCTAGAACACCTGGGGTAGAGCTCAGCTGATGTAACCGACATTTATACAATGGTCACAAATTAAAATATCATATTTATTTATCGTGCTTTATGCTTATATTCGTTTTGAAAAGGTTGCACGAACACTAGCTTTACGTACATACAAAAAACACACAATGTAAAATAGGAAAAATGTATTTCAGTGAAAACCATCTAATTTGAAAACGTAGTATGAAATGATACCAAATTTTTGCACAAAACACCGTACAAAGCAAGATTTATGGCAAACTCTAGTTCTTGTACAACAACAAAATTATCCGTGCTCTTAACATCTTGTCTTAAAGCTATAAAAGAACATAAATTTAGGTATTGCGAAAACGGTTTTGAAAAGCACTGGCAAAAATTTTTTTTGGTCTATAAAAAATTTAAATGACGTTTTGAGGAAGCTTAAATCAAATAATTTTCAAGCTCTCGTTGAAAAAAAACTTTTGCTAGAGAAAATAAAACATTTATCGCTTGTAATAAACATCATTCTTTACATATGGTTCTTATGATAATTATACTTCATGGACATGTCAAGACCTTATCCGGGCGCTAACAGTTTTATTGGATAATATTTATTTGAGATTTGGTACCTCTATTTATAAACAAGAAATAGGCATCCCTATGAGTACTCATTGTGCAACCCTTGTTGCTGATCTGTTTTATACTGTTATGAAAGAGACTTTATGTTACCTCTCTCTACCGAACATCAAGATGATAATATTACAGCTTTAAACAACACCTCGCGGTGCCTTGATGATTTATTAAATATAGATAATAACCATTTTCAATCACTGGTTAATAATATTTATCATAAAGAACTACAGCTTAATAAAGCGAACACTTCAGAAAAGCAAGCAAACTTTCTTGATCTAAATTTGTCAATTGAAAATGGTTACGTCACGACTAAAATATATGATAAAAGAGATGATTTTAATTTTAATATAGTAAATTTTCCGTTTTTGAACGGCGATGTTCCTCGTTTAACCTCTTACGGGGTTTATATCTCACAGCTTGTTCGTTTTTCAAGAACTTGCAACGATGTGAATGATTTCAATGAACGCAATCTTTGCATTACAGAAAAACTTTTAAAACAAGGTTATCGGTATCACAAATTAAGGAAAACCTTTTGCAAGTTTTATCGCCGATACACAGATCTAATTCATAAATACAGGTGCAGTTTTAAATCACAATTGCAACAAGGTATTTCACAGCCAGTTTTTTTATATAGATTTGATTGATATACTTAAGAAGATAAAAGGCAATGTTAATTTCTCCCGGTTATTCGTAAAAACCATCGGTAAATTTAAAAAGAAAGGTTACCAATATGATATTTTACAGCGCTCTGCAGGCCTGGTGATTAACCCATCTACTATAGTTGATCATTATGCTTACCTCTTTGGTTGCACGACGGTGGCAGGGGTTTAAGAGTTTATGAAGGTTTATGGGGAAATCTTTTCTTAAAAAACCAAGAAGCTCGATTTGTTTCTTTTATCCCTGTCATATGTGTTCTTGCTGATTTTACTCCATGAGGTTTGGTCTCGGTAAGATCATTGAGTACCCGCCCTTTGGCTTTGCAATGCTATTAGCTTCTTAGGTTTTATATGTTTGTGTGCTTTTGCATGCAACATTGTTTAGCCGATAAGTGGGTTGGAGTTATTTCACCAAGACAACTTGTACTTGTTTTGTGCTACGAGAATCTGTTGGGGCAAGTGTGAGGTGAGGTTGATGCACCCTAGAACCTGGTTTAAACCTCCAGTGGCAATTTGTTTTGCGACTGACCGTTCCAAGGCTAATTGTGGCGTCCTACTTGCATTGACATACTTATAACAAACATGCTCTCTCTCTTCCTCTCTTATTTTTTGCTGCGTGGGGAGGCTGTGTTTTGTGTGTGGCGATTCATGATATGCATATATTACTTTTTTGTTTATGGCTTTACGTCATGACATCAAATACTCAAATCTGAATCGATTTGTAAACGTTCATATATAATACATGCATTGTTTAACAGTGTGTCTTAGTAATGTAAGGCATTTAAGGAACAATAGAGCAGCTAGCGGAAAATGACTGAATATTATGACAAAGGCATAAAACTTTGAAAACAGTTGTTGTGAATGGCACTATATGTGATTTAAAATAAAATATTTCCGAAAACTAAAGAGAAAATGATTTAAATTAGAAGGTCAAAATCACCAATAAAAATTGAAACTAAAATACAAGCACTTCTCGCTGCTGAGCTTTAAACGACTTTCTAGGTTATACCAACCGCATATTTGTCCCTCCAAGTTCTTTCAACAGTTCTCGATTACATGTTGAAATTCTGCACAAACTGTATCCTATACACACCTCCACAGGAACAAGATAAACAATTACAATAAAAACATTTGTATGAAATAATAATGTTGTAATTACTACACTCCTCCCCAGCACGTTCATCGATAAAAAGAAAATTATCAAAATCTCAATAACGGCATAATGCTGTTCAATTAAACTTTGCACAAATGAGTGTTACTACATGTGCTGGGGAGGAGTAAAACCTAGAAATGAGTATATAATAAGTATTTGTTTGGATACGTTAAGTGACTTTATAAATGTCAAACGTTTTTAATGCATGTTACATTTGACCATTTGTACCGTATATTCCTGAGCTAATTTAATTATTGATGGCAAAATGTGCAAGAAAAGCATTTAAACAGTTTTCTAAACGATGTTTATTTGGGCTTTTGTCTTATGCCGCCATTAGCATTATTTTGTGTTTGATATTAATGATGTGTATGTGTTGCTTTTGTTGTTCGGTGTATTCGAACCTAAGCATGTAAATAACAGTTTCAAAAGTTTAATAAACTAAACTTCTATACAATGACTGGTTACTGATGACTATCAATGTCACCAGTAAACTTACAATGTATTTCTAAACAAAAGATAAGCAGTATTTAAATTCTTCCTTGTGCTTATATGACTATACTTGATCAATAACATATCATTGTGTCTTGTCATTTTAGACACGGTGTTTATTTTGGTGATATAAACATGTACGTATAATGTAATGGCAATTTCGTGAGCCTGTTTTTGTACATACACATACACTTATATCAGTATAAGGGATATCGAATAGATAAAAAATAGAACTATTAAACCCACCGAACACGGTCAATATCAAAATATTTAATGCTCGGTTTTTAGCCTGTTCATAAGCATCAGAAATACATATTACATGCATACTTAAAAGCAAAACAGATTGAAAATTAGGTAGGTCAGAATATTTGTTGAATGCGTGTCAAAAAGTTTTTATCTTCAAATGTTTTTCCTTGAGTAAATATGAAATTCAAGATAGACATATTTTGACAATTTAAACATTTAAACATTCTTTTCAATTGTAGTAAAAGTAAGGCATTATTAAATACTTATAGAATATACTTAGTCTGAATCCTAATGTATTATAAATGATTTTAATTGGCTGACAATGTATCAATGTATGTTATGTTGCGAAAATGTTATTTATTTTGTATGGATTTATGTGTATGTACTACGTGACAACAATGTCATACTGGTTAAAGAACAAATCAGAGTAACTTAGAGCACAGAAACTAATGTGTCAAATGTGGTGTGTTTCGAAACAAGACCACTGAAAGAAAACTTAAACAGCTATTTTGATGATCAATATATTAAGTAAATTTTCATTGTGCTGCTTACTTTATAAAACGATTCAATTTGCTTAGAACTATATTCACAGAATTTTTTCTTATTTTCCCAAAAAATCGTGCATGTAATATTTCTTCCAACAAGTTGCTGTTCTGATATCTGAAAACTTAAAGTACAATTGGAATTTGTTTTATTCTAAATATTTTATTTTAATTGACCCTAAATGTTCCCCTTTTTAAATTGAGAATAACAAAAGCTAAAGAAATACATTTATTTTGTATCAATATTGATTGCTAAATGTATCAAACGTTTTCATAAACTGATAAGAAGTTTCGTATACAACTAAGCATCGTGAATTGATGTTGTGAAAATTCATACCATGCATACTTGCTTTGTAGGCAAACATGACGAAAACAGTGGTATCTTTATGTCTTCAGCAAACGCATGAAACTCTCCTATAATGTCAAAAGATGGTGTATTAAGGCACTTTTATTGCCCAAGTTAATTGTTCGTTGTATAATAAATGGCTGTGTTTGAGACTTATGGGTGATTTGACTTCAAAGTTCTGGACAGCATTATTTCGCGCAACATTTGTACCGGAAAAACCGAAAATGGAGTTTAATTTTGCCGACGGATAAATACGTTCATTAGCAGTAGCTTTATTTATGCGAAATGAAACCCATGCGAAATAAACCAATTCTACATTATGTGTGCTAGTTTTAATAATTTGTTTGAAATTCCTCTTAATCTTTTTCTAACTCTAGTTCTTGCACTACTACTAAATTATCCGTGCTCTTAACATCTTGTCTTAAATAATCTTGTCTGGTCTTGTCTTAAAATCTTGTCGATTTGTTTCTTTTATCCCTGTCATCGTGTTCTTGCTGATTTTACTCCAGGATCTCTGGTCTCGGTAAGATCATTGAGTAGCCACCCCTTCGGCTTTGCAATGCTCTTAACTTCTTATGTTTTATATGTTTGTGTGCTTTTGCATGCAACATTATTAAGCCGATAAGTGGGTTGGAGTTTTTTTCACCAAGACAACTTGTACTTGTTTTGTGATATGAGAACCTGTTGGGGCAAGTGTGATGTTGGTGCACCCTAGAACCTGGTTTAAACCCCCAGTGGCAATTTGTTTTGCCACTGACCGTTCCAAGGCGGTAACCCCTCGGGTTCTCATTTTTGTTTATTGTTAGTGGTGTCTTTTTTGAAACTGATCATTTTATTAACCATGCTATCTCCCCCTCTCTTCTTCTTGACTGTGTGGGGAGGCTGTTTTTTCTGAATGTGGCGATTCCTGATATGCATATTTCACCTTTTTACAACTATTAAAAAACATGTAATTAGGTATTGCGATAAGATTTTTTAAACTTCTGGCAAAAATCTATTTTGGTCAATTAAAAATTCAAATGACGTTTTGAAAAAGGTTAAATCAAATAATTTTCAGGCGTTCTGTTTGTCTACTTATAATTTCTTAACATTTATACCCTTCGCTCCCTAATATTTTAATATGAGACAAGCTTACCAGTCTCATTGAAAAAAACGTTTGCTAGAGAAAATAAAAACTTTATCGCTTGTAATGAACATTGGGCATTTTTTACAGATGGTTCTCATGATAATTATACTTTATGGTCTTGTCAAGACCTAATAGAGTCGCTAACTTTCTTACTGGATAATATTTATGTTAGATTCGGTACCTCTATTTATAAACAAGTAATAGGCATCCCAATGGGTACCAATTGTGCACCCCTTGTTGCTGATCTGTTTTATACTTTTATGAAAGAGACTTTATGTTATCTCTTTCTACTGAACATCAAGATGATATTATTTCAGCTTTTAACCACCTCGAGGTGCCTTGATGATTTATTAAAAAAAGATAATAACCATTTTCCATTACTTGTTAATAAGATTTACCTTAAAGAACTACAACTTAATAAAGCGAACACTTCAGAAAAGCAAGCAAACTTTCTCGATCTAAATCTGTCAATCGAAAATGGTTACGTCACTACTAAAATATATGATAAAAGAGATGATTTTCATTTTAATATAGTAAATTTTCCGTTTTTAGATGGCGATGTTCCCCGTGCAACATCTTACGGGGTTTATATTTCACAGCTTGTTCGCTTTTCAAGAACTTGCAACGATGTGAATGATTTCAATGAACGTAATCTTTGCATTACAGAACAACTTTTAAAACAAAGTTATCGGTATCACAAATTAAGGAAAACATTCTGCAAGTTTTATCGTCGATACCCAGATCTATTTGATAAATACAGGTGCAGTTTAAAATCACTATTGCAACAAGGTATTTCAGAGCCTTAGAAACTTAAGAAGCTAAAGGGCAATGTTAATTTCTCCCGGTTATTCGTAAAAACCATCTGTAAATTTAAAAAGAAAGGTTACCGACATGATATTTTACAGCGCTCTGCAGGCACGGTGATTAACCCTTCATTATGAGATCATTATGCTTACCTCTTGGGTTGCACGACGGTGGCAGGGGTTTAAGAGTTTATGAAGGTTTATGGGGAAATCTGTTGTTAAAAGAACCTAGAAGCTCGATTTTTTTCTTTTATCCCTGTCATCGTGTTCTTGCTGATTTTTCTCCAGGAGCTCTGGTCTCGTTGAGATCATCGAGTACCCGCCCTTTGGCTTTGCAATGCTATTATTTTCCTATGTTTTATATGTTTGTGTGCTTTTGCATGCAACATTGTTGAGCCGATAAGTAGGCTGAAGTTATTTCACCAAGACAACTTGTATTTGTTTTGTGATATGAGAACCTGTTGGGGCAAGTGTGAGGTTGGTGCACCCTAGAACCTGGTTTAAACCCCCAGTGGCAATTTGAATTGCCACTGACCGTTTGAAGGCGGAAACCCCTCGAGTTCATATTTTTGTACATGTTGTAAATTGTTAGTGGTGTCTCTTTTGAAACTTATAATTTTATTAACCATGCTCTCTACCTCTCTTCTTCTTTTTGACTGTGTGGGGAGGCTTTTTTGTGAATATGGCGATACAGGATATGCATATTTCACCTTTTTATCCAATTAATGCGATGAATGGTATTTTTTCTAAAACTACCTATATTACAATGTAATAGTTCTAAGTATTATTTATGTTTTTAAATTTTTAAACATGTTATTATTATTATTATTATTACTGTTTATTATTACTGTTTATTATTATTAATTATTATTATTATTATTATTATTATTATTATTATTATTTAAAAAGAATTAAAGCTTTCTTTGTGAGCATTCTATGCAGACAACATTATTACCTTGATGGCTTCAACGGAAGAAAAAAGCTCTCATAATATATAATATGTAAGACAAATGAGACCCTGGATGGTCGTTCGTTATATGATTCCACGCCAATATGGCACATAAAAGGACGTTTTCTTATTCAATGTCTCTTTTTTTGTCGGATTTTCATCTTAAGGATTGTATCAATTATTTTAAACAGACATATCGCATATCAGAAGCCACATTTAGAATCATCATCCTAACATAACGGATAAATTCTGAGAGAGAGACAGACAAAAGATGAGAGGTAGAGACGAGAGACATACAGACAGACAATTAGGCTGAACATCTGTTTGCTGCTTTTTAATCGTGATATCAACTAAGAATATCAATAAAAATATCAATGAAAGCAGTGTTGCAGTATCGCTATCATAAGTTTAAACATTTCCTGCAAGATAAATTGTCGATACTAAGATTTAATTCCTCAAAGAAAACAAAAATTGTAGTTTCAGTTGTTACTTCGACAACGAGTTTCACAAGCGGTATTTTATTTTAATTAAATAGAGACTTGATGAACAAAGTCATAACAATAAATAGCTGTGTCTGTTTCACCACTTTATATATAAAATATTTCAGTAAATATGAACAGATATGCTGCACAGGATTCCTTCTGTGATGTAAGTGTCGATATAGTGCTGATTAAATACAGCAAGGCTTCTTTGTGAACGTCACAATTGAAGTAATTACATTGACAAACATAATTAACAAACCATATAAATACAAAACAAATAAATGAAATTCTTCTTGAGGCACATGAATAAATAACGCTTCATATCAAGCATATCCAAACTGACGGTTGATTATCAAATAATATTTCGAATATTTTTTTCTTTCTCGCATCTCATTAGTCAAAAGGCACTAAGTTAACGTGTATTCCATCCAATATGTTATTCCTACAATTGAAATAATTCAGAATAGATGATATCAATTAATTACCAAATGTATTTCTTTACTTGGCCTTTTAAAAGTTGTGTTGTTCAACTCTTCATAAGAAAGTGAATATGGAGATTTCAATACAATATTTTTAGACTTAATTCACTCTTAGTCTAAAACTTGATGAAAGGCAACTTTATACCCTCACTTTCAAACAAAATATAAACACAATTATTCTTCTCTTATGAAAAAATATTCTTTTTCTCACTTGATTCTCAGAGATCTAAATCTTAATCTGAAATGCGAAACAAATTATTATTATTTAAGAAACTAAGTTTAAGAAATTTTATTTTTATTGACATAGTATGTAACGTTGCAGTTAAATAACGTACTATGTATATCAAATTAGGAAAGGAAAGTCGTAGTCTGACAGACAATCATGCGCAAATTATTGATTTAAAATGGATTAAGTTGGCAAATATTTGTCATGTCCGCAATTTGTGGTTTTAAACAGCAGCGAAGTAATGATATTTGTTTTGTCCATGTTCAAATGAAAAATTAAAAAATGCTTTCTTTAATTTCATCGTTGCTACAATAAGGTGTAACAGGTGATGTCTCTACATCAAACATAGGTTTTTTTCAAGAGCAAGCCAGTTACAGAGAAACAAATGAGAAATTTAAGTGTTTTATGTGCTAAACATTTAATGTAATAAATTACGTCATACGGATTTTAAAAAAACGCTCAGACTTCAGTCTATAACGAGAATAATAAGAATAACTTTTATTTGCGCAAAGTTTAGGGAAAAACGCCGAGATATAAAACTTTTAGTTTGACGTTAATAATGTCTTGTGCTCAGTCTAAGCTATATAAAAACTATTCAATAAGTAGTCAGATGGAACTAAATACCATATTATACATGAATATATGGTTGTAAGAAGAGATCCCAACAAAACAACAGGGAATAATTCAAATGTGTGGTTTTAAAACACCTGAGGTAGAGCACAACCAGTGTTTTCAATGATAATATAGTTATCAAAATTATGAATAGCACAAATGGAATATCATAACACTATGATTCTGTAGGTTCGTATTATTCAAGTGTGTATGTAAAAAAAAATTACACGCGAGACCGATTGAGCGTGATGTGGTTTACATACGCAACGAGAAATATTACGAAACTACGTACTGCAAACTGTCATAATGTTCATTTTGTTATACACCCTTCACGCTCAAAAAAATAAATCAATCAATCAAACAACAAAATTTAAGTCAAGAACGTGGTTAACATAATAGCAAATATAAAAATAGTAACGCAATAGTAAATTTATGAATGGCGTAAAAACATTTATGAATGGCGTCAAAATATCGTAACCGTTGTAACATGTTCCGGAAAATTACGACAACATAGTGTGACGTAGTATATGACGTCACATAGAACATGGGAAACTGCAAAATAAAGAGTTGGAAAACGGACATTGTGCAATACGGAATTACTAATCTGACGAGTTATATAAAGTTTGCGGATGAACGCTGCAGTTTGCTTAAGTTATTCATGGGTATATAATAAAATTACTATCGTGTTTGAAGCACGTAGGTTTCCTCTTTTGAATTAGTCTGGTCATCCGCTTAACATTTTTTTTTGTACAAACAATATCCGCTCGCGATGGAAACTGAAGTAGATTTTTCTATTTAAATGATAAAGTTTCCCCGAACAACCATAATGATGCAACATTGAACATTTTTTACTGTTATAAGAATCAGTTTCTTAATTATTTTAATATCCGACACATTTACCTTAAGCACGTGTTTCCCTAAAGTATGTATATCTTTGTATTTGCTTTCTCAGGTATTTCCAACAAAAAAGTCATTTTGATAGAATTTCACTCAAATTTTCAATACAGGTATTTTTAAATTTATAGTTTGATAGAGAAAAAGAAACATAGGGATAATGTGAAAGAGGCAACAAGAAAGAGAGAGAGAGAGATAAAATGAGAGAGAGAGAGAGAGAGAGAGAGAGAGAGAGAGAGAGAGAAAGAAAGAGACATGAATTCGCGCGATTGTATTGTTGTATTAACTATTGAGCATATTTTACACGGAATAATGTTGCTAGGGTTTTAACTCCAACCTTACTTAATCGCGATACGCGCGAAATATAACCCCGCGGAAAATATAAATATAACATAGTATAATTCACCTCGGATATTCGGCGACGACTGGCGTATATACATAAAAATGACAATTGGAAAGTCGCATTCTGTCATAATGTTCCTTTTATTATATACCCTTTTCGCTCAAAACAAATTTAAATAAACTAAACAACAAAATTATAGTCAAGAATAAGATTTATCCTAAAGAACTACAGCTTCATAAAGCCAACACTTCAGAAAAGCAAGCAAACTTTCTTGATCTAACTCTGTCCATTGAAAATGGTTATGTCACTACTAAAATATATGATAAAAGAGATGATTTTAATTTTAATATAGTAAATTGTCCATTTTTAGACGGCGATGTTCCTCGTGCACCACCTTACGGGGTCTTTATCTCACAGCTTGTTCGCTTTTCAAGAGCTTGCAACGATGTGAATGATTTCAATGAACGTAATCTTTGCATTGCAGACAAACTTTTAAAACAGCGTTATCGGTATCACAAATTAAGTAAAATAATTTGCAAGTTTTATCGCCGATACACAGATCTAATTCATAAATACAGGTGCAGTTTAAAATCACTATTGCAACAAGGTATTTCACAGGCAGTTTTTTAAGGAGATTCAATTTACAAACTTAAAAAGATAACATGCAATGTTAATTTCTCCAGGTTATTCCTTAAATCCATCTGTAAATATTAAAAGAAAGGTTACCAACATGATATTTTACAGCGTTCCGCAGGCCTGGTGATTAACCCATCTACAGTTGATCATTATGCTTACCTCTTTGGTTACACGACAGTGGCAGGGGTTTAAGAAATTATGAAGGTTCTTAGGGAAATCTTTTCTTAAAAGAACCTAGAAGCTCGATTTGTTTCTTTTATCTCTGTCATCGTGTTCTTGTTGATTTTTCTCCAGGACCTCTGGTCTCGGTAAGATCATTGAGTACCCGAGCTTTGGCTTTGCAATGCTATTAGCTTCTTATGTTTTATATGTTTGTGTGCTTTTGCATGCAACATTGTTGAACCATTGGGTGGGTTGGAGTTATTTCACCAAGACAACTTGTACTTGTTTTGTGATACGAGAACCTGTTGGGGCAAGTGTGAGGTTGATGCACCCTAGAATCTGGTATACACACCCAGTGGCAATTTGTTTTGCCACTGACCGTTCCAAGGCGGTATCCCCAAAGGTTCTCATTTTTATGTTAATTATTTTAATTGATATACTTTTCTCTCTCCTTTTTTTGCTGCGTGGGGAGGCTGTGTTTTGTGAGTGTGGCGATTCCTGATATGCATATAATACTTTTTACATAAAAGTAGAAATAAAATAATAACGCGATAGTAAAGTTATGAATTGCGTAGAAAACTTATGAATGGCGTAAATATATCGCAACGGTTGTAAACTGAGACGGAAATTCCCTATTTTGGAGTTCGTTATGTGCCGAAAAATTACGAAAACATAGTGTGACGTAGTATATGACGTCACATAGAACACAGGTAGCTGCAAAATAACGAATGGGAAAACGGACATTGTCCAATACGAAATTACGAATCTGACGAGTTGTACCATTTTTCCGGATTAACACTGCGCTATGCTAAAATCATTTATGGGTACATTGTATATAATAAGACCAAGAAAATAGTTCTCATTAAATGGGTGCTGGTTAAAACGGCCTCAGGTAAAAACGGCCTCAAGTTAATACGGCCTCATTTTGGTTAAAACGGCCTCATTTTGGTTAAAACGGCCTCACTATTTGGTCAAAACGGCCTCACATTTTTATTTTTTGGTTAAAACGGCCTCACTTTTAGTCAAAACGGCCTCACTTTTAGTTAAAACGGCCTCACTTTTTGATCAAAACGGGCTCAATTTTAAAATAAATTTTAAATATTGTATTAGCAAAATAAAAAATTAGGTATCTTTTTTAATGCTTTAATACTCTTGATAAGTACATGGCAATACGTTAAATTCTTGGTTTGTTCTTTCTATACAAGTTCGTTTATTTCTTGATTGGTCAAACTTAGTAATTAATACTTGTTTTATTTTCATCAAAAACAATGATTGTCCAATATAAAATTTATGCATATTGTTCATTGAAAAAGAAACCCAGTATTCAGTCTGGTTAATTTTGCCATCTTTAATCTACCACCAATATTTGATTATCATACGATTTTGTGCAGGTGTCTATAATAATTATTAATTGATTTTTCTTAAAATTATATTAAATTTCTTTGTGAAACAGCATGCTTTGTGTTTTTAAGGAAAACCTAATCTAATCCGTTAATACATGTATTAATAACTTTTATATTACAGATATTAATATTATATAGATAAACAATTTTTGACAGTAATTTTCACTGAACTGCTAAACAATAATTGATAGTGATAATGACAATAAAAATAATGGGATGAAATAACTTTAGTGATAATAGAAGATTGTCTTTAAATTAAAAAAAATAAGAAAATTAAAAAAGCCAGTCTGTTTCTGAACTAGAGCTATGTACTGTATTTGTTAAAGAAAAGGGTAGGGGGAAAAGGTAAAAATCGTAGGTATCAGTAGTCTTGACATTTTGTATATATTCACATCACTTATATAATCTTCTATTTCCGCATCAATTAAAATTTATTAGGAAACTACTGTGCAATTTGTTTATTTAGTAAATGATTTTAAGTAATTTTCACATATAAAAGATAAAAAGAGTAATTTGAATAAATAGTGATTATAGTGATGTTCTGCTTTCATGAAATGGGGGATAACAATCATTGTACAAATCGTAGGTGATTTTCACATATTCATGAATATTTCATTTTGTTTTCTATTAAAATAATATTTGACTGGAACAGCGTAAAGGGTAATGTTGTAAGAAAATTGGAAGAGAGGACATTGTATAGGTGTTATGACATGGGTCCTATACGAAAAGTTCCAACCGTAAATGAAACGTACTTTGCATGTAAATTCCAGCCGTACTTGAATAGAATTACGTGATATTCTTATAATACAAATTCTAAGTTAAGGTTTTACGTCTGTTAAGGATTATGGTTGATTTTTCCAGCTGTAAAATGCAGAAAGTCCGGCCGTAACTTTATCGTCAGAAAGATTGTGAGGAACGTAATTTTATGTTACGTCTTGATTCCAGCCGTACTTCCTAAAGTACGGTCCAATTACGGCCGGATTCCTGTTCAAAATTTCGTACAGGGGTATACATTACCGATTTTGTTAATTTTATTTAATAACTTCATTTTAATCATCATTAATTTGTTTAAGAGCTTAAAATCACACTGTGTTATACAATTTTGAACACCACCCCGTTACTGTTCATTGCCAGTAATTGACAGGATATTCTAACTTGCCAGTCTGTCCCCAAAATAATGGTGTCATGTTGAGTAGGTGTGAAGGACTCTTTAAGCGTGTGCGAACTGAAATTCTACAAGATCGCCACTTGCCCAGATGTTCTATTAATAATGGTGTATAGAAGCAACTAATGCTAATAGTTAAATCTTTACTTTGATATATTTTTGTTCATCATTAAATTTTTGGTACATTAATCAAACGTATAATTCTTTGCCTTCTGTATTTATTTAATTATCAATGTACACCTTCTCCAGTATTCTGTTTGAAATGTTTTTCTGTATCAAGGGCCGTCTTGAGTTGTCATTGCACTGACATCCGTAAAATAAAAATATCGAAATCTCTGTAACAGCAAAATGCCGCTTAATGAACCTTTGCACACATAAATGTATCTTCATTTTGCATTTATTAACGCAAGTTAGAACAGTAACTAGACAAAAATTCTCGTTCTATTTAAATTACATAAATTCACAAAATCTAAACAACACAAAAAATCTTTTCAAATACGCACATGAGTAATATGATAATGGCAATAATTTGTTGTGTCTATTTCTTTCTTCACATCAATTTACTAAAACATCTTTAAAAAATAAAAATGTAATTCAAACAAGGGTCATCTACTTAAAAAATAGTGAGGCCGTTTTAACCAATATTTTTCTGAAAGTGAGGCCGTTTTAACCAAAATGAGGCCGTTTTAACCTGAGGTCGTTCTTACGTCAGGCCGTTTTGACTGTAATCCCATTAAATCATAGGTACCACATCGAACGCCGAAAGCTTTTTATTCATAAGGAAGCAATTACGATCCTCCATACCATGCATGCCGATAGCTTTTGGGAGAATTTTAAACAACATCCCAATGGGTCGAAATGACACTAGCACTTGTGACGTCAAGGCGTCAGCTCCATAAGTACAAAATATTTGCGAACTAGAGAAGAAGTATCAACAATAGCAATACATTGATTTTTGTATTAATATTAAACAAAATGTATAATTATCAGAAATGGTTTTAGAAGAAACATAGTATTTTTCAAACGACATCTCTTACCGACCATCTCTTTTTAAGATAAAGATAAAATTCAATGCAATCTGCTGTCTGGTTGACTGGAATTTTTAAACTGGGATGTTGGGGGGTGGGGGTCAGCAGGGGTGGTGGGTACCAATGTTCGATTCTTCCACATGTGCTGTGCACCTCATATGCAGCAACGAAGATACTGTGTCAGATTTGACCTTCGACGACAGAGCAGTTCAAAGCATATTTTACCATGAAGATATTCCTCCGGAAGTCACAGACGTCAATACTGCTACCCAAACCACCAGCCGCCACCAAGATGAAGTTTTCTTTGACGACGACGCTATGCATGGCATTTGGGAGTGTATAGTAACAGGATAAGTCTCCTTAGTGATGTTTGTATGTAAAGTTATATAAGCCCACACTGGATATCGAACCCATACGGCGACAGCCACATTACGTCGAATGAGATTCAAATTTATAGCCCAAATAATTATTGACAGCAATAGACAACGTGGTTTGGTCAGACCGTTTACCGTTGGAGCATAACTTGTTTTAATAACTTTTCCATACAGTAACCCAGCTAACCCGAAATAAGAATAAGCTTTTAAACGCAGTTCAGATCTTCTCTATCAGATTTGAAGACTCATTTGGCATTGAGGAAATGATTCAAGAAAGAAAACAAAACAAGTTTTGTATTATTTTATGTTGTGCCGAGTTGCGTTGCGTTTTATTGCATTAGATTTTATCGTGTGTTTATTTGAATTTTATTCTATTTTTTATTATTTGAGTTTAGTATACATGTATGATGTTGCATTTATGCATAAATAAATCGCTTTTGAAACAATAAATATCGTTTTAATTTTGCTTTCCTAATAGAAGTGTCTGTCCTCAGAGGGGCAGCCCTGAATATAGGAAACCGTTTTTATCTCTGAGCCGTTTTAAAATTGAGCACAAAACTGAATAGATTTTTAAAATCGGTGAATTGGTTGCTAAGATAATTTGGAATAGAGTATACATGTTCTGTGTGGGAAATTGGCTATCAATTCCAGCGCAGATGTTTCTGTTACCCTCACTAGATCTGATAACTCTTCTGATGTTTTATCAGAGTTGAATAAATCTTAAATAAACTGTATTTAACTATAGTTAACAGAAAAATTAGCATCAGAAATTGAATCCAGAAATATCACGATTATTAATTTTCGAATAAAAAGGAACGGTTCGAGCACCTAAGTAATTTTCCTATATTTCCAAAAAAGTGAAATATGCATATTAGGAACAACCAAACTCAGAACTGACAGCCTCCCAATGCAGCGAAAAAATAGAGAAGGGCTGTATAAAAAAAAGGCTGGTTTGGGTTTTCCTGTTATAAAAATGTACAACAAATAGTTACTTCCATTTTCCTACTTTGCAGAGGTGTCTCATCATGCCCTTTAAATATTCGTGAAGTTTCATCAAAATAGCACTATCCGTTAAAATATTATTCTAAAATAATGGACAAAAATGTCAGGAGTGTGACAAAAAAGTGTGACACTTTTCAAAATCACATTTGTTCAAACCATTATTTTACAAAAGCTTGAGTAAAGACAAGTTTTAGTGTTGTTTTAGTAAAAGGTGCATTTATTAGGCATCAAATAATGATAAAATTAAGCATATTATACTTTAAGTAATCAAAATTTATGCTATTTAGTCAAGCGTGGTAGGTAAGAAAATATCTCAAGAAAATCAATACATCTTTGCTTTATAAATTTATAGGACTTTAAAGATTAATGGTACATAAGAAATGTTTTGTGTATCATTAAGTTTTATGTTTCTAGATGCAATAATTATAATATTATCATATCTATTGAAATTATCTTTGTCTGCAGCTCCCTTCAGAAAATGTCAGCTAAATTTGTCATGAGTGTGACATTATGAAAATATTGCAATATTCTGTCAACTTATCCTTAACATGAAAACAAGAGCATGTTTCTTCCTAGAAGTCTATGTCATGTTATGTTGAATTGTGACAAACAGGAATGGCCTTAGTGAAACATTTTTGAGTACACTGCACTTATGTTGCTGTCAGGAGTGTGACATACTTTCTTAACGATATGAATTTTTTATCTTTATGCAATACCACAAGTTCTAAAGCACTTATATTTGATGCTTCAACATGTATTTTAACAGAAATACACATTTAAATAATAAGAAACAGAAATACTTGTACTTTAAGCACATAAATTAAAATTCTTTGATGTATTTAATATTGGTCAATAAAGCTCCATTAATTTTTATTCTGCCACATATGAGTATAACTTGATTGATTTTGATCATTGTAAAGACTGTACAAACATATGGAGCAACCAGTTTGGTCTTTCTATGAACTTAAATTCTTTACATTTTTTTCAATTCACTTGATATTTTTCAAATGACAATATCTCAGCAACCAGTTGACTAATTTCAAAAATCTTTTCAGTTCTGTACTGAGTTTCAATAAGCAAAAAAAAAAACAGAATAACAAGTTTGGAATTTTTATGAACTTTAATTGTTCACTATTTTTTCACTTTTCCAGCCATTTGTTTTGAAACAGTCCAGAAGTAAAATATTCATATCAGTAATGGCTACATCCAGCAGACACAGCCTTCCCACAAAGTCAAAAAAATAGAGAGGATAAAATGATGTTGCTTCTTCCTGGGAGCGAACCCGCACCGTCACGGCGACATCGCCTAGCCCTGCAATTCCGACGATGTAACCAACTGAGCTAACCGGGACAACCCCAGAAAAGGTTGATCGGATAGCCCTGATATACATTATCATCACTGTACGACATCGATAACGGGTTATTTTACTGATAACAGTACTGACTTTATGTACGGGAGGACTTTTTACGGCTACCACACTGCACAAATAGCGCTACAGAAGAGCTCTCTTTTCTGAGCGTGGCGCTTCAGAAAAGAGCATGGCATTTCAATAGTCAATTTAAAAATGGACGCTACAAACAATTAACGAACAAACAAGTACAAGTTGTTTTGTTTTTTTTGGTATTATAAACCCATCCATCAGCTTAACACTGTTGCATGCAAAAGCACACAAACATATAAAACATAAGAAGCTAATAGCATTGCAAAGCCAAAGCTCGGGTACTCAATGACCTTACCGAGACCAGATTACTTGGAGTTAAATTAGAAAGAACGCAGAGAGGAAAAGAGAGCATGAGTTTATAACAATATTAGTTTCAAATTAAACACCACACAAAAAATTAACCAAAAAGAGAACCCTGGGGGTAATAGCCTTCGAACAGTCAGTGGCAAAATCATTTAATATAGTTTAAACCAGGTTGCTCAAAGTGGTTTTCACAAGAACAAAATGTACAAAATGTCTTGGTGAAATAACTCCAACCCACTCATCAGCTCAACAATGTTGCATGCAAAAGTATTTTAACATAATATTATAAAACATAAGAAGCTAATAGAATTACAAAGAAGTGGGACTCAATGATCTTATCAAGACCAGAGCACCTGGAGTCAAATCGGCAAGAACACGATGACAGGGATATAAGAAACAAATCGAGCTTCTATGTTCTTTTCCAAGATTTCCACATAAACCTCCATAAACGCGTTAACCCCTGTCATCTCAAAGAAACATTAGATTGCAATAAGCTGCAATTTAAGCTGAATTATTTCAAACCGTTTAATTAGACAAAAGCTGTATAGATGCAAAAACATGTTTCTATGACATATCATCAACAAAAATTACAACAACAACCACAAACAACAACAACAAGATACCTATATTTCATACCCGTTTACTTTAACACAAGGTTTACATTTACTTTAGTATATGGAAAGATTGTAATAAGTTAACTATTGTTTAAAACTGGAAAATTTCCTGTTCTGGTCCTGTAATTTTTGGAAGCACGGGTTTTACGAAATAGTTGTGACAGATATCAATGGATATATACGGTTGTAAATTTAACCAATAAAGTGTTTTGTTTAATGAATGCTAATATTGTCTAAAACAATTAGAAATGATAAGATTAAGTTTTTAACAGTTATTCACCTTAACGACATTGAGCTTTACATGCTTAATTGTGAACAGTTTATACAATTGCCAATGCCGTAATGTATCATCGTGTTTATAGGAAATTGAGCTATTCTGCAGAACATAAAAGAATATGCAGCAAGAATATGAAATGTCTTGACACATATTTCCCATGGTAGTTTCCTCTTCAATGATGGTAATCATACAGTTATTTACTGAAGCAGTGAATTTCATAAATGCAGTGCATTTTAAAAGAATTCCAGTCTGTCCTAAAAGGTCAAAAAGGGTGCACGTAAAACAGATCCCACAAGTCGCCACATCCAGCAAATGCGCCTCCCCAAGCAGCCAAAATGTAGACAGGAAAAAAGAACATGGGTTTACACGTTTATAAGAATATCGATTTCAAATATGACGACACAACCAATTAACGAAAAAGAGAACCATAAGGGCTACCGCCTTTGAACGGTCAGTGGCACTTGATTGCAGTGCGTAAATGATATATGGTAATACAGGCCACACACACAACTTATGAAATACCGGTAATTGTAAGTTGCCTGGACAAGATAGAAATAAAGGTAAACAACATGGCTCAAATGGCAACTCTGGTTAGTGTTTAACATATTCTTCAGTTTGTCTGCTGGCTTACCGCTTTATTCTTACAAAGTTAACAAGATGATAAGAGTTTGAAATAGTTTCTAGAGAACTAGGACAACTTAACGAACTAGGCCCGTGGTCAGTTTTTATAATTTCTGCCATAGTAATCTTTGCCGATGTGTGGTAAAAGATAACTGATGACATTAACACTTTGTTTGAGTGTGCCCTAGCTACTCTATTGAATGTGTTTGTAAAATAGGTTATGCAACATTGACAGATGTAATATATACTCAAAGGAAAAAGTTTTGTCAGTATTTTCTTTTACGCCGCAAATCTACAATATTGCAAATATCGTGAAAAAAAATGAACATGTGTATTGTACTTTACATATCACATATACAACGATTTTGTTTTCGAAAACCTTCCTCATTAGACCGTATTTGTGTAAATTTGAAATGCACGAGATTCACGTGCCGATGAAAATCGACATGTTTATTTTTACAAATTTCGTTTTACATTTAAGAGTTATGTCCACTAAGAAAATTTCCGGAGTAAAATTTCTGATAGCTTACATGGGTCGCCCTCCTGGCCTATCCTTTAATGACGCAAATATTGCGTTGAGACTTCTAGAAGCTGTTTTACATGCAGCTGACGTATCACGCCAGTTTGGCTGCCATGAACGAACAAAATATCGTTTGCAAGCGCGTTTCCGATAGACTGGCAGCGTCAGCAACCGGCCTTATCCAGGGAGGCCGTTGAAAACAACGCCGCGCGAAGATCGCTATTAAGAGACGTTATCACGACGTTTCTGCTTTACAACCGCTCCAACGCTCGTTTAACGCCTTGGACAAGCCTCGCGGACAAGAATATCCGTTTGTACCGCCCGACACAATCTGAGAGCTGCTGGTCTGATAGACCGACGTCCTTATGAAGGTATTCTTCTAACAGTACGTCACTGAGACGCACTTTTGAATTTGGCACGTCAGCACAGTCGCTGGACCAGAAAGCGATGGCACACGATTGTTTTCACCATTTTAATCTCTATGGAGTTGATAGAAGGATTCGTGTTTGGCGACGCCTAGGAGATGGGTTTAATTCTGAAAACGTCTTCGAATATGACCGTTACCTTGTTGGGGTGTTATGATATTGGATGTTTTTTCTTAAAACGGCAAGACAGAACTCAAACAAAACAGAGTTACTTAAATGCCACCCATTAATGTGCAGAAATCGTCAGTGTTCCTTACATAGTGAACGAAATGCTGACGTTCTAAAGCATGAGTATGCACGCTTGTTATAAACAACATAAATACATCCATATGGCATTAAAAATCCCTAGATCTCTCCCCAATTGAACACATGTTGGACGATCTTGGAAGAAAGGTGCATGACCGGAATCGACTTCAACAACGTAAATGATCTGGAACGGGCATTGCATAAGGAATGGGTCTAAACATCTATACACATCATCCGACCACTTGTTAAAAACATACGAAGGTGTTATAGGTGGTCATAATATTGAGGGTAATGTCATTTTTGATTTTGATCCCTCTCTTAAATCTCTATTAAAAAGGATGGCTTTTTATCACTGTGTTCAGTTGATATTGTTGCAATTCAATGGATATTAAATGACTTTCGTGGTGAGGAATGCTTTTGTCTTCAACTTTATTGGTAAACAATTTTATCGTATCAAGTATTCCTTCTGAATCAACTTTTTCCTGTCAGCAAATTTCTGCCGGTTAAGTGAAGAGAATTAGGCGGAAAATATTTTCTTTTGTTTGGGTAAGATCTTTTGGATGAGCCAATCAAAAGATGTTTGTTCACTGGTTTAATGCTCTAGTTGTCGTGCATATTAGTTGAATTTTTATGGTCATACAGCTTTGGGCATTCATCGCTTGCACACACTTTTTCTAAACTATGGTGTAACATTCACCTTCAAGACTGCCTTCAGATATCAATCAGGCTTTACAGTTTATTTTGGAACAAATTCAGTTTCAACGTGAATATTTGAATTCTCTAAGAGAAGACGTGAAGGGAAATTAGTGAACGGTTTCTTCAGAGGTGAAAAGACTGAATGAAGACGATCTTTTATGGAGAAAAGAAGGCAATGAAGTCCAATACAATTTTAACTCCGAAGTTGAAGATACGGTTTCTGATGCTAGCTGGGCGATAAAAAAACAAAAGTTGGATATTACGCTTTGGAATTGCTGGAAAAAAAAACAAAGACAAGCTAAATAATCTTATTAAGCTTATCCGGGAATACCTTGTCAGCGTCTGCATCGTCAGGACTTGGTTAAATGTGTTTACACCAGGGCCTCTTTCTATTTGGCTGCCATGAACGAACACAATATCGTTTGCAAGCGCGTTTCCGATAGACTGGCAGCGTGCAAATATTCGAAATAATCATGCGTGAAATCGTCACCATGTACATCTGAACAATAACATCTATAAATATAATACTCATCTGTCAAATCGGTACTTTCATTTTCTGTTTTGGGTGACGTCGGCTGACTGATTCTTATTGTTGATGGCTTCTGACAAGTAGGCACAGTCCTTTCTGTAGTGCGAGAACATTCCGCATGCGAAACAACTTCCGAACGATTTCCTGGTGTAGGGACGAAAAGTAGAGGTACCTTCCCCCGGCTAGAAAGTTCCCGTCGCTGTCTGCTTACCACCCAAGTAGAAAGAGGCCTAATCAGTTACTTATATTCTTTTCTCAATTTTGGAATGACAAACGCGTGGGAGTAGATACTTTTGCTAAATATTAGGATGATAAGACAGGGATTTTCGTTCCACCAATTATTATAATGTCGCGGCGAGATATAAGAACAATGCAGTTAGACAAAGCTAATGGCATATTAGTAGTCCCATTGTGGGAATCTGCAAATTTCTGGCCGTCATTGAGTCAAGGCAACATATTTATTACCAATGTTATCGATTGGATTGAATGCAAACAAAGAAAAATACCTTCCATGCAAAAACGGAAAAGGCATATTCGGAAATGAAAATCTGATATTTAGAATGCTAACATTGCGAGTAATGTTCTGAGATTGGTTTAAGTTTTTAAAAACTAGCTGCTTTAAGTACAGACATAATTGTTTTATAACTGTTAAACGATATACATGTGGCATGCCTTGACACTATGTTTTAACTTTGTATAGTAAAGGCGAAGTCTTTATAGGCTGGTAAACCTGATAATGTTTATTTTTATTTTGAATAGTAAAGGCTCAACAGCTTTTATAATTGCCAAATCTATATAATTTGTTATTATGAATAGTTTTGGTAACTGTCTTCATAACTATTCGAAACGAATATGATGCAATTCGAAAGATTATTACTTGTTTAGATTTAAGTTAAGACATACAAATTATATTGCCTATATCTGGGAGCGAACCCGCATCGTCACGGCGACATCGCTTAGCTCTGCAATTCCGACGACGTAACAAATTGAGCTAACCGGGACAACCCCGAAAAGGTTGATCGGATAGCCCTGTTATACGTAATCATAACTTCTCGACATCGGTAACGGGATTTTTACTGGTTACAGTTACTGTACTGACTATATGAACGGGGAGACTTTTTACAGTATTAAGTTTACTTTTTAAGTATTGCAACACCTTGTATAAATTGGTATCTGTATATTTAATCCTAACATATGTTTTATGCACATCTGTTGTTTTTTTTTCAGTGTTATTCGAACGACTTACATAATTTGCAAGATGTGCTGGTCGACAAGATGCCTCTGATCCCAGAACAACTGAAGGACGCTCATGCAAACAGTACCACCAAATTCTATGAAAGGGGATTTATCAGGTGGAAGAAATGGGCGCTGAGTAATTCTTTGCATTAAAAGTCATCATTCGGGCCAAAAAATTTACATTAGGTATTTACAAGGTTAGAATTATTATCTATATCATCGCTTTAAACATAAGGTTACAATAAGCATCTATATCATTGCTTTAAACATAAGGTTACAATAAGCATCTATACTGTTGTTGTTTTTTTTTGTAAAAGAACAGGTGTTCGAAAATTCGGAATTTAAAAAGTAAAAAATACACTTAACAACTTTTCTAAGTATACACTTTTTTCCTCCTGACATTATTCATATTTGTAAGAACGAAATTGCAACTGTTATACCTATCTTATGACAGTAGAGTCTTTATTTTACACGGTTTAGTTATCGACATCCATAATGCACGTGCATTTCGAAGACTGAAGCAGTTCTAAACCAAGGGAACTTAAATTCTGAGGAATATCTGTGACAAGTCCTTTTTCCGGTTGTCCTTCCACACCTTCAAGCAATTTTAATCTGGTTGTTGTCTAAACTTAGAAGTCGCGTACGAAATGGGCTAGGATTTTCCGAAGTGTCGTTCAGAACTGCATTACCTCCATGAAATGATGGGGGTATTACGCGTTCTTGACTGATGTTGGGAATTTGTATTCAATAGGTGCCATTATTCTAAATGATTGTGGGCAGTCAGTTTTCTGTCATTTTGAATATTTGTTTCACTAATAAGTCAGTTAGTATTTAGTGCATGTTTATTGCAAGTTTCAGAGCAAAATCTCAATTATCAAGCCAGTACTGCCCCGATACGAATGTGTATACTTAGAAAAGTTGTTAAGTGTACATATCAGGAATGGCCACATCCAGCAGACACAGCCTCCCCATACAACCAAAAAGTAGAGAGTTCAATTTTAATTTTAATTTGATGATTTTATAAAGTGCATTCTTCTAAAGTTGTGATTGAATATTGGACTACATCAGGTCGTCTATAAAATAAAAATGCGTTCGTATTTAAGAAAATAAAAAATAAATGTCCGAGATGAGGTACATGCAGATTCCCTACAAACTATTATAAAGAGAAGAGACTAAATGGTTAAGAGATAGGAACGATCAGTGATAAAGCATTTAACCGCCGGGTGTTTAAGACAGAATATCTTGAGCGTTATTCTCACACTGGCCCTGTCTAATGAACGCGCGAACGTAGTTATGTAAATAAATAATATTTCATCGATTTAAATGTCCGTTTTAAGAAAAGTACTCCGAATAAACTGTTGTTTAAGAATTTATGCAATTTCAGAATAAACACCTATTAGCACTGGCAGTTGATTTTGTGTAATACACTTACATAAAACAGAGCATTCCTGAACTAAAATAGAGACATATCTGCAAAGAATAAAATTCTTACTTATCCAGTTATCCAAATAATTTAATCTGAACCAAACTCACTTATTTCTACGGAAAAGAAATTACCTGTAAACTTAAAAACCTATTACCCATTTTTAGAAATCTGTTCAGGACATTGTCAAAAAAGAATAAATCACAGAAGGCAAAAGAACTGGTTAATCAGCAATATTTTAACAAAGGTCACGTCTGCAAATCAAGCATTAAAGCAATTCTGTAATTTCCCCTATAATAAAAAGCAGATAAAAAGTACGAAATGTTTCTGACAGTGATTTCCCACGATAGTTCACTGTACATGAGGAAATTAAAAATACTTCCACTGCTGTGCCCAGCTATTCAATGATTCAAATTTGAATGTCTGTCTGCCTTAATCCGTATGTCAAAATTTATAAAAGGAATACCTCTACGTAACGATTCGCATTATATAGACACTTTATTTCGGGATTAAAATGCTTAAAGATCTTTTTAAAAAATATGTTCTGTTAAATTATGCCTTTCGTTTTCTAGTTTAGGGTAAACCAGTTCTTTAACTCTGAGATTATGAGCCGCTGTTTGTATGCTGGGATGAAAATGTTAAGTCAGTGGGAATACTTGATACGATAAATTGTTGAACATTAAAATTGGGGACAAAAGCATCTTTCACCACGAAAATCATTTAATGCCCATTGAATTTCAACAATATTAACTGAACATAGTCATAAAAAGCCATTCAATTTGATAAAGATTTAAGACAGTGGTCAAAATCAAAATTTACATAACACTCAGTAATTTGTATGACCACCCTAGCTTGAATAAAAGCCAGAAAACGCCTTTCGTATGCTGTTTACGAATGTTCAAATGATTTGTATTGGAGTTTGGGCCAACTCCTTGTGCAATTACCGTTTTACATCATTTACTTTGTTGACGTCATTCCTGTCACACACCTTTCTTCCAAGATAGTTGCACACGTGTTCAATCGGGAAGAGATCAGGTGATTTTGATTGTCATTCGAGTATGTTTATGTTGTTACCACAAGAACCCTCCGTGTATGACTTGCCATGTGGCAGCGTGCATTATCCTGCTGTAGAACGTAAGCATTGCCTTTAACTATGTAAGGAAAAATGACAGGGATAATGATATCTGCACAATAATGGGCGGCATTTAAGATTTTCCGTATTGTTATGAGTTATGTCTTGCCATAATAGGAAATACCACCCCAGATCGTAGCGCTCAAAACAACGTAACGGTCATATTCGAAGACGTTAGCAGGATCAAACCTTCTCCTGGGTGTCGCCAAACACAATCAATTCCGTCAGCTTCTTTAAGATTGAATTTAGACTAAGCGGTGAAAACGATTCTCTTTCATCGCTATCTATTACAGCGACTGCCCTGACGTGCCAAATTCAAATGTGCGACGCGTTGACGTGCTGTTAGTAGAATACCTTTGTAAGGACGTCGAGCACGAAGCCTAGCAGCTCTAAGCCGGTTTCAAGCGTTACAAACGAATATTCTTGACCTCTGTTGATTGTCTAAGACGTTGAACGAGCTTTTGAGCAGTGGTGAAACGATTACGTCGTGTTGACGTCACACCTACCTGGACGACGCAGGTAAGAGGAAAGGAGAGCATGCAAGTATGTCAATTCAAATAAGGCGCCACAAACAATAAGCGAAAATGAGAACCCTTGTTCTTACCACCTGGGAACGGTCCGTGACAAAACAAGTTGCCACTCTGGGTCTAAACCAGGTTCTAGAGTGAAATTTAGGTGTGAAATTATACAGGTGCCGCACAACACTAACAAAACTTTAGTGCAATGTGCACGTCAAGGAAAGCTAGGACGGAAGAAATTGCTAAAAGGAAGCTTAAACATTGATGTTCTGATATCATTTACTTAAATAAAACATTTCTGTAACCATACACGAAACATGTATGTCGATAATCTTTCGAGTTGGTATGTTTAACATCAACAATAAGAAGTTAACTGATCAATGATAATGTCGACCTTTCCAGTTGTGCTTCATTGTATGTCCAAAAAGATTGAAATTGAAATTGTACGGCACATATTTATTCACACTAGTTATAAATGAAAAGAATGTAAGCATTTGGTCAACGGGATCTTGCAAATTTTAGTCAAGCGCTCATGTCGAGTATCTGCATTGCATTAAGCCACTTTTATTTGTGTGTTTTGCAAACGGTTGTTTGTGAAGTTGTAATTGACAAATTGTTATTAGAGTAAGGTTGTTACACCAAACGGGCAGATTTACATTCTCAGATGCAGATATATTTTACAACTGACCGGTCAAAAGCAGTAACAATGCGTGTTCTGTGTTGTTCGGTCTTTCTTATTCTTAATTGAGTCATATTACAAAGGTATACTCAATTCATCCGTCCGTCTTTCTGTCTTTCTGCCTCTATCTACACTTAACGGTTTTTCTAACTCCACATTTTCATCTTTTATTATCTTTTTTCTTTTATCAATTATTTTCGTCTAATGTCATAAAAACGGATTGATAAATATTTTGGCATGTATAAAATTGAGCGTAAACCAGTCTATCTATCCCTTCCCGCCGTGCATTTCGTGCATGTTGTATCTTGTCTTTTCTACAAAGTTGAACACCAAAATTGATAAAAAATTGCATTGTCTTACATCTCAGGAAATCATAAAATTATTGAAACATTAATATCTGTTAAACGATGCGGCGAATGACACTAAAAGAAAGAGAATGTGCGGTTAGGATGGCCCAAAGTGGGGTTTCTAATAGACAGGTTAGTTATTTATATTTTATTTTTACGATATAAAATAAGAAAACTGACACTTTTTATGTCTAAATACCGCTTGAATCAATACCCAGGTAAGTTATATCGAATATTTAATTTGAGGTTGCCCGGTTGTTTAGACGGGACCCCAAAACAATCACTTATCTCGTGACCAAATTTAACCAGACAGGAAGTGTAGGCGATCTACCAAGACGCCCTCGCCGACGTGAAATATCCAGACGACAGGACGGTGTAATTCAAAATACAGGTCAACCTTTCCGTTCTGCATCATTCACTGCAGGAAGAATGATTGGAACACACAACCGTCCAATATCATCATACATTGTTCGAAGGTGATTAAAGGAGCGAGGGTTACGATGTAGACGGCCGTACAAGGATCTTATATTGTTGGCACGACACAGACAGGCCAGATTAATATGGGTGCGACGTCATCTGCACTACAACAGAGCGTACTGGGCTAATGTGTTATTCAGTGATGAAAGTAGCTTTTCGCTCCATGGTAATGATGGTCGAATAAGATGTAATCAGCGACGCGTTAAACGTTTTGTTGATGCAAATGTGAAGGAACGTGACCATTTTCAGGATAGTTCCGTCATGATATGGGCAGCAGTCTCACTTCATACCTTAACGCCAGTAGTGGTGTCCGAGGTAGGATGAACGCTAAGAGCTATCAAAATGACATTCTTATCGCTGTTGCCATTCCTCGCATATAACAGCACTGGGGAATGGAGTTCATGCATGACGTTGCTCCATATCACTCAGCGGCTAGCACCACATGTCTATTGGCTAGGAATAACATCCATAGAGCACTTGTGGGATGAACTTGGTCGGAGAGTAATGAAGCTTTGCTCGTAGCCAAGAACTCTACAGGAGCTGGAAAATGCTCTTATTTCAGAAATAAATGATATTTGATGAAGATAGGAGTTAAACCAAAAGGCAGGAAATCATCAGAAACAAGTTAGTTCTCCGTTTTTTCGATTTTTCACTAATGCGTTTTCTCTAAAAATTCTGTTTGCCATACTCACCAATGCTTAAGGGGGATTCTGCAAAGAATAATTTTATACCTTAACACTTCGTTTTCAAGTTTGATATGCGTGAGAAAAAACAAAACAGTGATAAGTTACTTCAAGGAAAAAAACAGCCAAATTGAATGATGTACCCAACCAAAACAATGTGTATTGTAACCATAACAAAACAAAAACACAAAATCAAATTGGAAAGGCTTCGTCTTTGTGCTAAAATACACCAAAGTTTCTTTCCTTGAGATCGGATCTTGTGTATCGTTCAAGAAAAATATCTTTCGTGTTCTATTGGAAGAGTGTGCTTTTTATAGTTTATAGTGTCACTATGGAGGGATGAATATCATTTAAATGTCACATTGTTGTCATGGATACTCTCTTCTTATACAAAATGTTCCCGGAATATTGATAGAGATCATTTGTGTTGTCCAATTAATTCCCAATTCATGTAAGATGTACTGCTACTTTTTTTAACTAAGATTGAACACCTTCGGTTGTTTAATTATGTTTCTTTATTATCTGATCATGACGAAGATGATTATGTCGGAGTTTGTTCCACAGCTTTAAGCGAACACACTAACAGAATAATATAAAATTAGAACTAATGTCGTTTCCTTGGTTGCAAAATAAAAACATATTACCCGAATTTACTGAACAAACTGAAAGTCCTTTTCACAAAATATTTTCAAAGTTACTGTATATCATAGATAGAGAAAAACAAACTTATTCCAAATTTAAACTGTTGCTGTTATTCTATCTGGTTATAAAGAAGTTAGAATTTATTTTTGGAACATGGAATGCCTCATTAAAAACGTAATTGGATCAAATGAAATATTTATGTGCTCGTATTTAAAAGAAAAAAAATGAAATAATGAATAGTGTATTAAAGTGAATCTGAAGATTTATTGTTACTTTGGTGATTTTAAGCGGTTTCGGTATTGCTTTGTGTTATAGTTCTTCCTTTAGATCTATTCGGCAGCGTTTGAAGCTACGTGCAGCGATTGGTAAGGCCTTTTCGTTGGCCTAAGTAAAAGCTGACTCTCTTCAAACTTGACTATTTGTTCAATGTTGAAAGCTATCCAAGTTATTTCTATATTTCCGAGATGACAATAAATTGAAAAAATGGATGAATATCACCGATTGGACGAAATACGTTTCCGTTTCTTATCACCTTTCAGATTGCAGAGCGTACATCATGAATCATTGAGAGGCTCCTAACGGTTTGTATCATTGTCTACTTTTTTTATCATGCAGGGTTAAAATGTTGTGATTTTTAAGTTTTTTATATCTATAAGCTTTGAAACTATTGAAACTTACCAGTGATCTAAATTCACTTGCAGCCCATGCATATCTTCTGTGTTAGTCTAACTCATCTGATGCCGCTAGCAAAACTGAAGAAGATTCTGGTCCTAAATAACGTGTCTTCCAGTTTAAACATTAAAAATTCTACAACAGAAAATAAAATGCAATAATTACCTAAGTTAACCATAAATTATTTGAATTTACGTAAATATTTTGAGACAAGAGATCGTCGTCATTTCATGTTTATTCAAGCGCTTAGTATTTGATCATTGTTAACACATGGATAATGATTTAACCTGTTCACGATGACTTTCATTTCAATTTTGTAGATTGTAATGATGATGTCCTGTGAGGAGATCATTCAGTGCTTTAACTGGCGTGCATTAATGAAACACGTAAAAATGTACATAATTTAATTGTACTTGTACGTATCACCAATATCATATTCTCAGATCTATAAACCTAACTTTAAACATGGTTACATACTGCAACGTGTTTAGGTTCGAAGAAAATTGTCAAAATTGTTTTGCATAGACAAAAGACTAAGGACTGTTGTATTATATCTACAAAGTGAACGGTACATACTCAATCATCCCGTCTAGACAACAGAATAACAAGCAATGACAAATTATTGCATTTAAAGCGTCATTTATGATTAACAAGAGAAAAAATATACAGCCGGTAAAATCGTGAGCGGTACTTCATTTCTCTTAAACAGGACCAAATTATTCAATTATTATAAATGTTGTTCTTCAGTCGTCAAACATGAGGTAGCCCGTGATAGGATTACCAAATAAAACATCGTTTAACGCAAGAATCATGTTCCAGATTTTTAATCTCTTGGGTTTAAACCGGTTTATATTTATATTTATTTAACAGTGCTTTGGACGCATATTTCAGTTTTATATTATTCTGCCATCACCGGTTCGAACTCAAGGATGCGTGGGTTTATAATCTATAGGAAAAGCTCCATATTATAATGATACAAATACACTCAAGTGTTTTGGCGTTGATTCGTTTATACTTATAGCACAAACGATACTTAAGGCAATGATGGTACTAGGCAAAAAAGTTCAATGTATTTCACGTATGAACATCAATTTTGTCAATTCAAGTTACACTCTTCTTTCATAAAAGCAACATTCTTAATGAACTTTTTCATTTCTAGTAGTTAGCTTTGTGTGGTACGATGGATGATTTTTCTCAGCTCTTTTTTTACTTTCGTTTTTTTAGAATAATGGCCCATTTTAGTCAGCATCCATACGATTTCAATTACCGGTATGTTGTGAAAGTCGGGAATGAAACTGAAACATGATGTTTTCAACTGCCTGAATACAAAATATATCTTCAAAAAAGAACTGCGGAATTAAACAAAACAATCTTTAATATAAAATAAAGATATCTTTTATAAAATTGTATATTTGTTTAACAATGTGATTTCAAACAAAGACAAATATTATAGAACACTTTAGGAATGTATAAATTCATTTGTTTATTGTTCGTTGAAACACAAAAAGCTGTAATAGTATGTTTTTGTCGAACTAAATTATCATATGTTATTTTTTATACAGTCAGTATGATATAGTTTTGTTTTTATGTGTAATTGTTTGTATTTCTTTTCTTTTTTCATATGAACAGTGTATGTTTTTTTAATGTTATATTACCGTCAATTTGTGTTGTAAAAATAAGGTTCTTTGTGGCAATGATGCATTTTCTTGTAGCAAAAGACGTTTATATATAGGAGAAAATGACTTTAGTTATACATCTGAAATTAACAGTGAGTTGCATTAGTTTTAAGTCCTGGTAATGCAACGAGCCGACTTCAGCAAAATTGTGTTCTCAAGCTATTCTCATTTAACCTTAGGCATCCACTGTAGCCAAATACTTACACGTACTAAGGTGTAAAGCTTTTGTTCAATTACTTAAAAATTGTTTGTAAAGTATCTAAAAGTCATTTTACCAGCTTCTAAGCTTAGATTGTTAAAAAGAAATTTGAGAGCAGCTTTATTAACCTATTCAGATGTACTATATCGGGAAAGAACCAACAATTATTGTCATTTTCTCAAAATGATGTGTGTGTTTCTTAAACTTAAATTGACACCAACATAGGGTTACAAAGCGGAATTTATATACAGCTACGTCGTCTCCTCAAATTGCAAGAATCGTTAGGGATTAATGAGAGTTTTACACTGATAAAATACATTTTTACTGCTCATAAAAATCAGGAATGTCTGAATAAAATGTACTTATTAAATTTAAAAAAAACGTGACCTTGCCGATTTAAATGCAAGTTCAATAACATGAAACTGATACTGAGAATGTAGACAAGTCTCAAATCTCAAACATCTGATATTTTTAATTTTAGAGTTTTAGAACATTCTCTAAATGATCCATTCAAAAGCAACAGTTTTGAGAATGGCCTCCATTCTAAGTTTAATGTTATTAAACCACCACAAATATCACAAGGTTTTCTGATCTGACACATTCATGCAAACCAGATAAAATCCTTTGCTTGGATAAACTATGATAAACTTTGGTGCCTACAGCTTACCTTACCTTAATCACCAGTAAATATACATAATATGGTATGATTATTGTCGTATAGTTTCTCACTACAAAATGCTTTCTTACTTTTGTAAACTGAACTTGTGACATCTGATATGTGAAAACAAAAGTTTCCATATAAAGCTAAATAAATGAAACCCGATCTTTTATTATTAATATTTGTTTAATATCGATAATCTATCTTGGGTGAACAAAATACATATTGATGAACTCAAACTTAAAGAAACAAAACAGTTCAGAAAGGTCAGCAAACTTTCCTCATTTAATTCTGAATAGTGAAATGGTTTCGTAACTACTAAAATATATGACGAAGAGATAATGTTTGTATTTTGGTATTATAAATGTTCACTTTCATTTTCGGATGGTGATGCCCCGCCTGTATTATCTTACGGTGTTTATATTTCACAGCTGGTTCGTGTTTTCAAGAGCTTGTAACAATACAAAAGATTTCAATGAACGTAATCCTTTTTATGCAGAAAAGATTTTAAATGATATTGCCTTTAGTGGGGAGCGAACACGCAACGTCACGGCGACAGCGCCCAGCCATGCAATTCTGACAACGCTACCGACTGAGGTAGCCGGGACAACCCCCCCCCCCCCTCCCCAGCCCTCCCCCCCCCCCCCCCCCCAAAAAAAAAACAACAAAGTTTGATCGGATAACCCTGAATATAGAGTTTTCCATACCACAAATTAAGGAAAACGTTTTTCAAGTTTAACCGCCGAAACCCATACTTAATTCTAACAACAGAACAAGACGGTTAAATCACTATTGCAACAATGTATTTTAAGGAGATTTTTTTAACTAAAGAAAATAAAACGCAATGTGACGGTACAGGGGTTTAAGAGATTATGAAGGTTTTGAGGGAACTCTTACCTAAAAGCTCGATTTGTATCTTTTCTACATTGTCATCTTGTTCTTGCTGATTTGACTCCATGGGCTCTGGTCTCAGTAAAGACGTTCAGTGCCCATCTTTTTGCTTAAAGTTTTGTTTGTTTGTGTACGTTTGCATCAACATTGTCAAGTTGATGGGTGGATTGGAGCCAATTCACCATGACAACTTGTACGTGTTTGTTCATATGAGAACCTGTTAGGAGAGTGCGAGGTTGGTGTATCCTACAACCTGGTTTAAACCCCCAGTTTCAAAAATGGTTTTGCAATTGACCGTTGTTTGGCGGTTAGCCCACAGGTTCTCGATTTCGTTAATTGTTTGTGTTTTCATTCACTTGTCAAATGATCATTTCGTTAACCAACGCTCTCTCTTCCTCTTTACATTTTGGCTGCATAAAGACGCTGTGTTGGTTTTGATGTGACAAATTCTGATATGCATGTTTCCTTTTTTCAATAGTAAATACTCATATATGCAGTCAACAGCATACTTGTACACCTTGCACGAAACGAGTAACAATGACAACATGAAAAAAAACTCAACTTTTGTAGATTCGGATACTCTATAGTAGTGTAGCACATCTCACAGTAAGGCGAAGTTTCTTCCTTTTTATTCCTTTTTATCGTTCCAGTCAATGTAGTTAAAGTACTTTTTGTTTCTAAATAATGGTTTCTCTTGACTGGTGAAGAAGGGTGAATATCATATAAATTTCTCGCTGAAATAGTTCTGTCAGCGTTATTGCCGATGTTGTTGACCAATAAAAACATAAACTGGAAATTCCTAGAATACTTCGAGATTAATTCTGTTTGATGCAATGGGGTCCTACCGATATACAGAGTTATCTCAATATTCTGTCTTAATTTACCTCCCTTTGTAACGCGCACCTGTTACTGGGTAGTTCCGGTCTGAGATTGACAATTAAAACTGACCTGCAGCAGGGTCTATTTAATCAATTACTAAAATAATAATTAAATTGACCCTGCGTAGTAATCATCCGTGGTCCTTTCAAATACGTTTTAATAGGGTCAGGTTGGTTAGAGATCGGCATAATGCATAAAACCGTTTGATTATTATCATTGAATGGAAAATAGATGTTTTATAGTGCAGCGCATAATATTTAAATTTTCTCTTCTAACCATTTTAATACGAGGTTTGTGTTAAACATCGTTGTGTTCGACCCATTCAGTAACTAATAAAGAGTAAAAAAACACATTTCTTATGCTTAAAAATGGCAGATTTGAGGAAAAGAAAAATTAGAAAACCTTTTAAAAAAGGTAGTAAAATTTATAACACATGATATAAAATTAAAGTTTGACATCTGCCAATGAAACGCCTGTTCACTTTTATAAGTGTTCTTTCATGCCGGTCTGGGTTATAGTAATCCAGTGCCGATGCAACATTTTTTTGCGAGAAATTAAATAGCTATTGTAAATAACTGAACCTTATCCTACAAATTGAATGCACACGATTCGGTTAATAGATTTGTGTCATGTTAGTATTGACGAATTTTTCAATATACTGCAATTTTCTCCAAACAGTTCTTTCTTATTCTTATACAATTAAGAACATATTCAAACATTGTCACATAATGTTTTCACGTTTTTTTCTTTATTTCTGAAAATTTTTTGTTCATTTAGTTTTACAATCAATTTTATTTAAATAAATATATGCTTGGGTAAAACTTCCCGAATTTTATTTAATTCAGATCGGTGCGCTTTAAGCTGCCAATATCAAATAATCAATGTCTCAGTCTCAAACATTATCGTGACAATTAATTAGAATATTTAATCTCTAGTCAGTTTCCTAAAACAACATTTTTACCCTCAACAAGCAACGTTTTCAACCTCTTACAAATGTACAAATGAACTTCAAAAGGCCTTTATCGCACCTTCAGCTGGTAAAACCCAGTCTTGCTAATCCGATTACGTAACATGGTCATAAAACACCAGGCCCTTTTATTAATAAGCATTGTTTGGATGACTTAACGGTGATTGGCTAAATACTTAAGTGAAAGTTTTAAAAAGCTATAATTTCCACGCCAGTCAAAACAAATTTTCATAAAGGATACGTGAAGTTACGTAAATAGGTAAAGTTGCATTTAGTTATTAACTTAAAATCAATTTACAAAGATGAAAGATATTCCTTATATTTTTTCCACAGTTTTTGTTAATTCGACAATGCATTTTTAACTTCAAAAGCACTTTGAGGCTTTTTATTTACACTTTTAACGCTACGCTTTATTACCGCCTTTAAACCGGAACTACCCAATCAGCAAGGGAAACAACTCTCAATGGGAGGTAACTCAGTATATCGGTAGGCCCCCATTAATTATTCATATAGGTTTCCTCACTTGCAACAAAATGTCTAGTAAAGCAATTAATGTTTTTCCCTCGTCAACAAAAATATGTTTTTCAAGCATTAGTTGGAAAATCAACAGATCCAATTACTTATTGAACATTCGAGCAATTTAACACATTTTTAGTGTTTTAGGAATGATTTTAGGAATCCTTCTTCATTCTTCATGACGGAAGTAAGCAAGTTTCGTGATTTGCTTATGCAGCGATCACAAATGCCGATGTGGAATTATATGATTTTTGAAACAACAATACGAAAGTGAAGTCCAGCGAGTATATGCCATTCATTAAATAGGTGTTCTACTGATTAAGCCTTGTTTTAATCTGTTATAACAGCTACACAACGAATCACAACTGGTTAGACGTTCTATTTCTTCTGTTAATTATATTGAACACCCACTTTTTTTGTTGGTATTTAAATCACAGGTGTCAAAACGACCGTTTTTTCTAGGGATATCAACGGATAATAAATTTGGGATCCGAATATTCGTTGAACGATCCGAACGGTTATTCGGATATCCGTATATAAAAGTTTCCTTTGAATAATATTGTTGTCGGACGTATGTACATATATTTAATAAAAATAAAAATCAGACCACAGTATAGATTGGAAGGCATAACAAATAATTTGTTTAGAAGGTAGATATGAATAAGGTAAGTTCGCAAGATCGAATTAAAAATTAATTGATCAATACTGTAGTATCTCGAAAATACGCGCGTTGTCGAAAATAAGCGCATATTTCTCTTACAGAAGACTTATACCTGAAAATAGGCTCACACCCGTCCTTACAGTTAAAATATATCCCAAACATAAGCGAATAATGTATATGCACCCCACACCCCCAACTCGCACCCCCATAGCGCAGTGGTTTTAGTTGCAGCGAGCTTAGAGCTTAATCCGTCTTTCAATTATACCTGTATTGTTAACAATGTATTTTCAAACACGTCTTTCCGCTTCAGAGATGGTAAATGTTATTCAACAAAGTTTGATACATGCACAAGGTATGCGTAATGGTAAATCATGTAATGTCAATTTGTATAAAAAAAATAAGCGTATAGACGGTCTACCTAAGCTATGAGCGCATACAAAAATAAGCGAATACTCGGATCGTGGTTTATATTATGTAACGCTTCTGTACCGCCGAGACAACATTTTAGTACAATAGAACTTTGATAAATACATGAGCTTCTCCGACCTATTTACTCAAGTCTGCGATTTCATTAGCATTAATTTAAATGTAAAATATGTTCCGACCAGGTCAGTTCGAAGGGACATGGATTAATTAAGTATTATAGCCCGAGTGTTAGAGTCCTGACCGAGTCAAAGCATCTAACCGACAACAATACCATAACAAAGAGTGTTATCTCTAAGTATCCACAACTTCAAAACCAGGTGCGGATCGCTTTGGTCGTTTTTAATTGGGATCAAACCGAGGTCTCTCGGAGTGAAATAAGTAGGTTAATTATTTTGTTTACTAGGTTTTGGTACGGGGGTTGGATATTCTGATTTTCGACAGATTTTGACGTCATATCCGCCGTCGCCTGGTCCGGCGAGAGTCATCTTTGGGGTGTATTTTTAAGTTTCCGGGGGATGAGTAAATCCCTAAGCTTTTTGAATAAATTCCGTTGCACGGAAGGCTTGGGACAGCTGGCGCATAAGTAGAAATTTATTAAGCATTGCTAAGCTCAGTTTGGACTTCGAATAAATTCTTCAAATACAAATTTTGGACTTGGAATAAATCATTGACTAGCAATTAGTAGTAAAATCATCAACTAGAAGATATATATTTTTAATTCAACGCGAAGTACGGTAACAACCACAGTCACAACTAGGGGTGTGACATATATAAGCGCATATTAAACATAAGCGCATGTTCGGCGGCTTAAAATAAAGTAAAATATAAGCACATACTTTCGAGATTCTACAGCTATTCTGAATGTTGCCTTATAATAAGCAATTTTTATTTATACCATCCTGCTTTAGCACATTTCTCAAACTGTGAAGCACAACATAGGATGCTGCGTGTCACCACTTCTCGGTAATCCGTTATAGTACCTGCTTGCGCTTGAATGCACTCTGGCAACAGAAAGGTTATAAGGCAAACGGCCAGTACATAAAATTTAACGGTTTTATAAACGAATATCCGGATGCAAATTTGATCCGTATATCCGATGATCCGAACGCATATCCGGATTTTTGTTGTGATATATTTGTTGATATCCCTAGTTTTTACCGTTTTTGCTAAAACGGCCAAAAAGGCATGTCAAGGATTCCGCCATCCTATCTTGCATCATGTTTCGCCTAAATGATGTTTGAATTCAATGTTTTATCACTGGAATATTATAAAAAACAAATGTTAAGGCAAGTTGTCAACTCTTAATTTTCAAAACGTTTCCCTATAATCTTTTTTGTTACTATAAGTGCCACAATGACTGTAAAAAAATAAGTATCGTGTTAATATCTAAATAACGGCAGTTGCAAAAGCCACCTGACCTCGGAAATACACAAAACACAGTAACAACAAAGAACAATTGAGATTTGTGATGTTTATGACGGACGTTACCGGTTTTGCAATTTTTGTTTACTAAGATTAAAAAAAAACTGTTCCTAACAAGGGCGTTCAGAAATGATCACGAGATGCTATGATCTTCTGATAAACAATTGCGATGAATCTTTCCTGGCATGCTATTTAAAGTCATATCTGCCGGATGCGTCGCATACAGAAGTAATTGAATCTTATGATTAAATTGTTTTTATTTCCAGTCTGATCCGTTCACGTTACACGAATTAACCATACAACTACAAGTAACTGGTTTTGTCTTCATATTTGAGAGACAGATCATCGGCATGTAGACTTGCGTCTAAATCGCAGTATATAAGCAATTGCGAGCATAATTAATTAATTCTTGAAAATAAAAAAAAAATATTTAGGATAAGTTATTTTAATGTTATAAATTTCCATTTATGGATGGTAATTTCCCGTTCCGCGTGAAACCTCGTGCAGTGTTACTAATTGTTCGGTTATAAACCGTTTTTATAGTCAATAATTTGAATGAACGCAAAGTAGGTTTGAAATCTAGGCAACAATAAGAAATATGAATGTTTCAATGTATTCATTAAACCACCTATAGGTAGCAGTATGTTCAAATGATCTACCTTTTTCCCAATAAGTAACAAGATATTCAAACGATACACCCGTTCCCTATAAGCAACAGTTTATTGAAATGATTGCCCCTTTCCCAGTACATTCAGTTTCTGGTGTAACCAATAACGCCCTTTGAAGGTCATGGAGCATGGTACCCATGTTTGTCTTACTAGTTCTACTTCAATATACAAGCTACTTTAAATTTTGCTTCATTATCCCAGTCTGTGTAAGCCTGGAATATTATATCACCCAAAGGATGTCTCTCTTGCTTTTCTTTTTTTTTTTGCCGTTGACATTCGGTCATTGTTATTTCATATAAACTTACTTAATCAAGGCAACGCGTGCATGTTCTTTAGGTGTAAAGAACATGGCGGGGCGAGTGTAAATCTGTGCCACCTTGCTCTATCCACCGACGTCAGTTATAATCGCCGATTGTCAAATGCGGCACTCGAGTACGTTCTTCATCAATTACTGGTATTTATTTATTTATTGTTTAAATTGACCATATTGTAGATTCTTCTAGTACTCACTCTTTCCCTCTCATCTCTATCTCGTATTTATAGTTTTAATTTGAAACAAAAACGACCGTTGCATGAAGCTCTTGCATTTAATCCTGCGATTTTAGAGGCGTTCAACAAAACGTATATACCTTTTATTTTCAGATTTGTAAAGCGTTAAAGAAGACTCGTCTGGTAATTTGTAGCGAAGTGTTAAAGTTTCCACTAGAGATATAACTGTCCAGTTTTATTTACTTTGATGCCCTGACAGTTTTGCGTTGGACAGAGACAAATTACTTTTCCTATTATATCTAAAGTACAATACAAGTATTCTTGTCTAGCCAAGAAGAAGAAAAAAAGAAATGACATGTAATTCTAGAAATTATTGCATCACTTTAAGTTACCAAAGACGGAAACCAGCTGTTAATAGAAAGGGTGATGATATTAAACATGTTCTTAGTGACTTCAAAAGTGTACTCGAGACATTAAAGAGCAAACAGGTTTTGTGTAGGTTAAAACCTTAACACTTCAAGGCAGCAGCAACTACATGATTTAGTCTGTCTGATTTTTTTTTATTTAGAAAACCTGGTAAGAAATGAATAGAATAACTGTGGTTGACTAATAATACACTGGCCTTCAAACTGAAAATAGTTGAGTAAACAATTACAGACCGCTTCACGTATACCTGAAAAGGAGCAAATAATAATAATGTAAGGTTAGCAATATACTGTTCAGAAACTATTGAATTTTAAGAAAAGTATGAAAAGGTACTTTAAAAGCCACCAAACATAATAAATATGAACATTTACAGACTCGGTTTGATTGAGCCTGTTCATGGGCAATAATGGAAATGCATATAACTGCATATTACTGCCTACACCGCCTAGAGCCAGTTGGGCGCAACTAAATATTTTCATCAATTAACAATATAATTAAGATCCATCCCTAACGATGATGTGCATATGACGGTGAACATGGAACTTTCAATGCGTTATATTCTAATTAATACCATTCCATGATCAGAGGCATATGGTCCCCAGATAAAAGAATGGGTTTGATCTAAACGAGATGAAGTGGGTGGACCTGATCATTATAGAATTTTGATTTAAATTCTGCATATCGCAGACAAGGACAAACGCAAAAATTAAAAAGCAGGAAGTATATTATTTGAGTGATTGTATAATTTCCAAATCTATTTTAGCTGGAATATTGAAAGCAACCAAATTCAAACTGGCCAAAATATAAATCAAAACTTATTTAAGAGGTAACAAAGTGCATAAGTATCGTGCTAAACTACCTTCAAAGGACGTAACTGATAACAGCACTGATTCAATGTCGATGAGACATTTTACAGCTGCCACACGGAACAAACAACGCTACTGTGATATTGATATAGATGAAAATAAAACTGACAGCCACCGAACACGACAAATATGAATATTTTGCAGACTCGGTTAGAAAGTTCAAATAGATGTAAACGCTATTTATACAAATAGAAATAGATAAATTTATATCGATATTATCATTAGTTTTAGGAGGTTTTTTCTCACAAATGGCTAAAATAATCGTAAATATTCACATATGGATTTGTCATTATTTCTTCTTAGATTTGAGATAATTAATATTGATCGTTTCAATGCAATTATCCGAGGCCGGTCTGTTTCAGTGACTTAATCATTGTTTGTAGGGTATAAATATATTAAGAAAAGTTTTTTACAGCTTATAATAAGTGTGAATGCGTTACTTTTTATATCATGTTATTTGTGTTTCTTTCACATTGGTATATGTCGAATGTTTGAAAGTTAGTTTGTTTTGCTCTGTCCGCAAGTTCACTTTAAGAGCCGATTGATTTATCATTAACTACTTTGTATTCAATTAAAAATGGCCACGGCTAACCTCATACATCATAACAACCCTCATCACGTAGACCAGCAGACAAAATCAATCAGTGGAAATCAATCTGAGCGGTTACATGTATACTACCTTAAAAAGGTCGGCGGCAAAACATATTTGCTGTATTGGTGTTCAAACCAAGTTCTTGGGTTCATTTGCCTTACAAATTATAAGTTGGTAAAGAAATTTTGCCATTGTACTAATCACATGGTTTAAGCTTACACGTTAACAGATCTGAAAGGCATATTGCTCTTGAAAACAACATTTCACGTACGTAAATTGAACTTACTTTAAATCGTTCATCTTCACACAAGTACCGACAGAATACACAATTCATGGTTTTGCGTGGCATAAATAAAAATCTTCAAAGCTGCTGGGGCCTTAGATGAAGTACAAATAATTTCAAAGCAATAAGAAATTCGACGCCAAAATGAGCATTGAATTATTTATTAAGGAGATAGGAAATCGTATTGCATTTTGTAAGCTGTATTACTTTAAAAGCCCAAAATTGCTAAGTCTACGGCTTAACACTTACTTAATACTCATAGTCCATTCAAATGATGTGACTACGACAGCTTTCCCAAGGCAATGCATTACTTTGGTATTTTCAATAGATGAAAAATAATATTTGAAAGCCATCGAACATTACGAATATGAAAATATTACAGGCTCGGTTTGATTGACCCTGTTCAAATATTGTAAACTGCTTGTTTCCTCTAAACCATTGAACTGTTTTTCTAGATTTTATAATGCTATACGAGTATACATAAATATTGGTGTTGATTTATATTGTTGCATGTATCATAACGACATCCGTTGATATATTTGTTATCTATCTTAAATATGGTAATTAGTATGCAATTTATTTTAATTTTGGATTTTATGCGAAAATTATAGATCATGATATTTCTCTCAAGTCCATTTGTTTTGGAACCCATGACCACCCACTCCTAAACGAATAAAAACACAGCAACTAGTAGAGCAAACATTTTATTATGTATTTATTTAATCTTAAATAAACTTGATTGTTCTATGTCATTCACATTTTAAAATGATGCATAAGCAATACCATAAATGTTATTTCCTTAAATAAATGGGGCTGCTTTCTAAGAAAACGAATGACTTTGTATTCTAGGTCATAAAGCGTAATGCTAAAATGGCAAACAGTGACCACAAACTGCAGTGCAAACATTTACAAAACAGTTTACTATTTTCAGCAAACAACCCTTATTAGACTGTGAAATTACCAAATCGACTGCATTCTTGTAAAAGATCGATGCTGATCTACATATAGATAAATCTATCTTTGCAATAGAATTACAAAGACCAGTAAAATTGTTCATTGTTTAGAGTTCTTTGAACGCTGAGCGTCTGTAGCGAGCCATTACAAAAGACTTGGATAATGAATATGTTGTTGATGAGCAGTATGACTACGTAAATGGTCTTAACATTAAGATGAATGATCCATGCCAATTGGTGGAAAATATAACTTCTCAAAAATATAAGACGAATATTACGTAAACAAACGCAGAGACATTTAATTGGCTATGTCTATGAAGTGTCATTTTTCAAAGTAATTGATTATTTGTTTTGACTTTTTTTTCCTTTAAACTAATTTGAGACATGTAAGCTATAATACATATACCATTTTAGTCGTCATCCTGAACGAAATTTTATTAGGCGAATGTAAATAAAATATCCATAGTGTTTCTAAGAGTCGTGTCGGAGTAGAGCCACATAAATGCTTGTTCTTAAATACATAATATTATACTTTTTTGAAAACAGATTTGCAGTCGGGTGCGAATTATTACATCCCTGACTGGAAAACAACTCAAAACGAGGCTAAACCAGAAAGCTATTGCACATACTGGATAAATGAACAATAATTGCATGTCTGAGACTATCGCCCCGGTTTGAAAATTGGTTACTCTTCCGTTATTCTAGTCAGATTATTTTTACTTTGTAACTATTCATTTGATGTTTGCATTTTGATGCTATTGAACTTTCTTTTGAACTTTATTGTCGATAGCACAGATTTCACCCATAGGGGTGTGAAAGACATTGCAGACAAATATTCTGCATTTAATTTTACGACTTTCTATACGCACTTTACATCTGAATTCTTTCGCGCTAAAAACTTACACGTTACTGGTGGAAAGTTGTAAGATTAGCTGCATTAATCTCACACATTTACTGAGACTGGTTATACAGAATACTCCCGGAAATCTTGACATGTAATCATCATCTGGTCACATTATCAGCAGACATATAAATCTAACTTTGTTTATTCCTAAACATTTTTGACAAATGTGTCATAATGATTTATGCGTCTAGCTGGGGACGTTATTTTCCTACTCACCTGTTGTACCGTTAATGTCAAACAATTGAATAATTTGAATTGTTTGAAAATTTTATGTTTACGGCAACACAAATATACGATTGATTCCGTCTTGGAAAAAACGATCAGTGACCTTATTATTCGTTAAGAACTTACTTGCGGAATAAGAGCATCATTTATATATAAAAAAATTCAAGGATTAATATCTCGTTTAACCATATATTAAAATTTGGTTGTATTTTAGGTTTGAAAGTTAGTATGTTTGAATAAAGTTAAATTGCTAGTTTGACCCATACGAGACTATACACAATTGTTTTGTATTTTTAAAATTACGAAACATGTACAAAATATTCTTCCAGTAATTATTGAAAGTAGTAAAGATTAGCCAAATACATAATTACAGATTTTACGTAGTCCAGCAGAGTAGTAAATACAAATACAAGGTTCCAACCTAACTGTTCAAAAACGACTTTTATAAGATAAAAAGGCCGTGTCAATTTTGGTTGATCACTTTAGAAAATACATGTTGACTACAGAATTTGAAGAAATAAAATTAAATCCCCGAAGCGCGGCCTTTGGGTAACAGAAGAACCATTTTTCTGTAATATTGACCAAGATTTTATATAACTGCTACATGTAAATTAAGTACATGTTGCTGACTCATCCAGTATCGAAAGGACTCTTTTTACATTAAAAACTGGGGGATAAGAAAATATTAATCAAATTTATTGACTCGTATTTTCCTTTTTAAATATGCAATTTTACTCTTTTTTTTTATTAAGGGGAGACTTTTAATAAGCATAACGTCTTTAAATGCAAAAAAGTCCAGCTGATGGGTGGGTTCGAGCTTATTCACAAAAGAAACGTGTGCTTGTTTGTTTACCAAAATGACTGGTTTGCAACAGACCATTTCAAGGCGTTAACCTCGTGGGTATTCATTTTCATTAATGACTTAGGGTAGCTTGTTTGAAATGTTTAGGTTTTAAACACATGCATACTATATTGCTCTTTACTTAAGGGCTGTGTGGTGAGGCTTTGTTTTATAATAATAATAATAATAATAATAATAATAATAATAATAATCTCTTTATTTTAAGAAGGTAACTCATTAAGACAAAATCTATGACAACAAATACAAACAAATAATATAGTTGCAAGTATAAAAAGTTAGTCAAATGAAGAAATTGCTTATTTTCAATTTTATGAGTGTGGCTATTCGTGATATGCATATTACACTTTTAGTATTTATCTGTTTGGTCCGGATTTCAATGTTTTTAATTCGTGAAATCTTTCGAGTTTGCTTTTGACAGGAAGGTTATGTTTTCTTTGCTGCATTTTATTCTCTTCTGAGCAATTCGTGAACAGATTTCACAGTAACTATTTCAATAAATTATTTTTATGTTTGACAAAAGGTTATACCAGACTCGAGAGATTGTCAATGGTAAAATGCTTGTGGTAATATTTTCATCATTTACCTCAATATATTGTTTTTTCATATACAAGTTGTTTTTAAAAGGAAGCTATTTTCAAAGCTCTAGCTGTCATAAAAAGCTCTTGGATCAGCATCTAATATCAATTTAACCTCTTCAAGTGATATTTGTTAATTAATATTTAGATTCATTATTCTGTTGCATTTTTATTGATTAATTTATCCCTTTCAACTTTCAACTTTTATTCATGCGCTAAGGTTCATACAAAGAACAGCAATAGCATTAACAAATAGATGAATATGCAGTTATGGTCATGGCGACATATAGGTTAACAGTGTACCTTTACTAGCTCATGTCTTAACATAAACATAGGAAACGGCTTACGCCAGATAATATAGGTTAAGTAAGCAAATGAGTTTAGTGCATAAAACATGTAAATGCATAGAAGTCACAAATAATAGTATACAGAAAATGTTAGAATAAGTTAATAGCTCTCAAAATCTTTCCAGCCAAGTGTCCTAAATTACGTAAGTCATTTTTGTTTTCTGTACTTATTAATTCTATAAATTTTAACATATTTGGCCTTCTTAAGTAATATTGTTTAACAAATCTCTTTCGTTCATAATGAAATTGTTTGCAAACAAGCAAGTAGTGAAATTCATCTCCAAGTTCATTACAAAAATTGCACTTTCTATCATCAAGAGGTATGCCCCTCCATCTTCCTATTTCAACCGGTAAACGATGATTTCTGGTGAGAAACAAAATCAGATTTCTACAGCTTGTTTGAGGTAAAGCATCAATATATTGACTTCTTTTAAAATCTGTCTTAAAAAATTTATAAAAATTTGAATCGGAAGTTCTTGCGATTTCATTTCGCCAATTTTGAATAAAAATATCTGTGAGTTTTTGTTTCGTTGTTTTGTTTAACCATTTTGCATTCGGAAAACTTTGACTGTACCAGATTCCAGAGAATCCTAAGTTACAAAGTTGATTTTTTATATTATCAAGCCATGTGGACTTAATACGCTTTTCGGAATGTAAACTATAAAGTAAATTATAAACTTTAGATGCCAGTTTTGGATTTAGAATATTTGCGGGGCCATCGATAAGTTTCGCCCAGTACGATAACATTCGATTTTGAATATCTACGCTTAACGGCAAGATTCCTAATTCACCGTATATCATATAAGACGGTGTGGATTTCTTCATTTTAAATATATATTTATAAAACCGCAACTGTACACGTTCTAAGATGTCTAGATTTCCAAAGCCCCATATTTCTGATCCATAAAGAAGAATAGGTTTTACTGTTTTTTGGAAAAGATCTATTTGCAAATCGAACGGTAACGATAGAGAATTGATTTTCCGGAGAAGTGAAAATAGAGCTTTGTTTGCTTGCTCTGCAATATATGTTTTTGTTTTTGCAAATGAACCGTTTTTTGTAAAGAATATGCCTAAATATTTGTACTCATCCACGTTTTCGAGTTCGACTTCGCCTAATTTATATTTTCGGTTAGACGCTCTTCTTTTCTTCGAAAAAGTTACAATTTTTGTTTTATCTGTATTAACATTTAATTTCCAAGTCTTACAGTAGTTGTGAAAATGGTTAAGTGCTTGTTGCATATCGGTTTCGTTTTCGGTAAGTATTACAGTGTCGTCAGCATACAAGAGAATAAAAATTTTAAGATATGTGTATATGTCGTCAGTAATAAAATGTTTAGATATACCTTCAATGCCATTTTCCGTTAAATAATTTTCTAAATCGTTTAGAAATATGCTAAATAGAAACGGTGAAAGGTTCTCACCTTGTCTCACCCCATTAAAGCAGCTAAAAAATGCTGACATCCCTTCACAGTTTTTTAACTGCTGACTTAATATTATTGTACATGTTAAATATCAAGTTAAAACATTTTCCATTTATTTTTTCTTTCAATAATTTTTGCCATAAACCGGCTCTCCATATGGAATCAAAACATTGTTTGAAATCAACAAAGCAACAAATCAAATTCTTTTTTTCAGAGTTGACAATGTCTATAAGACTTTTTAATACAAAAATGTGATCAACAGTTGAATGGTTTTTACGGAAACCTGCTTGTGTGTTTTTAATCAATCCATTTTTTTCACAGAAAGAGTTTAACCTGCTATTGATAATGCTGGTAAATAATTTACCAAAACAACTTAATAAAGAAATTGGGCGATAGTTTTCAGGGGAAGACGGTACCCCCTTTCCTTTAAAAATAGGTTTTATTATACCAACCGTCCAACTTTCAGGTACAATACCTTCATTAAATATAATATTAAACAGATTTTTATAAATTGGTATCATTATATGAGCCGTTGTTTTTATATGTTCGTTTAATATGTTGTCTACACCTGGAGATTTACTGTTTTTTTAAATGCTTTATAGATAGCAATATCTCTTCATCGGTAATCGGTAAATTTATTTCTTCGTTAATTTCGTCACTAGTGTTTAAAGAAACGTTAATATCGTCATCAGAGTCGATTTTATTTTCATTGATACCCTTAAAATATTGATAAAAGTCATTGAGCGATGCCGATGTTTGGTTTTCGCTTTTACGGGAGTTAATAATTTTCCAATACTGCTTTGGGTTAGCGCATCTTAAATTTCGGAGTTTTTCAATTTTATCATTATTGAACTTATTACGTGCGAGTCTTATAGTGTTTTTGTATTGTTTACTAACGTCTTTAAGCAAGTTTTTGAAGTACGTATTTTTGTATTTATTATAAAGACGTCGACTTTTGTTATAGACGTTACGCATATGACGGCATGTTGGATCAAACCAGTCTTGCTTGGAACTTTTCTTATGATTAACTAATTTCTTTCTTACCGTACCAAAAGATTCTTTTGAGCTATATTCAAAAAGTCGTGCAATATCATTACATATATCATCTATTGAATTCTGGTTAAAATTATTCATTTCTGACATTTGATCGATTTTATTTTCAATTTCTATTATTAGCAAAGTATCTAGATTTTCGACAAATATATCACGTTTATCCGGGTTCCATAATTTAGTAAACGAAATATTTTCGTCATTGTGTGTGTATTTTTCGATTTCTGGCAGTATGTGTGATTTAAGAGTCAGAGAGACTGGACAGTGAATATCGGAGTAAAGGTTACAAAAATCTTCAACTTTAAGATCAATTATGTTTTTGAAAACGGGAGATGTAGATAAATAGTAATCTACTGTACTAATATTCTTACAGGTCAGCTTTAGATCTGTGTAATCAGAACCTATTCGTCCGTTCAAAATATATAACATGTTTTGTTTACAATATTCAATAAAAATATGACCATAGTTATTCACAAACCTATCACTATACTTCCTCTCAAGAGGTATGTTATACGTATAAAAGTTTGAAAACATATCTGCTTCTTCATCTTGAACATGCTGTAAGTCATATGTATCGGAAATAAAATTATCTAATAAAACAAAATCTGGTAAACTCCCACATCGGGAGTTGTAATCACCAAAGAGAAGAATATGCTCTGAATTAGAGCAATACCTAGTTATTTCACTTTGCAATTCAATAAATGGATCATCATGTGCATATTTTGAGCTAGCTGGGGGCAAATATACAATACCACATTTTAAATCGGTCAAATTTTCACCAAAATTGCCATATAAGTGTTTAGATATGGTAAAAAATTTAACTAATTTACTTTTAGAATTATTGTCAATTGTAACATATTGTGCTATTTCCCGTTTTACAAATAACGCAATACCCCCCGATTTACGTCTAGAGAGATTTACTCTATTCAAAAGATGCACATAAAATCCATCTAACTGTATACAATCCGATTCATCCGTTTTTGTTTCTTGTAATCCAATAATATCGTACTTATTTAAAAATGAAACAAATTCTGGTACTTGTAGTTTTGAACTTAATCCACAAACATTTAAACACAGTATCTTTATTTCATTTTCCTTTAAATTTTTAAGATTAATGTTACTGTGGTCAAATAAATAATTGTCTCCATTATTTAGGCCGTCTCCCACTAATCCCTATTCAATGTTAGCCGAGTGTGCAGACGGCGTAAATTCCCGTGCGTCTGGTGATAGGCGTGACTGTTGATCGTCTTGTGAAAACATATCCGCCTGGCTGTCTGTCTGATTATTGTCAATTGTTTCGGTATTTCGTTGTTGCGTTTGTTGTTGTTGTTGTTGTGAAGTGTCCATAGGTGTTTGGGCTGTTGGCTCCTCTGTGTCGGACTGGCTCTCCGAAGATTCCTCGCGCTGTTTTTTATTGTGGATGTTCTGGTCCAGCGGAGATTTCGCCTTGGTTTTACCAGTTAACCTATCACGGCGCGGGAGCGTAGATTCACAATCGGAGTCAAAAGCACTGAATCTATTTTGCGTGAATGGTCTGTCAGTTCGTGGGACCCTCCGTGACGCCACTACCGTTCGTTTAAACGTTCTTGTTCGTAATTGTTCGTTTGGTTGATGTTGCACTTTCTGGTTTGTGTGTTGAGTGTATGGTCGCGTGTACTGTCTTCTTGTTTCAGCATCGTTATTTTGTTCATTTGTGTTCGTGTGTCTGTTCGTTTCTTGAATCGTAACACCGGGTATTTGTTGACCGGGGAAATACTGTTTGTTATTAATGAATAATTTATCCCGTACAAGTCGTACTTTATTGTTCTGTTTTTTCCGGGCCTCCTTCGCTATGTTATATAATGGTTTTCGTTTTGTTTCTATTTCTTGTGGGAATTGTTCTTTCACGAAATAATTTGTGTCTTTTAAGGTGGTTGGTGCATTTTGTCGTACGTATTCTTTGTCCTTGTGAAACGTAAATTTCGCGACTATAGGCCTCGGGTATTCAGCTTCACTGTTATACCGCCCGAGGCGGTGAACACGATCAAAAGGAAAGTCACCTTCTAGCTGCATTTGGTTTGCTATGAAATTTTTAATAACTGCCTCGCAATCTTCTCCATTTTCTTTGAAGTCCGGTGCTTCTTCAATACCTGAGAATATCAGGTTATCGCGCATACTTCGCCATTGTAGGTCAACAATTTTATCGTTTAACTGGTCTTGTTGGTTTATTGTCTCTTGTTGTGATTGTTTAAGTTCATACCAAATCAATACTACTCTTGTAAGTTGCAAACAACAGCTATACCGTGTGGGACATTTAAATAATAAAGTGGTTTTATGAGAATCAGAGATATCAAAATCTAACAAAAAAATACATGTTGTTCAGTTTTTGTGAACAAACATTTAATTTTTTTTTATTTTTCCGTTCTCAAAGATTCTGACATTTGTTCGTGACACGGCATCAGATAAACATGTCTGTAGAATTTCTCCGTTTAGCAACGAAATATAAGTTTATCCGTCAGGGTAATTTATTCAAATAAAGGTGTAATGGTAGGATAAATAGTCAATTACAGTATGCGGGTTAACTTTGAGTTATAAAATACACAGTGGCGTAGCTACTATTAGGCCCTGTAGGCCCGGGCCTACAAGTTGGACAGGAAAATGACATTTTTATTCCAAAGGTCCCAAACATATAAAAACAGGAGGGGGGTTGAGGATAGTAGCGGGTTCAAGCCGTTTGTTCGGTTCTTTGGAATGATTTTCCTTCAGGGGAAAATGATAATTTGCTTTGTAAATGCAGGCCTACGTTCCAATTCTCTGTGTTGTAACTTAATAATTTTGTATTGTTGCGTCGAATCAAATTCGTAGTTTAAAGTTTTTGTTTTGTTATTTTTCTAACGCATGTTTTGCTATAATATATTTAATCTCCACTTGTTTTCAGGATTCTGGTGAAATTCGCCCACAGACCCTTTACCAAGAGGCGACCGTCCCTCGGAACATTTGTATGGGCCTACAACCTGAAAAAAAGCGGGCTACGCCCCTGATAAAGGTTCATGATAACCACCTAGATGCTTAAATCGATGAACAAAAATAACGATTAATATGTTTTCGACTAGTGCATACCGTCTTGTTTGATAATATTATAGACTTAGGCTGTCTATTTCTACTCCGTACGTTTATTGCTTTGAGAAGGGATTTCGGTTTCTGCATATGATGTTTTCCTGAAATGCGTATTATACTTTTTTCTATGAATATTTACCGAAACAGAAGCCCATTAGGGCCATTTTGAGTTAGAGGTTAGAAGGCAACAATTCTAACTTAGATGTTAGATCTTAGAACTTAGGTCTTAGAACAGAATTATAAATCTCTTAAAAGCGGGGACGCCATTTTTTTCAAGAATATCAACATCTGCAGGTAGACATGAAAATCGACAACAAGGGCTGAATTATAATTCATTGATGATATTTTCACAAGAATTCTATACAAGCGATAGTGTAATTTTGATCTTGATAGTATATGTACCAATAAATGTTACGGTAGGTCGCATTAGAGGTGTTTTGTTTGATTGTTAAAAGGTGGCGTTTCTAACTCCGCTTCCCGTCAATCACAGTCAGTGAGCTTTATATTTAATATTTATTAATATGTATTATAAGGCTTTCCGATCCAACTGTTCTAGATGGTCGTTTACGCTCTGGGACTCCCTGTGAAAATAACCCAAGTATCTGTTGCTTGTCTTTGTGTTACACCCCCTTTATCAATGTTTTGAACGATATTTAAAAAGTATCATGAATTGTCAGTTGAATAATAATTGATACTATCGGTTTTCTATGGAGTATTATAATTTTATTATTTTTCCTATTGCTGTATTTTCTTTTTTCTTTTCTTTCCAGACGACAAAAATGGTCACTAAATGGGCATGGACGTTTGGAATTCGACGCTAGCACTGCCTCGACCATTTTTCAGAATGAAAATGTTTATGTATGGAAAGAGTGTAGCAAATCAGCGTATAGAATCCTGTTGGGATTACTTAGTAGACATAGGGTCCACTGGTGGATTTCATTTTGCAAGGATCTACTTGACGTAAACGCTTTGGATGCAACAAGTCTTATACACATTAAAATGCCTCAGATATCGGTTCAAGCAGAACTCTCACAAAATTCGAGCCCAAAAGAATTTTGATATTACATGCGGAAGACCCGATTTAATGTATTGTGTACTTGATGGTGGACATAACTGTGGTCATCATGTTGATCTAGAGGACATACAGATATCCTAGAAAAGTCATGGATCACCTAAACGGCTTTATTCTAACGAAACCGAGGATCGCGTTCGGGTGTTTTCATAGGATAACAAAAGGCCTTTGACAGCCGACGAATCGTTAACATTGTACATTGAAATTTTACCGATGGCTGAGGTGATGATTGAGATGATGATTTTACAGTGACTTACAATAAAACAGGGGTTTCGTAAATCTTATCAAATAAATTGTAGCACTACATAATTCGTGTGATTACTGACCTTTCAACCTGTCTGTCACATTCGAAAATAATATCTATTTTGTGCTAATTGTACTTATTGTCAGAAAACTTATTAAATTGTCGGATACCGCTTGTGGTCATCATAATACAAGTATATTAAAAGAAAATGTTTTGTCTTATTTAGTATTGAAATACCATTTGCTACAATTTCCATAGGTGACAAAGGGGCATAATTCTGCAAAAATGTTTGATGGTGTGACCTGCTCTTGGCTCCAAATTGGGGTCATCTATACATAAATAATGGATCGCATAACAAAATGAATCTTGATCATACATGCGAAAAATAGCTATAAAACTATGTTATAACTAAGGTCTTTGAATAAAGTTGTTAGAACCTAGACATTAGAACTTAGAACTTAGACATTAGAACTTGGACATTAGAACTTAGACATTAGAACTTAGTTCTTAGAACTTAGACATTAGAACTTGGACATTAGAAGTTAGACATGAGAACTTAGTTCTTAGAACTAAGACATTAGAACGTAGATATTAGAACTTAGACATAAGAACTTAGACAGAAATTTTAAAAAAATCGGTTATGCTTTTCAAATATGAAGCTTAAAGAAGGAAAAATAACTTCATTCTTAAACATAAAACTTTATTCAAGTAACAGTTAACTACAAAAAATGAAACAATATACTTATCTCATTTATCACTAATAATAATACCAGAACCTCGGCAAGAACTTGTTGATTGCATACCGCCGCGCCACACTCAAGAAATAGTTAATGCTCTTTGTAAAAATAAATTATATTTATTGCAAAATTCAATGTAATCTTCAGGTCAAATATTCAAAAAGCGCTTATCTCAGGAATTCCTTTGTATAAGCAGGAATAAAAAAGGTCAAGAAATGTTAAAGTTATGGGGGAAAATCAATAAAATTTATGTATTTGTGAATATGAGCCTAACAGTTCAAGAAATACTCAATTGTAGTTTCAAGAAATAAATATTATTTAAGATCACAGTCATCTGTAGGTCATGGCCAAATAATCCAAGTTAAGGGAATTATTTAAGTAGTCAAGAATTGTTAAACTTTAATGGTCAAAAACAAGAAAACTCAAGTTATGTTGAGTTTATTTTAAAATTTATGGTAAAACAGCATCGAATAACATAACCACTTCTACAGATGAAGTTGGATCATCTAAAGCAGCCACTTATTCCAACTGCTACCATTGAAGTTAGATCTTCTAAAAGAGCCTCTAAATCCAGGGTAATGAAGCCATTCTTTCGCATAAATGGCATTGTATTAAGCCAAGTATTCGTCAAAAAAGAAAGAGAATCATTGTATGAATTGCTATTCAATGAAAGAGTGTTATGAAACAACTTTAATGCATGTTCCTTTTGATGAATAAAATTCGTTTTTGGATAGATTTAGTACGTCACTTTATGCCATTTTATCAGCCCGGGTAATACAGCTTTGCTCCTCAGACTGAAATTGTCGTTCTATAGATTATTTTGTTTCATCATCAGTTCTTTTTTCTCCTTCTCATCAGGTTCCTACAAAGCAGAAAACATATTTTACTGAGTAGGGATCAATTGATAAAAAGATCATTTCCAATTACCTATGTTACACTTTCAATGATAATTTGCTTACAGTCATTTTGATAACTACATTGAACTGCTTACCTCACCTTTTTCCTGGTTACTTAAGTCAGCTGTAACTTTGAAAGTCACTGGTCGCTAAGAATACTTTGTTGGTATGGAATAAATGGTTGCTAAGGAAAAGCAATTGTTGCATTGAAGTCAATGGCCACTGAGGAAAATTGATGGATGCTATGGGTATCACCTGTTGATAAGAAAGATCAATAGCTACCTGGAGTAACCTGTTGGCTTGGGAAGTCATTGGTTGATATAAAAGTAAATGGTTGCAAATAAAAATAAATGGTTGCTAGGTTGCTTGGGTAACATTGACATTCCTTTGATTGCAAATCCTTTGGTTTCCATAGCAACAACTTTAAAAAGAGAAACAATCATAGCAAAATTCATAAAAATCAAACAGCTATTTAAAAGAAATGAATTATGTTTATAACTTTGAAAGAACATTAACCAATATATAATTCCCAAACCTTTTGTTGAAATTCTAACTCAACTTATGGCCTTGGATTTTGTCAGAAAGACAAATGGACAAATGGACGAACCGACAGACAGACAGACAGACTGAAAGACGGCTAGACAGCCTGCCAGCTAGCCAGCCAGACTAAGTTTGATAGCAAAAGTCACCTGGTCACAAAATTCTGGTGAGATAAAATAAACCTAGCACGAAAATTGACTTTATGCGAATGTAGACTTCATGTGACCGTTACTTTTATCCTTGATAGTTACTTTGAAACTAAATATATCATATACTATAGATATTTCATATGAATCAATGAGTTAAACCTTATTGAATTAGTTATCGATGCTCACTTAATACAACACATAAATATTAAATAATCTGACATTTTTTTCCGAGGTCATTTATTTGCAAATGAGCCGAGTATCTTAATACTCAAATATTAAACTTAAAAGAAGTAATTAGGTTGAACCTCAAGTTGCTCTTCAAATTGTCGTCTTGAAGATCTATTTTAGCCGTAATTGGCTAAACTAGTTTGAACTGGCATTCAAAACCGCTTTTGAATTTCGTCCCAGCCAGTTATAAATAGCTTGGTTAACCTATACCTATTGAAATTGATTGTTTTGACTCAGCCCTTGAAGTTGTACCGATATAATCACCTGATTTTTAACTTACTAGCAATATCTCACCAATTCCTGTAAAATTAAAAGAGAACTTTAAAAGCCATCGAACACGACAAATACGGAAATATTGCAGGCTTGGTTTGATTGAGTCTGTTCATGGGCAGTAATGGAAATGCATCTTACTGCCCACGCCGCCTAGCCCCGGGTTCAGCGCAACTCAATATTCACACCAATAAACAGTACAATTTTGATCCGGAACTAAGCAAAATAGAATTTTGACAGGGGATCTGAGAATATAAATCCTGCATATCACAGATAACACCAAAGGTAAAATTTAAAAAGCAGGAAGTATATTCTTAGGGGTGATTGAACAATATCCAAATCTATATTGGCTGGGATATTGATACCACCCATTTATTAACTAGCCGAAACATTTAAACAAAAGCAATTTTAGATGTACTTTTAGCATAGTACATAAGTATCGTGCTCAACGACTTTCAAAGGACTTAACCGATAACAGCACTGATTGAATGTACGGGGAGACTTTTTACAGCCGCCACACGACACAAACAACGCTACTGTTATATAAGAAATAAGAAATAAAATTAGAAGAATTTAAATAAGAAGATTATCTCACACCCATCTTCTTGTCTGTCTTCCATTCACTATGGCGTTTTCACGTCTAATTTCTAAGTTCTAAGATCTAACATCTGTGTTCGAATAGTTGCCTTCTAACTTCTAACTCAAAACGGCCCTAACGGGCTTCCGTAGAAACACCATTTCTCTATTTCAAATTCTGGTGGGAATATTTGGAATATCTACCATTTTGTATGAAATTTATATCTTGGAGAAATAACGAAATGTAAGATTTTGTTATGTTTTTAAAAAATAGTACTTTGTGCTTATTCGCATATTAATACTTACTGAATTCTGAATGCCGTAAAGGCGTTAAGTTCAGACAAATCGTGACTAAATTATTTACTTTATGTTTAGTGTTTGTTGGTTTTCAACATTGTTCTTTTCGAAAATAGTGTCTAAACAACGGAAGTCGGTACTTCCGTAAAGTCGGTCAGTGGGGTACGCGTATAGCAGCTATGCGTAAAATTAATCATATTAAAAAATGTTAATTAAAATCAGCAAACTTTTCAGTAGACAGTTACTGAACATGTTAAAATATACTAAGTGATACCAAAAATAATTTCGATTTATGTTACTTTATCAGTTTTTTCAGTTTTGGATAGCTGCGTTAACTTCGTCCGTAAAGGTTGATAAAGAATGAGTACAAGCATTATATAATTTTTATGCCAAGTTTGAATTTAGTGCTATATAGATTGTTTTAAAAGTTTTGCTAATTTTAACGTTTACCGCTGTCAAACATGTTTTTCTCGATACGCTCTATACATCGCCATTATCGGCAACGTTTCTAGGTATTTAATTCAAAATAAATACTAATTATGATTTGTTGTCTATTTTCGAGGAATGAAACGTTCAATATTTTGTCGAGCGCGATCCATTTGTGAAAATTAATATCGCTTAAACTTTTATTAATTAAAGGGCAATTTAAATTATAAAACTGGATACAAAATTTTAAAAAAAGACAGATTATAGATTGTACGAGCCAAATATGGCAAATATTTAGATCCCAAATCTAACGCACTTTTCTTGTCTTTACCTGATAACAGGTTCTAGGACAACACATCTAGTATTCTCATTTCGCGACATTATGTGAATACTGACATTTTCCGAACAAAGATTTAACTGTTAAGGTAAGGAGTTGAGCCTACTTCGAAAAACACTTCTAACAACGAATTCGTTATTTTTTTTCAGTGTATATATATTTCTTACAAGTTCGTGCAAAACTTCATATTTTATGTCAGTTCGATTATTTTGCAATGAAAAGTATGACCCGGTAGGTCCCAGTTTGTCAGTCATAGCCATATCTCAGTCACAACAATTGAAGGTTGTTGAGCTCATAACTCACGTTGGTTTCGTAACACGAAGTCTAGAATTTTTTATAATACTTGTAGCGGGATGATTTTTATTGTTTTTTTAATATTTTGACATAATGGACACCTGTAGACTGTACGCTGTAGGTTAATTTAGTGGCTTGCTTGTAGTTTAGGTCTTTTCGGTAGTTTATTAAGGGGAGATAATTTTAGTCTTTTTTACCGCCAGTTGGAAAAAATCAATCTCCTTCGCAGAGTTGTCGTTCCTTACACTCACTTTACACCTCTGCGAAAGGCCCAATGTCAAGATTTTGACCAAACTAAGAAGCTTCGTTGTATACAGTCATAATTATGAATTTGAAAGCTTGTGGTATAACAAATAACAGAAATCTTCACTATCTTTCATTAAAACCGAAGAAACCCAAGCTATTTTAAATGTAGTTAGCGAACTATTTTGTTGCGCCAAAGTAAACGTAGTTGAAAATAGTCCCAGCCTATAACAGAGGTGAATGTATATGAGCCGATAGTGTTAGAGAGTGGGAAAAAATCATGCAGTTGAACAGTTGTCACTCAAGAAGTTTATCTTTAGTAAAGTTGTATTCAATATTTAAGAATAATTTTAGGGTACAGATATTCAGGTTTACACAGCACTGGATGTAAGGGCGAGTGAGAAGAAGTGATTCCTGTTTGTCAAAGTGGTGATTTGTTCCACAAACAAATGTAATTGTGTTTTAGTGTATTTCATTGTACTTTTTACCATTGTAAATTATCAGTTTAGCATTGTTAAAGGTTCGGTATTGTCTATGTTTCTTAAATATACAGAACCACTATACCGAACTTGATTTAAGAGTCGTATTTATTATACCAAGCTATGTTTCTTCAACTTATTATGATTTGAGATATATTTGGTAATTTTATCTTTTGTTAATATTGTGTACATGTATTTTATCATTTTGAGTAGTCTTGTTTAAGGGAATCATTGTATTAATTAGGCACTCAAAATATGCATAATGTGTTAATTTCAGTGCCGAAGGTTTGTTCCGAAGGTTTGTTCTGGAAGGTTTGCTCTGGAAGATCTGTTTCCAAGGAGATTGGTTCCCATGATGTTTTTGTTTATGAACTTCAGAATTGACACTGATTGCATATCTGTGTGTAATATATACAGTGAATGCTCAAATAATGCCTTTAATTAAATGTGATTTGAACTACCCCGTCTTGTCGTTTAACTACAGTATAGAGACAGGGTCACATACTTAAAATGTAAATCCTTGATATTTATTTTGCACTTTGGCATTTTTTCTGTGAACTGTCGTATTAATACGAGAATATAAGTTTTAAGCTACTAACGTCAGTGGAATTTCAAATTTATCATGCAGCGAAGAGACTGATGCTGTTTTTATTACAGATCAATCTTTATACAGAAATTAAGCTGACATTTCTGCCTGTCTGATAATTAAGAAGTCTACCATGCAAATAAATCAGTATTTTCATCAGTATAAATCAGTCACTTCTGTAACATCTCTGTTTCCCTGACGACAAGCGCTTACTTGATAGACTGAAAATGTAATGTTGATCTGAACTTCATGTCGATCTGAATAATAATAGGACAAAATTGAAAGCGGTTAAGCACACAACTTTCATTGAAGTTACATTAATTTATAGAATCAATTTAGAAACATAATAAAAATGTTGGTGAACACTGCGTACAACAACATTTAAATGAATAGTATTGCTTTTATTATGTTCCACTTTCAAAATCACTATTGTTAAGGGTTTAGAAAATTTCTCCTAAAATATTTATGTAATTCAAGAGCTGTACCTTTTAAATAAATCCAAATTTATGTTTTGGGGTTTTTTTAAGAATGTAACTTTGTTGTCTACTCTAAACAATTCATAGAATTATTATTTCACACTTTATATAAATACATTGTAAGTTTATTATACATAAAGTACATGTATTCTTGTACATAATCGTACGTTCTCAGTGGTGGAAAATCTTAAGTAAAGCGGCATTACTTCAATTTCACCCGCTCTTGTATGAAATATTACATGTATTTGGAACTATAGGCACAAATTTGCAGCATTAGTTCGGGCTTATAAAATTTTAATTTACTAAAATAAATTTGGTCCGCGCGACTAAAAGCGATAGTAGGATTTCCAAAACGTCACAGAAATCGAGATCGCGTATGAAGTGGTCTCTATGTCGGTGCTAAATATAGCTCCATTGTATTTAGCTTCTTAAAGGTTCGTTAACGATAATTTAACAATATCATTGAAAATCCCGTCTATAAGAAAGAATTCGATCGGACTTTTTGTGTTCTGTTAGAGAGTTTATATATTGGAGTCTATATGGACAAATATGATTTTTCAATAGTATATTCTTTCTTAAGTTTAGGGCTGGAGCTTTAAGTAAAGTACAAAATTAGAGGACTAAACAAATGCGACAAAATGACATTAAGAAGCTATCATCTAAATGCATTTTCTTCATGATTTATTAAATTAGTACATGATATAATGGCGCCTATGTTACTTGTTTGAAAATTGTATTCTTTTTTCCATACCACTAAATTTTCATTTTAAGGACATGACAAGTAATTAAAATTACAACAAAATGCAGCACTGAACTATTTAATTGATTCTATTTCTGCTTAAGCATGCAAATAAGCGTTAAGTAAACGTAATCCGCCCGTTCTGTTGCAGTGTATTGTAGATTAGACACAACTGGTTTTCACATGACTTGATTTTGTCAAGAGTCTTATTTAAATTAAAGAGAACCCCTTTAAATTAAATGTATATATAATACCTAAGACCTATTCTAGAACACGCTGCCGTCATTTGGGATAATTTTACTATCTATGAAAAAGATACATTAGAAAAAATACAGTACGAAGCTGCAAGAATTGTCACCGGGTTAACACGATCAGTATCAATAGAAATATAAATTAATGAAATAGGTTGGGTTTGCCTTGCAGATCATAGAAAAATGCAAGAAATTCTTCTTGAAATTTGAATATGTTAGAATAATGATAATGTTGTACCATATTTGTTTGATATTAATAATGACACAAAGAGACGGGCTGTCTGCTAATGTTGGAAAAACTTGTAGCCCAACCCATTTGCTTACTTATTGTAATATTCTGTAAAACAAATTAGTTTTTCCAAATTTTTCAATGTTAAACTAAAACTACTACTGTACTAGAGAACTACATGTAATATTATAAGCAATAAAATATTATTAAACTTATTTATTCATGTGATTTGTCTACTGACAACAATGGACTTCTACCCAATGAACACTTAATACCGAAGTGCATGAAGGTGAAAAGTTCATTGTTTGTGGAATTGAAGTCGACAGAATAATGATGGCATCTTAGATTCTGCCAAATTTAAGCCCTCTGTCGGCGTTGCTAAGACATGGAAAGAACATGATTCAGTCTATCACGTGAAAATAAAAAGCTATTTCTGATGCGCCACCTACTGAAGCTTATCTGTGATTATTTTCGCAAATCATACATCTGACAGACGCCTCGTTTATACTGTATGTGCTTTTTTTTATTTATAAGCCATCAATATTTGTCCTCAGTTATTTAAAGTTATACAATATATGTTAATCTATAGTTATATTTTATCAAATTTATACACATTCGTAATCGTTTCTTCTTCATTGACGGATGATAACATAATGCCTGCAGTTACTGACCCGTTTATGATATGCATATTTAACTGTATATATTACTCAAAGTAAGAATGTATTGTAACGAGTATTGCTTTAAAAGTTGTATATTCAGTAAAGACCAAAATATCTGTTCACTAGCTAGAACTTTTCAGACAAGGAGCGATGTATTACTAAACTATAATGTTGATTTCTGAGCTTTAAGTTTGAACTGCAGCGTATTGATGGTAATCAGCGTATAAATGTTATGTGTGCACTGTTTTGATTTGCTGTGGGCGTGTCCGAGCTAACGCAGTTAGAAGAGTCCTCAGAGTTGTGTTGCTAGGCGCTATCGCCTTAGTGGTTCGTTTCCCGGTCCTGCGGTTCTAGCCTCGGTCACTGATATTTTGTTGTTTTAGCGCAGAATTTGATTTTGTAAAAAATTATTTCTCAATAAGATAAACTCCTTTACATTTGTAACTACTATTATTATAATCCAAATGTTAAGCAAACGCATGTTTTAAATATCACACAAATTTGATTAATTCGTGTTCATAGTATGTAATACAAGTTTTAGCTTTCCAAAAAGCTAGTCGGTCATTAGCAAATAAATTAAAAGAATAAGTAGGTATGTATTCGTTCATGTATTTACTTTTGGACCAATGTAAGTCAATGACATGGCCAGTTTTCTGTCGATCAAAGTCACACAGACTGTATCTGACAAACTATTTGTGAATTTAGTTGATGTTTCAAGTTTCAAGTTTATTTCTATTTCGATTCTATGTATGTACAAACATAAACAAGAGAACATATAAACATTGTACAATTCTGTTACTTTAAAGCATGCAAACAAAGTTGAACGGCTGATGTTTGATTTATTGAAACATGAAGAATACGTGTACGGGCTAAAGGCATCAATATAAATAATCATGTCTCTAGTAGACGTAATTTATTTTCTTTCAGGACGTGTAGAAATAATTACGTTGTTTAAGCACCAGCGAATCTGATGAATATGTTACATTAACGCGAATGCTCAAAGAGGTACCATAGAACTTTTCACAGTTGATACTGGTACATTGAGAGAAAAGCCACGCTTATAATATTCAGTATTCATTACCAACATTCATAAAATGTAGTTTTAGTTGGTTCAGCAGATCTCGTCAAACTTGAAGTTGACGAGCGTTAAAAGACAGTAAACAATAAATTAGGATGCTGATGCATTTATTACTTTCACTTAAGCTTTATGCTGCTATTATCTTTTGTTTTTGTTTGAACGATTTTCTGTAAAACTATTAAAGGAACTCAAGAAGCACTATTTGTATTTAAATTAATCTATCATCATAAAAATTGTCGTTATGCCACTGTTCTGAAAACAACTTTTTCTTTACTTTAAAGGCTGGTTTTGCATTCCTTGCAGTATATTCAAGTAGATCGCCCTTACATAGAAATGATAGTGCTTGTGTTGTCTACCTTACTGTACTGTTCAAAATAATGTTATCGTTTAGTATCCCAAGACCGAAATCAGATCCGTTACATTGCATGTGTATGGGGAAGCAGTCATTGGGGTCACGGGCATCCCCGGAAATCTTTTACAAGTAAAACTCAATTTGGATTGCAACTGCGACGAGTCCAACCGTTGACTATAGACCCCAAGAAGAGAACGCATAGATATATGCGGTTTTGAGAGGGAATATGGGAATCAAAATAAATCAATTCGTATTTCGTTAATAATGCATATATTCAAGGGCAAGTTTTGAACTTTATGGCGGCGAAAGTTTTGTAACATAAATTAAATAGTTAAAGTTTAAAAAATAAAAATACAGAAGCACGTATAGAATGGTTACCAAGTTTCTATTTCAAAACAATCGTTTAAGTTTTGTTTTCTTAAAATAGATTAAAAGGTCACTTTGAAAACCACCGAAGACAAAAAATGTGAAAATATTACAGGCTCGGTTTCATTGAGCCTGTTAAAGACTTTAAAGCATATCAAAAACATAAAATACCGCATCGTAATTAGAGCTCCAACTTGGATATCAAAAGGACAGGGAAAAAGATAGATCTAAAAAACATGGCAGTTTTTGTGCAACAAGCTCAAAACGAGGCACTTTTATGCAAATCTTTGAGAAAGAGCATAATACAATGTCCCTCTAAATGAGTAATTGCGAATAAAAGATAAAATGTAATGTTCATAACTAATAATGACATGGGTAGTCATCAAACCAACAAGGTTTAAACTCTCGCATCTCAGGTTATTTCAATAGTGCGCTCGTGAAATGCAAAAGTGTGTAATTATGGATTGAAATTATATTTCAACAAACTTGACTAACTAAGTACTTGTAACTGAGGTAACGTGTCGCCATTTATCCTATAAATTGATATCAGACAAGTTCAATAAACAAAATCATTATTGATGCTTCCACGCTGAATGTGTAATCATAACCTCATGTGGCCATCCTAGTCGTTTATCTCTCTCGTCCGCAGCTTATTGGTCGTATTGATGACTGTCTTTTAGCGTAGCGCCGCCCAATTGACTACACTTACGATATTAGATAAAAATATTGCCCATGCTGATCTCCTATGTTTACTTTAAACAATGGCCATGTCACATTCGCTAAACCTCCGGTATCTTCTGATAACATTCACCAAATTTGCACTGGAAATCGCAAACAAATGGCAAAATCGCTGATCCCCCCTTTTTTTTACTTTAAACAATGATCACCTCACTTCGCTAAACTTCCGTTAACTTCTGAGAACATTCGCAACATTTGCACTGGAAAGCGCAAAAAGCAAAATCTCTCTTTAAAAGACAATATTTTGACAATTAAGCAAGTTCTGAGCATTCGTTTCCTCCTAAATGCTTGTTTAAAACATCTCCTCGTTTACTATAAGCCTCTACTGTTTCACGACCGTATGTTTGGTGATTTATACCACAAGAAAGAAATTTTTAAAATTAACACATGGGTAGAAGTGTTCATCAATTTTCAAAGTCAATGCATGGACATGAGTTTTTTTGAAACCCGCATAATGTCATCTAACATGGCATACACTGAAATTGACATCATTAAAACTAACAAACAAAAACAGGAAAATGTGCGAGAACCACCAATATTACATGTTTAAGTTCAGCATTCTAACGAAATTGTTGAAGATCAGAATAGTAAATTTAATAATTTGAGTCCCTGTCAGGCTGCTCATCCCCCCACCCTAGGACAGTGACGAAATTTTGTTGTTGAACTCTAGATTTTGGAATACATTTTTGGTTGAAAGTGTATGCTAATGACCGACTAGCTTTTTGTAAACTTTTGTTTACAGACAGCCTTTCCCGCAAAAGTCGGAGCGTGATCGATTGGAAATTCCGACATTTAGAACAGGGAGAACTCCAATCGAGTGCGTCGGAACTGTGTTCTGGCAGCGTTCTACCCATTCCATCGAAATAGGTGGTGTGAATCGGTCAGTGTTTTATACTGCACCAAACTGAAATATTTTTAGATACTGTTTTTTTTTTGCCATAAAATAAGATAATGGTTACATTTCAGTACTATGCCAAGAATTTCACCAACATAAATACCAGAAATAGTGTTATTTTTCAGTAAATTATAAATATTGCTTTTTGTTGACTGATCTAAAAACTAGGAAAACTTAGTTGAACTATGAAGTATGGCTTATTAAGACCATTAGGAGTTCTTTAGACTTCAAAAGATATAATAAACATGCAATTATGTAACACTTTTTATAAAAACCTATCATGATTCTGTTCCGACATCCAATCTCACTCGTTTGGCAGATTCTTAGACTCTTTCTCCGTCGTTATCAGAAAATAAACGACTGTTGTAAACCAAAAAACTAGAGGCCTCTGATTGGCTTCTGGATTAGGTCAAGCCTGTTCTCTGTATCTATTTAAAAAAAATTCTCCAGCTTCTTATCAACTTGCTATTGCTCATTACAATAATTCAACATAACACTTGATTAAAGAGTAAATATAAACCATTTGTAAAAAAGAAAAGAAGAGGTACAACTTATACTGTATTAAACCAGCATCTAGAAGGTGTAAACGTCGCCCTGAACGACAGGATATGGCAAACAGTGTGCAGTATTTGTGCAACTCGAATGGTTAACATTTAAACCCCCGACGCACTACGCCAGCAGTGGTTACAAGCGTCGTAACAATACAGATACAGATCTCATCATAAAATGCATTCCAAACATATGAATGGCAATAAATCAGTGACCGACATTTAAGTGGCATCAAATTGCTATCAGCAACTCTGCTGTGATAACGGTAAACATACATCTTGTAATATGACTCCGAGTTCGTTGTATTTTTTAATCTAACACCAACTGGTGTTGTTAATCTCCAGCAGCAGTATGTACTTTACTTGCAAGCTTGGGGAATACCGCCTATTTTAAACCTCGAGGAAAGATAACTGAAGCTCGCTAAGGATTCTCTGGCGACTATAATCGCCAGACAAAATTGGTTTACTACTGTCGCTGTCTGCTGAAAGTACAGACATGCGCAGTGAAACAGTCAAGCAGATTCTGTGGAAGAGTCGGAATTTGATTCTGGCACAGTTCCGACAGCCCAATCGAGCACGCCCGGATATTCATTAGTCTCTAAGAAAAACATAAACGATGTCTTGCTTTTGACCAACAAAATCAATATAACGGATTGAATCTATTTCATATATGGGATCATCCTGAACAGTTGTTTGAATCAAATAACGTAACAGTTCAATTTATACACAAATAATATTTTGCTATGAAGGTTTTCATCACGTGACTTTCTAAAAAAAGACGCATAACATTTTTTCTACACCCTGTAGAAAATACAACACACGTATGTTTATATAATTTAACATGTCGTTATATATCGGCTCAATTTCTGATTTGATGTTACTACAACGTCCAGATATTTTTTCATCAACATTTAGAAGACTTTTCTTGCAAATAGGGGGAACGGAATAGCATTCCCAAGCTCTAGACGGGCGGCTTTGTCTAAAGTGACCACGTCCGGTGCCGCTGTTAACCGGTGTTACCCTTCAAAGTTCAAGTTTGGTCCATTATAATATGTCGGTCATCAGGATGACCGACAATAAAAAATTATTATCATTATATATTATTATTTTTTCTACAACTTTATAGCTAATAGAATGATTTCGCATCGGACATAACCTTATTTTTCCATTTGACAACATGTAACACATATGTGAAGGTGAAAGGAAAGCTTGCGTCATTATGGTATTAAATACGACAATGGAAATTGTCAAGTGCAGCGTCGTAAAGTTATACTTGCTCGGCTAACAATATGTTTAATTAGCACGGCAGCAACATTATGTGCTTCATATTTTGTGTTATTCATTATCTGTGGGTAATACAGAACGTTACAAAATGTCTAAAAGGTTCATTTCAAGGATATTTGACATCCTAATTCTGAAATACTCTTGTATTAACAAAACTATTAGCTTCATATGTTTTATATGATTGTGTGCTTTTGCATGCAACATTGTTGAGCCGATGGGTGATATGGAGTTATTTCACCAAGACAACTTGTACTTGTTTTGTGATACGAGAACCTGTTGGGGCAAGTGTGAGGTTGGTGCACCCTAGAACCTGGTTCAAACATGTTTAATATAAGTATGTCAATTCAAAAAAGATGCCACAAACAATTAACGAAAAAGACAATCCTTGGGGTAACCACCTTGAAACGGTCAGTGACAAAACAATTTGCCACTGAGGGTTTAAACCAGGTTCTAGGGAGCACAAACCTCACACCTGCCCAAGCAGGTTCAATAACTAATGGATTTTACGAATAACCGACAAATCAGCAATAAGGGGTGCAGAATAAGTACCCATTGGAATGCCTTGTACGTGTTCATAAATAGAGGTACCAAAATCTCACATAAGTATTATCCAATAAAAACGTGAGCGCCTCGATAAGGTCTTGAAAGGTCCATAAAGTGTAATTATCATAAGAACCATCTGTAAAAATGCCCTTCATTACAAGTGATAAATCTTTTATTTTCTCTAACAAACGTTTTTGTTTGTTTTTTTTCAACGAGACTGGTTATCTTGTCTGTCATTAAATAATGAGGTAGAGAAATATTTTACGTAGAGAAATCATAAGTAGACAAACAGAACGCCTGAAAATAATTAGATTTAAACTTCTTTTATACGTCATTTGAATATTTTATAGACCAAAATAAATTTATGCCAGTGGTTTCATAAACCTTTTCGCAATACCTCATTACATGATCTTTTATAGCTGTAAGACAAGATGTTAAGAACACGGATAATTTAGTAGTTGTGCAAAAACTAGAGATTGCAATAAAGTTTGCTTTGTACGGTGTTTTGTGCATTTTTGGCAACCAATATATAGTAGGTACTTTGTCTTGTTTCGGCTCAAGACTGACTCTCAATTTTGTAATTTGTAGAGTGTGTGCAGTAACAATTTCACTCTCAGATGAAGAAGTCAGTGTATAAGCATTAGTGCTATTAAGATCTTCAGTTTGAATATTAAAATAGTGTATACGTCACACTATGATTACGTTATTTGAAGCCTTATCAGCAGGTGTTAAAACAAATCTGTCTTGAATTCCCCTTTTCAAATGACGAAAGTTAAAACGAGGTCGTGGTGGTAATGAAGCTATGTTAGTTTTATAGAAGGATATACGAGTGTCAAATATATTAAATATGTGTAGTTTTGTTTTTCCAATTTGAATGAGCATTTGACTCAGCATGTTCTCGTTTGCATCATTTATTGCAAAAGGTGTTTAAAGACTCTGCAATTTCCGCACGTGAGGTATTAAAGTCGATGTCCTAAGGAATTCTTTATTTCGAAACTTTGGAAATTATGTGAAGAATTCTATTATCTTTGATAACATTTAGATTCCCTGAAACGATATGACCGGCAGGTCAATAGAAAAATTTTGAATTTGAATAATCTCAAGAATTCGGTGTATTTTCAGCAATCTGTATATCGAAAGGAATTTTATTGTAATTGAAAATTGTGTTTCAAATCGGCTTGTTGTATTATAACAAATGATAGGTGTTTCAGTATTGTGCACCCTAGAACCTGGTTTAAACCCCCAGTGGCAATTTGATTTGCCACTGACCGTTCCAAGGCGGTAACCCCTCGGGTTCTCATTTTTGTTAATTGTTAGTGGTGTCTCTTTCGAAACTGATCATTTTATTAACCATGCTCTCTCCCTCTCTTCTTCTTGACTGTGTGGGGAGGCTGTTTTTTCTGAATGTGGCGATTCCTGATATGCATATTTCACCTTTTTTTGAAAAATAAGGTACAGTCGATTGAACAGTTTTATCTTTAAATATACTAGTACTTGGAAGGTCAATAAAATCCACTCCTTTATTTAATAAAGAAATTTTCAGGAAAAGTCGTTGGTGATCAGATTCCAAGTCATGAGAACATGCCGATAGTAACACTGAGAAAGGCTTGCAACTTCATAAAGTGGATGAGTTCTTATAACAATATCATCCGCTTCCTCATCCATTTTCTGTACACTTGATATAGAAAGAGAAGAAAAACGAGAAAGCATAGCGTGTCTACCAGAATGTTTTAAAATATATTGAAGATCATGAATAGAATATTAAACACATGATTTTTTTAATATTATCATTAAGCCTTATCCCTTGCGACCTCGATTTTCGTTTTCATATTTCAAGCAAATTAAAAATGTGTGTAAACTAATATTGAACATAATGCGGATACCGTTTTCAAGTGTCTCTCACAATCTGAACTTCCTCTTAGAATAGTAAACGACTACATTACTGCCGACTGCTGACTTAATCGAATATAAAGTCATGGTCTAGTTTCACTCTAGTCATTAATGTGGAGATTTGACCAATTTGCACGCACTGTAACGTTTATGACTAGCTTATGCTTCAAAGTGTGTTATCTATCTACAGGATATATATTATAAAAATTCGGAATTTCCTAAATTAAAAAATACAATAATTAGTTTTTGGAAAAATCTACTTTAATGAACCCAAGTTTTACTTCTGTTGTACTAGTGGCGGCCGTAAAAAGTCCCCCTTACATATAGTCAGTACTGTTATCAGTAAAATAACCCGTTACCGATCTCATTCAGTGATGGTAACGTACATCAGGGGTATCCGATCAACCTTTTCTGGGGTTGTCCCGACTCAGTTGGTTACGTTGTCGGAATTGCAGGGCTAAGAGCTGTCGCCTTGACGGCGCGGGTTTGCTCCCAGCTAGAGACACTTAGATTATCAATACTCGTACGTATATAAACAATCTGTAAATAAGATTAGATTTTAAATGAGTATCGAAGTTGATATATCAAACCATTAAGTTTGTAAGCAATATACGGATATTCTGCACCAACTTGTCACTTGACATGACAGATTTTCTCAAGAAAACGTTAAATAAATTTGCTATGGTAATTAACTTCTATTTAACAACTGTGTTTACAAAAAGTCCATCAATAGCAAAATAAACGTAAGATACTACCTAGCACGTGACACGTTTTACTAATTTCACTTTTCAATTACCTCCCTTGATGGTAATATGCTGATTGTAAACCATGTAGAATGTCAATCATTGTGGGTTACTGCGTTAAAGCATACTAGAACTATCCTTTTGGGATATACGGATGGTATGTTCTGTGTCATTCGCCGCATTTGTATTGCTTTGAGGTTTTCCACACATTTTGTGAGCCAATACACCTAAAAGATAACATTATTAAAATTCGATGATATGTTTTTGAAAGCCTGCCATAATGTGTATTCGATGCTTCTCATATTTTTTAACCAACTCAGATGTATTCCTTTCTCATATGGCCACCGCAAATTAAGAATTACAACTTTTAAAGATCTTTAGGTGCAAATCGATTCAGTCTGTGGAAAACAAGCATGACTAATTATGAATTATTCTTAGAACTATTCTCAGAAGTATTAAATAGATAAATCGTGCCCAACGATCTATTCAAAGCCGCAATACGGAATAAACAACAGTTTATTGATATAAAGATAGGTGGAAAGGGAAATATGAAAGACACAGAACACGACAATAATGAACATATTACAGGTTCGTTTTGAATAATAAATCAAGTAAACAATACAAATCAAATCTACTTAGCCAAAAATTGCATCAACGCTATATTTTATTTAAATTTAATACATGGAATTTGAACATATATGGGCTATTCATAAAGCGAAACGATGTTGTTATTTTGTTCACAAAGGTTAAGGTTATCTCCTTTTCCCTGAAATAAAATGTTGATGAGATCAGTATTGTTTTATATAAGAGTCTCAGACAGATTTTTTGATTGTCTGATTAAGAAGTTTATGACATATACAGAAAGAAAAACACAATAGTATAAGTCCACTGATGTAAATAAATAAGATATGGTTACTTAAAAATACTTTAAACAAAGATCAAAATCCAACTGTTTATTTTCCACAACCAAATTATTTTCAATTTTTCGTTTTTGAAACCGATAGAAACTGAACCGACAACATCCAAGAAAATATATAAAATTCTTCCAGATATTTGCATTCGCTAGCATCATGAATGTAATAGGACTTTTGTTATTTTGTCGACTGTTCGTTTTAGAGCAGCATATGAACAATATTGGGAACCATACCAAGCAAAATGTTGAATAAGTCTGTGTGTAATTAGAAAGAGTTTAAATAAGAATTTTTATTACTTATTATAGATCCTGAATCATAACATGTTATTTCAGACTTTTTCTTGCAGATTAAATTCCGGGTTCTATCTCTGGTAATTGACAGTATACCCATTTTGCTTGACACTGAAAAAGTAGCTTCATTGAAAGATTTTGCATGCAACACTCTCTTGTGGTATGTTGGTTCTAGTTGATTTACCGTGGCAACTTGTACAAATGTGTTTTTATGAGATCTTGAGGGGATAACTGGGAGATTGCAACTGAAAGTTTCATAGATGTTACACCTTACATTAAGTCGTTTATGTTAACTTTATTCTAAAACTAAATGTGTTTTCAATTTATTTTCTGTGTTCTTTCTAAACTTTGGCTGTGTGAATAAGCTGTTTCTTATGCATATGTTTTATTTATTCCTGATATTCATTTTTATCATAAATTAGTTATGATAAAATAGCGTTATAATTGAGTGAACGATTCTATTCTAAGAAATCGTTTTCGTTAATTGTTTGTGGCGTCCTTTTTGAATTGACATACTTAAAACAAACATGCTCTCTCTCTCTCTTCCTCTCTTCTTTTTCGCTGCGTGCGGAGGCTGTGTTTTGTAAGTGTGGCGATTCCTGATATGCATATATCAGTTTGTTATAATTGAAACGAGCCATTTTTATGGAGAAAATCTGGGCGAAATAATATAAAAAAGGCAAATTCAATAAAGTTCATATTTATGCTTAATCTTCGATATAAATGGCAATGAATATTGGTGTATTTATGTCTTGACCTAAAAAAGACAAAAGTAATCATATCGATCTTATGTTTGTACATATTCTTTTTCCAATATCGCACTGATTTATATTTATTTATAGTCTTGATATGACACATTTATACACAACGTTAAGACCGCTCAGTATAACTCATCATAACCCTCAATTATATCCAGGAAAATAACAACAACAATAATAAAAAGTGAAGAATTTTATTATATATTTTGTTTTAATGGTAATAACAGAGTCTGTTGACTCCCGCCTAAAATGCAAAGGCTAGACTTGGCATACGTGACAGAAACATGTACTGTAACACAATATACGTATATGAACTGTCAACTGATATTTTGTTTATAATAAATTCGGCATTGAAGGGAATATGGAGAGCTCTTTCACATATGAAAGGTCATAACATTGACGCTGGGACTCCATACTTAGAAAACGTATATGCCGTCTTATAATGCATCATTTCTACAAGTCCAATACATCTCAACCATTTTTATGTTTTGCTTAATTTCTTCTTGAATACGAGTTCATGAAGTTCACCGATATATTAACCATTACGTAGATAATTGAAATTATTTAATTTCTCCGAAATTCACGCTCGGAAAGCCTTCAGAATAAACTGTAACCTACATTTTGCATTCCTTAATACAACCTTAGTTCATTTGTTTGCATAATTGTTTGAAATTGGGTGTCAGACTAATAGCGAAAATAGAACGATCATAGTTGACATTGGCAGACAATTTAGTTCTTCACATGCTTTAAACGCAAAATTGTTCAGGTATAAAATTCACGTGATCAGTGTGATTCCAGAAACTAAATTGTACTGTTTATTGGTACAATTATTAAGTTGCGCTCAACTCGGGGCTAGGCGGCTTGGGAAGTAATATGCATTTCCATTACTGCCCACGAACAGGCTCAATCAAACCCAGTCTGCAATATTATAATATGTGTATTGTTCGATGACTTTCCTTTTTTCATCTATTTAAATTGATTTGATTTGATTAACTTTTATAATCACGCTTTTACTTGTCGGTACATGTATTGAAATAAAACGGTATTTCAAACGAAATACAACAAAATATAAAAAACTGAGGGTTTTGTTTCAATTTGCAGATGTCGAGGAAACAAGTTCATTTTGGTTCTTAGCAAAGAACGTGTTCTTCTTAGAAATATACATTTGGTTGCTTTGCGAATATGGCTGTTATCGCCACCTACAAAGCTCAGTGGAAAGCAATGTTCTTATCTCACTGCAATGTCAACAAAGATTGAATCCAATCTTAAATGAACAACCTGAACTTTTATCATAAAAGTATGAAGCAAGCTTAAGTCACTATTTGGGCAAGATAACTTGTTATCGTTTTCTGTCACTATAGTTTCTCACTTTTCCAATTGCTTAATAATTAGCGCCACTTGAAGAAACATCGATTGATTATTTGTAACATTAATCTTACGTAACAAATGACATTTAATTGTTTATCGGTGCCTCTGATTTATTATAATTTCAAGTGCTTTCTGCAAAACTACTTCATCATCATCAATTAAGTGCAGCCAGTCTTGATAACTCTCGACAATTTCTTTTTCCACAGACGCACTTTTCTTATCTGTTATAACCAAAGGTCTTAAAGTGATGATTTTATTGAGAGCTTCCGAATAATATATCGTATCATTGTGAAATTTATTAAAGAAACTGCCCAATGCATTCTAAACAGCCCTGTTGAACTGTTGTGAAAATGTGGTTTATTGCACGAAGTGGCAATTCAAAAACTTAATAAAATACCATAGCAAAAATTAATAAAATATCATAGCCACCTAAAACTTAAATCAAACACATGTCATTCCTACTAAGCCATTCAATAAAACCATTAAATAGTTTTTTATTACAGATAAGTAATACATCTTAGCAGTTTTAGTGTTGTTTCTATTGTCTGTTTACATTTTTTCGTCCTGTTCATTCCATAAAGTGTCAATGCGTTTGTGTTTGCAAGCATGACCTCCATTTCAGTGCATTTTCAATCGACAGTTAAAACCGTGATCAAAGTATAGAAATTCTAAATAAGGTAAGAACAAAGAGAACGCAAAAAGTTTTTATAAACTCACTATCCTGGTCGCCTGGCTTTACTTTGCACAGGTTTATTTCTCTCGAGATCGTTTCTGCCTCGTTGTATCTTAACGCCGAGGAATGTGATACAAATAAGCTGACGACCATTATCATTTTATAAAATATTTAAAACTTGTTCAGGAAAATTTATTCTCAAGCTCATTTGTGGGTCATTATATTTCTCTTCCAACAAAACATTACATTTACATAACAAAATATTCAAACACACAGACACCCAAGCACATTTTCAATATTTGTAGGCCGATAAAAAGAGATATTTGATAAGACTTGTTTTCAAATGACTTGGTATTTTCGAGGGTTTAACTTGTTGGGTTTTTTTGTGTTTTGTTTACTGATAAGAGTGGAATACTACCCATTGATGAAGTGCATGATGGTGAAATGATCACTTGTTTGTCGAATGGAAGCCGACAGAATGTTGATGTCATCTTAGTGTCTGTCAAACTTTAGCGGTCTGTCTGCTCTTTTATGTCATCAGGAACGCGATTCAGTATATCCCGTGAAAACAGAAATACGTTTTAGTTGCGCAACCTTGTGAAGCTTATCTGTGATAAATGTCGTATATCATCTGACAGATGCTCTAAAATATGATAAGTGGGATGATGGTAGGCGAGATCCTATGTTCATTGAATTAGAAAACACTATAACCAAATGCTACGTAGGATTTCAAATAGGTGATAAGGGAAATCAAATAGTCTACGTAAAAGGGAATCAGTTTGGTTACTTACTTAATATGGTCAGTTGCAGGATTCAAATTAGTTTCCCGTAATCCTTTAATGAAAATAAATTAATGCCGCTAAGGAATACATAATTATTGGATCAAGTATAGAAGACTTATCATCCAGAGACGTAGGGATTATGGTGCCCCTTTTTTAACAAGTCTATGATCATTGTTGTTATCATTTACGACTGATAGTCGTTCAGCCTAACACATACGCTGACTCCTTTAACAAGATTTTGTTTCATTATTTCACCCTTTTACATGGTTGTTTCAATATCCCAACTAGTAATGCTTTGGTTAGCTTTCAATACTCCTAATAATACACCACCTCTTGCTTGTTTAATTTTTGCCTTCGACTCCGACTGTAATTCGCATAATACTATAAATATTCTCAGCTTCCCTGTAAATATTATATTCAGTTTAGATCCACCCATTGTGTTTCGTATAGGAATATCCTTATTATATGTCACTGTTCTTCAAATGACACTAACCTGAACATATTGCATTAAAGGCCCCATGGATACCGTTATATGCATACTATCGGTTTTGATGGAGATACTGAGGCACAAAGCCGGGCTAGCTAGCGTAGAAGCAATATACCTTACCGTTAACGTCCACGAACAGGTGGAATGAAATCAAGCCTTTAATGGTTTTATATTGTCGTATTACAGAGGGCTTTGAAATTTCACTTTTAATCTGTAATGATTAAAATCGGAAAAGTGTTATAATTGACTGACGTGTTCTTATTATTTTCAACCTATTAATAAAATTTCAACTATACCAGTATTCTAGTTCAAAACTGTTTTCAAACTTTTCTTAAACATCTTAATCAATTATCAGCATTTAATCACAAATCGTAAACATAATTTAAACATGCTCGTTGATGTTAAACGTAATCAGTCATTTATAATGGAACCGTGTTTTTGTACGAAAATTAAAATGAATAAATTTTTTTTCATTGTCTATTTGTAATTTCGCTCTTATTTCCTTTTGCGCATTTTATAATCATTTACAAATTCGTCCTTAAACGCACTTTATTTCCCTACTAGATTTTCCTGGAATATTTTATGAGGTATTGCCCTGTCTGTATCAAAATGAATTAAATCTGATTTATTTCAGTTTTATAGACGTTGTATTTCCGTCATTGTATTCCTCCTCTGATCTCTACAAAGCGTCTTAAAATATGATAGTTTGAACGTATTTTAGCACATACGTTGCTTGAATCATCACCCCGAAGGAAATTTCAATAACTGAGTTCAAATTAATTTATTTGCTGTTTCACGGTGTTTTCCATTTAATTAATTGATCTGCATATCTAAACTAAACTGTGGCTGTATCTTTTATGTTTGTTTTACATAATGTAGTACATGTATTTTTCGACTGTCCACAATTTTCTTAGGTTTGAATCAAGTGTTCGATTTTCATTTGTTTATGACTGACTATTTTGTAACGGTACTCCCTCGGCATTTATTTATTATTTATTGTGAGGTATATCAATTATTTGATTTCCTAGACCGATTGTGATAATCATTATTTTATCATTACATTATTATATATTATCTCTTTTTCTTGGTCGTGTTTTTCTCGACACCATAAACAATGATGTTTAATGATTAAAATTGTATCGAATATTTTATTTTGTCGCAATTGTATATTGATACATACAATGCGTTGTCCCGCTGTTGTAGCTAATGTTACAGAAAATGATTTAAATACTAAAGTAAAAAAAATACTATCGTTTCTTCGCTGAAAGTCACTGATCTGAATTAATATACTTAAACCAACTATGCGTGTCTATATTCTTGTTCTTGGTTTTTTTTGCCACACAATAGGAGTAGTATATAACAATCAGATATATTGAAATGGGGGAGCAGGGAGCAGGTGAGCGAGTGACTCATCGTGACGTCATCGGCGTATGACGCATCGGCGTATGACTCATCGCCGCGGGATCTAATTACTCACCGGATCGAATGACTCACCGGATCGAATGTCTCATCGGCGTATGACACATCATCACCGGGATCGATCTTTAACTAAAACGGTACCATACGGCATCTGTAGACCCCTAACGGTACTTTAGCCACAATAAATCCTTCATAAATATAGCGAACCGATAATCGACCTCCGTCTTTTAGCGATACTTAAGGTCAACGTTCCATTCATAATTAATAGAATGACCCCGTCAGGTCAGTTAATTATTAATCAGATATAGGAAAATTAATGTTTGCATCTCCGCATAGTATTGACGACCTCGGGGGTTATCCGAGCGACTGACCAATACACCAAATGTGGATATAGTCGTTATAAAAATACGACTGATATAGCTCACGTTGTTGCGGCGATAAATTTAATTCGGTAATAATAATAATAATAATAATAATAATAATAATCAACTTTATGTTCAGATGCTAAACTGTTGATTCATAATTAAACAATCCCGATATTGATATAATGAAAACTCGGCACGCGATGACTTTGTTTAAATCAATAACCTAAACAATACCCGTATAATGAAAACGCGACAAGGTTTGTCCGATATCGATCCATAAACCTATTGTGGTATCATTTTATGTAGCTTAATTTTCGCGCTCGGGTCAGCGCGCGAATTTTAAAGCTTATATTGAACAAATTAATGTAGTTCCTAATCAAATAAGTAATATAAATAGTAAAGGTGAACAACAAGAATGATAACACCTGTTTCATTTTCTTGATTAATGCCCCTTTCAAACACAACTTTAACACGAAACTTATTGTTTCCTATAACTTTAAAAGTACTCGTCCTATTCACATTTGGAATATATATGAAAAAAAACCATCGGCGATAACAAGAATGATAACTCCTGTTTCACTATTTTAGTTATTCTCTTTTAAACGCAACTTAACACGAAACTTCATTTCGCATAAAACGAGGTCAACGTTCCCATAATGCTTGGTTTACCCGTAAAGCTTCACCATTTTAATGTTATTTCCTTCAATACTATTTAACTTTTTTATCTTACAAAACTCACCAACTAGACGCTTGAGATTTGTGTTAGGTTTATGGATCGATATCGGCCAAACCGTGTCGCGTTTTCATTATACGGGTATTGTTAAGGTTATTGATTTAAATAAAGTCATCGCGTGCCGAGTTTTCATTATATCAATATCGGGATTGTTTAATTATGAATCAACAGTTTAGCATCTGAACATAAAGTTGATTATTATTATTATTATTATTATTACTATTATTATTATTATTATTATTATTATTATTATTATTATTATTTTATTATTATTATTATTATTATTATTATTATTATTATTATTATTATTATTATTATTATTATTGTTATTACCGAATTCAATATAGCCGCAACAACGTGAGCTATATCAGTCGTTTTTTTATAACGACTATATCCACATTTGGTGTATTGGTCAGTCGCTCGGATAACCCCCGAGGTCGTCAATACTATGCGGAGATGCAAAACATTAATTTTCCTATATCTGATTAATTAACTGACCTGACGGGGTCATTCTATTAATTATGAATGAAACGTTGACCTTAAGTATCTTAAAGGGTCGAGATCGATTATCGGTTCGCTAAATTTATGAAGGATTTATTGGAGCTAAAGTACCGTTAGGGGTCTACAGATGCCGTAAAGTACCGTTTACGATCGATCCCGGTGATGATGTGTCATACGCCGATGAGTCATTCGATCCGGTGAGTCATTCGATCCGGTGAGTCATTAGATCCCGCGGCGATGAGTCATACGCCGATGAGTCATACGCCGATGACGTCACGATGAGTCATACGCCGATGACGTCACGATGAGTCACTCGCTCCCCTGCTCCCTGCTCCCCCATTTCAATATATCTGATTGTTATATACTACTAATAGGTAAGTAGCCTACTAGCTCTATTTGTGAAAATATATTATTTATCTAAGTCACAGCTTCGGAAATAGGAAATCAGCTGTTTCACTTTTCCAGCTTCAGTGTCAGGCTGAGATCATTGTATAGAACGTTATGTATTTTCTGCCGGTGAAGCATATTAGACGGAAAATAATTTCCTTTGATTGGGTAAGATCTTTTGAATTGTCCAATCAAAAGTTGTTATGTTCACTGGCTAAACGCACGAGTTGTCGTGCATATTGGTTGAATATCTATGGTCATTCAGCTTTGGGCATCTAACGCTTACAGGCACTTTTTTAAAGCACGGGGAAACTTCAATGTGTATATATACTGAATGTCTTACAGTCATTTATGATAATCTTACAGTTGAATTTATATGTGAGAGGTTGTATAATGCAGGTTTTGTGTTTAATATGTATTGGATACGTTTTAGATACGTTTCTGTAAACATTGTCCAAGTGCTAAGTACAATATATACATTATATAAAGCAGTTCGATTTTGTTCTTTATATTGCATGTGATGAAAACAACACGAACGCAAATGGTCTAACATGAATATATGATCACGGAAACAAGAAAAATCAACATAACATCGGCGTGTTAGAATAAACAACATAATTAAGCAATCATTCACCTATGTTTAATGTTTTGCTGTAATGAATTTTTTGTTGTTTTTTTTCTGGTCTAAATCACGAGCTGCAGCATATTAGCAGGTTCGTGAAGTACATGATTATAATAAATTATTTGCGGTAAAAATAAAAGCTTATTTCTATAAAATTTTATGAAAATAACCAGTTTGCCTTTTCGAAATATTATGTATACTGTTGGGTTCCTTTGAAAATTCCATGTTTATATTAAATATTTAAATAATCCACACTAATTACACATAAAAAAGCATTAAATGGGTAATCCTTTCTAAAATGATCGTGTAGACAAAAATGAAATACGGATCGCTCCAAATCTGCACTTTTGAGTGAATTGTTTGTGGTGTCTAATTTTCGCTTTCTCGACATCCCTCTGGTATTTGGTGTTATGAGAAGCTATGTTTTCCTGCGTGAGGAGTTCGTGCTATGTGTATTTAACAGAATGGACTACCGCTTAAAACTCATTAGAATAAGTTTCCATTTGTTCTTTCTATATGGATTTTGCCACCTCTGTTGCAATCCCACGAGCCATTACTTATATATATATATCTACTTCCATTTGCAATCGTAAACAGTATTTCATTGAGCTCTAAATGCTGAATGGCCTTAATGAAATATGAGTTACAAATGCTATATTCACTGTCTTGATTATGTTACACTGACTCATCGTCTTGCGATACCGAGTCGACAGTACAGCAATGGCGAACGATAATCGGTACGTATCTTAGTTTTGTCACAATTTCTCCCTGCTTTTGCATGGGGTGATCTTTCTGACTAAATGATGACCATATGATTTCCACAAATTCGTCTTGCTCGGTTCTCTTGAACAGAACCAAACTTTCAAGCGAAACTTGAAATATTTTAGAAGACAAAATTTTGAATTCAGAAACAGAAAGTATTATGCCTGTTTTTTAACGAAGCAGCATTATGCGCAAAAACTGGGTATCAGATTAATCGGCTTTCTTTCAAAAATGATCCTGATACGTATTCCATCCGTGGTTTATTTGTTCCTTAATGCCCAAAATATTGCAAAGATACCAATTGATCACGATTTTATTAAATGACTAAATGCGTTTTTGGAATACGCGTAGCGGTTTGAAAGTTTTTAATGAACCATGATCTAAATACCAAAAACAACATCCAGTCCGCGGCTTACATCTTTTATCTTTACATTTTATAATTTAATTCGTCGCCTGAATTTTATAGCGAGCTATCTACCATTTTAAAGATTTTGAGATTTTTCATCGATGGATTTGTCTCAGAGAAGTTATCTCCTCGTACCATTGTTTAAGAAGTTGTTTAAAAAGTTGTTCAATGATTAAGAGTAAGTGCGGTGCTTCTTTCTTCGGTAGCGTTGTCAGAATCGCATGGCTAGGCGCTGTCGCCATGACGGTTCGTTCCCCTGTACAGGCAATATCATTTGAAATCGACAGTAGCGCTATTTGTGCAGTGTGGCGATAGGAGGAATGCCTAAATATATTATGAGAATCCGATGTGTTACCGCCTTGGAACAGACTTTGGCAACACATATTACCGTATAGGTTTCTAGTTTACAGTTATTGTTCAATAATAAGCTGCAGAATTTGAAGTGTGTTTACTTCAATAAAAACAAAAATACATGGCGTTAGATTAACTCTAAAAAACATAAATGTTATGATAAAGAGTAGTACAGTTAAGTTAACTTCTTGATGTCGTTTTATGGAATGACACTGATTGATTATTTACTAACATTAACGCGTTACACAACTTGTTTCTATATCAAAACTATACAGAATTTATAGGCATATCCTATTTATGTCGTTTGTTTTCCTCTATTACTTCGGATTACGCCAAGAAACTAAATGTTTAAAATGCTGATGATATTGTTATGGTATTATATGAAATTTAGATCTCAACTGCGTAATTATGAAATATTAACGACCCAACATAAGCCGGGGTTATGAGGTTTATGAATATAAGTTCTACTCTGAGGAACAAATAGAATACATTCCACACAAGCTATTAAAAATCATCGTTAAAATATGTATTCCACTTCTGGTGCTACCCACTAGCTTGTACTAACGACACAGACAAATGTTAACGCAGTATCTTGACACTTTCTTGAATTTTTCGGCAATGCACCAAACAAAAACGAACCAGGTATGTACTGAGGTAGTTTGACCCAAGAACAGTCGAAATTTGATACGCGATATTGTTCAGTCACTCCAAGGATATACTTCTTCAAATTTTGCCTTTGGCGTTGTCTGTGATATGCAGGATTTATATTCTAAAATCCCCTGTCAAAATTCTATTCTTTTAGTTCCGCACATTGTTTTCTCGTTTAGGACAAACCCATTAATTAATCTGAAAATACCACTTCGAAGGTTCCATGTCCACCGCCATATGCACACCATCGTTTGGGATTGACAAAATTGTACTGTTTTTTAGTGTAAATATTGAGTATCGCTCAACCCGGTGCTAAGCATTCCCATTACTGCCCGTGAAAAGGCTCAATCAACCGAGACTGCACTATTTTCATATTTGTCGTGTTCGGTTGCTTTCAAAGTTCCCTTTTCATCTATTTGTCAATAGCAAGCGAACATCAAAGCAATTCTCGCAAACTTTTTGTTTGCAAATCCTTCTTATGTAACTAGAAAGATTTTAGGAGTATCTTATAACAAAAGGGGATAGGGATCATCGACACCAATAAGAAGATGAGTCGTTGTGTTAAGCTACCCAAAGGATTATGCATTAAATTGTTCTAAATTAAATTTTCAAAATAGAATGGCAGCTATCTTTGTCATTGTAGTTCTCTACGGTATTTAGTTGGGTTATCCAACTCAACAATGTGCGTTGCTGTTTTCTAATTAAAGTTCACATAGCACCATCGTTTGAGATGGATAATGTTTCAGTTGTTTATATGAGCTCCGCCAAGGGTTAAGCAATTGACAAAATTTACATTTTCATTACTGCCCAGTAACAGATTTTGTCGCTGAGAGCCTTAATTTTGTCCTATCATTATCTTCTCATTTAATCAATTTTAGAAATGCCATCAAATTGAATTGATATCGCATATAACCTTAATGTGACAACATGCGCCTGCGAATTCACAGTGATTTGATCACAGCTGCAGGAACGTCTGGTAGGAAGTAGACAAATAGCAGGTTACGTCATCAGTACCACGGTTATGTCTAAAATCAACAACCTACGAAAATGTTTTGCAACAGACATTCAGATGGAATTACTTATCATCCTGTACATTTTAAGTCTAATTCAGGAGAAAAGTTGTTATTGTTAGCGTTGGCCTTTAAAGTTTATTTTCAGCTTCATATAACATCTTGATTTTTCCAAATACTAGCATTGTTAACGTATAATTCCTGAATTAGGAATGTCGTGCACCATTAAAAGATCTAGAATTAGTCTTGTTTACTCACAATTATTCCGCCTGAGCATAATACTGCGATTAAGATGCAAATTAGTATTAAAAGAACGTTGTCCTCCCACTTTCTGTGTTATTGTCAAATAGATTAGACACGATGTGTTTTCTGATGGCATTGTATTGTCAAGGGTTTTATGTATTCATACGGTTTGTTTCCAACGATAGGAGAAAGACTACTTGGCTGAAGGTTATAAAGCTGAGATTGGAAACCAGTCTCAAATCTCAAGGATCTGATTGCCTGAAATGGCGACTGGTCGCCATATCAGCCAATCAGATGCTTGAGATTTTAGACTGGTTTTCCTGCTCAGTTTTATAACCTTGGGCACTTATCATCTAACACCCACCACTGAAATGGGTATCGATGTAAGGAGAAGAATTGTTATAGTTTCTATAAAACTAATAATTAAATAATATTGCACAAATACGTGGGAAAAGCTAGTTTGCTGACATTTGCACATTGTCCACACAGCTAAGAAAGTGTAAGTCATTTGTCAGCGTTGACCACATGGCGCTTAAGAAAAAGGTTATTGGTCGATCAAGAGAAAAACAAAATTGTCATTCACTATAACTTTCTCTCACAAAAAAAAATGTCAATTACATACCATTTGACAGCTGAATCACGTGGTGATTAGTTTATACTTCATGTGGTTTTGTTTCTTCTAGATATTACGGAAGTTCTTTTTTCTGGTACTCTAGAGCCGTTCACAATGGTCATTGCACTTTCATCAATAAATAAACAACATATCGAGATGTTTTTTACTGCAGTTTCACAAACATCATTTTAAATTGCACGTAAGTATTATGTTTTAAAACAATTTGTTGTGTCACAGAACATTCAATTATCAATTATAAAATAGTGAAATATATGCATATCAGAAATGGCCTCATTCATACATGTAAGAAATCAACATTTTTCCATTATTTGTCACATTTTTTCGCGAGAGGGGAATTCAAGGTCAAGAACAATTTTACAAATATCACATATGATATGTCGACTTTTGTTAGACAAACGGACAAATTAAATGCCCATGTGAGTATTATTATGATACTGACAGCATATGTTGTGTCCTTATAAAGAATAGAGAAGCTTTACTACTGCAACAAGGTGTTTCGTAGCCAGTATTTAATGGAGATTCGATTAATTAACTAAAGAAAATATGTCAATGTTAATTTCTCCAAGCAATTGTAAAAATCCAGCTGTAAGTTCAAAAAGAAAGGTTACAAACATGATATTCTACAGAGGTCTGCTGGCTTGGTGATTGACACATATACATCTGATCATGATGGTTACCTATTTGTGAGCAGGGGTTTAAAAGTTTATGAAGGTTAATATGAAATAGGGAAATTTCTAGTAAAAGAACCTAGAAATTCGATCTGTTTATTAAGAACTCACCTTCTTGCTTGATCATGCTAATTGCTCCTATGTTCTATATGTTTGTGTCGAGTTGATGCTTTTGTTGGAGCTAATTCATCTAGACAACTTGTACTTGTTCTTTCATATAAAAACATATAGGGCAACTTTGAGGTTGGTGCACCCTAGAACCTGGTATAAAAACCATGTGGAAATTGGTTTGCCTCTGACCGTTTAACATTCATTCTACGATAGTTTGACCAATTACGTTTTTTTTTTTACTGTCCCTTGTCAATTACAGACAGAAACGATATAAAAGTAGTAAAAATTCGGTATTCAGTAAGTGGTAGTAAGCGTGTATATGAAATATATTCTAAAGAAAGTAACCACAACCTATTCATGGTTTTACCTTGGATCACGTGTGGAATGCAACAATCAAGTACCAACTCTCATGTCCCTAACAGTGGTATAATGTCGATTTGTCAACATGTTTCTTTTCCTATGGAGCTTTGAGAACACATTATTCGCCCTTATTTCTTAGATTATAAATTGAGCAATGAAAAATAAGTAAAATAAAAATCGATACGATTTAAATCTTTTACATAAATGGAGTATTTACTTGTCCCGATTTTTTTAAATAAGATACATTACACCAATGTCACCCTACTCTATGTCGTAGCGATATGTATGACGGCTATCAGTAACATCGTTTTCTAAACAATTAGTAGTCACTTCAACAAAAAATAGTCATATTAATCCCTGGATAATGTCTCGAAAAATTACTACACCAAGTTCTTGGCGGTGGCTGGAATTATTCAATTTTTTTTCATAAGATACGTTACGAGGCATTTCAGCTTTACCATCAACACTGTTCATTACTCTTCACTGAAAACATAAAAAAATGATTGCTGTAAGAAGTACAAATTTCCATAACATAATTATAAGTTTCAATCAAATGTAGATAAATTACTCTAACTAAATATGTTTAATGCACGTAAGATACGTTAAAATAAGATACGTTATATATCGTTTTAAAAAGCTATTGGTTTTTAAATATAATCAAATGCGCATCTGTCCTGCATAGAAAACTTGTATGTTGACATCTGACAGAACCATGTGGTCGTTCGTTTTGCTTACATTTTAACTTTCCTCTCAAAAACTTAAATTGATTGTGTTTGATATGCATTCAATGGTTTTGGCCTTATGTAACTACGGTATCCGTACACAAAATATAAGTTTTTGACATGTCTATGTCTTTATGTAATCTTGTTATATGAAATAAAATGTAATATTATTTTAAAGGTCTGGAAAATGTCCAATCAGCAGAACTAAATCATCCTTTGCCTTATTATGATTTTATATATTGAAGAACTTTCTTGCAATTGCTTTTATCAAGTAGACATAGTATTTTGTGCTGTTGTGTTAACAGTATATAAATATTACATGTCTGACAGGGTGACAGTAAAATTGTCAACTTGAGGAAATACTGTCAACCGAGGCGAAGCCGAGGTTGACAGTATTTTCGAAAGTTGACAATTTTACTGTCACCCTGTCAGACATGAAACATTTATTTTATTATACCGAAAAACTATTCAAACCATGAACAACTTTATTCAATAATGGTATTTAATAATGGTGGGGTTTTCCACAAATTCACTTAATTCCATGTTATTTGACCGAAGAAATTCGCTAAACAAATTAACCCCACGCTTCACAACACGCTTCGTGTTTTTAGTCTTTCCCTTGATCCAGAGTCTTTAAATCTGCCTCGTTTATGGTAGAAAAACGTTTGTTGCTTGACATTATTGTCGTCTGTTTACAACGGAAATGTAAAAATAGATATTGCGCATGCGCGAATGGTACAGTATAATTTTCTAACATTCCGTAGCTATGGTAGCGGGTGACAGTATTTTTCCGACAGTAAATTTTTTTGACAGTACTTATATCTCACGGTGGCCTATGGAAGATTAACATTGTAAATGAAATTGAGGTATAATAATGATGGATGTATAAGTGTTGTAACGTATTTTACTTTGAATTGATCTTTTCATCTAACAGTAACGTTATATTTTGGTCCTGTTTGGGGGCACATGACATTGATTTGAATGATCTATATGTTGTACTATCTGACAATGTTAATAAAATTCAGTTATGCAATAGGTGGTTTTTGGTTGTAAGTGCATTCTTATATGTACCTTTTCGCGTAGAATGAATGTTAAAGGCGCTAACCCCTCTTATTATCATTTTCGGTAATTATGTGTGGTGTCTATTTTAAAATTGATTATTTTATTGCCAGTCCTCCATTCCCCGACTCCATCCCTACTGTTGGCTGTGTAAGGAGGCAGTGTTTTTTTGTATAGGATCACTTTTATTTAACAGTGAAAGGATCAAAAAGGCCGCATGCAGTCTACAGATAAATAGCACAGGAAAATAGAAAGAGTTAGCATAATTTTATAGTAAAAGTACGATCAATTGAAATCATGAGTCACCTCAAATAACGAAACAGAGAACCCGATTGGGCTCCCGCCTTTGAACGGTCTGTGCCCTTTTTGGGTTTAACCCATGTTCTTCAACAACCTCAAAACTTTTCCGCTCGACTCACATGACCAAACAAGCTGCCTTGATGGCTTAACTCCAACCCAATAACTAACTCGAAAATGCTACATGCCATTGAATGCAAACACTTACAAGAAAAAAAGCACGCGGCATTGTCAATACAATATTTATTGTCTTTTTACGGAACATATTTTTCGTTTATTAACGTTCTTGTGTATTTGTGCCATTGTCAGGACGTTTAGGTGTATAATTATTTATTGTAGTTTTAGTGTTTAGAAAAGCATTACAATACGTCTAAATTTCAAACAAAAGTTGTTGAAAAAAAAATTTTTCTTTATGTATAATCGTATTCAGAATATTGCCAGAACGTAGACTGTTTCATTAGAAGCAAAATGTCTATTGCAACGACCGCTCTACAAATACCTATGAAGTCTTGCAACCAACTATTTTAGTATTAAATTGCCATTATCAGAACAAATTGTGTTGCTATATCCGGTCGTTGACATTGATTAGACAGACACCAGACTGGTCCTTCCTCCGTTTGTTTACCATTATCTCTTCGGCTCCGATTTTCTCAAAAACTAATATGTTTACCCATTATTACTGTCTAATTTATCATACTTTTAAGGCCATTTGGTAATACTCCTCATCGATAAAGATTCTAATCTGCTTTGATAACTCCGACAATATCTCGTTATTGAACCAAACCCCGAACAATGGACATTTTGTGCTGTCTGTATTGGTATTGGTAAACAAATCATTTATGGTTTCAGTTTATCTTTATTGGGTCTTTTATATTTGGCCGTAGACTTTTCTAAAGCATTAACACCTTGGGATATCTCTTTTGATTATTTTCTTTGATGTTTAGTGTTATAAAAAATATTTTATCTCCCTATCTTTTCATATTTTTTTTATTTGCAGTATGGGGTTGCTGCTATTTCCGAACGCTACTGTTTTATATTTTATTTATCCTGTTATACAAATGAACTCTTTACATCAGAAACACGAAAACTGTCCAATTATGGAGATTTTTCACTTGTAATTTGAGAGTGTATATTCCCCATTTTTTTCTGACCCTATGTTTAAGTTTTATTTTATAGATACCCTGAGAGCGGCGTAATCATCCAATAATAGAATTTGTTTGATCTATTACACAGTAAAGGTAAGTTTAATTATTGACAGTCTATGTAAGCTGCGAAAAAATGTTGTGTTTAAACACGAACCGTGAAAAAACTTAAATTCTTTAAAACGAAAAGCTTATAATAACATACAAATTAACTGAAATATGAAAAAATATGTGTCTGCTTTCTCAAAACTATAACAGAGCCAAACTGCACTATCGAGAAGTCTTATGTCATATGATGGAAATTTAACCCTATAAGTGCAGTGTATTAGTGGTGGTTAAAATGTATTTAAAAGCAGTCAAAATGTATTGATTGAATGGAGATGGTATAACCATGCGAATCTTTAAACTCAATAAGAAAAAATTCTCAATTTGATTCTGATTTAAAATTACTTATAAAACATGTTTTGAAGGTATGACAATAAAAACATGAAATACTTACATAAACCTTTTCCTTTCAGAGTTTTTTTATTAAAGAAGGTAAAATAAACAAAACTAATATACTTAAAGAAATTAGGAACGCAACTTCTTTAAACAAGAAATACATTTCACTTTTAAAGAAGTTGCTTTTCTTATTTCTACAAATACATATTATAAAGTAAAAGAAATTAAAAACGCAACTTCTTTAATCACGAAACATATTTTGTGTTTAAAGAAGTTGCGTTTCCAATTTCTTTAAGTATATATAGAATGACAAAAAAAAGTATAAATTTTGTTATATAAAAACAATATATAAACATGGTAGACAGTTGCGTTTGAAAATTAAAATCGAGGGTTCGAACCAATGCATGTTTTTTTCCTGCAGATTAGCAGTCAGAGACCATACCACTGCGCAAAATACAATTTTGTATCTGCCGTAAACTTTACATAGTCTCGAGTCAAATTATCTGATTGTATTGATATACCTCTTTTATCAGGGGGTCCAACGTATTTGGTTTTTTCGGAAAAGTAAGTGAGGGACATGTTCTCTGCGGAACAAAATGGCGGAAAATTGTGTGTTTTGGTGCATTTCAGGAGATATTTTGACCTGGTAAGTAGATTTATATCAATGTTATCGTAATATAAATACGCCTACCCGGAGGCCAGATGTGTAAGCTCCACTCGGTTTTTAACTTATGTTTCTAGAGGCCTAAACAAAAAAGTTATTGAATGTATAAACTGAAAGATTGTTTGTTTACAAAGTGAAAATAGAAAATTTTGTGACTTAAAACTGTGTTTTTAGTCAAAATATACCGTTCTTGGACCTATTTTAGCGAAATTATTTATTAAATTATCGAGTTTTTGCATATATTTCTTCACGGCGGCATTTGCACTTTACATGGGTACTTTATGGCCAATTTTTGTATGTTCAAACACCTTTAATGTTTGGCGTGGAAGTGGTAAGCATGTTTTTGTTCGGTGCAGAATCTGATTTGCACACTCGTATGCGTTAATATAAGTGAAAGTAAGACACGAGCTGATAACAAATGTTAATAATCAAAATAAAAGCCGATTTGTTACCCAAATACGAACATATCGCGTATTTGTTATGCAAAATTATCTACCACATATTATACTTGTATATTATTTTACCTCTTGATAAGTAAACTCCCGCCTTGTGACCACCTCAATTTCAAGACCACCCCGCTGTTACGGGCACTTTTTGAAAGAACGAATTTTTTCCTATATAATTCAATGGTCGCTCGCATCGATTATACGACCACCCCGCTATTCCATATTCCATAATGCGACCACTTTCTACAGTCTTATATGCCCAATTGCCACTTATTTTGACCCCTTAATTACGACCACAAGGCATTTGCTCGCCGAATACACAGTCAAGTGCCATTATCTTTTGGCAAGAAGCGAGTTTACAGTTTTGCGACATTTAGCGATAAGCAAAAGACCCTTTTCGGCGGTATAAAATTTTACATAATAACTGGCTTCATTTCATCGGAAAGGTGAACTGTTAAATAAAGAAAGCCCATATTCACCTCACAGTCATGCAAGATACTTATAATCCTGTCCAAAATTTCTCGGAATTCCCTTATAACAGAATGCTATGCTCGGCATTGTTGTTTGGGTATATTCTGTGTTTTATTTACAATATTTAGAGATTTGTGTACGTTAAAAGGAAAGCATCTTAATTTTTTTTAAATAAAAACGATTATGGAAGTCATTTTGCTTTCTGAAGGAGGCTACAAAAGCGTGTTACCCTTAATAAGTTGAGAGCCCTGGGAATCAGACTTGAACGTCATACGAAGCATAGTGAAATGACGTTTACCCATCCCGCATCAACTTGCGGTTCTACAGTGCAACCCTAGATACAACTTATTATTCCACCTAAGAATAAGAAAGGAGACTGGAATAGTAAGAAATTTATATCGGGGTATAGATTTATATAAACGCGCACGCATGCACATACACACACAAACACGAGAATGGGTAGGTAGATTCTAATTGATATTATAAATACATATGAAGTTCTTGTTTCGGTAAAGCCATTTTTCGGGCGAAGATATAAAGGAACATCCGTGTGTTTGGGTAAATATTGGCTTTTTGTTTGATTTTTAACCAGCGAAGCTGGTTTTACCAATCACAATTCTGAAATCGGTATCAAACCAAAACGAGGCACTGGCAACCGGCGATTTACGCATTTCAGAGTAATCAGAGCAAGCAAAGTAGTCCAAGTTTCCTGTTACGTGTTAAAGTTGGCTCGTGCCACGTTAGTATCGCTAAAAGAATACTTGACTGCTTCACTGCGCTGTCCCTAATTCAGAACACAATCGACAACAGAAAAGCAATTTTATGTAGGGGTTGTAGCCGCCAGGGATTCTTTAGCGAGCCACAGATGTGTTACCTTTAGGCAGAGATATAAACGATATTCCCGAAGTTAGGATATTACAATAGCTTAATATTAATTCTGAAATATTAAATATATATCTTTTTCTGCTAATTCGAAGCTCAAAATAACAGTGACAACATTTTCTTTATTTTGTCATTTTAAAACCATTTCAATATTGGACGTTTGTTCCGCTGCTAAACTGTTTGTTTCACGTTTTTTTGTTGATTTTTTATCATGAACAATAACGATAATGATAAATTTCCATCTTAGCATATTTTCTTCAATTGTCCACTTTATGAAATAAATGCGCAAATGCTTTCACTTGAAATTTTCAAGACATATTGCGAACATTTGTTCATTATTTGATGATAGGCGTTCATGATTGTTGTAAATCACTGAACATGAAGCAATCATAATTGCTGAATATTTTTATATATTGGATTTCCACTTATAAGCGTGAACAGTAAACAATAAACTATTGAGATGTGTAAAATTTTACATATTAAAACTAATATACCGGATATTACAACTTAATACGGTGGAAATTTATGGTATAAGCTATAGTAATTCATTTTCCTCTGAAATTGTCTTCAATTTTACATGTGTGTTATCTAGCATTAAATTCCAATGCTTTCGGCAATGTTATGACTCTCGGTTGTTTTATCTTGTAGGATTCTCAATTCTATGATTTCCTTTACATGTTATTCACAATGAAGGAAACGATTATATACTTCTTATTTCAAATAAATGCATAATCATTCCCATCGATCGGGTCTCACTTTTTATATCATTTTTCGGGTTCATGCTGTCTTTGGGATGTCAGTAGTCAGTACACAGATTTCACTATTATAATTTCTTGCTTAAAACCCTTTACTCAATATATACGCCTTCCATCACATAGGTGAAAAGTTCAGGTCCCAGTCAGCTGGCACAATAGTGCTATCTGATCTGGATCTAAAATTTGTGATTACTGGTTGGAAAAAATTAATGATTCTCAAAGCGAACATTTTAAATCCAAATCAGATCGCAAAGATGTGCCAGCTGATATGGATCTGAACTGTTCGCCCAAGCTATGAAGGTATATCTATGGAGTAAAGGGTTAACAGAAACCTTCATCCAGATAATACATGGAAACCCTTATTTTCACTATCATATAGACAAGATGAAGGTCTTTGCGAGTGAAACAAGTTCTTTTGCTTTTTCGTAAATGGATACATGTATGAGAATCATGGCACTGGTTATTCTCAAGAAGCAAAATCGCTTCGCTGGTTCTGTACTTTCAGTACTTTGATTAACATTTGTCAGCTGGTGTCTTACTTTTATATAAACGCGTATGAGTGTGATATTCAGATTCTGCACCGAACAAAAACATGCTTACCACTTCCACGCAAAACATTAAAGGTGTTTGAACATAAAAAAATTGGCCATAAAGTACCCATGTAAAGTGCAAAAGCCGCCGTGAAGATATATATGCAAAAACTCGATAATAATTTCGCTAAAATAGGTCCAAGAACGGTATATTTTGACTAAAAACACAGTTTTAAGTCACAAAATTTTCTATTTTCACTTTGTAAACAAACAATCTTTCAGTTTATACATTCAATAACTTTTTTGTTTAGGCCTCTAGAAACATAAGTTAAAAAACCGAGTGGAGCTTACACATCTGGCCTCCGGGTAGGCGTATTTATATTACGATAACATTGATATAAATCTACTTACCAGGTCAAAATATCTCCTGAAATGCACCAAAACACACAATTTTCCGCCATTTTGTTCCGCAGAGAACATGTCCCTCACTTACTTTTCCGAAAAAACCAAATACGTTGGACCCCCTGTTTTATATCGGTTTTCTGTTACGTCACTCTCAATTTATCTAAAAAAAAGTATAGGGAAAAGAAAATAGTGATATTTACAAGAATGATCTTTATTTTCTATTTGCCATTTGTCGTTTGACATATTTCAAGTTTATTTAAGAATTTTTGTAGGAGAATCCCTTCACCCCCCCCCCTTGCCAGTCACCACTCAAGTTTTAAATGGTTACTTTGAAATATATTTTTATTACAAAGATATGGCTTGATATATTATTGACAATAACAATCTAAAATTCCATAACTACCTTAAGAAAATTTTGATGGGTTTGATTTGTAGTTCATTTGACTTTAAATGCATTTCACAGCGTTTAATAAATTAAAATATATTATTACCTCCCTTTTACTCGTATTTCAAAATTGTTTAAATTTTAAAAAGATGACATACTGAACATTTTGTCCGAAAACTGATCAATTTGAATGATAATATTACCTACCAGATTTTCTATGCTTAAATATTTTTAGTGTAACGATCTATGATGCGTCATGTCTTTTTGGTGCGTGTTTCTTTACTTAATGATATTAGTTGAGGCTAGAGTATTTTGCATCACGTATTAAATTTTCTGTTTGGTTTGGAATAATATTGCCTCTACCTGGAAGCGAACCAGCACCGTCAAGGCGACAGCGAGTACCCCTGCAATTCCGACGACGCAACCAAATGTGCTAACCTGGACAACCCTTAAAACGTTGATGACAATTATTATGTGGCAACACACAAGAACGAGATTTCTAGGGTTTCCACATACCAATCCCAATTTAGAGTTCGCATGTGGTTTCTTATAGTTGTGTTTTTGATGATATTACTACATTCACTTATTTAATGAGTGTTTCCTTTCTTCTCTTTCTTTCCTGTGTGGGAAATGTTAAATTATTAAGTTGGCGTTTTTATTGTATACATATGATTCAATATCTGGAAGAAGCAGTTTTCTACAAAAATATAATTAGAAAAAAACATTAACAAATGACAATGAATTCAATTATGTTGTTGTATCATAATATTTTCTTAGAATATATCCAGGGGAATTTAACCCTTTAAATAATGAATTGAATAAAATTATTCACGTTTTACATGTTACGATTGCTGTGTTGATATACGGCGCATAGATCCTGTTTATACTGTTATGATGGTATTTTCACTCCTCTCGGTTTTCTCGTGTTGCCTATATTCATATGTGTTATTTACGAAAAATGCTATCACTTTCACCAATTTGTTAATTTCTGTGTTTGCAGCTTTGTCGAGTTGATGGATGAGTTGGAATTATACCACCAAGACAACATGTGTATTTGTATTATAATCTGTGCAAGTGTTAGGTTGGTGCGCCCCCCTTGAACCTGGTTTTAACCCCCAGTGGCAAATTGTTTTGCGTCTGACCGTTCAAAGGCGATAACCCCAAAAGTTTCCCTTTTTCGTTAATTGTTTGTAGTGTCTAATTTGAAATTGATATTCCTATAATTTGCTCTCCTTTCCTCTCTAATTTTTAGCTGTGTGGGGAGGCTGAGTTTTCTGGGTGTGACAACTTCTGAAATGCATATTTCACTTTTTAAATCTCGGCTATTTTGTGGGAAAAGCATTGATCCGTATCGCTATCAATAATGTGTTGTAACGAAACGTCATTTAAAGGTGTCCAGAGTAATTTAATAAAATACGAGATCGTTGATTTATTTCGAATTATAAAACAGTGTCCAAAATGAGATTTTTAAACGGCGTCATGTGTTACCCACATATTGAATTAAACTCTGTTGAGAAAATTCAAGATCAAACAAACACGACATCATAAGTTTGTCAGTCTACATTAAATGTAAAATGTAAAATCGAATGAATATTTTGGCCCATTAATAAACCAATTGCAGATATAAAAATTATAGTTCTTGCATCTTTTAGCATTAATTCATCGAGACAACTTGCATTTGTTTGTTGATATGAAAATTTGCTGTGGCAAGTGTAAGGTAGGGGCATCCTAGAACCTGGTTTTAACTCCATTGTCAATTTTTTTTACACTGACCGTTCCAAGGCGTTACCCCCTGTTTTTCGTTAATTGTATATGGCGTCTATTCGGAAATGGATCATTGTATCACAATGCTCTCTTCTCATCTCTACTAGATTGCTGTGTGGGGAAGGCTGTGTCCATTCCTGATATGCTTATTTCAATTTTTTACATTTCCGTTTTTAAAACGGGACATCTTCTGTCGTGTACAATAAAGATTCATAGAAAGTATGATTTAATATACATATTATATGAATAAAGTTGTTTTTAAAGCAAAAATTAAGTTATAATTAAAACGGGACATCTTCTGTCGTGTACAATAAAGATTCATAGAAAGTATGATTTAATATACATATTATATGAATAAAGTTGTTTTTAAAGCAAAAATTAAGTTATAATTAAAAGGTTACCTATGTATGAATTTATTTGTAAGTTGACGCACTAAGGTTAAATTAAGTGCACCGCAAATTGTATAACATTCATTTTATACGTATGAAATAGATGAAAACAAGAAATATCTTTTAAAAAAATAAACGGCGTAGATTGTATATGAAATGATGAAGATTGTAGCTGGGTTTTTTTTCACTTCATCTTGATTTACGGGTAAATTAAATAATTTCGTTGTGAATCCTTCACTGACTTTTATTAAAATTACTTAGATTTGAATGTAAAATTACATCCCACACAAATTAAGGAACAGATAAATAGATTTTAATTTTATTTATAAATGCAAATCTAATAATGATGAAAAACGGATTTTAAAGGTCTTTGCTTTATTAATACCTTAAACATAAAAACAAGTTAGTAGAGGATGTATTAATTACCAGGATAATAAAGAAATTCAGTAAAGATCTTAAGATTTATTGTGAGCAATAAACAATAATAAAGAGATATAAGTGTTTTCTTCAAAGCTTGAAGAGAATTTCCTAGGAATATGAAACAATTCTAAAATATACCACAACTTTCTACTCTGTGAAAGCTGTATGCTTCAATTGCAATGTGATAAAAATCATCTACTGAAAACCGTTACGCTAACATGTTCTTAGATCTGACTTGAGTGCAATTGCTTAAATAGCGGACTCGAAGTTTTTTCGCGTAACATATTACACGTAGTTTCCAGATTTAAGACAAGTAAGCACATTGTAAAATCCTAAGTCGCGATAAAGAATGAATTTTATATAAGAAACGTATTGTAAAAGGCCTTGGTTGAGTTTATTCTTAAAACATAATGTATCAGATGATATATCAATTGCTGAAAGAATAAAATAAATTTAGTGAAGACTTCAAGACTTAAATAGCGAACTCATTGTTTATATCGCGTAGCGTATATATATACAGCTGCCCGATTTAAGAGGTAAAAGGGGTAAACATTTTAATTACTGAAAGAGTTGGGATAAATTTCCTTTAACTAAAATTTAACAAATATTACGATAATTCAAGCTCGCTGATTTTATTACTTAAATTTTAAGCTTTACATTGAAAGTGTAACATCGTTTTCTTTAAGCCAGGGCCATTTACTTTCACTTTCATTTTGTATAGGTTGATATAAAAAAGTGACTGTCTTGTTGTTGACAAATAATCCTAGCCAATGACGAGTACTGTAGTGTGCCTCATTTCAACATCTTTCAACACGAGAGAATAGCAATGATCTAAATGTCATAGCAATAATCGTTTCAAACAGTGTGAACTAATTGTTTAAAAATCCCACTAGATACCTCTTCACCCTTCTAGATGCCTCTCTGGTGAAAATAGCTACCAATCGAAGTAGTTTATTTAATTTTCCCGCTGCATAATAATATAACACGAATATTATTTACAACACTTCATTGGTTAATAAATTAGGTCAAAAGTGAGCTTAGACAGCTACGCCGAATAAAATATTGGAAGCGAACTTACAAGATAGATATGAAAATATTTCAGGCTCGGTTTGAATGAAATTGTTCATAGGCAGTATTGGAAATGCATATGACGGCCCACATCGACTAGCGCCGCATTGAACGCAACTCAACATTTGAACAAGATGCAACTGCTTCGTGCTTAAGATGTTGAACTTCAAACAAATTTTTTTGTTTCTAGTAAACGATTACCAAACGACTACAGTCAAACCTGTTTGCTATAACCCACACCCGTCAACCGGCAGAGCCAGGAGCGGACGGCACATCCAGGCGCAGACACGGTAAGTTTTTTTACTTGACAGCGGTGTAAGTAATTAACATTTTCACTAATTCTGTTTAACTCTTGGAAAGACATATCGGCTGATTTTAAAAGCTAAATGAATTCTGCACATATCCTTTGATTTCTAAAGTGGTAGAAGGGATAATAAACATTTAATCGCGATTAAAATACGGAAGTTTGTGATGAAATCTTGAAGTTCTGCGTTTTATAGCAATATGCTCCATAGATCTGAAAATCTGCATAAATCTGTAAGCACTATTGGAAAATTTAATCATTCCCCTGGCAATATGTGAAATATTAGCACAAACAGACTTTTAACAAATTTGCGAAGGCTTGGTGAATAGAGCTGGGGTATAGAAATGGGCAGGTCAATGGAGCAGAAAGCTAGTAATTTATTGGCGGGGACCAGGAGCAGATATAATCGAGTACGGAAAATCGTTTGATGTATTGTTTTGACACTATTCTACATTCTCAATAATAAAAATTTGTTGACATACAGTGATAGTATTGTCCGTCCAAATGTCTGTTCTTGTCGCAAAGTATACAGAAATCATTTCTAAAGGGGTTTGGTAAGTGTTAAGGATTTCTTACAAGATGACGAGTATGCGCTCTTTTAATCATTTATTCATGACCATGTTGCAAAGCGCTTCTCGACTATGCTGTCAAATGCTAAGAAACCCTTAAATGTCCAAGACCTGTACTAATGTTCAAAAACAGGTGAAATATGCATATCAGGAATCACCACATTCAGAAAAAACAGCCTCCCCACACAGTCAAGAAGAAGAGAGGGGGAGAGAGCATGGTTAGTAAAATGATCAGTTTCAAAAAAGACACCACAAACGTAAGCGGCTACAAAACAAAAACAATTACGTGAACAACGTAAGTCACGTTTACGTCGCTTATAAGCCCGCCGCGATGATGTACGGCGATTACGCGCTAAAAAACTTCAATTATAAACTGTATTATAAATAACGTCATAATTGAACGTGTATTAATATGGTTGTTGTTGTTGCTATAAAGTAACAAAGGTGCACATGTACAAATGTGAAAAAACAAACATACATATATAATAAATATATTAAATAAGAATCTATACCGATTCTTACAGTCCCCACAATGAAATCTATGGAATTTCATCAAAAATCTGAATAATGAATAAGTAGTTTTAAGTTTGAAACTACCACATAAGTTAGTCTGAATATCACGTACAATCACTTAACGTAACATATGCCATAAAAAGTTAGCAATTAAATAATTATCTAGGTATGGTATGCTTAATGGTTCCCTATAAGTAAGTAACTGAGTAACATATTTGTAAACTGTACATTTTACACATGTCACCTAACCCAGAACCAATCGGTAAGTGTGCACTGATGACTACTCACAGAATTCTAGTAAGCAAAGTTTTGTAATGGGTCTCACTTCAGTTGATTTACTAAGTCTGACCACACAGCTCCGCACGTGACCATCGCGCCCGACGTTGACTTCTATTACTCTGCCGAGAGGCCACTGTCCTCTAGGAATGTTTTCATCAGCTACCAGCACAACATCATCTTTGCGTATGTCTGTCCGTACTTTCTGCCACTTGTGTCGCTGTTGTAGGGAAGGAAGATACTCACGTAACCACCTTTTCCAGAAAATACCAGCTAAATACTGAACTTGTTTCCACAATCGTTTAGCATACACGTCAGTTTTACAGAAATTACCTGGTGGGACAGAGCTGTTGCCTTTCATCAATAAGAGCATGCTAGGTGTGAGAGCCAATGGGTCGTTAGGATCGTCGCTTACGTCTGTTATTGGCCTACCGTTTATGATCCTCTCTACCTCTGCCATCAACGTCATGAGCTGTTCGTCGTTAATTAATTGTTCCTTAACTAGTGCTTTCAGGATTTGCCGGGTAGAGTGAATTAATCTCTCCCACATTCCTCCCATGTGACTTGCGCATGGTGGGTTAAAGTGCCATTCAACTTCACGTTGCAACATAAACTTGCCAATCTTGGTTCGGTTGAAATCTTGAATTGACTTGCTGAGCTCTCGATTACCAGATACAAGATTAGTCCCGTTGTCGCTAAAGAATTTCTCAGGCGGACCTCTACGACTACTAAAACGCCGGAACGCAGATATGAATGAATCTGTATCCATACTATGGACGATTTCAATGTGAACAGCTCTTGAAGCTAGACATGTGAATAGACAGCCGTATCTCTTTAAATGGTTTCGACCACTTCTAACAGTCATCGGACCAAAGAAGTCAAAACCAACAAATGAAAACGGTGGTTTGTCAGGAGTCGTCTGTTCTTCTCGTAGTGGCGCCATCTGTTGCAAACACAAGGGTCCTCGTTGACGTATACACGGTAAGCACTTTTTAACAACTTTCTTAACGGTACTAAGACCATTGATGATCCAGTATTTCTGACGTGTCGCTGCTAGGACCTGTTGTGTTCCTACATGCCCCTGTGTTTCGTGAAAGGAAAGTATAATAAGCTTGGTAACGCGATGGTTACTAGGCAATATAGCTGGAAACGTGGATTTTTCGGCGTTGTTTACTCGGCCGTTCATGCATATCATGTTGTTGTTAATCACAGGATTGAGCTTTGACAGGCGGCTAGTCTTTCTTACTGCGTGACATTTATGTAAATACTGGTAATCATCAGAGAAGCTGGTTCTTTGAACGTGCTGTATACTGGCATGAACCGACTTCCGTAATTTGGGTAAGGTAAGTAAGCCTGTACTACATTTTTTCTGCGCGCTTCAGGAAACGGTATTTGCAGAATTCTTTAAACCTCAGCAACCAAGCGATGGATTCTACAAGTTTTGACCAAATAGAGAAATAGAGCATGTAACTATCGATAACGTCAGTTGTTGTTGCGTGAATTAATATGTCTTTATTGACCTCGGTGTCTTCTTCTGTTGTATCTGTCTGTAGTAGTTGTTGGGGCCAATGTACTGAATCACACCACAGGAATTCTGGTCCATTTAGCCAACGACTAAACCCTTGTTTATCAGATGCGTCAATACCTCTTGAGGCTATGTCAGCTGGGTTCGATTCTGTGTTGACATATCTCCATTGCTCTGGTGAAGTTGTGTCATGTATTTCACTTAGTCGGTTGCCAACAAATGTTTTTGTTTTGTAGCCGCTTCCGTTTTGAACATTAGTTCAGGTCTTGGACATTAAATGTTTCTTAGCATTTGACAGCATAGTCGAGAATTGTTAAGGATTTCTTACAAGATGACGAGTATGCGCTCTTTTAATCATTTATTCATGACCATGTTGCAAAGCGCTTCTCGACTATGCTGTCAAATGCTAAGAAACCCTTACATGTCCAAGACCTGTACTAATGTTCGAAACGGAAGAGGCTTCAAAACAAAAACAATTACGTGAACAACGTAAGTCACGTTGATGTCGCTTATAAGCCCGCCGCGATGATCTACGGCGATTACGCGCTAAATAAATTCAGTTATAAACTGTATAATAAATAACGTCAAAATTGAACGTGTATTAATATTGTTGTTGCTATAAAGTAACAAAGGTGCACATGTACAAATGTGAAAAAACAAACATACATATATAATTAACATATTAAATAAGAATCTATACCGATTCTTACAGTAAGCTTGTAATGCATGAACTCTCTTAAGTTAACTGAATTATCGCTGGTTAAAAATTTGTCACACTGTTGTTGATCGTTCAAAGGGAAAAGCACATCAAACACCGAAAATGAAAGTTAATGACTGACGTTCAGTTCACCTCTGATAATGTTTAGACTTATTTTACCGTCATTACTTAATCAGTTTCTCTAAACTTTACAAAATTGTGAAGCTAACTTTACCTGTTTTTAAAGCAATATTTGCTTTTTTCAGCACGTTGTGTTTTGGTTAAATTTGCGATAAGTAAAATTCTTGAAATTTGCGAATTATGTTAATATTTTCTTATATCAAGCTCAAAAACGCATCTGTTGTCTCAAAATCAATTGGGAATTATAAAATATAGAATTTCTTCCATGTCCACATCTTTTAATTGTTTGATATTTTATATTAGTTTATCGTAAGTGCGAAAAACCCATAAAAATCTCGTTAAAGATATGCGCAAGCTTTAAAAGCCAGTAATATAGTCTTTTCCATAGAATGAAAACTCGTGCTTAACTGGTAAAGGCAAATATGTTACCAAAGACAATTTACATACGTTTGTTTTTAAATGGCCGGATAAAAATGATAAATAAATTTTGGAATGAAGTAAGGTTTTACATTGTTCTTTTAAGTTATGGTCACGTATCAAAAGTGGTAAAGACGGATGGAAACGGCGTTTTAACATTACTATATATGTCACGTATGTGAATGGTTAAATTAAACACGTTTATTCTTTGAAAATACTAAAATGTTTTACTTTACGCTTGGTCTTAAAATACAAATACCAATAGTAATACCCAGCTTCATGCTCACTGCTTTCGACACTAAACGCAATTCCTTAATCAGTGTATGTGTATGCTCAGGTACTGAAGTTCACTTTGGCAGAAAATGGATTCGTTACCTACTTTACACCGTACACTCGCAAACAATTTTTCATTTACACTCCGTACATAACTAAGTTAAACACTGTACACAAGGCATGGCCGTTTTTCGCAAATGTGTTATAGTTGCACGAGTTGGTGAATGCCGGTGTCCCGGTTTTAATACAAGTGGAAGAAAGTCCATATTTTATAAATCCAGATTTAGAGACAGAAAATGCGTTTTGGGCTTCATTATTGGAAATTATCAACATAGTTCGCAAATGTCAACAACTAGGCTACACTTCATCGCAAATTTAACCAAAACTAAAAACTACCCAACGTGCAGAAAAAATCAAATAGAAAAACATATTTAGCGTCATCAATTTTGGTTTGTTTACATAAATCGATAAAGAAATGATGGTGAAATAAGTTGAAACATTACCTGGGGTAATCTGGTCGTCAGCCATTCAACTTTCGTTTTCGGAACAGAACATATATAGTTTCTATTAAAGTTAAAAAAATCTCAGGAAAATAGAAGAAAAGTATTCCCAGAAGAAGTTCGATAACTAATTGTTAAATCTTTATTTGAAATCAATGAAGAACGTTTTTTTCTTCCGTGGAAAGAGATTAGTGTACAGAGGTAGTCCAAATTAAGTCCATAGCTTATTTTTTATGTTTCGACTAAAGCTGATAATACCCCCAGCGTGTTTTCATCTTATTCTCCTCAATGACGAAATGATGGCTAACCATGTTTTAAGGTCACGGACCGGTAAATAATTCAATGTTTAATGAAGTTCACAATTTCAAAATGCCGTCATAGTTTGAAGCCGTTAAAATGATCCAGTTGCAAACATATTCTAAGGCTTATACTGATTAAATAGCGATAATTAAGTTAAATAATGATAGTTCATGCATCACAAGCTTACGTAACTCCTCTAGAAATGATTTCTGTATACTTTATGACATGAACAGACATACGGACTGACAATACTATCATTGTATCTTAACGAAATATTATTATTTAGGACGTAAAATAGTGTCAAAACAATACATCAAACGATTTTCCGTACTCGAATATATCTGCTCCTGGTCCCCGCCAATAAATTCGCTTTCTGCCCCATGGACCCGCCCATTTTTATACACCAGCTCTATTCACTAAGCCCTTGCGAATTTGTTAAAAGTCTGTTTGTGCTAATATTTCACATATTGCCAGGGGAATGATTAAATTTTCCAATAGTGCTTACAGATTTATGCAGATTTTCAGATCTATGGAGAATTTTGCTATAAAATGCAAAACTTTAAGATTTCATCCGAAACTTCCGTATTTAAATCGCAATAAAATGTTTATTATCCCTTCTAGCACTTGAGAATTCAACGAATATGTGCAGAATTCATTTGGCTTTTAAAATCAGCCGATATTTCTTTTCTAGATTTAATCAAAACTAGCGAAAATGATAATTACTTACACCGCTGTCAAGTACGAAAAAACTTACCGTGTCTGCGCCTGGATGTGCCGTCCGCTCCTGGCTCTGCCGGTTGACGGGTGTGTAACCACTCTGAGAAAAAAACAAACACAAAAGTTGTCTTTGAAGGCAAGAGTTCTTTGTTCATTTGTGTATTTGTTTTTTAACTGAGTGAGAGAAAAAAGGTTGTCTTTGTTTACACCTGGTCTTTAGCACATATTGGACAGCACTGATAAAATTCCTATCAATTGTATATATAATATAGTGCAAAACGTAAAGATATCGTTTATAATAGCTGCTGATAAAAGCAATTACAAAACAAACACGTGTGATGAGAAAGAATAAAATGAAATGAATGAAAAACTAGGTTGTGTTCTCCACTTTAGTTTGAGTATATGAAACTAAGAAGCAGAGCTTGTTACACTTTTCCAGAAAGTAAAAAAAAAATGAAGCATTATCGGTCACGTTACATCAAATATAAAAATGCAGCATCTCAGTATCGATTATGATATTATAATATTTATTAGAGATTTGGTACCTCTATTTATAAACAAGTAATAAACAAGTAATAGGCATTCCAATGGGTACTAATTGTGCACCTCTTGTTGCTGATCTATTTTTATACTGTATTGAAAGAGATTTTATGTTGTCTCTTTCTAACGAACATCAAACTTTCCGTTTTTAGACGGCGATGTTCAACATCTTACGGGGTTTATATCTCTCAGTATGTTCGCTTTTCTAGAGCTTGCAACGATGTTAATGATTTCAATGAACGTGATCTTTGCAAAACAGAACAACTTTAAAACAAGGTTATCGATATCACAAATTAAGGAAAACCTTGTGCATGTATTATCGCCGATACCCAGATTTAATTCAGAAATACAAGTGCAGTTTAAAATCACTTTTGCAACAAGACATTTCACAGCAAGTTTTTTTTATATTTAATTTATAAACTTTAGAAAATTAAAGGCAATGTTAATTTCTCACGGTTAAAACCATCTCTTAATTCAAAAAGAAAGGTTACCAGCATTATATTCTGCAGCGCTCTACAGGCCTGGTGATTAACTCATCTACAGTTGATCATTATGCTTACCTCTTGGGTTGCACGACGGTGGCAGGGGTTTAAGAGTTTAAGAAGGTTTATAGGGAAATCTTTTTTTAAGAAGCTCGATTTATTTCTTTTGTCCTGTCATCGTCACTGATTTGATTCCATGTGCTCTGGTCTCGGCAAGGTCATTGGTTACCCGCCCCTTTACCTTTTAAATGCCATTAGCTTATTATGTTTTATATGTTTGTGTGCTTTTGCATGCAACATTGTTAAGCTGATGGGTGGATTGGAGTTATTGCAATAAGACAAATTGCGCTTGTGTTTTTATAGAGAACCTGTTGGGGCAAGTGTGAGGTTGGTGCACCCCAGAACCTGGTTTAAACCCCCAGTGGCAATTTGATTTTTCCACTGACCGTTCCAAGGCGGTATCCCCAAAGGTTCTCTTTTTCGTTAATAGTTTGTGGCGCTTATCTGAATTGACATACTTATAACAAACATGTGTTTTCTCTCTTCTTCTGCTCTTTTTCGCTGCGTTGGGAGGTTGTGTTTTGTGAGTGTGGCGATTCCTGATATGCATATTTCACTTTTTATGACCATCATTAGATGAAAAGGAAACTTTGAAAGTCACTGAAACCGACAAATATGAAAAAAGTGATGGCTCAGAAGAAAACATGTTTTACTTTTTTCATTTATTTTATCCCAGTGCGATTTCTAAAATTATGTTTGATAATTTTAATATATTCTTTTAATCATTGAAAGGTGGATGTGGATATGTTCAAGTAACAGAGGCATTTTCCAACTTACTGCGTGTGAAAATTGAAATAAATATATACTGAGCCAAAATGCAAACCTGGCAAAAATAACATGAAGAACTCCTTTAACATTAATGATGCCAGTGCATGCAAATATCTGGAAAAATTTGATCATCAATACATGTATGTATATCTTGGAAGTTCCGAATCCATCGGTTTAAAAAGAAAAAGAAGAAAAAAAGAAAAACATATTTAAATGTGCATTTCTGTTATAATACATGTTGAAGCATCAAATATAAGAGCTTTACAACTTGTGGTATCGCATAAAGACAACCACATAAGTGCAGTGTATTCAAAAATGGTTCACTAAGGCGATAATATTAGAATTATTGCATCTAGAAACATTAAACTTTATGATAAATAAAACATTTCTTTGGTACTATTAATCTTTAAGTCCTATAAATTAATGATGCAAAGATGTATTGATTTAGAGGCAGTATCATTTGAAATTCACAGTAGCGCTATTTGTGCAGTGTGGCGGTCGTAAAAAGTCTCCCCGTACACATAGTCAGTACTGTTATCAGTAAAATAACCCGTTACCGATGTCATGCAGTGATTGTTACGTATATCGGGGATATCCGATCAACCTTTTTGGGGTGTTGTCCCGGTTAGCTCAATTGGTTGTGTCGCAGGAATAGTAGTGCTATGCGCTGTCGCCTCGACGGTGCGGGTTTGCTCACAGCTAGAGGCACTATCATTTTAGGTATTTTCTTATCTACCACGCTTGACTTAATAGCATAAATTTTGATTACTTCAAGTATATTATGTGTAATTTTATCATTCTTTGATGCCTAATAAATGCACCTTTTACTAAAAAAAACGCTAAAACCTGTCTTTATTCAAGCTTTTTGTAAAATAAGGGTCTGAAAAAAATGTGATTTTTAAATGTGTCACACTTTTTTGTCACACTCCTGACATTTTTTGCCAACTATTTTTTAGAATATTTTTTTAAAGGATGGTGCTTTTTTTAAGGAACTTCACAAATTTTTAAATGGCATAATGAGACATCTCTGCAAAGTAGAAAAATGGAACTGTTTGTTGTACATTTTTATAACAGGAAAACCCAAACCAGCCTTTTTTGAAACAGCCCAAACATAGCATCACTAAACTTTTTTATAATTTAAAAATTGGTAAGTTTTCATTTTTTGTTCAGTATATTATTTGTCAAAGATTTCAAATCACATGTCGTTCATTTGTCAAAGTTCGTCTTATTATTTACCAAAAAATATTCCGGCTAAACGGTTCAGAATTGATCTTTGTTTTCAGCCTTAACGCTAATAGTTCGATTAAGATGCAAATTAGCGTTAATCATGCGGTATCTGCCCACTTTCTTTCTGTCTGTGATAGTATAAGATTAGACAAGATGTGCTTTCTGGCGAGATAGTGTTTGTTGTCAATATCTATATTTATTTGTGCGTGTTGTTTGTCGACAAAAATAGACCACTATTAATTGAACATTTCCGACATAAGTGAGTTAAGTTAATAAAGAAATAAGAAAATAAAAGTGATTTTGTATCTCTACAAAACATATACAAACATAAAAATAATTAGGCCACTTTCCTTTAAATTGCTAATAATGGTTGAAATTATTTTTGAGCAAATGACAATGCAGTATTTTTCAAAATTTTCTAACCTTAATTCTATTATGTTGCGCGGCTGAAAGTTTTGTTTATTTTAGGTCGATATGCTCAATATTATTGTTGGTCGAACATTCAAGGCTCCAAAATAACAATACCTTACTTATTGGTAGAATTCTGACAAAATTTACAAGAATGCCAATGATTTCTTGGTAGTTGTTCTTATATTGACATATAATAGACATGTTTGGGTCGACCAAGGGAAACTTATGTCAATGTCCTATTGAATCAAAGAACCTATCTAGCTGACAGCTTACGTTTAACTTTATCAAACTAACTATCGCTTAACATTTGACAGACGTGTTGGATAATTCATTCAAGCGACCGTTTACATTTCTGTGACTTCGTTCCATTAAGAAATTTGTAACAACTACTCTTCTGTTATGTTGGAAATATATTGTAATATCTTTACTGGTAGAACAAGCGAGACGTTATCGTTTCTGAATTTAAGACTGATATTATGAAACTGAGGACAGCTGTTGAACCCTGCCACCATGAAAGCAAGAAATAAAGAAATTGTTGACGCCTATAACTATTACGCATAGTGAATCAGTAGAGTAAATATAAATATATTAGTTGAAAATTTCTGTCTAAGATTTCTAAAAGTTCTTTTTAACGCGTTCGTTGAATGCAAAAAAAATGTTGTAACTGCATTTTTTCACAAACAGTAACAGCCTTTCTGCACTCGACCCATAACCCGTTATTTTATTTATGTGAACTGGAAGAGAGATAACTTTGTTGTTTTGAAATTTCGAAGAAGCTATTTTCATCAACCAATAATGAACTGTTATTTAATTCGCCAACAGAATTCAGTTAAAAATCTTTTTCATTCTTAAACTGAATTCTTTACTTTTTGTGTTTGATAAAGTTCTATTTTCAAAAAGTAATATTCGGTTTGAAAGTACGTGTTTTGTTTTAAGTTTTAAGAAGAATTGAGAGCTTATATATTAGTGTTATTACATAACATTTACGTTATCCCTGTGTAGAAGTCAGCATTCTTTATTCCAGAGCAAGTTTCACAATCATTTTATCATCTAACAAGACCTCATTTCACTTTCTGACAGCCAATAACAACTGTGCGAATGTGAAAGGATAACATGTGTCCTTCCGTGATTTAGAAACGTTAATCGAATTGTCAAGTGTAATGCCCTAAAATCATATGGTTATTTGCATGGCTGACATACAATGTGCTCAGAAGATTTTTCATTTTCATCGGTCAAGTTGTACTTTTCATGTTCATATTTACGAATACGAATGAAATAATGGAATCGTAAGGTTTCAACATTTTTATAAACAATAAATTGGTTTAACGTAAAATGATGTACTCTTTATATTACTGACATTATAAAAATTCTAGAAATTTGAACAATTTGTGAATAATAAGGGTTCTTAGGTCCCGGTGGGGTCGTTTTGTGTCCCCTTTCTTTTCTTGGCAGTTCCATAGACTTCTTGAATTGTAACCATACGTGTTTTTTTCTTGCAGCATTTCCGTGTTGATGGGTGTGTTAGGTCTGATTCGCCGGGACAGCTTGAGCTTGTCTGTTTGTACAGGAAAGTAAAGTAAATTAGTACAGTATACATGAATATATTAGATTGTCTATGTAAGAATTCATGCATAATAACGGTTGATAAAATCAGTACGCGTATTTTTATTACCAGGAAACGTTAAAATCTAGTTTTTAAGTATTTCTCTGTTTCCAAAGGTTATTTCGTTTATTGATTGTGGTGTATTATGAGTGGTGTCTCGTATTTGAAATGGATAATCTGGACTTTGAAAACAACGGATTTTTTTACTCGTTATGGTTCATTGAAAACAAACCGTTCCGATCTCCTTTATATTGCATTAGCTCAAACCAACTGTTGCTCTAGGATGGCGCCCATCTCAGGCACACGACCTTAGCGGGGTTTTTTTTCAGCTCGGTGCAATACAGGGGTACAGGGGCGATTATATCGTGTTATTAGTACGAGCACCAGCTAACGTCTGTAAAACTTATATTAAGCGTACTGACCGTTTGAGAGATATCAGAGCACTGAGAAAAACGTTTACCCTATATGTTTTATCGGGACTTCGACTTTCTCGCTATGTAGCTTATTGACCGACTTGAGGCGTCTTGGGTTCCAGCCACTGAGGCCGGAAATTCTTGGCATGAGCTTTAGATGTCCCTTGCGACGAACCCTCGACGTTTGATGGATATCAGAGCATGGGGCGAAATGTTATGGAGGCTATTTAGGACAAACTTTCCGGTAGGTTCCGCATTGACCGATCAGGGAGCCAGTTTGCAAAATAAAATATTTGCGCATGTCTCTACATCAGTAGACAATCGACATTAATAAACCCTTTCCTCCATAGATACATCTTTATTGCATGGGCGAACAGTTTAGATCCAGATCAGCCGGCACATCCGGCAGATAAAATTGGTTAACCAATTTTATCTGGCGGTTCTAGCCAGCAAAGAATCCTAGGCGAGCTTCAGTTATCTTTTCTTGATATTTAAATATACATCGGTTTTTCCCTCATGTTTTCAGGTAAAGTACCTGCTGCTAGAGATTAACAGAAAAACACCAATAATATGTTAGATTAGAAACAAGAAATATCTTTAAAAAGATAAACGGCGTTGATGGAAGATTTTTTTATATAAGAAAGAAAGAAATATAGAGCGGCGAAGCAAACACAGTTTAGTATTTTATTTTACTTGTTATAGCTTTTGACGAACCAACCCGGCCTTCTTCGTATGGCCTAGGGGTTAAGCGACCAAGTCATAGAAACCCGTTTAATTCATTGAAAGTGTCTGTCCAAAAAATGTTGAAGCTGTTGCAACAATTTCGTCAGGTGATAATACGTCGATTAAAGAAACAACGAATTACATTAAGCCTTATTCAGTTTCAATAACAAACACTTGTAGAGTTAGAAAACAAGATAAATGAATGTCATTGAAATATAATAAATATAAATAATAATAACTTTTTACAAGAGCGAAATCTAACAACTTTTACGTAAATTAACTTTAAAAAAAGTGTGCCTCCTGAGAATTGAACCCGGGACCTCCGCTAGTGAGGCGAGTTTGATCACCACTACGTACACTTTGGGTAATTTTTGCTTCTGGACTTGAAATTAACAATCTGTATCAAAGAAACTAGAAAGAAACCAGTAAGAACAAGAAATATTTGGAAATCTATGTCGTTTTACACTATGTATTGTACGCAAGTGTTTACCTGACACTCACGAATATTCCATATAAAATCGTATTTAAACCATTCATTGACTTAACTGGTTATTTATACCGCAAATATGTTTTTCTCCGATACAATTATCGCTTTTAAAAAGGAAAATGCCCAGACATGTAAGCGCCAGGAAAATACTTAGGCTCAATATAAAAATCGTAATTGTGAACAACACCCACTAAACACTAATCTAAATAATCTATTTGATTTTCCCGCTGCATAATAAGTTTTATTTACAACATTTCATTGCTCAAAAAACTATGTCAAACGTGAGCTTAGACAGTTAACGCCGAATAACGCCGAAAAAAAGGAAATATACAAACATATATTTATTGCACAATGCACTTAGAAGACTATCTCAACAGGGTTGCTGATAGCCACTTAACCTGGTTACTGATTTATTGTCATTCTAGTTGCTTTTGTTTAAAGGCCCAATAAACTTGTCAAAACGTTTTTTTTTTCATTGTGAAAAGTAATTAACCACGTTGACCCTTTTCAAAAGAAAGTATAAATGACTAAATATTTATGTTCTCAAACAATCCCCAATCATTGAGACCCGGTCCGAACAGTATTTTTGTAGCCCACAAAATTACTAACCAATGTTTACAATCACTCGGCGAAAAGTTATCGGGTTTTTTCGTGCGTGGGCCGTAAGAACGCAGAACGCGGTGATGTCATCCCGGTAACGGCTTTTAGTGGGGAATACGTCATAAATTTATGCACTGTTGCATAATAAGCGACCTTCGCCTGTCGAGAGTTGCCGAAAATCAGCTCGGAAAGATTCGCTGTTTGTTTTGTAAACAAGATAAACGATCCGCAAAACATGCTGCAAATCAAAAAGATAATACCCTTTTCTTCTTGTAAGGTTTATTTTTTGTGTTATTATGCATACAGGTGAAATCTAAAATGTTTAGGTTAATAAAAAATATGCTGTTTGACAAGTTTATTGGGCCTTTAATGTAGTTATATGCTTTACCTCTTCTTTTGTTTACCTTTAACAGTACATATTTTTATCCTTTATGAAAAGTCTAAATTCATATGTTGGATGTTTTTGTTGAATTTATGATGAGCAATAGGCCAAGTTGATGGTGAGAAGATTTAAAAAAAATATGAACAGCAAGTGTGACATCAGGCAAGAGCCAATCAGAGGCCTTTATGTTTTCAGGTGTCAATAGACTTCCCTATATAAACTATATTAAACATGACATGTTTCAAAAAGCTGGCAATCATAGCTGTTACCATTTGATAAAGGGCTAACTTGCATGCTTTTTAAGCTAAGTGTTTCTGCTGTCCATTTCCAGCAAGAAAAGTAGGGGTAATGTATCAATTAACAGAGATTTGACACCTTGAAATCGATCGTCTGTTTTGTTCACTTCTGTGTGAACTTCAAAACTGTTATCTATATGCCATCATTGAACCAGTGCCTTTTCCCATATTCTGCATTTCCAAACATAAATTTGCTATCAGTGTGTCAGTAAAAGCATGTCATTCACTAAACATGTTCCTTTCATGCCATAGGTTTAATGCCCCAAAAGGCCAAAACATTGGGACTTTTTAGTGTCAGCCATTGTCTGAGCCCAAGTAGGAGGGTAATTTATAATCAACAGTATTATTTATTGAAAACAACTGAGAAAGAGTCAAACATCGGCATTACACTATGACCGGTAATTATTCGGTCCAATACCGGCTCACAGATGCACATAAATTAATGACGTTCATCGCATAAGAAAAGAAAAGTCCGGGAAAGAAACATTTTGTGTCTTATGATTGATGAAGTTTCAGACTTATTTATTCTTCAGACTAGAAAGTAAATTGTAAGATACTATTTATAATTTCGTAATCTGTCTCGATGAAGAAATATTTTAAGTTATTATCGTCGATTGTTTAATTGTTATCGTAATTCGCGATATTAAACCGAGAAGATTATTATGACAGATTAACTTTATGTAGAGAGAAGCAATGATTTCCAAACAATTGGAATACATAAATAATATTTGGTAGGGATAGAATTCCAAATAACAGACGCCGAAATACGGCATCATCCCGACACAAAATACAAAATGTAGGCAATTTGTTTCCCCTTATCAAGTCAAAAATTTCACCACCAACATTGTTGCCACCAACATTGAATTTCCTCATCAAAAAAAGACAAAAATGCATGAACCAGGGCTCTCGCGAGGGGGCAACTAGGGCGAAGAAGGCGCCCGATCCGGTCAAACTTCACCTTGTCTTGGCATCAAAGCGAAAATGACTTCGCCTGTAAAATTCAGAAGCAGCTAACAATAAACTGACTAAATTTCTCTTCCCATTTCTATTGTATACTACAGTATTTACCTAACTGGAAAAATCTCGTTTCTTGTCATCTGATAACCTTAGCTCCGCCTACATCTCCATATAAGGAAAAATCAGTACTTGCTCTCCGTAAACATTATATGCAAATCAATTATATGATACCGTGCAGAGGTGTAGAAATATTTTTGGACCCACTCGCCCTGCAGGTTGAGTGAATGAGTAAGTAAACTCGCCCTTACAAAAAGTACACTCACCCTTACATTTTAAATAAAATACTCTTTCTGTTGCAATTTTCGTTTTTCTATTGGTTCTATCTCTATCTTACTGTCTCGCTCGCTCTCTCGCTTTTCATCATCACCCCTACCCTGTGTAAAAAACGTTATCTTCATTTGTTTCGGCATTTTAACAAATAGCGGGAAACTACGTGCACTTGCAGCCTCGTTCTGATTTGGGATAACCCAGTGAAGATACAAATAAATCGCTGCTGTTACCTTTACATGAGAAATGTTCCAAATACACCGGATATTGACCGAAATGCACATTGTATTTTGTAAACAAAGTGAAAACATTTCATTTTCCGAAGAAAACACATGTGCATTGCTGAAAAATTTACTCGCCCGGTCGGTCGAGTGTTTCGGCCGCTTCACTTAACCCAACGGATCATTTACTCGCCATGGCGAGCGGTCGAGTGGAATTCTATACCTCTGCCGCAACGTAACCTTGAGGTTAATTCTAATTTGGTCGTCGTTGTCAATTAATTTATGATTGTTTTATAATTGCCAATTATGTAACGGATTAAACGACCGGTGACAGTTTGTGTATGTCGGCATTCTTTAAGAAATTAGAGTGGGTATTGTCCAACAACATTGACCTGGCACTCTTGAATTTGACTCTGTAGTCGGTATATTTCGTAAACTTTACGATCTACATTTAAATCGATATGTTATGTATAACCAATTTTAATAAGCTACAAAATGTAAGAAGCCCGCTTAGCGAAGTCGGTAAAAGTGTTTAAATTCGAAAATGAAGACGTAAACTCGTGGGTTCCAATTAATGTTTTAGCCACTTTTGTTTGTTTTATTTTAATTTTCAAACTTCCATTCTTTTTAAACTCATATAGACTGTTATTTTTCTGTGTAAACTACCGGTGTAGTGTGAAGTATTTTATATCTGAATATTTTGCGTGTATGGGCTAAAGTAAAATGCATTTAATGATTTATAGCCTATACGGTTGCATAATGTCACAAATAAAACTGTAGAAAAACACTATTCAAAGGGTACTCTAAAACCAGATGTACGAGTTGTGAAACGATTTCAAATGATTTTTACAAGTAAAAGAAAAAATGTGTATTTTAATAAAATAATGTTTGTAAGGATTCGAACCAGAAACCATCAGATCCCTAGTCCAGTATGTATACCAATACACCACAACTCACTGATGTTCGGAGCGAACAATTATATCAATTTGTTCTCTGGTTACATGTTTGTACCAGTGTTTTTCCTATGACCTTAAAGAAATTTAATGAGGTGCCAGGTCAATATTGTTGGACAATAAGTGTAGTCTTGTTTATACAAACTGTTAGCTCTAATTGAAAGCTATGCAAACTGACGAGAAAATCTTTAACTAAAAGATGGACCTTGCCGATTTCTAAAGGTGCAAATGATTAAATTAATTAATGCATTTTCATTGAGTTATAAGTTGTGAGGCACTTATATTTCTCGTCATTTTTGAGAAATCAGTTGTTGATTCACTTTCAGAAACAGGGGTTTTTCAGCACTGTCTGCGCCTTCGGAAAACGGAGCAAACGGCCCCGTTCCCAATCATAATCATATCCAGTTGTCATTTTTCCCAAATGAAAACATTTTTTCTTTTCAAAATTTTGGCAAAAATCGCATAAAATATATCGAAATACACAGGTAATAGAAGAGTGACTTCCCTTTATCTAGAAATTGCAAGCGTTCAGTGACCCTAAGCATGAATATTTTCCTGACCTTTTTCCAACAATATAGCTATTAATTATATCAATAAATTTAGAACTATTCTGCATAACTTTACAGAAAGTACCCGTAACTGAAGAAGGTGAATTATAATATGACTTGTTAGACACTTAATTCTTTTTGTAATGTATTTTCGTGACTATGATGGCTTTGCACACCAATAAGTACTACAATAAAAACTTACATTTATCTGGTCTATTTCGTGAATACTTTAAATTAACCATTCAATTTACTACAGTTTCACTATTTTATAAAGAATTTCAATTTCATATAATGAATAATTTAAATGAGACACTTATTTTCTTATAACAGCTGGCTAAAAAGTTACCAGTTTTGCATTGTTTGTTTGAATGAAGACCAAAAATCTGGTAAAAGTGTATTGGTATTGTAATGATTTACTGATTTAAGCTAAATAAGTGCATACATAATTTCCCAAACTGGACCATTTTATCAATGTGAAAATTTCCAAAATGGGCATTTTTGTCTGTAAAAAAATTCCCAAAATGTACAGACAAAAATAGGCAGAAAAACCACTCAGAAATGTCTCTTGTGTCCTGTCTACAGGGCGATTCACCCAAACCGTGTAGTAAAAGTAAGCTGTCAGACTCAGAAGATTCTGATGCGAAAACTATAGGAACTCTTGCCAAGAAAAAAAATCATGACAAATTTTATGCAACTTTGAACTTCAGCTGAACATTGAATCATAAAGAAAGAGTTGCAGTTGTTTTCTTTGACCCCCACACCCCCCACCCACACACACACACAAATAATATAGATGTTAGTGTTTGGTTATTGCTTTTCAATATTGTTTATTGTAGCCGGACTGATTTAAGGTGGGGCAACTACTAACCACAAGGTTCATGCTCGGGGCCCATAAACACAGAAACGCTAGATATAAACCAACATAAAACAATTTGATGTCGTTTATTGAGTTTTCTGTTTCAACAGTTCAAAAATTACTAAGCTGATATAATAGTAAATGAACCAATCCATAAAGTAGAAATGTGCTACAGAACAATTTGAATTATTACCACAAAATACCAAATAATAATAATGTTGTAAATTCAGTTTTAGACAATATGATCTAATGGGGCATTACGATAAACTTTCCCCAGATCTCTTATCTGTTCTGAATGGGTAAGGCCTGTAACTGTATACTGTCTAATACCTTACCGGGATTTCCACCAATGAAACACGTACATCAACCATTTCTTATATAACTAAAATTAAATTTTGTAATGTTAAATCAAGTCTCATTTATAGTAAAATTGCTAGCCAAGTGACAATGAATTATACAATTTAAGATGAAAAACCAAAGATATAAATTTTGTTCACTCCAAACATGTGCCAATAATAACAAGAAAAAGTAAAACAGTAACTTGCTGTTTTACAGACGGTCTATCGTCAGAGAAAACTAAACCATTTATTCATTTTTTTCAATGACCCTTTGGAATACAACCTTTTCCCCAATTCTTATGTAATAAATTTGTTTACAAAATATATAATTTAAAAACAACAGTATATATTAATTTTACTATATAATTGATGAAAGCGATATTATATCTTGAAGACATTCAGGCTTCCTCTAGTACAGGTGACCGTGAACTTCACTTTGGAACCTTTTTTGCATGATGGGGTAATCTTTTTAAGACATATTTTCTGAAATTTCTTACTGAATAGCTCATGACAAAAACATGAAACTGTGTTAATTTCTGTTAAAATAATTTAAAAAATAATTCTTTATTCACAGAGAGATTTCATATTTTTATGTAACATATGCAATACACTATATTTTGAAAAATTTTTAAGAAAAAAAAGAATAATAATAATAATACATGTAATAATAATAATGAAATGCATCCAACAAATGCATTTTTTATTTATTGAACACACTCCGAGCATCTCATTCCGATCACAATCCACAATATAGTTGGTACTTGTAGCGAATAAAAGCAACACAATTAACCTTTGTATCAATTTTGCATATTCAAAAGGCGGTAATGTGAAAAATTGAAAGCCTGGAAGTTATCAATTCCTTTCATTCCATAACTTAGCTTTTTTCAATGCTGTTAAAAAGAACAACTGAAATGCAGCTTAAATCTGATTGAGTTTGTAATATTTACATAACGTGACAGAAATCTAAACACTGGTGAGGTGAAAAATGCATGATAAAAACACTACAAGATGAGTACATCCTGCATTCTTTAACATTGCATAATTTTAAGAGATTCAAAGATCAGGCCACATAAAAACTCATACAAAAACGGCTTGAAACTTTTTATAAAACTACACATACATGTATTATGAAAGATGTTTTGGGACCTATATAATTCAAAAGTAACTATAAAGTTACCACAGATTTTTAAAGCGACTTGTTCAGAAAACATTTAAAGGCATCTTGTCAGAAAACACTATCTATTGCAAAATATATTAAATTTAATATGATAAATACTTCTCGGGCAAAATTCATGATAAAACATTCGTGAATAAATCAAGAATTGTTTTACATGCAGAATCCTTGAACACATTACAAACTAATACTATCAAATTATATGAGATATCGACCACTATTTATTTTCTGTTTTCCAGTGAATTATAGAATTTTCTCTGTGAAATAAATGTAAGTGACCATTTCTTTACCAAATTAGCCAACAACGAAAATCCTCCTACCTTTGGATTATGAGCCATTCTCACATCACATGTGTAACCAATATGGACTTGATCTAAAAGTAAGCTTCAACTAGCAGTGACTCCACTCTCAGAAGAGGTTGCGTTGCTTCTTCATTTTATTTGTAGGCCAGACAACAAAATGCACTTGCTATCTTATATGTTCCTATATGCACAGCAACACTGTCCATATAAAAACGTAAAAAACAGCTATTTGTCAACACTTTATTTTCAGCAGTGAGTCTTGATTAATTTCCATATTTCAATATAATCTTGGTCTACAAAAAGATGTTCACTTAATCAATTCTTCCAAACTGAATACCAGTCATTCGATACCGAAATGAATCTTAAATCCACCATTTAGTCACAGAGTTTAATATTAGTTATTTCAAATCGGTAGTACTGAATAACGAAATACACTATTTTACCGAAAGATACCGAAATAGACTTTGATTACCGAAATACACTTAATAAATGGTAATTAAAGCATTATTTGATGTTTAAATAAGATAATATGTTATAATATTAGTACATGTGTATATGAAATAAATGCCCAAGATTTATTTGAATTTGTTGTTTTAATTACCAATTATTACGTGTATTTCGGTAATTAAAAGTGTATTTTGGTTTCTTTCGGTAAAACGTGTATTTCGGTATTCAGTGTTACCCCCTTTCAAATTGTGTAAACATCCGGTATCGATTTCTCAGTATCCTAAGATAACAATTTAAAACAACGAATCAATGGAACGGAAAGATACATGGGCAACTGTGCTTTTTCTCAGTAGGAATAAATGCCGATCGAATAACTAACTTTTGATTATCACAAGGTCAGCAGTCGCTAACAGTGTTCACTCGTTTTCTACAACACGCTGCAATGTCTGATGACCTACTTTTTTCCGCAGTACGGGACATGCTAATTCATTTATGTTTCATTCTTCGTAATGATAAAATTGTTAAACACAAATCTGTATGCAACTTCTTTTAAATCATGAAGTTTACGATGAAAAGTTTTAGATTCCTGTAATCAAATTGTTTAGTTCTTATGGCGACCCACATTGGCGTTACTTCACATTGCGCATGCGCTTTATTAAGCATGCGCATCTATCCTGGACACAATACAAAAAGACCTTTAATATATATCCAAACTAAGTAGCATTAATATATTCACGCTACTTAATACCGTCTTAAAAATGAATATAAACTATTATCTCCCTTTCAATGTTCATACCCCAATATTCAGTGTTGAAATGAACCTAGTTTTACACAATTTTACACTTATAATTTTGATGTAACAACAAGTATAAGCTTTCCAATAATAAACCAATACTTCTACATTACAACTGTTAAATTTCAACATTTCACCGGTAACAAACATACTGGATCAGACAAGACTTGCTGCGCAGGAGTCTATAGCATCGCTACAGTACTGTTATCTTGAATTTTATTGGTTGTATTTCTAAAGAATGTCAAATCAACATTTCCAATCTATTGTTATAGTAAGGGAAATAAATATGAATGGATTAAAACCTGTTGAGGCAGATTTGGGTCTAGGATAAGGAATGAGTAGCCTCGACCAGGATTCAAACCTCTGACCTCTGGCTTACCGTGCCGTGCTCTAACAGTTCAGCTACCAAGGCCACTGGTATGAAATCTACTACATTTCCTCCCAACTTATATGAGACCTTTCCAACTAACTTGGAAATGTCCGCAAGATTCTGCCTAGGTTCAGGTTGAATACCACAGCCACATGTTTCACCACACCGTCTCCCTGGCCTAGTGGTTAAGGCATCCGCCTTGGGAGCGGGAGGTCGAAGGTTCGAATCCCACCAGGGGTTCGTTCTGATATGGCCGGTTGGTGAGCCGCCAGCTAGTTAAAGAATGGTTACTGTATGCCTACCTGCCTGGTGCCTGGCATTAAAAGGATAGGATTCGGGAGGTACAAGTGCAATAGAAAAAGGTGTCTCATAAGTCAGAAATGGCTGGCCCTTTCAATAGGGGTGACACTATAATAAACAAACACTTTTTACTTTGTTTCACCAAAAGGGGCTCCAAGGGTAATAGCTCTGTCCACTACGCCAATGTGGCAGATTTGGGTCTGGGAAAGAGTAGCCTCCACCAGGATTCGAACCACGGATTTCGGCTTACCCTCTATGTTGAGCTATCGAGGCCACTGGTACAAAATCTACTACACAGTAATAACACACCATGTTTTCTGTCAATATAGCTTGATTTTAATCATGTATAGTAAACTTAGATAGCGCGAATACCAATAGTTCTTTGGCATTAACTGGCATTAGAAATCCAAAGGTTTTTTCAGCAATGTCTTTACTAGTGAAACATGTTTTTGAACCCACCATTGAAATGTAATTTTTGAATATAATGAAGAATTAAAGTTTTGTTTGCTTCTTTTAATGAGTATAATTATTACATCTGTATTCCCTAAGATTTTGAGAAAGGGATAAAATTCATAAATAATTTTTCCTAAAACTGGAAAAACATGTGTGAATTTTCCGCTCTTGACAGACTACGGACGCATCACCAAACACTAAAAAAATGCTGTTACAGTAACTGTTGTACTTCCATCAAGGCGTGTTGTACTGGCTACCAATTGTACTTTCACTTGGTATCTTTACTTTGTAGATCATCAGAAGCAACCAAGTCGAGCTCCAAAATTTCGACATGTACAATAGGAATTTTTTCTTACCCAGCAGAGGTGGGAGGTATGCACCGATGCCTTCAGTGGGAGGAGCATCACCAAATTTTATGGCACCTGTTGTTCCTGCGGCCAACTTAATGTATCAACAGCCAGGATATTATGGTATAACAAATCTTCTTCATCAGATTCTGTTCTTTGATTGTTAGATTATTAAACGCATCTATCATGGTTTTCACTTTAACCTAAATTTAAAGGGTCAAACTGATGCATTGCTGCCATTTTCCAAGGGTCAAAATAATTTTTCCTGGAACGAAATTTTTGACCCTTGGGTAAAAAGTCTTAAGGTCAGAATGAGCATGTCTTGGAATTAAAAGGGTCAAAACTCTGATTAAAGGGTTAAATGAACCCTATTTTATGCAAGGGTAAGAATCATGCCTTTTTTATTTTAGTATAATAGAATGCTAGATGTAATATAATCCCACTACTGAGGAATTTTCTGAAGTAAAGTGTATGTTTCAGGTTTGCACAATGCTCTAAAGTTAAACTTTTAACTATAATGTTCCCGTTGTTGGTGGTTGATTTCCCTTTCATTCTCACAAAATGGCTAAGTAGTTGAAAACTTTTAAGTTAAATTACTTCTACAGTCAATATAACAGCTGTTCAGTAAAATGTTTGGCGTAATTATGAAACAACTTCATCCTGGGGCTACCCAAGGATCTGATCAAACATCCACATCCAGAACTTATCAGAATTACAATTTTAGTCTGGCTTACATAATTGTGAACACGAATTAGGGATTATTGATGTATAAAAAAATTAAGCATAATTTATTTCAATATTAAGGCTATGCACCAGTACAGCAGTGGAACCAACAACCCAGTGTCAACTTTCCCATCAGTGCAAATCAGTACAGCAGCCCAAATATGAACCGAAACAATTATGTAGTACAGAATTACAACAGCCCTGGCATCAGTAGTGTGGACAGTGGTAACAATAATGCGGGCAGAAAAAGATCGAGGAGTCGTGTAAGAACACCAGATGTTCCACCACAAAGAGCGTCCAAGTAAGACGTTTTGTTTGTAACCTTTACACTACACCTTCCCAAAGCCTTATGTAGATAATAGATTCATTTCAGTCTGATCAGGCTTACAATTTCATACCAGCAGTTTTGAGTCATTTTCAGTGAAATTCTTAACACACATCCTCTAGAAGTTACATTGCCATCCATCTTCTTAGAAGAATAATTAAATCACTGCCTTTTAAGTTCAGAAAAATAGTGTTTTGTTTGACCAGTACATAAAGATTTTCAAAATGAAATTGCTGCATATTCAAGAAATTGGATAAATGTTCATTCATGTTGTTAATCCTTTACACCATATAAATGGGTTATATCATGTGCAAACAGTGTAGATACATATCAGCTAGTCTATCTGTAGTGGATCAGCCTGCACTAGATCTCTCTGATCAGGATTTGCACTGTTAGCTTTTTATACGATTGTCAAAGATGGGTCGTATTATGGGAATATCTATGGCCTCCAGGCAGGCGGGCGTCCTCAGCCATGTCTGCTCATTAACTTGAACAGTTGTTGACTTCTTGAAACTTGGAGAAATTGTTTATGGGCATAATATCAAGACCAAGCTTGTTAACAAGCCAAATTTATTCAGCAACTTCAGAGTTATGTCCCTTTATTGGTACATAAAAGACAAATTCTTTGATGGGCTTATTTTGTGGCACTTTGGCACTCTTGTTGAGAACAGTCCAGATCCTGAACAGTCATCACGAATATGCAGGATCTTCACTGTTTGAACATGCTCTATATAATATAATATATATGGTGTTTATATTGAGCGAAGGGTTAAACCGCGAAACAAACAAGTAGTTTTGATATACAGATTTGAATAAGGAACTATATATTATTGTGACTTGCAGAAGGTCTTATCAACAAGAGAGAGATTCTGAGCCAAAGAACAAAAAACAGAAACCAGATGGTAATGATGGTGAGACCCTCACAATGCCTGTCAAGTATAACATGAATGATAAGGTAGGTGTTTCATATCGGACAAACATCTGTTTTATTGAACATGTGGGTTTTTTGAGGAATTGACTAGTTTTTGTGTCTCTAATTTCCAAGAAAATTAGTTTTTACATAGGATCACTTTTTCTTTTTCGAGAAAACTCTTTACTAATAGATAAATCTTAATTTTTGTTTTTAATTTCCAGTATAAAAAAGGATTTCATAAGGATCAATTTGTCTGTTTTTTAGAAATCTTATTTTTTAAGGAGCTTTTTTTCCTCAAGTTTAATGAGAGGCTGGTAAGCCATTTTTATTAAATAAGTGTGCTGTGTTAGCAATAAATCAAATCAGAGCGAGCAACAATTATTGTGCGGTTTCTATGGTTACACTGTCATACAAACCTTTACATTGATGGCTCTTGAATCAAACAGCACAGGAGAAGTAACTGTAACCATGGGGCTTAAAAAGGGGGCATCATGTTAACTAATGCTTAAGCCTTTACTGCATGGATATGCCTTTATCACATGAATAAACAGTGTAGATTTAGATCAGCCAGTACATCTATGCCATCTGATCAGGATATACACTGTTCAATTTTAGATATATTATTCTGACCAAGATGAAACCAGTGCAGATCCAGATCAGATGGCACAGATGCTCCAACTGATCTGGATCTACACTGGTTGCACATTCGTACAAATATGTTAACTGAAGTAAAGGGTTGTAAAGGTATTTTTACAAAGAAAACATACAGCATTCTCATGACAGTTTTAAAGCAAATGAAACTAAATTTTATAAATGAATAGGTTATTTAAGGGGATTGGGTACTTCTCTCTAATTCTCTTGGTTGGCCCCCAGAGTATAATTAAAGTTTCATATTTAATGCCCAAAATTTTGACTTCGGTTCTGACTCCCAACGAATTTTTTCTTCACCATAATTATAATAGATTTAAATATTTTGAAAATGGCCAAATAATATAATTGCTACTGGTCTAATGAGATCATTATTTATTGGAATTTCTAAATAAAGGCATTTCCATGCAATTTAGTGATTTTGCAGATTTTCCTATGTTGAGACGCTGTTAGAACAAGACAAATCTTTTGTTCATGAAACATTAGCCAAAATTATAGTTAATGTCACCTACAACAGTACACCTGTTATGAGGTATTTCCCAGACAAGGTTTTCACTTGTGACGCAAATTCCGTAGGTAGATCATCAAATTTCCAGTTGAAAGGCAGCTGATCCACGCCAAGATATCAGTTTTCTGTATTGCCACAATTGATTAACTGCTCAACTCTTAAATGTTTCAGCTGGAGAAAGTGTTACTTTTGTAACAAAACAGCTGTTTATAGTGGTTTATCCAGAAAGATGATAAATAATTACAATCTATATAAAATATATAGCATTGTTGACAATTAAACAGTCTTATATCAAATGGTGTTGTTTTAAAATACAAACTTTTCACACTTGATAATACAATGTCTTGATTCTAAAATTGCTCATTGGAATAACTGGAATGACCATCACTTTTTACTGAATGACCGTCAGTATTTACTACATATTCATGCATCTGGTCAGGATCTACACTGTTCACTTTTTATTCAATTGGTTATTTCGTACCAAGAGGCAAACATTGTAGGTCCAAATCAGATAAAACGGCTGAGACAGCTGATCTGGATCTACACTGGTCACTCCAAGGCATATATATGGAGTAAAGGGTAAGACCCTCCTTCCACTAACAAATAAACTTATTCTATTTCAGATAACAGAGGGTATATGGAAGTACTTTGAAAAGTACCGGCAATCTGATGATAATTACCGAGCTAAGGTGGACCTTCGAGACGCCCTCTACGTCATCTTTAAAGATGTCTTCCCATGTAAGTTCCAACAGCAACAAACCTCTCTATCACTTAAGAGCACATTACTCCCCCTCTGTTGGCTTATAGTTTCGACTAATGAACAGGCAACTGTTGACAGTGATGATTGCAGTGTAGAAACTCGTTGTTTGTGTGCCTTTAACCCTTTACTCCATACATAGATACGACTTTATGGCATGGGTGAATGGTGTTAATTCAGATGAGCCTGCACAAAATCAAAAAGCAAACAGTGTATATCTTGATCAGATGCACAAATGTGCCTGCTGAATTTACTCCTAGTCACATCACGCGATAAAACCCAAGTTAAGGTTTAATTTTATATACTTCACTCTGGGGTAGTGTGCTAAATCAAACCTGATAAATCTAGTAACCTCATGGACATTGGAGTATATTTGGATGCACAGTTATATACCTGCATGCATGATTATTTTTTACCAGTATTCTTAATTTTGTTGTTTGAAGAAATACAATGTCATGAAGATAAAAGCCTGAGTGAGACCTTTCTCAAAATTTAATCTCTACATTTTGATTGGTTGAAATTCTACACAGTCTTGGAACTGATCAATGGTATCTCCAAAATTTGAGGCTATATGCAAACTTTTTGTATGAACATCTCTACTTGCTGAACAACCCATTACTCCATAGAAACACCATTATTGCATTGGCAAACAGTGTAGTTCCAGATCAGTTGGCAGATATGTGCTTTCTGTTCTTGCTCTACACTGTTCGTCCATGCAATACAAGTCCTGTATTTATATAAGGAGTAAACAATAAGGAAATGGCAAAAACATTCTCAGTGGAACATGCATCAAAGTTGTAATTAGGATGCTAGAAAACACTTCGACTAATTGAAATTAGATGAAAACTTCTTTTGAATAATGTTTCAAGAGCATGGGTGAAACTCATCATTTTCAAGACAAATCTTTGTCAAGTTTCCTCATTTTATTTGAAGTAAGTTAAGGATGTTAATTTCGCATAGGTACATGTATGCATCATGATTCAACTCATGCAGAAAGTTTTATGTATGTTTTCAGTTTGTGGTTTGTACATGGTTGGTTCCTCTATGAGTGGATTTGGTTCTAAAACAAGTGACATGGATCTTTGCCTCATGCTGAGCAAGGAACCGGTAGGTCGAGTCTTGCCATTAATCTCTTTTATGTTGAAAGGGTGTTTTAAATCATTATTTGCTTCACAAAAAAAAACAGAATGTAAGAAGATCCTTCATGAAAAAACTAGAATGTTAGAAGATCCTTCACTAGGATGTATGATGATCCTTCACAAAAGAAAAACTCAAATGTATGAAGATCTTGTTTTTCACTTGAAGGAAGTTTCCCCCCTCATAGTTATGCTCATTTATATAATATTATCTGGAAAGATGTGTCAAATAAGCTTGCTCCATTCATGAGGATTTCCAGTTGAGTACAATGCATGGTATTTTAATAATAACAATGAAAAAACACTATTCCCTGAATACAGAGGTTTTTAATGTTGCATACTCCTACATTCAGGCAATTTATTACAAAACAGTACAGTATGTTTAAAATTAAATAAACAACAGGAAAACCTTAATTTCCATGTTGTATTAAGCAAAACATGCATGTATTTGAATAACTTGGTATTTGTATGCTGTTAGTTACAAAAAAGAAGTTGGTGTTTTTGTAAAAATCATTAAACAAATTATACTTATTCAAAGGTGTAAACAGAATGCCAGTCAGAATGCATGATACTTGTTAAACAATCTACTTGAAGTAATATTTATTTGAATCTTACTTTTCCTTCCTCAGATTGAAGGGAAGAAAGAAGCTGTGGAGATCTTGATAGCTATACAGAGATGTCTCCGCAGATGTGGTACGTAGTTTATCAACTTATCTCTGAAGAATAAAGTAAAACTGAGATTAGAGGCTTGTCTCCAAACTCAAGCATAATTATATGACAAGTCAGATAGGAAATTAAAGTTTTCATCAAAGTTGCAACCTGAACACGCTTGTTATGTTAACACATGTATGTCCATTAAATGTCAGTTCAGTGTCGAAACAAAAGCCACTGTATTATTGTTAGATTCTCTGCATTACTCCTTTTACTCCATGGATACACTTTTCAACACATACCGGTAGGCCACTAGTGTAATGTTTCTATTGAGTAAATGACATTATTAAAACCCTTTACTCCATATATACACCTTAACATGTGTGTGACCAGTGTAGATCCAGAAATGCCAGCAAATCCTAGCTGTCAGTATCTGCACTGGTGGCTGCTTGGTCAGAAATAACCTAATAAATCAAAAAGCAAACAGTGTAGATCCTGATCAGACAGCACAGATGTGCTGGCTGATCTGGATCTACATTGCTTGCCCATGTGGTAAAGGTGTGTCTATAGAGTAAAGGGTTTTGATGTTGGCTGTCACTGGTATTGTAGGGTTTGTACGAAGATCTCAAGTTATTCGAGCCAGAGTTCCCATCCTCAAATTCGATGATTATAGCAGGTAACCTTCTTATGTTGTTTTTTTTTTAGCTCACCTGTCATGTAGTGACAAGGTGAGCTTTTGTGATCGCAATTTGTCCGGCGTCCGTCCATCCGTAAACTTTTAATTTAAACGACATCTCCTCTTAAACCCCTGGGCCAAAGTTGATGAAACTTGCCACAGATGTTCCTTGCATGAAGCTCTTCCAAAGTTGTTCAAAGAAATCAATTCCATGCAGAACTCTGGTTGCCATGGCAACCTAAAGGAAAAACTTTAAAAATCTTCTTGTCTGAAACCACAAGGCCTAGAGCTTAGATATTTGGCATTTAGCACCCTCTAGTGGAACTCTACAAAGATTGTTCAGATTATTTCCCTGGGGTCAAAATTGGCCCCGCCCCAGGGGTCACTTCATTTTACATAGACTTATATAGGAAAAACTTTAAAAATCTTCTTGTCTGAAACCACAAGGCCTAGAGCTAAGATATTTGGCATTAAGCACCCGCTATGGAACTCTACAAAGATTGTTCAAATTATTTCCCTGGGGTCAAAATTGGCCCCGCCCCAGGGGTCACTTCATTTTACATAGACTTATATAGGAAAAACTTTAAAAATCTTCTTGTCTGAAACCATAAGGCCTAGAGCTTAGATATTTGGCATGATTTAGCACCCTCTAGTGGAACTCTACAAAGATTGTTTAAATTATTTCCCTGGGGTCACTTCATTTTACATAGACTTATATAGGAAATCTTTAAAAATCTTCTTCTCACAAACCACAATGCATACAGCTTAGATATTTGGTAAGTAGCATTGTCTAATGGATGTCTACTAAATTTGTTCAAATTATGTCTCCTGGGCCAAAATCGGCCAGACCCTAGGGTTCTCTTAGTTTTCATATAGTTATATAGGAAAAACATGAAAATCTTCTTCTTTAAAACCACAAGGCCTAGAGCCTTAATATTTGATAGACAGCATCATCTAGTGGTCCTCTACCAAAATTGTTCAAACTATCCCCCTGGGGTCAAAAATGGCCCCACCCCAGGGGTCACTTGTTTTACAAAGACTTATATAGGGAAAACTTAAAAAAATCTTCTTCTCTAATACCACAAGGCCTAGAACCTTGGTATTTGGTATGTGTCATCATGTAGTTGTCCTCTACAAAAGTTGTTCAAATTATTCTCCTGGGGTCAAAAATGGCTCCGCCCGGGGGTCACTAGTTTTATTACATAGTGTTATATAGTAAATCTTTAAAAATCTTCTTCTCTGAAACAGTAAGGCCTAGAGCTTAGATATTTGGTATAGAGCATCATCTAGTTACATTTTTCTCCACAATAGTAGCTTAATTTTTTGACTTGATTTTACCAAACTTGCACATAACTCTTGCAACCATTGAGCAGTTGTTGACAGGTGAGCGACCCAGGGTCCTATGGACCCTCTTGTTTAAGAATATTGCCCTCTGATTGTCCTGGACCTATGCTTTTCGCTAAGGTTCTCATCAGATGGCAATATTCTTTTATTTTTGTTAGATTTTCTCTTAATCTGCATGTTAAAATTAGAACTTGAAAATTATCCATTTATTGTGATGTCTTATTAACATCTTTGCACTTTATCCCTCATGTTATGCAGTGCTCACGCTGTCAGTCGACATTGTCGCCATTTGCGATAATTTTTAGCTTTTGGGCTGTTTAGAAAAAAAATGGCTGGAAAAGTGAAAAAATAGTGAAAGATTAAAGTAAATAAAAATTCCAAAGTTGTTAGTCTATATGTTTTACTTATTGATACTGAGTGAAGAACTGAAAAGATTTTTGAAATCAGTCAACTGGTTGCTAAGATATTGTCATTTGAAAAATGGCAAGTGAAGTGAAAAAAATGTAAAGAATTTAAGTTCATAAAGAGTCCAAACTGGTTGCTCCATATGTTTGTACAGTCTTTACAGTGATCAAAATCAATCAAGTTATACTCATGTGGCAGAATAAAAATTTTATGGAGCTTTATTGACTAATATTAAATAAATCACAAAAATTTTAATTTATGTGCTTAAATTACAATTATTACTGTTATTTATTATTTAAATGTGTATTTCTGTTAAAATACATGTTGAAGCATCAAATATAAGTGCTTAAGAACTTGTGGTATTGCATAAAGATAAAAAATTCATATTTTTTAAAAAGTGTCACATTCCTGACAACCACATAAGTGCTGTGTACTCAAAAATGTTTCTCTAAGGCCATTTCTGTTTGTCACAATTAACAAAACATGACATAGACTTCTAGGAAAAAACATGCTCTTGTTTTCATGTAAAGGATATGTTGACAGAATATTGCAATATATGCATAATGTCACACTCCTGACAAATTAAGCTGACATTTTCTGAAGGGAGCTGCAGACAAATATAATTTCAATAGAGGTGATAATATAATAATTATTCCATCTAGAAACATAAAACTTAATGATACACAAAACATTTCTCATGTACCATTAATCTTTACAGTCCTATAAATTTATAAAGCAAAGATGTATTGATTTTCTTGAGGTATTTTCTTATTTACCATGCTTGACTCAATGGCATGAATTTTGATTATTTGTAGTGTAATATGCTTAATTTTATAGTTAGTATATGCCTGATAAATGCACCTTTTACTAAAACAACACTAAAACTTTTCTTTTTTCAAGCTTTTTGAAAAATGATTGTCTGAACAAATGTGATTTTTAAAAGTGTCACACTTTTTGTCGCACTCCTGACATTTTTTGCCCATTATTTTAGAATATTTTTTTAATGGATGGTGCTATTTTGATGAAACTTCACAAATCTTTAAAGGGCATGATGAGACACCTGTGCAAAGTAGGAAAATGGAAGTAACTGTTTGTTGTACATTTTTATAACAGGAAAACCCAAACCAGCCTTTCTTTTTAAAACAGCCCTTTTGTCGATTATTTCGAAGAATTGGCTGTAAAATTTGGTGATTAAATTACTGTCAAAAAAAGAGAAGACATTGTTAGCTAATTTACATTCTCTTTGCCATACGCAGTCACCACATTGCTGACAATTGTGGGTTGTTAATCCCCCAATTGAACTAACAAAGTGTCACAAAAGATAATCACCTTGGCATCCTTGCCTACAGGTCAATAATATATAATTGTAATGGATAAACTTTGGGTATTTTTGCTATGTTTCGACATTCTTAGGTTGTAACAGTTGCTATTTATAGTTTTTATGGATTCCCCTGTCACATGTTTAATGAAGCAGACCAGTAGTTAAAGAATAAATTCTATGTTCTTTTTTTCTAAACTAATACCATTCCCAAAGCAAAACCTAACTGGATACGGACTCCGATTGATTACTAAGAGGAACAAAATCATGGTACGAATTGCCGATATTTTAACCATGATAACAATACTTACTATTTTCTCATAAAATGTGTTTAATCAGCTGCTTTGGTTATTCTTCGCTTTCGAAATGTTATTTCACATTTCAATTTTCCTCTGGTTTATTAATACTTACCGGTACATTTGTCATCCATTTTCGGGACGGCTGTCTTTGACATACCATCAGTCTGGTCCCATCTTTGCGAGCTACCCATTAACATATGAACTCATTCTCAGCAGAAAATTGATGTGAATCAAATTATTTTGCCAAACAATAACATGCAATATTTACATGGTTTGGTTAAGATGGCCTTGAAGTATGAAGACCTTTTTGCTAATACAAATAAGTTTACATAGCAGTGAAACCAATTGATTTTGTCAGCAGTGGTTTAAAACAAGTGAAGAATGCCTTATTGTTAAATGTTTTTAGTAATTATACATAAAGCTAATTATTTTTATTGAGTTAAGTAGAGATGTTATCTTTAAAAATATCATGTGAATTAAAAACAAACAAATAATTATAATGCTATTTCCAACGCACGCGGAAACAGCACCTGAAACTTTGGCTATTAATTAAGTTTTTGAAAATTGTGTGGCTATTATTGAAAACAGCCAGCACAAGCACTGTTATGAGATAGCAAATGATGTCTTGTTTGCCTTTAGCTAGCTAATGCAGAAAATATGTAATTTATTTTTCCTGGAAATGTACTTTTCAGTGGAGTGGAGTGTGATTTGAACATCAACAATTCTGTAGGGATCCGCAACACTCATCTGCTAAGATACTATGCTGCTAGTAAGTTAACCTAATATTACTGTACCCATTGTACTTTATTATCTATCGACAGTGTAACCTGTCTTCAGTGACCACACAGAAAAAAAAACAAAGTAGTATTTAAAGGCAGGAGGTCTTTAAGCACATGCAAATTTATTTTTAAATAAGTCAGTTTGACAAATAAATGTGGACTTTATCCACAGAGGACCTTTATTCACAGGTGGCCTTTATTGCCAGTTGGACTGTATCTAACAGGGTAACAGTTATACAGATACCACTGTACATACAGTGTATCATGGTGGACCTATCCACCATTAAGTGACTGCTTCAAATAATGTCTATTAAACTTAACATGCTTGTGATATTTGATTTCTGAAACTCAAAATATGTTTACAAATGCATTTTATGTATTTAAAAAAAACTATCATCCTTTGCAATATTGTGTTTTGTGTCATTGCTTGAATACAATGAGAACAACATTCACCTCCAGCTGAAAAAAGTATTAACTTCTGTGCTCATTATTGTATAAACAAGATAAAAGTTGCACTGTATCACCCTGTGAGTAGGGCTGTTTTATAGAAAAAAATAGTGGTTAATGATGGACTTATAATGCACTGAATATAATCAACAGTTATTGATATTTAGATTCCATGCTAATATGGCATTGTCTAGTTTTTTTGCTGATGAGATAAACGATTATATATAACAATAATCAGTGGTGTCATTATCTTTAAAAGTAGAAGGGGAGTTATGAAAGAAAGGGGATTCTGGGCTCAAAACTACAGCTGTTTGACTAGAAACACCAGTGCCCAAGGTTATAAAACTGAGCATGGAAACCAGTTGCCATTTCAGCCAATCAAATGCTTGAGATTTGAGACTGGTTTCCAATCTCAGCTTTATAACCTTCAGCCCAGGACTTATTGTCACTTTTGCGGGGGGAAATTCCATGCCTACTGCCTCTTAAGGAGACCACTTGTTAATATGTTTGTCAAGGATGTGGTTTATGTTCTCATTTATAAAGACCAAAATAGTTCATGATAAATAAAACCTTGTTGTTATATATCACCTGCGTAACAATCTACACAATAAATGTGAAACCCACAGTTCTCTTATTTCCTAACTCAGCTGTGGCTCCAAGTTACTTTTTTACCATTTCACTGTCACAGTGGTGTTGTCATTAGTAATACATTATATTTCATTAAAGTCACGTACAACCAATAACCTTAAGCATTTAATATGTGTGCAACCATTTGTTCTGTTGTGCAACCATTTGTTCTGTTGTGCAACCATTTGTTCTGTTGTGCAACCATTTGTTCTGTTGTGCAACCATTTGTTCTGTTGTGCAACCATTTGTTCTGTTGTGCAACCATTTTGTTCTGTTGTGCAACCATTTGTTCTGTTGTGCAACCATTTGTTCTGTTGTGCAACCATTTGTTCTGTTGTGCAACCATTTGTTCTGTTGTGCAACCATTTGTTCTGTTGTGCAACCATTTGTTCTGTTGTGCAACCATTTTGTTCTGTCTGATCAAGATCCTCAGTGAACAGTTTTTGGTTAGAAATAACCTAATAAATCAAAAAGCAATCAGTAAAGATCATGATCAGATGGCATGGATGTGCCAGCTGATCTTGATCTGCAATGTTTTTCTAAGCCATGAAGGTGTATATATGGAGGAAAGGCTTAAAATATTCTGTCGCGCTGTGCTTTTGGTGTGGTGTCAGAGATTTATGTAGAAATATGATCAATTAATGTAAAAAATAGTTTGATTGGAGAATAGTTGCATTTCAAATTAACTAGTCGTTAAAATTTAAACTGTCAATTGATTATGCTCCTTTTAAACATTTACTCCATAGATGAGGCTTTTTATCCCCTACCTCATAGTGGCTGGAGATATAGGAATAGTCTTCGTCCGTCCGTCTGTCCTTCCGGGCCCGCACAATTCGTGTCCGGTCCATAACTTTTCAACCCCTAGAAGGAATTCCATGAAGCTTTTCTCAAATGTTTTCCCCATCAAGACGACGTGCAGAACCCATGTTCCATCCTGGCTGGCTCAAGGTCAAGGTCACCAGTGGTTTTTGAAGATTTGAACCATGTCTTTCGTGTCCGATTCATATCTACTGAACCCCAACAAGGATTTTCATGAAACTTTAGTCAAATGTTTTCCCGTCAAGACGACATGCAGAACCCACGTTCCAACATGGCCGGCTCAAGGTCAAGGTCACCAGTGGTGTTTGAAGATTTGAACCATGTACTTCATGTCAGGTTCATATCTTCTGAACCCCTAGAAGGAATTTCATGAAACTTTAGTCAAATGCTCAGCCCATGAAGACCATGTGCAGAACCCATGTTCCCACCTGGCCAGCTCAAGGTCAAGGTCACCAGTGATGTTTGAAGATTTGAACTATGTATTTTGTGTCTGGTTCATATCTTTTGAACCCCTAGAATGAATATTATGAAACTTTTATCAAATGTTCATTCCACCAAGGTGATGTGCAGAACCCATGTTCCAACCTGGCCGGCTGAAGGTCAAGGTCACTAGTTGTCTTTGAAGGTTCATATTTAACCATGTCTTTCATATTTCCTCCATAACTTCCAAACTGCTGGAGATATATTTGTTTATTTGCAATTAAGCGTCCATAACCTTTCCAACATTCCTGCATGCAATGGGGAATATTGCTGTCGTTCTGACTGCCTTGTATTGCATGCATCCAGATCAGTCAGCACATCCATACAGTCTGATCAGGATCCAAACTGTTTGCTTATAGATTCATTTGACCATTTCTGACCAAGAGGCGATCATTATAGATACAGATCTGATGGCACAGATTTTCTGGAAGATCTGGATCTAAACTGGTCACTCATTTGATTGAAGGCATATGTGTGGAGTAAAGGGTTAATGTTAACATTATTTTGCAGTGGACTGGAGAGTTCGACCGCTGGTGCTGTTTGTAAAGAAGTGGGCAAGATACCATGATATCAATGATGCTTCAAAGAAGACGATATCCAGCTACTCTCTGTGTCTCATGGTGCTACATTATCTACAGTGTAAGGGGGCCTCTTACTACAGCTTCTTGCATTTCTTCATTGTCTTGATAGTTTTCCTTTTTTTGTCATTTACTTTCCGTCAAGCTAGCATTTAGTGGGATGTTGTGAGTGGTCAGTTTAACATGACCAGTCTTGTACTTTATCCCTTTACTCTATAGGATATGGCTGTTATTCATGGGAGAACAGTGTAGATCCAGATCAGCTGCCACTTCAAATTGCCACTGCAGGTTTAAACCAGGTTCTAGGGTGCACCAACCTTACACATGCCCAAACGGGTTCTCATTTCACAAAACAAGCACAAGTTGTCTTAGTGAAATAACTCCAACCCACCCATCAGCTTAACAATGTTGCATGCAAAAGCGCACAAAGATATAAAAAATTAAAAGTCAAAGGGGCAGGTCCTCAATGACCTTACCGAGACCGGAGCAGAGAGTAAAGAGTTTATGCAGTAGTATAAAGAACATTTCATTTTATCTGCATTTTACTTTCCAGTTGGCTGTAACCCACCAGTTTTAGAGTCGGTCCAAAAACTTTACCCAGTAAGTAATATCTTGGAATAAGATTTATGAAATCTAGGTTCAAGACTTTCTTTTTTTGATTTTTTGGTAAATCATTAAAGGGAAAAAAATTTCAATAGTATATTCAAATATGCACTAACTTGAATTGATTTACAGTGAAACCTGCCTTAGCAGCAGCCTGCGAATAGCAACCACCTGTCTTAAACAGCCAGTTTGAATATGACCTAAATTGACATTTTGTTCTAATTTTTTACTGTCTTTAACAGCCACCTGTCTTCAGCAGCTTTTTGTCACTCCTTTGGGTGGCTCCTAAATACAGGTTTGACTGTACACACAAACATGGCGCATTTCTTCTTTGAATGAAAGTACAGTAAGTTAACATACAGAAATTTCAGATTGTGATGGTGTTTATTAAATGTTCTTGCATACCAGATCAGGCCATCTGGTTTTTTCATCCGTGTATGAAATTTGGAACCTACTCCCCCATGTCGAATGAGTCACACACCTTAAATGATGTCACATCGTCTTGCACAGTGATGAATGAACGATGGAATATCTCATTAATCACTCCGCTATTTTAAAAAAAAGTTGTGCACAGTAAAATTTATGGGGAAATCTCCAAAATGTGCAAAATTCGGTATCCAAAAAAAGTATCATTCACGTGAAATATGCACGAGCGATAAGTCGGCAGAGCCTTGTTACCCATCTTGAGCATATTTCACACGGGCTGGATCAGGTGATCTTTATCGAACATACGTGAATGAAACTTATATTACACTTGGGGATCATACAGATCAGAAGAGAATACTATATAGTTATTTGGTTTCTTGACAGAGAATGTGAGGATATATTGCCGGTCTGGGTGTCATATTACTCGAGCCGCAGGCGAGGGATAATATGACACCCAGACCGGCATTATATCCTCACATACCCTTTCAAGGAACCAAATAATTGTTTTATTATACTGCAAAGACTTTTTCAGACAAAAATAATTAGAAAACATCAATTTTTCATTTATTTCGCATATTTAATGCCGAACGGCTTAATTCCCCGCTGAGAACCTCAATAATTACATGTCTGACGTCATTAATTTACCTGCATGACGTCACTACTATAGAAATTGAATGGAATATCGGTTTGATATTTATTTACAAAATTTGAGAAAAATCTGATCGTTTTCAACGTTAAAAACATAACACAAATATTTTCTGTAACAATTTCAGTAATCCCTAAGCATACCGCTTTATAATTTACAAGATCGGCTTCAAATTATGCATTTTTACGGAAATTCAAAACAAAATGGCGGACGAAAGCAAAGGTGAGAGGCCAGAGAGGGAAATTCAGGCACGTGCGTTCATATCTACGGCCGATCCGTAAATACGGATATACATAAACGGCAAATTATCCAATCAAATTCAAGCAAATTTCTTTGCAGTATAATAAAATATTTTATCTAATAGCAGACATTTTTAGATTAACAAACGTGCACAATTATATGGCATCAACCTACATATGTTCAATGACCTCATAGGCTATAGAAGTTCTGAGATTTGTTACCTGCTGGTTTCCTTGTGTGTGATGGTTATACATGTAGACTTTACAGGAAAAAATAACAATTGGCATTGCTTTTTAATTGATTGACAGTGTGGTTGTTTACGATGCTTTGACACTTTACTCCAGAGATATGACTGCTATCACATAGGCAACCAGTGTAGATCTAGTTCTGCCAGAATTTCCATGCCACCCTGTCTGAATTTTTAGTCAGAAATAACTGAATAATGAATGAATTAAATTAATCTAAAAGCCAAGGGTTAAAAATGTAACTTGTGAAAGAACTTCAAAATTGTTTTGTTTTGCTTCATGAAATGCCATAAATTTTGAGAGATAGTAGACATACTTTCTTTCTTTCTTTAAACTTTGTCCAAAATATAGATTTTAATAGAATTACAACATCTTGGAGATCTGATTATGTTTAAATCTGTCTTTGATAATCAAATTTGATATGTCTATTTTGGAAATATCCCTCAAATTGGACAGTAATTCTGCTATATGGTATGTAAACTTCAATTTAAGTTAAATAAACCACTATCATAAATTCTTGTTTTTTTGTAAAGAAACAGACAGGGTTCCATCCTATAAGAAATCAGTGATCAGCTTGTCTCTGAAATTCACCTTCACTCTGAAACTCACTGCAAGGTCTGAGTATGTAAGAATGAGTGCATAAATACCATCTGAGAATGACTTGATGGCATTGAGTATTTTACTGTGAAATCTATACATTTTCGAGGGGGGGGGGTGTCATGGGGGTGACTCTCTTAGTTGGGCAGATCCATGATTTCAAATTGCCATGGAGATACCAGAACATGCTCTATTTGCTATTTCATGAAATTACACCCCACATAAATAGGATTGGTAAAAACAATGAAGTTAAATGTGTTGGAAAGTATTTAATATATACACTATTTCCATAAAGTTAATATAAAACTGCCTGTTAATAGTTTAACTCTTTCCTCCATAGACACACCTTTGTTGTGATGTGCCGGCTGATCTGGATCTACACTGGTTGTACATGAGTAAAATTGCATATATATGGAGGAAAGGGTTAAAGCAATGAAAATACTTCTGTGTGAGAACAGTTATTGTAAGATGCTGTTATAACAGGATTTGTTTGACTATGGTGATGACATCCGAAATTTGAAGATGAATGTAAAGATCCAGTTCCGAAGTAAAAATTCTGAAAGCCTTGGAGACTTGTTCCTGGGATTCCTCAAGTACTATGCTACAGAGTTTGAGTGAGTAACTTCGGATCATTTTTGTATAACTCTCTGCCCCCCCCCATCCCCCACAAAAGAAAAATTTAATTTATTACTGTGCCAATCTGTAGATTATTCCCTTCCGATACACATTCTTAACTAATAACACTTTAGATACAGTGCAGCAGCATCATGGACCTTTGAAACTGTAATTGTTGATTAAATTACAATTGCCTGTGGCAAAATTATAATTGATCGAGATGGTTCAGTGGGTTGCTTGTTGTGGGCAGCAATATTTAATTTTCATGAGGATTTTGGCTGTTCAAAACAACCATCCCCCCTTTCTGAAAATCTTACATCCAACCATGTCCTTGTTAATGTTTTGGGGGGAGGGGGTTATTGTCTTCACATCTCTGTATAGCAGAGAATCCATCTGCTTGTTCTAGTTTTAAGACATAAGCACACTGAATAAATTGTCCAAGCTTATCAAAACATTATTTATATAAATTACAGCTGGAAATCTGGGCTCAGGAAGAGTATCAAATTAAAAAAACACTGGTATCACCTGCTTTGATACATTAAAATATTAAAAAGCGGAGAGCTGTCATATTACAAGGAAGAAAAACTCAAGACTGTCAGTTTCTTATGTAACATATTAGGCATAGTAAATAAATAACAGCAGGAGTATTTGTCAGCCCTGGCATGGTGCCATCAGGTTGTTCATTCCTCAGGTTGTTCATCCCAAACCATCTGTTTCTTGTGTGGAAAAGTATTTATTTGCTGATTACGCAATGAGTGATGACAAGTAATTTCATATTCAAGAAAACTTGGTAAAAAACAAGACTGTTTACCTTTAGATTAATATTCACCCAAGAATTTTCTTTAACCCGATACTCCATATATACAGATTTTATCACATGTGTGAACAGTCTAGATCCAGATCATTTGGCACATCTGTGCAATCTGATCAGAATCTACACCCTTCTTGGTCAGAAAAAAAAATGTGTAGGATTGGTCTGATTGAATATTTCATTGATCTAGGTTACTTAAACCAAGGAATATTTCCAATAAATAAACAAACTACTCTCTTTTTCAGTTTTGATATAGATGTAATCAGTGTACGGCAAGGAATAAAGCTCCCTCTACATTTAGTACAGTCATGGACTCCGGCTTCTGAGATGAACATGTGGAAATGCCTCAAAATTGAAGGTACTGGCAGTAGAACGGACATTTAACTAGTGATATTCAGCCTTTATTAAAGCTGGGTACATTCTGAAATGTCATTGCCTGGATGGTTACATATTCATTTAATCGTGTGCAAACACGAAATACCCCTCCTCATACCAGGCAGCCATATTATATTTAGGCACATATTACTTGTTTAAAAGGGATTCTAACTGACTATTCAGAATTCGTTTAAAGGGATAAAGTTTGTGAAAATTTTTATCCATATACCATTATGGAGTTGAGGACAAAATATCTTAATAGTATGATGAAATAAGTGTCTTAAGACAGAAAATAGGTTTGGACTGCCTCTCGGAGAAATTAAAACAAGATGTCTTGTATTTCTGTGATTTAATTTTCATGTACTAATTACTGCTCTAGCAAACAGCATTAATAAGTCCTTCAGCAATAATGTTCATTCATCATTGTTTGAAATGAATCTTTTGCCAGTGTGAAGCAGTCATGTTAGACTTGTGACTGTGTGAAAATTAGAAGGTACTAAATTAGATGATACCTGTTTTTGTTGAGTTTGTTTTTGGGGGGAAGGAGTTGGGGTAGATGAAAATTAAAAAATCAGACTTTTGATCTTTGTGAATTTTTATTTAGTTTAAATGATTTTTGTGTGTAATGATGTATTTATAAACAAAATGGAAGTTAGACAAGGTCCATTTCTTACTTTTTCTGTTTATTAGCAAAGCAAAATTACAGTTACACCTGTAAAAACTCAGAAATTAAGTGTTGTGTTTTACCTGTTTTTGTCATATTTGGGATGCAAACTCATAACTTAAGTTGAGTAAAGTTGTATTTTTTTAATAAAAAGTTTTGTTGCTGATGTTGTGGTAAATTTTTGTAACAATTCTTGAGTATGGGATTAATCTGCCTTTGTCTAGTTAACCCTTTGATGGATATTGCTGTTATCCCACGAGAGAACAATAAATTCAGGTCAGCTGACACATCTACGCTATTTGATCAGGATCTGCACTGTTTGCTTTTAATTTGTTCAGTTATTTTTGACCAAGAAGTGACGAGTGTAGACTAGATGTGCCAGCTGATACCGATCTACCCTGGTTGCATATATTATAAAACCTGTAAATATTATTAATAAGTAAAGATTTAAAGAATTTGTTTCAGATGTTCTCATGCCTGTATTACTTTTTGCAAAGAAAATCCTTCGCATCTGACTTAATGTTTATTTATCATCTCAGTTAATACAGAGCTGTAAAAAGTTAATAATTGAATGTGTTTGCTGCTTTTTAGAACCTTTTGACAGGAGTAACACGGCCAGGTCATGCTATGATGAGAAGACATTTGCCAGAGTGATTCATGTGTTCACCAGAAGTTACCGTCAGCTGGCCAAAACTAGAAAACTGGAATCAATCCTCTCATCACCTTATTGAGGAGGTAGTTCTAACCTGGAGATGAAAACTGTTCAGCTAGGGAGTGCTGATACCAGGGCTGAAGGTTATAAAACTGAGATTGGAAACCAGTCTCAAATCTCAAGCATCTGATTGGCTGAAATGGCAACAATCAGATGCTTGAGTTTTGAGACTGGTTTCCATGCTCAGTTTTATTACCTTGGGCACAGAAGGTGTGTGAAGGGAGGTGTTCATGTATGCCTCGCGTAAAGGATGAAGGATGATAAAAATTTGCGTATGATGTTATATAGAAATGAATACAGTCAAACCTGTCTCGAAAGAAAGCACAGAAGTGGTGTTCGAAGGCAGGTGGTCTTTCTTCCTGGGTGAATTTGTGCCATAAAGCAGTCATTGAAGCAAATAAAATGTGGTCTTTATCCATTGGTGGTCATTGTTTACAAGTTGCTTTTAGCAGAGGCTGGACTGAGGTCAGATCTCATTATCTACATTTGAGATATGTCAACAATCTAACATTGCTTTATATTTCTGGATATAGAATTTTCTGCTTAACTAGGAGGACAAAGCATGTTAGTTGATAAACATGTTTGCTACCACACATTTAACCCTTTCCTCCATATACAATGGTTTTATTAAATGTGCAGTAAGTGTAGATCAAGATTAGCATGCATGTCCATCTGATTAGGATCTACACTGTTCGCTTCTTGGTTAGATAAAACATAAGTGAACAGTTAAGGTCCTGATCAGATGGCACAGATGTTCTGGCTGATCTGGATCTGCCCTGTGTGCACATGAATATCGGCCATTTCCCATGGGGTAAAGGGTTATATGTTCAAAGTGATTTGGAAAGGTTTGCAAGTTTCACTGGTCCGAAATAATTGTGTCATGTTCAAAGGTTGAAATCTTGTGTTATTGTCAGCATGGCAGTTTGTCTTGTACAACTTCAGAGTAGTTATAACATAAATACTACAAATTTCGTTTTCAATTAGATATTTACCCAGCGAGTGACCTCTGTTAACGTCTGTGAACTGCAACACTTCACAAAACGCCGAACACCTTTTTTTGTTGTGCAACTACTGTTAGAACTGCTGCTCCAATCAGAAGATGCTGCGTTCTACTTCTGAATAAGGTTTTGCTGTCAATCATATATTTGTTGTTGTGAACTTTGTTTTCTAATGATATGAATGGTACTTGTAGGACTGAATCAATAAAAGGTAACAGAAGGTGTGGCTTAAAGTAAAGCAACCTGAAGGCGTGATTAACGAACAGTGTCATGTCAATTAAACTTTCCCGCTTCTTTTAAAAGGACATAGCTTTTGCCATGCCTCATATTTGATGTTTTTGTTGCAAGCCAAAATCTAACTGAATATGAAATTTGTAGTACTTGAGAAATATATTTGATCTGTGTATATGAAATATCAGTGTATTGTCAACTTGTGTACAACACTGATACAAATAACATTTCAATTTTAATATTCATTTTACTGTCATTGTAAAATTATGAAATCACATGTTAGCATTAATTATCCAAAATAATGTATCTTTTTACCATCTTTGACCTGCATCAGTAATGTTAACAAGAAGGGATTTTTTCAACTTAATACATTTTTGATATATTGACTAGAAATTTAAAACTATTTTTTATAACAAAAAGACTTATTACTACTTAATGAATTTTTGTTGAGCAATTTGGAACATTTATGTTAAGTATACTACTCAAAATTTGATAAGGATCACTTATAAGATTTCGTTTTTTTTTCTCACATATGTTTGAAACGTTAAAATATTTGCTGTGATTTTGAAAATTCGTTTATTTGACATAAGCTTTGTGCCAGGTATGTCGTTAGAATAATCTAAATATATGAAAAAACACTTACATTGGGTTTAGCATTAAGAAGATCTTTAAGAAATAAAAAGTGATCCCTATCAAATTTTGAGTAGTATATTATACAATTCCACAAAGCAAATATTGGATTTAGTCAAACATGTAAGTTATCACCAGCTGTTCATGACAAAATGTCTGCCAGCTGGATTAGAATGACTGTATAAATAATTTTATTAATATGTTCATTTGTTACAACCTTTACTTCATTTAGTTTCAAGTGGTAAACAGAAATTGTGTTCATTTTTCAGCTGTAACATGTTAAATTTTTATTTGAAATAATTATGTCCAAAGAGGACATCTCATAATGTGTGTGTATCATGATAGTGCATGATTCTGTCTGGATCTAGGATTCAGGTAAATCTTGGTCTAATGTTGGATCTTGGTAGATGTAGAACTATTGTTAGTTCTTAGCTTCATACGAGTTCCAGGTTGATCTCAGCGTCATGTTGGAATCTGGCAAATCTTGGCCTCGTTGAATCAATGTAGGTAAATAGAAAAAGGCCTGATGGGATCCAGATAGATCAAGACTACATATTGAATCCTGGTAGATCTGATCTAATGTTGGAAGATAGATCTACGCTTTGTACAAGATCCAGATAGATCTTGGTCTAATTTTATGTCAAGGTAGATCCTTGCCTTGTTAGGGATCCAATTAGATCTTGGCCCTATGTTTGATCCAGCTATGGCTATAACTTGTATTTGATTCAGCTAGATTTAGACCTTGTGTTTGATACAGCTAGATCAAGGTCCACATTTAGGAATTTTCAGAACAAAAACAAGAACACTGTACTGTTGTTCATGAAGCTTCCCGTAAACAGCAAGTAAAACAGTGTTTGTCAGAATTAGATATTCGTTCAGAATTAACCTTAGAAGTTAGAAACCATGAGGCCTTGTTAGTTTGCCTGTACAGTGTACACCACATAATTATTAGATAACTGTTCAACAATCTTGTTTCAATGTTCATTGATGCACTTCCTTGTTTTTTCACCAGTTGTCTTTCATAAGGCTGTGATATGTTACAATGCTACAGTATTTGTTACACAGTTTCATATTTTGCACAAGTACCAGTTGTACAACCAGTTCTAGAAATAAAATGTTATTTTTCTGTCATTCTGTTGTTATTGTTTTTGATCAGAGACTGACTTTCATTTTTGTGTCGCCTGACTAGGCAAAAGTAGGGATTACTTTGTCGGCGGCGTCCAGATTTCCTTGTCTGGAGCCTAGCTTTGTCACCGTAGGTCCAAATGACTCCAAACTTGGTATGCATGTTTCTGGCAATGACTTGAAGTGCAGTGCACAAGAACTTTAGCTCTACCTTGTTTCGTTTTTGAAATATCCCCCTTTGATGATTTGAGCATCTCTTGTCAGGAGTATAGCTTTTTCACCATAAGTTCAAATGACTCCAAACTTGGTATGCATGCTTCTGGCAGTGACTCGAAGTGCAGTGCACAAGAACCATAACTCTACCTTGTTCTGTTTTTTGAATTATTCCCTTTTGATTGATTTTTTAAGAGCATTTCTTGTCCGGACAGTAACTTTGTCACCATAGGTTCAAATGACTCTGAATTTGGTATGCATGTTTCTGGCAATGACTCGAAGTGCAGTGCACAAGAACCATAACTCTACCTGTTCTGTTTTTTAGTTATTCCCCTTTGATTTTTATAGAGCATTTCTTGTCAGGAGCGTAATAATATCAGTCACTAATATCAATCAAAGGGGAATAATTCAAATGCAGAACAAGGTAGAGTTATGGTTCTTGTGCACTACACTTCGAGTCATTGCCAGAAACATGCATACCAAGTTTAGAGTCATTTGAACCTATTGGTGACAAATTTACGCTCTGGACAAGAAATGCACTATAAAAATCAAAGGGGAATAATTCAAAAGTGGAGCAAGGTAGAGTTACAGTTCTTGTGTACTACACTTCGAGTCTTTGCTTCTCCAATTTGGTACTGAGTTTTGTCATCACATGTACATGAATCCTATTCATTTTCAGGTCAGTAGGTCAAAGATCACAGTAACCTTGACTCCAAAAATCTTGTCTTTCCAATAACTAGGCACTGATTTGGGTGATCAATAACAGACAGCAGTTTACTATCCATTTGGCGTTTGGGAGGCATACATGTTTTGCAAACTTATCTTGTTATTTAAATGTAGTTATTTTATGCCTCCAGCATCTAGTGATTGAACTGTCCTGTTAAACCTGTTTAAGCAAGTTACATATTCCTCCATTTCTACGGAGTATTTGCATGAAAGTTTACACACTTAACAGGGAACAGGTCAAGACCCAAACAAGTTACATAACTCTGGCTACCTTATTTGTTGGATAAGCTCCTTTTTTGTACTTAGAGAAATGGATAACCTATTTCGGCAAGTTACATATTTCTTTGTTTCTACAAAGAGCAATGCATGAAAGTTTATACATTAAATTCTGCACTATCTACACTGATGTGCCTTCTGATCTGGATCTACATTGTTTGCACGTGCCATTACTACAAATTTCGATTTCAATTAGATTTCGACCTGGGGAGCAACCTCCGTAAACATCTGTTGCACTGCAGCACTTCACAAGATGCCGATCATGTTTTTTTGTCGTGCGGCGATTACTGCTCCAATCAAAAGACACTGTGTTTCACTTCAAAATTACATTTTTCTGTCAATCAATTATTTTTTGCTGTGGGTTCATTCCCATTGCGGATGTTAAAACAATAACAAAAGGTTTGTCTAAGAGTACAGCAACCTGAAGGTGTGAATAACTATCAACAAAGTTCTGTCAGTTATATTTTCCCGTGCTACTTCTCAAAATATCAGAAGCCATGCTTGATGTTTTGGTTGCACAAGCCAAAATCTAACTGAAATCGAAATTTGTAGTAAAGTCATATACATGTATACAGTAAAATGTGTTGATCCATTTTTTTCTAGATGGATAGGGGGTAATGCTGAAAAAGCTTCCAGTGAAACTGGTGACGGACTAAAATGTGCAAGAATGAATGTTCTAATCAGATTTTGCAAAACTTAACAAAGGGTTTTTACAGATTCACAGATTTTTAAGGAAGTTCTATCCAAATAATTCTACAAATGATATATGGGTATATAAAACTGGTAAAAGTCCAGTTCGAAATACCAGATATGATGGTTTAAATGAATATCTGCTAATGGACAAAAGTCTTGTCCAGTCTACAAAACTACAAGATCTTTTATATTACTGTGTTTATTGCACTCTTTAATTTGGTATCGTTAGAAAAAGATCATTTTTAAGAATTCAGACGACAATAAAAATTCAGAAACTGTTTTTAAATACAGGTGATATAAAGAAGGCAAAATTTAAGGTTAACTTCATGCATAGAGATATTATGGAAAACAATACCGGGCGGGACAAGACTTTTGTGCATACATTTAAGTATAAATTAATGTGCTTTCTATGTAAACTTCAAATTTACTTTTTTGTGTTGAAGATTTAAATTATACTCTATAAAGAAACTTTGAACATTGAATGTAATGAAATCACCAACTACATGTAAATAAAATATATAAAATATTTTATTTCCTTACATACATGTATACAGATATCAACAAACAATAGAAGGTCATGATAACATTCAGCTGACAGTATATTAAGCTGCAACATAGAGTTTAAGGCAGTATAAAAGCTACTTTTAAAATAAATCCTTGCTTGAACACAATATACCTCCTAGAAGTCAACTGAGAACAGATATCACTATATTATAGTACTGATTCAGAAAGACCTACTAGATCTACTGTGTTACTTTGCAAGGATTTTTGTGTTTTTCACTCTAGGAAATATAATAAAATCCAAATCCCAGAACAACTTAATGATTAAATAACAGTGCATCTTACTAGAATCTTAACAGAATTATACAACTACACAATTTTGTGCCTCTATGACAATGTAATTTGCAGCTTCCACGTGGAAATACATCTCAGCAAAATAAAATTATACAGCAGTATTAAACCTCTGTGAAATTTAATTTTTAAATTAGAGTAAGTGCCTTTGATTGACAATTCAGGATGTTAAGAAGGCTAAAAACATCCATGCCACCTGATCAGGATTTACACTGTTTGCTTTTTGATTAATAAGGTTATTTTTACCAAAAGTAAACAGTACAGATCCTGTTCAGAGCAAGGTTATGTGGCTGATCTGGATCTACACTGGTAGCACATGCGATAAAATGCATACATATAGAGTAAAGGGATTATGTATCCTTTCAAGTTTACAAGAAAACACACGGGCAAGACTGAAGCTCGTAATTATCTTGAAAACATTTGAGATTCAGAAGGGAGAATTTAGCCTGTGGAAACTGTTCTTTGCAAAAACATGGTTTAGCTTACCACTAGCTGACACACAGCCATGTTTCTGCACAGTCTCCCAAGGGTCAGATTTCTCCATTGTATGCGATAAATACCTTTCTTGAATGCTATTTAATGCTTTTATTATCTCTTTTTATTTTGAAAAGAATAGCTCATTACATTGGCAATCTTATTATTATAGCAGAGTAATATGCAATCAATCTATTTCTCATTTATAACAGAGCAACAACATCACAGCAGGTAACTCATATTACATGGAAGAGTAAGTTAACTTGTTCCTAGCTCTGGTGGAAACAAAAAATCCTGATCTTGTCTCAAGATTATAAAACAAAATGGAGACCAGACTCAAATCTCAATGATCTGATTTGTCTCCAGTTCAGCCAAACAGATGTTTGAGATTTGAGAATTGTCTCCAAACTCAGTTTTATGGATCAACGATAATTCGTTGAAAGACACTTGATAGAATACGACAATTCAAAGAATAGACATCTGATCGAATAGACAATTGATAGAATACGACACATTGTCGAAAAATATTTTTACCTGCGACACTTGAACGAATAATTGTGATGAATGCTTTGTTTCGACCAAGTGTCGCAGGAGGGCTTTGTTACGATTGACTGATGTTCTACTTGATTTAATTTTACCTTGTAATATGTTCTCGTACTTTGACCATTTAATCTGTTAATGACCATGCACAATTACTATGGTAAGTATGAACGCTATGCCCGAAAAAAAATGAGTAAACTGTTTTTATTTTTTGTTTTTATACAATAAAATTATAAAACTTGTCAATTCGTCTTCTTCATTCAAATGTTAATAAATTTTCTTTTTGTAAGTTCAATCGGGGCAGCATTTTAGAACTAACTGTTCATCAGTGCTTCCTGTACACATTTTAAACCCTGCTTATACTTTCATTTTCAATTCTGGGTGTTTTCAAAGACTTGTCGAAAATTTTCGACAAAATTCGACAGAAATACAATTCTATCAAGTGTCCTTTCTTTAAACTGTCGCATTCTACCACGTGTCCTTTCTGTCAATTGTTGTATTCTATCAAGTGTCTTTTGACGAATTGTCGTGCACCACAGTTTTATAATCTTTGGCACTGGTATGCAAGAAGACCATCAGCCCAGCACTGTAAAAGGTGTCGACATCCACTTTATTGTCCCAGTATTAAAAAATTATGACTGAACCGTCTCAAGAGACACAGTAAATGTATTGTATCATTCCTAACAATTGCACTAGCTTTTTGTAAATATGGGACCAGCCATTTTTTTTTTCCATGGTTTTCCACAAAACTTAATAAAATGAAGATAGAATCTGGGTCTACACAAGTTGCAGATTTAAGAGGTGTTTACCCTCGACTCCAAAGACACTTCTTCATTGGAATGGCAAACAGTTGAGATCCAGATCAGCTGGCACATCTGTGCTGTCTAATCAGTATCTTCTCTGTTTGCTTTTTCATTTATTAGGTTATTTTCTGACCCAAAAGCAAACAGTGTAGGCTGATCTGGATCTACACTATTTGCTTATGTGATAAAATGCACATATATGGTGTAAAGGGTAAAGCATTTAAAGTGCTTATAACTTTTTGAAAAAAAAAACAAACGGTTTCCATATTGCAGTATCCGTTCCCAGGTTATTTTCTGACCCAAAAGCAAACAGTGTAGGCTGATCTGGATCTGGATGTAATATGTTATTTTCTAAGACATGCCATTTTTCTTGTTTCCAAAAGAAAAGCTCTTGCTTTTTACATATACAGAGTCTTAAAAGTGCATGTGTACTGATGGTGTTGTTGAACTTATCAGAGTTCAGATTTCACTTCAGTTTTACCATCATCAGTACTAGGGGCATCTTCCACTAGCTTTGTATTACTTGGTGAATCTGAGTCCATGGCAACATTTGATTGGTCAGAATCCTTGCTGGAAGATTCTGATTGGTCAGGTAATGCCTTTTCTAAAATTTCATTTTTTGGCTGATCATTATTTGAAGCTGTTGGACCTGTGTGTGTTGTTGTTTCATCAACAACAGATTCTTTGGGTTTAAGATTTGAATCGCTGACAGAGTCTTCGGATTTAGGATTTGCAGGTGTGGTGTCACTGGCAGAGTTTTTGTGTTTAGGATTGACAGCTGCGGCATATTTCTCTGTGAAGAACTTGAAGATGGAATGCATACTTGAGAAGCTTGTATACTCATGTTTGTCTGTACCTGTAAAACAATTTTCAAAGCTACATACAAAAGTCATACATGTCCAGTAAAACCCTCATTAAGACCACTCCAAAGTAAAGACCATCTTGATAATAAGACAACTATTTCAATGACACTTTGAACAGTTTGACACTATTTTTTACCCCTGTATTAAGACCGTCCCACCCTAAACACAACATCTGTCCACTCCCACAGGTCCTCAAATAAGACCACCTCTGGTACTGGTTAAAATAATGTGGTCTTAATAGTGAGGTTGTCTTTTTTCAGAGTAGTCTTAATTAGGGGTTTTACTGTGGACAATAGTGGAACAATTGAGCAAGTGAATGGAATGTCCCTAATCTCTCATCTTAAAAACAAGAATAAAGTTTTGGATATCAAACAGGAATAGCAATCCAAATTTGTTTATCAATTTTAGTGAAATCAGACAGAAACTGTGTCATACAATTCTCCTTTAATTTGAACTACTGACCTAGATTTTTTGATACATCAATCTGTTTTTAATACAACTTAAATATCACACAGACAAGCACCCTGACCATTTTTTAATTATAATTGGAAGAAAATGTGTTAACTAGATCTAATTCGTAAGCAAGGTTTTTCCTTCTGTTTCATGAAAAAAAACTAGCTTTTTAATCCAAATGACCTGGTTTTAAACATAACTTTGTGTCTTCAACATAAAATCATCCTGACCTAGTTTGAGGACAATCAGACATTTAATGACTTTTCTTGTGTGGCAATAAGGCTGTCATCTGATCTGACCTACATGTAGTTACCTAGTTTTCAACTTTAAATGAGCCTGTTTAACTTGGTCTACATATTGTTCAAGACAAAGACCCTGAAAAATGGATATCTGCATGCAAAATGTTGCCTCAGGTAAATATATGGTACCAAGATTTTCCTTTGATTTGACATAGTTTATGACCCTAGATGAACCAGTTACAGACTTATCTTGGTTATTCTGATCAAGATTGATGATATCTGAAGAAAATGTCTCTTTTTTGGCCAATTTCAAGCTTTCCCTTGATATCTTACATCTGCTGAACTGTTCTCTGGTGGGCTTTGGCTTTCATATATCATCTCAATGCAGCAAACATGTGTGCCAAGTTGCATGTATATGAGAATGCTTAAAAGGGTTGTAAAGATATAGAATGAACATGTGACAGATTGACTTATAAGCTGAGCTCCTTTGGATTTGTAGCATGAATATAAAAAAAAACTGTTTTTAAAATGAAGTAACCTTAAACTCTACAGACAACTTTTATGGCATGGGCAAACAGTGTGGATCCAAATACAATAATGCACATCAGTGCCCAAGGTTATAAAACTGTGCATGGAAACCAGTCTCAAATCTCAAGCATCTGATTGGCTGAAATGGCGACTGGTCGCCATTTCAGCCAATCAGATGCTTGAGATTTGAGACTGGTTTCCAAACTCAGCTTTATAACCTTGGAGCCTGTAATGTCTTCTAGAGGTCAAGATTGAACTTGAGAGAGGAGATTGTATTGCAACTCTGTTGTCAGTGGGGTACAAGAGGATCCAGGGCCAAGGCCCAGTTCAAAACATGCTACAACAAGAGCACTGCAACGAAGAGAAAATATGCCCATCAAACTGCTGTGCACTTTTGTACAATGCATCCTTGCATGATAAAAGACTGCACTCAGGGTAAACGAAAACTAAAATCATCTAAGTGGAATAAAATCAAATATACAGAAATTTACAAGAGAGTAAAGGCATTTGTGTAGAAAGGGCCATTAACAAAAAATAAGAAGAGCAGACTGAAGGTTCTTGTGCTCTGCACTTATCTTAATGAGATCTATACACCAAAGAAGTTTCAAGTCAGTAGCTTTCAAACTGATAGTATTGTTATGCTCCAGAAAAGAAAATTAAACCAAGGGGAATAACTTAAAAAACATGAAGTTCAGAGTGATGGATCTTGTGCACTGCTTTCCATCTCAATGAGATCTGTCTACCTTGAAGTTTCAAGACAAGATAGTGACTGATAGTGTTGGAGTTATGCTACTGACTAAAAATTAAACAAAGGGGAATAACTCCAAAATCAAGAAGGGAAGAGTGATGGTTCTTGTGCAATGCCCCTGTCTTAATGAGATCTATCATCTTGGAGATTTAAGTCAATAGCCTTTATTATGTTGGAGTTATGCTCTGGACAAACATCACAACGCCCCCTACCTGCCCATCTACAACCGCCCCATCTTTGATGGGCATATATTGTAACAATACACAACTTACCTGCAGACACTGTGGGAACATCTTCCCGGCTTGTTGTCAGTGGGGCATCCAGAGGGTCGTATGCCGAGGCCCAGTTCACCACATGCTACAACAGTACACAACTTTATGTTTCTATTTCAAGTAGACCTTATTATCTCTACATTACTTTCAATTGAAAGACTTTGCATCTCCACAGTCCCTCTTATAAGTAATGAACTGAGTCAGAAATTGTCTAATGAATCTGGGCCAAAGATTATAAAACTGAGATTCGAGACTAGTCTTTAATCTTAAGCATCTGACTGGCTGAATTGACTGGCTCACAAGTCTCCATTTCAGCCAATCAGATGCTTGAGATAAATTTGTCTAATCTCAGTTTTACAATCTTGAGATCAGAAAGCAAACAGTGTAGATCCTGATTGGACAGCAGGGACTGGAGGCTTACCTGAATTAACACTGATTGTAAAGCAGATACAAGCTGTATCCTTGAACTAATGGGTGAAGCAGGACCACAATAACATCAACTAGAAATCTCTACTGCTTTACAACAACAGATTAAGGATGTATGTTGACATAAAGCCAAAATTAACATTTAAAAAATTGTCGGCAGAAGTTGAATACTTGAAAATTTCCTCATAAAATAATATTATATAAAAAATATGGGTAGTTTGGTGTATATTGTTTTATGTTTTTCGTATTTGTGAAAGCAAAGATTGATGGAACAATCTGCTGCAAATAACATTAAGTCAGTAATTGACTGTTGACTTCATCTTTAGCCCCGATTCAAACCACTGTCAGAAAATACTTTTGAACTGCTAAAAGATGTAGTACCGACCAAAACTCATGTGTCTGAATGTTACATAATATGCCACAATTTGTTAGTAAACATAATTTCATTTGGAAATATATGTATTAGTTGTTTACCTCCACTTAAGCAAGCAAGTCAAGCCCCAGATATATGACGTCATAACACAACTAACCACTATTCACTTGAGCCATGTTCTTTTACAAGTTGTAGTTATCGAAATGCAAACTTTTCATGCAACATCAGAGCCAGTAAGAATCAACATTGCTGAATATTAAGTATATACTACAAGATGACATGTTCATAGTAACTACCTGTTTATAGTAGTCAATGACTTCGGGGGCGGCTTCCTGTTGCTTTAGACCATGTACCGAGTCTGTTAGAGCTATAGCAAACACTCGTTCTTCGAATTCCCGCAGGTGATTCTTGGCCTTTGAAAACAAAATATGTTGTTATGAGGTCTCTTAATTTAGTGAGATGTAAAACTCAAAAAACTAACAACAAGCGGAACTTCTCAAAATGAACAATGAAATAAAAGCACCTTTTAAAAAATTTAATATTTTTAAATATTTTAAAATTTACTCCTTACATTGTCTATTACTCAGTAAGATTGAGAATTTCAGTATTGTTTATTATAATATAAATAAATAAAGGAAGACAAACTCCAAAATTTCACTATGTGTTTCGAGTTTATTTGACTCTTATTCAGGTGAATGTTATTAGTATTGCTTAATAGTTACTGTTAAACACCACCTGTTAAAAAGACCTTAAAATTGCCCCTACTTGCTAAAATACTTAATGGCAGTTATATAAAGCAAATACACATGTACAAAATCACTTTTGTTATTTTCATACATGCAAATACATGTATTATACTCACAAAATTAAACAAAAAAGAGATGACTGGAAAACATGTTTGCCCCTCTGTGATGGCAGCCATTTACATTTAGGTAGTTAGCAAGTGCATGTAATACAGATAGATGTAGATCACCATGACCTTAACCATTGACCTGTTGACCTAAATTAATCAGGGTCGCAGCCTTATGATAACTACCAATGTTACAAAGGCTATAAATATGTGTAATTCTGATACTGATGATGTAGAACTGAGAGTTCATAAATCTGCACATAAATTGTCTTACAATTTCATTCCCATGATTACTGTATTCAAACATCATAAAAGTAGATTGGTCTTCCAACCTTACCAGTTCCAGTGTACTGACTCCACCGTAACTGTGAGCTACAATGGCTACATGTTTGGCATTACATCTCTGTACAAACTCTCTCCACACAGTCTCCATGTGCTCCTCAGGGCTACTATTACCCTGAAATATTTCAAGCAACAGTGTTTCACAGTGCTACTATTACCCTGAAATATTTAAAGCAACAGTGTTTCACAGGGGTACTATTACCCTGAAATATTTCAAGCAACAGTGTTTCACAGTGCTACTATTACCCTGAAATATTTAAAGCAACAGTGTTTCACAGGGGTACTATTACCCTGAAATATTTAAAGCAACAGTGTTTCACAGGGGTACTATTACCCTGAAATATTTAAAGCAACAGTGTTTCACAGGGGTACTATTACCCTGAAATATTTAAAGCAACAGTGTTTCACAGGGGTACTATTACCCTGAAATATTTCAAGCAACAGTGTTTCACAGTGCTACTATTACCCTGAAATATTTAAAGCAACAGTGTTTCACAGGGGTACTATTACCCTGAAATATTTAAAGCAACAGTGTTTCACAGGGGTACTATTACCCTGAAATATTTAAAGCAACAGTGTTTCACAGTGCTACTATTACCCTGAAATATTTAAAGCAACAGTGTTTCACAGGGGTACTATTACCCTGAAATATTTAAAGCAACAGTGTTTCACAGGGGTACTATTACCCTGAAATATTTCAAGCAACAGTGTTTCACAGTGCTACTATTACCCTGAAATATTTAAAGCAACAGTGTTTCACAGGGGTACTATTACCCTGAAATATTTAAAGCAACAGTGTTTCACAGGGGTACTATTACCCTGAAATATTTCAAGCAACAGTGTTTCACAGTGCTACTATTACCCTGAAATATTTAAAGCAACAGTGTTTCACAGGGGTACTATTACCCTGAAATATTTCAAGCAACAGTGTTTCACAGTGCTACTATTACCCTGAAATATTTAAAGCAACAGTGTTTCACAGGGGTACTATTACCCTGAAATATTTAAAGCAACAGTGTTTCACAGGGGTACTATTACCCTGAAATATTTAAAGCAACAGTGTTTCACAGGGGTACTATTACCCTGAAATATTTAAAGCAACAGTGTTTCACAGGGGTACTATTACCCTGAAATATTTCAAGCAACAGTGTTTCACAGTGCTACTATTACCCTGAAATATTTAAAGCAACAGTGTTTCACAGGGGTACTATTACCCTGAAATATTTAAAGCAACAGTGTTTCACAGGGGTACTATTACCCTGAAATATTTAAAGCAACAGTGTTTCACAGTGCTACTATTACCCTGAAATATTTAAAGCAACAGTGTTTCACAGGGGTACTATTACCCTGAAATATTTAAAGCAACAGTGTTTCACAGGGCTACTATTACCCTGAAATATTTAAAGCAACAGTGTACCACAGTGCTACTATTACCCTGAAATATTTAAAGCAACAGTGTTCCACAGTGCTACTATTACCCTGAAATATTTAAAGCAACAGTGTTTCACAGGGGTACTATTACCCTGAAATATTTAAAGCAACAGTGTTCCACAGTGCTACTATTACCCTGAAATATTTAAAGCAACAGTGTTTCACAGGGGTACTATTACCCTGAAATATTTAAAGCAACAGTGTTCCACAGTGCTACTATTACCCTGAAATATTTAAAGCAACAGTGTTCCACAGTGCTACTATTACCCTGAAATATTTAAAGCAACAGTGTTCCACAGTGCTACTATTACCCTGAAATATTTAAAGCAACAGTGTTCCACAGGGCTACTATTACCCTGAAATATTTAAAGCAACAGTGTTTCACAGGGGTACTATTACCCTGAAATATTTAAAGCAACAGTGTTCCACAGTGCTACTATTACCCTGAAATATTTAAAGCAACAGTGTTTCACAGGGGTACTATTACCCTGAAATATTTAAAGCAACAGTGTTCCACAGGGCTACTATTACCCTGAAATATTTAAAGCAACAGTGTTTCACAGGGGTACTATTACCCTGAAATATTTAAAGCAACAGTGTTTCACAGGGGTACTATTACCCTGAAATATTTAAAGCAACAGTGTTTCACAGGGGTACTATTACCCTGAAATATTTAAAGCAACAGTGTTCCACAGTGCTACTATTACCCTGAAATATTTAAAGCAACAGTGTTTCACAGGGGTACTATTACCCTGAAATATTTAAAGCAACAGTGTTTCACAGGGGTACTATTACCCTGAAATATTTAAAGCAACAGTGTTCCACAGGGGTACTATTACCCTGAAATATTTAAAGCAACAGTGTTTCACATGGGTACTATTACCTTGCAATATTTAAAATGAAAAACAGACAAATGACAAATAATTGTTTTCTTATGTCTAAGTTTTCAAATACTTGTACATAAAATATCATAGAGAGTAAACATTTGAATTATCCATACAAGAACTACATCCCTTGTTAATTTTTCACTGAATTCAAATTATCAATTTTGGCTATAATAAACATATTTAAGTTCTATTGCTGCTACAGTCACCCTTTAATGTCCTACAAAGGGTCATAAAATAAACGATCTTGTAAAATAATAAGATTTTTTGAAGTTTTCCCTATAGACATAAAGGTAAAACAAGCCCCGACTCTTGGCAGGCCCGATTTTTAACAAAACCTTACACCCTGAATTTTTTATATTGGGTCTTATAAGGAATGTTTCTATAAAAAATTTATTTGAAATATGGCCAGTGGTTTTTGAGAAGAAAATTATATTTTGCTTATATGCGAAACAGATGACCACAGGGTCATGATTTGAACACCTTCAGAAGAGGTCAATGACAGGATGTTAACTGGTAAGACCAATTTTTGTTAAAATTCAGTGTTTTTAAAGTGTTCTTTTAATACAATGCTTGATGGACTACAGATGGAAGGATAAACGCTGACAAACACCAGTCACAATAGCTTACAAGATTAGTTATTAATTGGGGCGCGTCACGGGAAAACATACATGTAGACATATTTTGTTATTTTAGTTGTTAAATTAATATATTCAGAAAGAAATTACAACTATTTTTTATGTTCTCATAACTAAGAAATGATTTTCTTACTCATTTTGACAATCAAATATTTGTAACACGAAATGCATAGTAATTAATGTCGTCTGCTCAACTTTATGATGTCATTTCAAAGATTGACGCCAACTGCCCGAAGGTACCTTTTCCCATGACGCGCCCTAGTAAGGGGATAAACATGATATAATTATTTCTTAACCTATTGGCAAGATTGTAACAAGTCTGCACTGGATAACTGGTAACATACCTACCTTGTTTCTTTTCTGGCTGAGTAAAAGCACTTAATGAGTTGTTAAGAATGTGTAGTCTATTTAGTCACAAAGTGAACTTTCTGGGTAAATTTAGTTCAAATGACTGTTACTTAATGGTTGCTTCATAGCCCCTTACTCTATAGATCAAACTTTATTGCAAGGGCAAACAGTGTAGATCCAGATCAGGATCTGCATTGTTTGCTTTTAGATTCATTAGGTTATTTCTGACCAAGATGTGACCAGTGAAGATTCTGATCAGAGGGCACATAATTATATGCCAGCTGATCTGGATACACTGGTCATACATGCGATAAAATGTGTATATATGGAGTTAAGGGTAAAGTTATAAAACAAGCCAACCTCAAGTCCACTTATGACTGGAATCACAAACCTGAATAGGAATGGGTTTCTTCTTTTTGTTGACTGGTTCTGCGTGGTTTAGGTTAGGATTAGCTACTATCACAGCGTAGCCTTGCTCCCTCGCCCACCGGATATATGGCAACTGTGTACCACTGTCCAAACAGTCATTCATTATCAACCTGCAACATAAAACATACATTGAAATTGTGATGACTTGAAATGACAATATAAACTTAAGTCTCTGGTTGGTCTAATCAATTTTCCTTATATATTTAACTGAAAAAAATTGTGATTACTCAAAAAAGTAATGACTCGAAAAATGCAGTAACTCCAACATATTAATAAGTCCCTTGAAAACACCGACCCAGCTTGTTTTTTTCAATACGAAATCCATTGAACAAAGACATTAACTCATTGCTGTATATTTTATTACATGGCCTGATTTCTTACCATGCTTGCATTTCGTAAATTTGAAAGTTTCGTTCCAAATCCTTTTCAAAATACACAATGTTGAAATGTACAAACCGTCTGGCCCACTGACCGGCCCTGACCACTCCGTTACCATGAATCAGGATCATCAGTTTAGAAGCATTGGTGTACAGATCTCCACTGATAAACACAAATGACCGAGGCTGACCTTCTTCTGCATTCACCTATTGATCAAACAGATGAGAAAGGGACTTTGAAAGCCACCAAACACCAACAACATCAAAATATTGCAGGATTGGTTTGAATGAGCCTGTTCATGAGCAGTAAATGAAGTGCATATTACCTAGCCCTGAGTTGAGGCAACTTAACCCTTTCCTCCAAAATTACGCATTTTTACGCATGTGCGACCAGTGTAGATCCAGATCAGCCTGCACATCCGTGCCATCTGATCAGGATTTGCACTAGTCAAAAATAACTTAACGAATCAAAATGCGAACAGTGCAGATCCTGATCAGACAGCATGGATGTGCCAGCTGATCTGGATTTACACTGTTCACCCATGCAGTCAATGTGGGTCTATGGAGGAAAGGGTTAATAAAAATTTACATTTGCTTGATGCACTACATACAACTGTTTTGCTGACATTTGTAGCATTGATAAACATGGAATTATGGTGGCAAAAGTGGGATGTAATCTTGCTTACTGAAATCCAGGTGTGATATATGAATATTCAAGAATTAGTGGTATTACAGCATATTCCTATTCCTATACAAAGTTAGAAACTTTTTGAGTACTTGAATATCAGTTAGATTATTTGATACTCAGGCTCCAAGGTTATAAAACTGAGAATAGTAACCAGTCTCAAATCTCAAGGATCTGACTGGCTGGTCCCAATTTCAGCCAATCAGATGCTTGAGATTTGAGACTGGTTTCAAATCTAAGGTTTTATAATCTTCAGCACAGATGTTTATTCTAGTACATTGATACTTGAATACTCGATCCTATACAAAGATGAAATCAATAAAGTAATTAATAAGCTTACAGGTATGTAGGATCTCTGAAGTTTACACTCCTTCTCTAACATCTGGTACACAGTCTCCGTTATCACCTGTCAACAAATACATTACACATCTTAACATTATTGTATGACCCTTTTTTCTATTTTAAAGCTCTTGAACAGAATAGCAATTTGCCTCTGTCTAATATATGAGTGAAATTTTAAAAAAAGGTCTCTGGTTATTAAGAAAATCGGTAAAGGCATTTATCAAAGATCAACAGTGACCATAAAACATCAGTGTTCCCTATGGTGGTATTTTTCCACACACCTGATAGTAAATATGATGAGAGATTAGTGTAGATCCAGATTAGTGGGCATAATTGTACCATCTGATAAGGATATACAATTGTTCACTTTAGATTCATACGCCTAAGGTTATGTTTGACCAAGTAGAAAACAGTGTTGATCAAGATCAGATAGCATGGATGATCTTGACCTACACTACTTGCACACACAATAAAACCTGTATATATGGAGTAAAGGGTTAATGTACAGCTAAAACAAAGGCATACTTCTCCGAGAGCATTATAATGTTGCTGGTTATATGCATAATCTCCTTCCTTGACATTGAACTCGAAGGGCTCATCTGATTCTTTCTGTCTCATCTGACCATCTGTAATATAATCATACCAGTTCTCAGTATTCTAACTTCATATGAAGCAATGTCAAATGAAATCCAAGTGATTACGTGATCAGGGTGGGGAATCACGTGACAAAAACATGGCCGCCAACCAAAAAATTCTCTCGGTTCGAGGTAAGTTTTTACTTGTTTCTCGCTTATTCCTTGACCATTTTAAATGAAATAAACACTAAAGTACCCCGTACACGAAGACAGATTGCATAGTGTATTCCAAATTTTGCCAACTTTTGTAGTTTATGCGGTATTTCGTGTACAGTGTTTGGCAGCTTGCACTGCTCGGTGATAGGGTACACTTGGATCTTGATGAAATCGTTCTTCTGGCAAATTTTCGCAAGTGAGCTGATTGTTGCATGAAAAATTTGTTATATCCCGACAGAAAAAATGCTTCTGGTGCAGACATATCCAGTTTCTGTATGCAAATGATGTGAAAAAACGCAAAAATGGAAAATGATAGGGAACACTGGCCGCAACGTTGATGATAGGGAACACTTTCATTGTTTTGAGAAGCAAACTGTTTGCCAGTCCAAGCGATCAGTTTCGAAATGGAGCGAGTCCGTTGTATTTTTTTTTCAATAAAACATAGATATTTAGTTTTCTTTGTTTAAATTCTTATGATCAGATACGAAGTTGTTAGAAAGGAGTATTATTTAATACAGGTGAGTCTTGCATAGCTAGAAATGCAAATATCTGAAACGTTTGCATTTATGAAACAAAGCACTAGAAAAAATACCACAATTTGTATTAAGCAGATTTTCAGTGAACGTTAAGAATTATATGATGCGCCAGAAAAACAATAAGCAAGAAAGCATGATTACAGTTAAAAATTTTATATACTCAGTACATTTAAAAATGTAGATTTTAATGTCATGTATTTTGAACATATTTCCATTTTTACAAGATCTGATGCCTCAAGCAGAGTAAAGTCTTGAAAACGAGACTTACGAAATATAATGTATCGACGTCATGATGCACATGACATGTTAAATTCCACACTTTGCACTTGATTTAAACGTGTTTTAAAATTTCGCAATTGTATTGCTATTTACGTGTGAGCAGTCGACCGATACACAGTAAAACATGTTTAAAGGCTTTGTGCCAATCTGTATTAATGCCACGGCTTATTGTATTGACTTTCTTACGTTTAGAATCGTATGCGTAATCTACAGCATGAAAGGCAGGGGTGCATACAGCTGTTTTCACAATCATTTACTTAAAACAAAACAACATCAATATTTTAGACTAGCTATTCTTGTCTTCAGACATGTCGCCGATCAAACACATTAGGGATTGGGGGAAGAAATTCATTTATTCACGTGGTCAGCCACAATAAAATCTTGCTGAGCTTCGACAAGCACTGACTTATGAATGGAATAAAATGCCCCAAGAACAAAGTCTTAGTAGCGTAACCTCCGTGTTGTAGGCCACTGGCTGGGAAGATGCTTCTTGGGACATTTACAAACAAGTATTTTCTGAAAAGCCTCGTCTGTCCCCGATTCATTTTGTGTTGTTTGCACTCTGGAACGTATTGGAGTTATGGAGGTTTTTATTATATGTTACCCCTGAAATTTGAAGAAAATTATATGGATTGTAAATTCTATTTTAATTCTGCAGCTTCGAATAAACAAACATATTATTTAAGAACACTTTCAGCAGCATCGAATAAATAAACATATTATTTAAGAAAACTTGAAAAAGATTTCACACCAGAAACTTACTTGTAGATGTTTATTAGCCAGCTTAGGGAAAGTTATAGGCTCTTACAAAGCTTTATAACAAAAAACAGCATAAAACAGTTTTTATTTGTTTGAAATCACACTGGCAAAAGTATTATTTTAACAATAATATATTTTAATACATTTAAAATAGAATTAGAAATGAAAAATGAAAAATTCAAAGATTCAAATCTTCCCAGCTAAGGCCTACAAAACGGAGGTTAAGCTACTTCGACTTTATTAATCAAATCAACGTCCCCCGACTTTTTTATCAAGAGAAGGAAAATCTTTTAAATTAAATTACAAATGTAGTTTCAAAATGACTTTGCTTTTGGAAAATCACAGTCGTTTTATGACTGTCTCTAATAGTGCCTGCTGGTTAATGTGGGTTCCTGTCATCATATCCCGAAAAACATGCTTATATAAAACAATAATAAGTATCAAAGCATTTGTGTTTGTTAAGTAAATGTTCTAAGAACCGCATCGATATTTATTGCTGTCTGCAGCAAAATAATTTTTTATTATAACAATGTCTATACTATCTTATAATTCACCAGGTTTCAAATATAAAATACATTATTATAGGATATCTCGCCTGTATAAAATATATAAATATCTTACCGGTGTCCAGATTCTTTACTTCATGACTAAAAGACATAAACACATTTCAATATCTACTCTTTTGAGATTGCGGAAACCGAAAGTCGTTTTAATACTCAGAAATCGAATTTTCAATCTAATGTTGCAAACAAAACGCCCTGGTTTGTTTTTACACTACATTACACTAAAACTGGAAAAGTTTGTGTTTTGTATATAAACGTTCTAACTGTAATCATGATTTCGCACATATGTTGCTTTCTGGCGCAACACTGTAAGCACCATGTTCTCTATTTCATTTATTATCTTCAGAAAATCTGCGTTATACAAATTATGATATCTTTTCCAGTGTTTTGTTTCATAAATGCAAACGTTTCAAAGATTTACATTTCCAGCTAAGCAAAACTGTTTTGTTAAATAATACTTCTTTCTAAAAACTTCATAGCTGATCATAAGAATTTAAACAAAGGAAATAAAATATCCATGTTTTCTTGAAAAAAATACAACGGACTCGCTTTGAATATTCACAAACTAATCGCTCGGATTGGCAAAAGTTTGCTTCTCAAAAATACAAGTGTTCCCTATCTCCAACGTCGCGGCCAGTGTTCCCTATCACTTTCCATTTTTGCGTTTTTTACATCAGTTGCATACAGAAACTGGATATGTCTGCACCGGTAACATTCAGTCTGTCGGGAAATAACAAATTTTTTATGCAACAATCAGCTCACTTGCGAAAACTTGCCAGAAGAACGATTTCATCAAGATCCAGTGTACCCTATCACCGAGCAGTGCAAGCTGCCAAACACTGTACATGAAATACCGCATAAACTACAAAAGCTGGCAAAATTTGGAATACACTATGAAATCTGTCTTCGTGTATGGGGTACTTTAGTGTTTATTTCATTTAAAATGGTCCAGGAATAAGCGAGAAACAAGTAAAAACATACCTCGAACGGAGAGAATTTTTTGGTTGGCGGCCATGTTTTTGTCACGTGATTCCCCACCCTGGTGATGTGGACAGATGATTCACAATCAAAGAAATGTGGTATACTATCCTCTCATTTTAAGTGGAATGAAAAGTGGAATGAAATGTGGAATAAAATTTCAGACAACCTTATACAATTATTTTGTGAAGGAGTGTTGTTAGATTTGCACAATTCCAGGACTTGCATATTTTCAATTTGTTTGCCTCATTTATAATTATTTTTAAATTCTATTAGATTTTAATGTGTGCATAATTAATTGAAAATCAGAAAACAATCACAGTTCTGCATCTTTGTTAACTCTTTCCTCCATAAACACACCTTAATTGCATGGGCGAACAGTGTAGATCCATGCCTTCTGATCAGGATCTGCACTGTTCGCGATTTGATTTATTCGGTTACTTCTTACCAAAAAGCAATCAGTGCAGATCCTGATCAGATGGCACGCCTGTGCTGGCTCCTCTGGATCTACACTTGTTGCACACGCATAACAAAGCAAATATATGGAGGAAAGGGTTAAGAGTAATCAGTTCTATAATGAGAAAATGAGGTAATTTCTTTTCCTGTGAACAAAAGCCAAGCAATAAATTTCCCTTTATAAGAAGTTGTTGTTGTTGTACGTACCTTTGTTGAAGTAATAGCCAAAGCCATCCAAAGTTGTAGGAAACTGGTGAGTGGGCTCTGCAACATATAATACACATAATATTTATACTAAATACTTATCATAATTCATTATAGCTGCACGATCCCAATGCAAGTTAGCAACCCTGTCCAGTTCACTGGAATCATATTTAAATAACAGCATTTTAGAAACACTCAGTGTTTTAACCCTTTACTCGATATAAATAGGTTTTATCACATGTGCCTAGATCCAGATCAGTTGGCATATTCCAACACCGTTCGCTTCTTGGTCAGAAATAACCTAATGAATCAAAAGTGAACAGAGCAGATCCTGATCAGATGGCATGGATTTGCCAGCTGATCTGGATCTACACTGTTTGCATATGCCATAAAACTTGTACAAAGGGAGTAAAGGGTTAACTGGTGTGTCTATTTATACTTTAAAATTAATGGGTTTTTGCATCCAGTGGTCTAGTCAGTTTGTAGTGTTAATCTGTTGATTGTGGGTTCAAATCCGGCAGTCAGTATATTTATTTATATCCAACTGGCATGTTTATTTTTAAGTACTTATTATAATAAACAACAATAATTAAATGAACATGAGTGGCTTTAAAGGTATATTGGATCAAATTTTTATTGTTCTTAGACTAGTTGCACTTATATAGCCATATTTTCGGTACCATTAAAGCACAATGATGAAGTCTGACAATATCCACATTAACAACAGATGTACGTAAAACATGTGTGCCCCCACAATGCCAAATGGATAGTAAACAGCTGTTATTGGTTGTTAATTCTAGTTATTGGTGAAAAAAGATTATTGTAATGAAGGTCTCCTTGATCTTTGACCTACAGACCTGAAAATCAAAAGGGGTTTTCTACAGGTGATGAAAAACTTCCCTACCAAATTTTAGGACCACAGGTGACAGCATTGTCTAGTTATTGATCAGAAAAGGCTTTTGTGTTAAAGGTCACTCTGACCTTGACCTTTGACCTACTGACCTCAAATTCAATAGGGGTCTCCTACAAGTGATAACAAATCTGCATACCGAATTTGAAGACCATAGGTGAAAGTATTTTCTAGTTATTGATCGGACAAGGGTTTTGTATGAAAGGCCCCTGTGACCTTGACCTTCGAACTACCAACCTCAAATTCGATACGGATCATCTACTGGTGATGACAAACCTCCCTACCAAGAAACAGGAACATAGGTGAAAGCATTGTCTAGTTATTGATAGGAGAAGGTTTTTGTGTGGAAGGTCACTGTGACCTTGACCTCTGACCTACTGATCTGAAAATCACTAGGGGTCTTCTACATGTGATGACAAACCTGCCTACCAAATATGAGGAACAGCTGTGGTCTACAGACAGACCTTCCGACCGACATGGGCAAAGCAATATACCCCCCTCAAAGGGGGGCATAAAAATATCATTCTGCAGTTTTCTTTAGACTTTTACAGAAAAAACTTACTAACAGACCTGGAATATTGATAATAAAGTGTCAGTTGTGTACTTTTTAACATATTTGGGCCTATTTGTGATTTCAACTTTGAAATTTGGACCAAATATACATCAAACTAGAATGTGTCTGTTACTGATGCCCCCACTGCTGCAACATAATTTTTAATAACAAAGGAAAGAAATCTGCCTTATAGTTTAGGAGGAGTTGATTCCACAAGATTTGGGGACGTACGTCGGTGGGGGCATAAAAACCTGATACAACAATACATTTTCTGACTTTCCCTAGTTATTGTTCACACACTTAGTAACACACACTTAGAAATAAAAACTGTTACCTTCGTCAGCCATCACTCTCTTCTGAAAAACAACAAGAAAATGATCACATTCTGACAACAAGATCACACATTTATTTAGAGAACATGCATCCTTTTTAAACCTTTCCTCCATATAAACGCATTTATTGTGTGGGCGAACAGTTTAGATCCAGATAAGCCAGCATATCCATACTGTCTGATCAGGATCTGCACTGGTTGCTTTTTGGTCAGAAATAACCTAATGAATAAAAAAGCAAACAGTTTAGATCCTGACCAGATGGCACAGATGGGCCAGCTGATCTGGATCTAAACTGTTTGACCATGAAATAAAGGTGTATCTATGGAGGAAAGGGATAACATGCATTAGTTCTGAATTTATTTAATAAACTATGTGAATGTCTAAAAAACTAAAACATAAAGACATTTCTGGTGATTCATTTAAACCATTTAATGTCAAGTTAAAAAAAAAACAAGATTAAACTAGACTGTGTCCTCAGGACACTGATGCCCCCACTGCTGACACAACATTTGTTACACATTTTTTTTACCAGGTATTAACAACATGTGGTGATCATGATTAGTAAATGAGGAGTAAGTGCCACAAAATTTAATAACTAACATAAACAAAGGGCCATAACTCTGGTGAAAATTGTTGCAAGACAATGTCCTTTACAACAATCTTCACATCATGTCTAATCATCTGTGCAAGTTTGAAAGAAATCAGCTAAATAGAAAATGTGGAGTTGATGCCACAAAATTTTGTAAGTGAAATGAACAAAGGGCCATAACTGTGGTAAAAATAGCAGCAGAAAAAAATCTTTTCTTTATGATCATCTACCCATCCAGCTTGATAATGTGTGCAAGTTAGAAAGAAATCTGTCCAAAAGTAAATGAGGAGTTGATATGCCACAAGTTATTATTACTAAAAAAAAAACAAAGGGCATTAACTCTGGTAAAAATGGTCGCAGGAAAAATCATTTCTTCACGATCATCTACACATCCTGCTTGATCATCTGTGCAAGTTTTCAAGAAATCCGCCTTATAGTTTAGGAGAAGTTGACGCCACAAGATTTAATTACTGAAATTAACAAAGGGCTATAACTCTGGCAAAAATGGTCGCAGAAAAAAATCCTTTCTTCACAATCATCTACACATCCTGCTTGATCATCTGTGCAAGTTTGGAAGAAATCTGCCTTATAGTTGAGGAGGAGTTGACGACACAAGATTTAACTACTGAAATTAACAAAGGGCAATAACTCTGGTAAAAATAGTCGCAGGAAAAAATCCTTTCTTTACGATCATCTACACATCCTGCTTGATCATCTGTGCAAGTTTGAAAGAAATCCGCCTTATAGTTTAGGAGGAGTTGCCAGAAAATTTGAGGACATACGGACGGACGGACAAGTGCAACTCTATATGCCTCCCACTTTGTGGGTGCATAAAAAATAACAGAACCTTAAAGAAAACTAAACTGTATACTTTTACCAAAAACATCTTCAATAACTAAGCCATTAATCATGTTAGTTAGGTGGCTGTGCCCAAATTCAGGCCATTGCAATATTTACTTCATTTCCAAGGCAGTGATAGCTTGGTGCGTTCAAAGCTAAGTATAATTTTCTTTTCTCCATATACCGGTATACACCTTTTTGGCATGGGCAAACAGTGCAGATCCAGATCTGTGCCTACTGGTCAGGATCTGCACTGTTCACTTTTTGATTAACAAGATTATTTCTGACCAAGTAAAAGTGCAGATCCTGATCAGATGGCACAGATGTGATCTTGATCTACACAAGTACATGCTAAAAATGTGTATATATGGAGTAAAGGATTAAGTATTAAATATAATTTTGACTTTATTCAGATTTTCAGATTCAAAATCTCTCAGTCTGTCTTCCTGAATATTTGAATTTAATCTGCTTAAAGTCAGTGTTTTTAAAGTGCCACTCGGATATTAGTGTATAGCACAGCAAACAGTCACTACTTCCAAGCACTACAAAGCATTGTAAATAGTTCAGTTTTACTATTGGACAAAGGTAATTTGGCAAAGTTTACATTGGCGTGTTTACCTTTGCTTTACATGTCAACAATGAATTAATATTTTAATCGTTGTTTTATACAAAGTGTGAAGCTCCCAGTACTTGTCCCATTAGCCGAGTGGTCTAAGACGCTGTCAATAGATGATATGCAATGGTAGCAACGCTGTTATAGGTTGTAGGTCCTAAACATGGTTTGTTTTTTTTGTTGTTTTTTTTTTGCACAATAATTATTTCCGCGATAAAATTAATTGAAGCAAACTATACAATACTTTGAAATAACTGAGATAAAACTTAAAAAATATTGATCTAAAATATTTCCTTAAACGTCGTGTGTCAGTATGAATCGAACCCGTGCCGAAAAAAAGGTAGGCCTATGCCAGCCGGACGCGTTAACCACTGTGCTATCGAGGAGATATGATGTACATTTGCAAAATATTACTTCTAGCACGTATATTTGTCTTAGCCCATGTTTACATTCTATTAATAATTGTAAACATCGCCAATTTAGCTTGGTCGACCTATACATATTGAGCCATGAGTGTTTTGTATTTACAGATATGTTGACTCATCTACATGATGGTAAATTTACGAAATTTATTTTAGTCATAGATCATAATTATAACTTTAAACAGGTGCCATAGCAATTTCCTACTTGTATCTAGAAATTTAATAGTGAAGTTGTCCAAAACGTCACAGCTCAGAGGTAAAAATTGGACTCTAAGCTTAGCACCCTATATATGTTAACAGTACCAAACACTTTCATTACTGTCAGATCATTTGATTTTTACACAGGTTTAAATTGTGCGTATTTATTGCATGGATAACTGTCAATTTAAAACCCAGCAAATTGAAACCATATCATTAATTGTCTTATTAAAATGATACACAGCATTGAAATTAGAAAAAAAATATTTACTAAAGCTGTTACTCTAAAGTTCTAAACACATAGCCCTTTCCACCTATCCTTTTTGGCATTGGCAAACAGTGTAGATCCAGATCAGCTGGCCCATTTGTGCCATTTATGATCAGGATCTGCACTATTCGCTTTTTGATTTATTAGGTTTTTTCTGACCAAAATGCCAACCATGCAGAACCTGATCAGATGGCATGGCTGGGCTGGCTCATCTGGATCTACTAGCACATGCTATAAAATGTGTATATATAGAGTAAAGTGATGGAATACATTAGATGCTTTGGTAGGAACAGTCTATGACTGATTTAACCAAACATCCTCGTCTGCAACAAAGCTATAGATATTTGAAAGAGCAACAATGTTGCACATGAATATCAGGATCATTTAGGGAAGAAGAAGGCAAACAACATGGAGTAACTGGAATAAAATAGTTGTGTTTACTGCCTAATTTTAAGACTAGCTAACGTTACATGTACAGCTAACAGCAGTCCACTGCCAGATGTTTTACAGCCTGTAACAAATATTTTTGTACTCTCTCATTAGTAACTTTAAGTACCTAAAGCTCAGAAATCACATGGCTGTTACTACTACATTTAATATTAAAGCAAGGGAGTCACAGTATCTAGAATGGGGTAAGTCTGAGCTGGCTAGAGTCCATGTCTTTACATGGCAATTTGAAATATTCTTGACTTTTCATGCTTAGAATAAATATAATTTAAACAAATAAAATAACAAGAGCTGTCAGAGGAGACAGCTCACTTGACTATTTGATTTAAATTAAAGTCAATAACAGCCATATCTCATGGAGTAAACAGTCAAGTAAATAATATCTTGGATTTTAACCAGTAAGAAGAACATACTTTTTAACATAAACCTTCCTTAATGCCAGGATAGAAAATGTGATCTAACACAAGACACTGCAATGCGACAAAACCAGGTTTTCTTCTTAAATTGTAAGTGAAAAGGGGGATAACTACGACAAAATACAGTTAAGAGTTACACAACTTTGTAACAGAATTTATGCAAACATAATGCAAAATCATTGCACTGTAAAAGACTCTGAAGAGTACAATTTTGCCAAAATGAAGCAATTTAGCAATAGTTTACAGGCTAGCAAAGCAATACTTCCATGTTATATACAGGAGTATAGACTGGGGAGCCACTATACCATGATCTTTGCTATTCTTTAACCCTTTATTCCATAAATAAGGCTTTATTGCAATGGTGAACAGTTTAGATCCTGATCAGCCAGCACATCCATACCACCTGATCAGGATCTAAACTGTTCTCTTTTAAATTCATTTTTTTTTTACCAAGATGCGGCCCATGTAGATCCAGATAAGAGAGCATGGATGTGCCAGCTGATCTAGATCAACACTGTTTGTACATTTTAAATGGTGCATATATGGATAGAGGTTTAACTTACTGTATACTGAAAGGGCCAAGATGTCACTTTTGCAAAGTCAAGCCAGCTCCTTCTTTGAATACTTAGCAGGCAGTATGGTGAATTACAACCGTTCAATTCTTAGTGTTTTTATTTGACAGTTTTGCTTAAGACCAAAGCTATTGCAGTTCTGTACATTTATTGAGGTAAAGTCTCATATTTACTGAAGTCAAATAATGTGATTGCATATACAAGCCAGATGTATTTTTTGCATATTCATCAACACTATTTATTTAACCACTTAAGGTGTTCACATTCCATTTGGTGATCTTTTCCTTTTATTTTATGCTTTTCAGTGCATTATAGAAATTTCTTGGTGAAACAGCGTGAAATAAACAGAAATTTTGTTTTTACCAGTGAACTATAGAATTATTTATTTTCACTTGTGGCAAGGCCACTCTTGAAAATACAAATTCCTAAGCTCACTTGGTGAAATATTTTTCTCTCTTAGACTGGTAAAAACAAATATACTTTATACATATAGACATGTAGCTATTTAGAACTGAAATAATATTCTCTTTGGTAAACACTGCTTTTTATGTCACTTAAATTGAGCTACAACTATATATATATAACTATACATGTATATTATGTAATTTAAAAATATTATAATTCTCATCATAGTGCAGCTGATCAGCATGACTCTTATATTCCATGCTAATTTACAGGCAGGCAAGAGGAATGCAGCTTTCATGTTTGCTGAATATTTTTTTCTGGTGGTGCAATTTAACATTTCTTGCTATGAGTCTATGACAGAATTCTCCAGGGAGTGTGTAAATATACATGTGTATTCCAAACCATTAATGTGTGCATCTACATGTACATCCACAGCATATTTTACATAATGACTTATTATAGGCTTGCTATGTATTTTAGCTCATGACTATTTTTTCTTTTATCTTATTATCTATTGTATTTCATCAATTATGGTATACAACAAAGAAAAAGCACTGGGCTTCATAGAGCACTATTCATCACTTATGTCCTCCAAGATAAGGTTTTCAGTCTTGCCCATAACTCCAGCAAATGTCTGACAAGAAATTAGCATATTGTATTTCTTAGCAAAGAACTGGTATAGGACTGAAGCTTGAATTCTTTACTCCATATATATGCCTTTTAATGTGTATGCAACCAGTATAGCTCCAGATCAGCCAGTGATTCTGTGCCATCTGATCTGGATCTGCACTGGTTGCATCATAACCAAATAATTCTTAAAGCAAAAAGTGTAGATCTAATGGGATGGCACAGATGTGCCAGCTTATCTGGATCTACACTGTTTGCCCCGGTAATAAAGGTGTATACATGGAGGAAAGGGTTAATCATTCTAAAGCTCAAGATTTGATTACAGAAGAAAGACAAATGTATTCACGAATTTACCTGAATCCAGGACAATGCTCCACCCATGATGAAATTGCTGTTAAAGGAAAATGTTACATCCTGTAATTCCAGGTAAACATTAAACAAAACGAATGTAAATGCTGAAGGCATTTATTGTTACTATTTGCATCAAAGCCAAATAGTAAACAACATGATTGAAAGGATATACAGTCAAATAAAACCTTTAAGTGCTAAGCACAGCATTTGTTACATTTGTGGCCAGAGTAGTTTGAGGGTCTACACTGTATGCTATATAAATAATACACAGGCATTTGAAGTTTCATCAATCATTAGCGCTTACTTTCACTTTTCAATTTAGTGTCCTATGCAATATCGAAGATATTGCATATACCGTATATTCCCTATTAAACGCCCCCGGGGGCGTTACATTTTGCAAAGGGGGGGCGTTTAATAGAGACCAACTATTGACAAAATGTAGTTTTCAATAATTGTGTTATTTTTTAATAAATAACCGTAGGTAACAATTTTGTCATTTTCCTATAACTTATTTTTAAAAAACTTAACCTGAAATGAAATTTTTCACACTGAAATGATGAAATGTATTCATTTGGATTAATGCTGAGAGATTAAAGATTGTCATGTCATTGTAAGTCACTCGTTTACTTTTGAAAAAAGACTGGGGGGGCGTTTATTAGGGGAGGGGCGTTTAATAGGGAATATACGGTACATGTTTATTCAAAGTGAACGTTTACCATTTAAACATTTCCAAAGATATTTGCGTCACTTCACTTTTCATTTTATAATGAAGAATTAAAATCATACATAGAAATATTTTCAATAACAGGATTAAATTAGTTTGGTGATAGTTGTTATATACACACAATTGAGTCTTATACATTATTGTCATTGTTGTATTTGATTCAGAATACTGGGAGGAATCGTCAGAATCCAATTAGTGTAACAGCTGTCAGCACAGATTAACCCTTTCCTGGATATATACGCATTTTTACGCATGTGCGACCAGTGTAGATCTAGATCAGCCGGCACATCCGTGCTGTCTGATCTGGGTCTGCACTGGTCGCATTTTGGTCAGAAATAACCTAATGAATCAAAAAGCGAACAGTTAAGATCCTGATCAGACGGCACAGATGTGCCGGCTGATCTGGATCTAAACTGTTCGCCCTAGCAATAAAGGTGTGTCTGTACAGGAAAGGGTTAAGAAGTTAAATGAATTCATGCAATAGGATTAATCTTCAACATGTTCAAGTGTCCTTCTCTGATAAGTGTTTATAGAAAGGGTCAACTTCCTAAGCTTCCTGAATGAAACTAATTGTTTTAATAACCCTATACCGATCATGGTGGGTTAACAAATCGTTTAAATTCTCATTTCTTTCTTTAAGGTGATATCATTTGTCACAATATTCTGTTAAAGTGGGGAGGAGTGTGGTGACCTATTTTCATAAAATTCATCTTATTTAATAATTATAAATCTTCTTATTACTTCAGATATCAATTATAGGGCATATACATGTTACAGGTCAATCAGGAATTATAAAAAAATTAGAAATATGAAACAATTTTTCTCACTGAGTGTAGCCTTATTGCCGGGAGTCCAAACTTCCAAATTATCCACCATAGTATTAAACTACAGTCACAGGAAGGTTGTCTATATCAAGGTTAACAATGTCTTAGAATTTAGTTCGATAAACTTTACTAGAACAATAGTTATAAATAATCGAAACATGAAAGTCAAATTTTCCTTTTGTAGTCACTGGGGAGAAACATGTTTTGCTATTGTTCTAGTACAGTTTATTGAACTAAATTCTAAGACATTGTTAACCTTGATATAGACAACCTTCCTGTGACTGTAGTTTAATACTATAGTGGATAATTTGGAAGTTTGGACTCCCGGCAATAAGGCCACACTCAGTGAGAAAAATTGTTTCATATTTCTAATTTTTTTTATAATTCCTGATTGATCTGTAACATGTATATGCCCTATAATTGATATCTGAAGTAATAAGAAGATTTATAATTATTAAATAACATGAATTTTATGAAAATAGGTCACCACACTCCTCCCCACTTTAACAGAATATTGTGACAAATGATACCACCTTAAATTATTCAATACACTTTTCACAATCATGAATAAATTTATTTGGGCTAACAGTCACAGGGGGTAGACCAACATATGTATTTCAAAGTGGGCTCCGACAAAAATAATATGTTGTACTTCCGGGGTTCCATATGTTAGTCGAAAATCGACGAGAAAACGGTAGGTGACTTTGTTTTTTCGATCAAAGTTAATATTTCAATGCAGGATTTTGAAAAAATCTCAATGCTATTCGCTGTGATATAAATTTCGGAGTCTGAAGATGCAAAGTTTAGTTTTGTACCTTGAATATTCGTTTAGAAATCGTTTTTCTAGTGCTGACCTAAATCTGTCAACATTGTCTCCATCTGTCATTTTTTCGCTAGATTTTGGTTATACCGATAAGATACTGGTACAATTTTGTCATATAATGAAAATTTACAATAAGGAGGACCCTAACGGACAGTTTGTTTTGGTCACAAATACGAGAAATCACCAGATATAAACAAATTCAAATTGGGCTCCATATGTTGTCGTGGATTCCATATGTTGTATTTTTTCATGAAAACTTATGGAGATATTGTTGACGCGAAGTCGTCTCTTATTTAATGGAAATGGAAATTCATGAGTACTATAAAGTAGCTGAATGTATTTAAGACGGAGCTGTTCGATAATCATGAATATCTTGCCAGGGTTTATTATTTTTTTAAGGACAATCGTGCTTGTAAGTTGTCATAGATCCTACTCCTATTTATATGTTAAATTATTCACAAAATGGTTGCCTGTCACTTTAAAGAGAGAGGGGTTTCGGAAGAATGATACGAGCATTTTATATATAATATATCGCAAAGTTCACTATCCGATTTTTACTCCCTTGCGGTATAAAAATACGCCTTTAAACTACATCTGACTTTCAATTGTTAAGCAGTCCTGTGTAAACGAATCTTGCCATTGTAATGAAGATCTGTTATTATTGTAATTTTCAGGAATTATTTCTTCGAAACCGAAGACAGGCTTAGGGGCAAGAGGTCAAAGGAGAAGCCCGTTACTTTCTCCGGATTCAAACAGTCTTTGAAAGGAGATAAGCCAATCAGATCGAGGGGTCCAAACTTGAGGTTGAAAAATCTTGAAATTGAGAAAGGAGGATATTTCTTAGGGAGGATGGTGTTTAGTACTGGTACTATCCATGAAAGATGGTTCACTGTCCGCCTGTGTATGACTGAAATACTGTTAAAACGGGCGATAAACACAAATAACAAACAAAAAAAAAACAAACAAACAACAAGCAAGGAATAATACTGCACAATAATAGTGTAATTAAACAGATAATAGAAATTCCCATTACAAACCTAGAAGATACAAGTGTACCATTACAAATAACGTGTGAATTCCATCCTTAGTACTTTCAGTAAAAGACATGAACTGTATAGCAAACATTTATGTATGAAATGATCTTGAAAGAACAAAAAAAATAAGCTTAAAATTATATATCATCATAAAATAAAGAGAAATCAAAACATCTTAAGACCTAATACACTTCAAATTATACTCTATAATGTAGTGCAACGAATAGGCATACCGATACATTGACTCAACTGTGGTACAAAATGTATAATAGAATACACAAGAACTAAGTAGTCACAGCAAAAATTTGAAAATCTGCATGGGTTAGTCACTCTGAAATTCAAGTCAAACACGCTTGGCGGTCAAAACTTTAGCTTCATTGACTTTATACGAATAATGAGATCTGATTGGCTGGTCTCCTTTCAAAGGCTGGTTGAATCCGGAGATAGCTTCTCATTTGACCTCCTGCCCCTAAGCCTGTTTTCGGTGTCGAAGAAATGATTCCTGAAAAATTACAATAGTAACAGATCTTCATTATAATGGCAAGATTTGTTTACACAGGGCTGCTTAACAATCGAAAGTCAGATGTAGTTTAAAGGGGTAAGCAAGGGAGTAAAACTAAGAGAGTGGACTTTACGATAAATATAGAATGCTCGTACCATTCTCTCGAAACCCCACTCTCTTTAAGATGACATGCAACCATTTTGAGAATTATTTAACATATGAATAGAAGTAGGATCTATGACAAATTACACCCACGATTGTCCTTAGTAAATAATAAACCCTGGCAAGATATTCATGATTATCGAACAGCTACGTCTTAAATACATTCAGCTGCTTTATAGTTCTTATGAATATCCATTTATTATTAAATAAGAGACGACTTCGCGTCAACAATATCTCCATAAGAAAAGTACAACATATGGAATCCACGACAACATATGGAGCCCAATTTGAATTTGTTTATATCTGGTGATTTCTCGTCTTTGTGACCAAAACAAACTGTCAGTTAGGGTCCTTCTAATTGTAAATTTTCACTATATGACAAAATTGTACCAGTATCTTATCGGTATAACCAAAATCTAGCGAAAAACGATAGATGGAGACAATGTTGACATATTTAGGTCAGCACTAGAAAAACGATTTCTACACGAATATTCAAGGTACAAAACTAAACTTTGCATCTTCAGACTCCGAAATGTATATCACGGCGAATAGCATTGAGATTTTTTAAAGTCCTGCATTGAAATATTTACTTTGATCGAAAAAAACAAAGTCACCTACCGTTTTCTCGTCGATTTTCGACTAACATAATTATGGAATCCCGGAAGTACAACATATTATTTTAGGCGGAGCCCACTTTGAAATACCTATGTTGGTCTACCCCCTGTGACAGTATAGTTGTGAAAATAAACTGTCTTATGAATGTAAACACTTTTCAGAATAGACAAAAAAATCCTGAGGTTTCAGCTATTGGGCCTATTTTGGCTATTGCTCCTACATGATCACATATACTATGTATGTGTCTAGCACAACAAGGGCTTTTCAATGGGTAAAATCGGCGCGGTTTTAACAGGTTCAAAACAACTAAATTTCGGTAGAGTTGGTCCAATGCTCGGCCAGGTAGTTTAACAGCCAATTTACAGTAAAATTTAAAATTTAAGGTTATAAATTATTAGAATTATGTTTAAATATCTTAAATAATATAACTATTCCAAAACATAAAAACAGTAAGTGTTTATTTTGATCTTTAGATATGTACCCACCTTTCTTGATGATGTAGCTTTCTTATTTCAGCACTGCGGAAAGAACCATAAGAAGGTGCAAACATTGTCAAAATAACCAGTAAAATGGTAAAAATGCGTACCTTGAAAGATAAAACGGTTTTTTATAACAAAAAATTTTTTGAGTCATTTGATAGTAAACAATTTTTATCCTAGTATTATCATGGTGCGGTTCAGAATTACCCAGTGTATTCGGGAGTGGGTGGGGTGTTGGTTAAGACGGCATTTATAAATTTAAAAGCTGTGTTATTCTTTCAAAACTTGTAAAGGGAGATTAAAGATAACATTTTGTTCCCACACCTGGTCAAATGTACATTATGTTTTTACTTAAAGAAAATACGTTTTTGGTTTACAATTTATCTGTCATTTCTGACCGCTTCCGTCTGCCGTCGGCATTCAAGCGCTTTGATGATACAGACTTTGCATTCTTTCTACAATGAAATGTTTTCTTTCTACAATGCCATGTTAAGTTAAACAAAAACAAACAATTTATTTTCGATTTCACACTTTTATTAAAGAAACGACTGGTGTAAACAAAAATGGCCGAGCACTGGACTGGCCCAGCTTAGGTAACTTGACTCTATACACTATCATACATCTAGGTCACCTTTTTAACAAATACACTTGTCACTGTTTAATAATGAGCAAGTGGTAACAGTATGGAACATTGCAGACTTTCTCTTAAAAAATAATTGTTTTGGTTATTTGCTGATCAATTGCTGAATGAGGTTATTTTCTAGCAATCATCTAATGAGAATATTATCTTTAGCTACATATTTTTATTGGCCAAGCACAACAAATTCAATTGGAAATTGAACAAGTTGACATCTTATCAGTAACTAACAATCAGCTGCTACAGTAAATAGTGCCAGACGTGTCACACTTCAGCTTCTAAACTACGTTTCATTCCAACACCGACAGTCTTTTAACACTTCATGCGCTTTGATTATAAATGTCACTATCTATCTATCTATAAATACTGCATGACACTATTGTTTAGCATTTTATGCAGGTGCGCGTCTGTACAAGAAATATTAAAAGAAGAAATGTACAGGAGAAAAAAAGTAATACATAATGTATTTGTGAGACTTCTGAATTAAAGCTGATAGTGTTAGTTAAAAGACTAGATTTACAGTTAAAAGAGTAAAAACAGCATAGTCGCTTAGAAATTATGGCACAGTTTAGTTACCCCCTGCCTAAACTGGTCCAGGGTGGGTGCCTGTGCAACATTAGCTGGCAAAGAATTCCACAGTACAATAGTGGCAGGGTAGAATGAACATTTATAGTAATTACAAGGAGTTTGGATTTGCCTAAAAGAGAGGGGATGCATGTGTCTAGTGAGACGAGTAGTGGGTAAAACAAACTGAGGCATTGGAACAGCAACCAGTCCATGGACAATTTTAAAGAACATAAGTAGTCTGGAATCACACCTTCTGTTACCAAGGGAACGCCACCCCAGCTTTTCTAGCATGCTTGTGACACTGCTATAATGTGAGTAATCACTGGTGACCCATCGAGCAGCCCTGCGCTGAACCATTTCGATCTTATGGATGTTTTGTTGTGTATGGGGACTCCACACTGAGCTACAGTACTCAAGTTGTGGTCGGACAAGGGTTTTGTAAGCAAACTGCCTGATGTTTTGATGTTTAGTGGGAATATTCCGTTTGATAAAATTTAGTGTTTGGCTAGCTGTTGTGGTGACCTGATTTATGTGTTTGTTCCAGCTAAGATCAGAAGTGATGCAAACACCAAGGTATTTGGCATCACTGACTGTGGCTAGGGTTTGACCATGCAATGTATAATTTGTTTTGTGAGGGTGCTTTGATCTTGTGATATTTATAACCGTGCACTTGGAGGGATTGAATTCCATGTCCCAAGTGTGTTCCCATTTTTGTAACCTGTTTAGATCTTCTTGCAAAGTCTGGTCTGAATCATTTTTGACCGTGATGTATACAGCTGTGTCGTCTGCAAATAACCGGACCTGTGAAATAATATTTTCAGGCAGGTCATTTATGTAGAGCAAGAAGAGCAGAGGGCCAAGAACAGAACCCTGAGGGACTCCTGAGGTGACAGGTACCTCGTCTGACTTTTCACCATTGACCAAGACAGACTGACGGCGACCAATAAGAAATGATTTGACCCATTGAAGAGTGTTGTTTTGAATGCCATGTTGATGAAGTTTGTATAACAGCTTGAGGTGGTTGACCTTATCGAATGCCTTAGAGAAGTCTAGGAGAATTAGATCTGTTTGGTGACCTTATCTATTTAAATTTTCTTGTTTTCACTGGGGGAGAGGGGGGGGGGGAATATTTGTCATTTCAATTTATATTCATGCTTAACTGTAAAGTTTAAGGACTATATGTATTTATGTTTTACAAAAATAGATGAAATTTTCATTTGGGTGTGAAAACAAGAAAATTTAAATAGATACGATTTCCGCCAAAGTTTGGTTAATAAAAGGCTGAAACTTAAAGGGCAGACATCGATAAAAATCACTGCTTAAGAGTCCAATTTTTGAGACAAGTCGATCAGTCTTGAGTCTTAATAACTTTACGAGAGTATTATAATCTAGAAATAATGTCAGCATGTGCTTACCCGAAAGTTTAACAGGTTACCTATTTCGCAAACCAAAAACACAACGCAAAACGAAAAGATCCAGTGAGAAATCATATAAAAGAAACTGCAATTGTTTACAACATCCCGTTTCAATTGATATGGGTTTTCCCCGGAATGCGTCAAACGACCCTGATTCAATCGGCCATTTCCGCTAAACTTCGCCGAGTCACAAGTTAGACAGTAAGACTCCTACACAGTCGTTATCACTAAAATTTAGACTGTGTCTATTTAATAGACAACAATCGGAAGCTTCCGACGCGCGCATCTAAAATCGCCATGGTTTATTTTCATGTTAATATCAAAGAAGAACTATGAATACCATATACTAGTATGAACCATTTTTAAATGGAAATAACTAGTTGCTACTTTAATTTAAGACCTATCCTAAACATTCTCACACTCATTTAAAAGATGTATTTGTACAAAAATTAGAAAGTTGTCAAAAATAAGAGTGAAAGGCAGTCATAATGAGCAGGAATGTGATATTTTGTAGGAATATTTCGGACGAACTCGATGATGAGGAATTAAAATGCGTCAATTGCTTTTCTTTTTTCTTTTTCTTCTTGATTTTGTTTCATTTATTATCCCACCAAATGCGTAGACACATGTACTAGGTCAACTGTGTGTAGGGAAAACCATGCATTGGTATACGTTGAGCCAACATACAGATACTAAAAATGAGGTTTTGTGCCAACACTGAGCCAACCGTTGGGCCAACATTGCCATCATTACTAAAACAGGTGACGGCCAACGTTGGCAGTCTTTGTTGGGCCAATGTTTGGCCAGCTAATGTCTGCTAACTGGTCAGTTTAATGGCGTCCATGGGCGAATACAATACAGTACAAGTATTTGTCACAACAGAAATGATCAGATTAGATTAAAACATTCGACCCTTTTATTTTATCCCTGCCATCGTGTTCTTGCTGATTTGGCTCCAGGTTCTCTGGTCTCGGTAAGATCATTTAGCACCCGTCCTTTTGCTTGAAAATGCTATTAGCTTCGTGGGTTTTATAAGTTTGTGTGCTTTAGCATGCAACGCTTTCGAGTTAATGGCTGGGTTAAATGGAGCTAATTCACCAAGACAACTTGTACTAATTTCTTCATATAGGAACCTGGTGGGGCAAGTGCGAGGTTGGTGCACCTGGTTTAAACCCCCCAGTGGCAAATTATTTTGCCTCTGTCGGTTCCAATGCGGTAACCAATAAGGCTATCATTTTCGTTAATTGTTTGTAGTTTCTTATTTGACATTCTTAAAAACCCATGCTCTTCCTCTCTTCTTTTTGGCTACGTGGGGAGGCTGTGTTTTCTGCGTGTGGCATATCGTCGCCGAAATTCCAAACCGACGTATGAAGCATTTTCATAGTTTTAAGAAAAAGGCATTTGAAGTTTTAGACATCAATAACTTTTTTGTCTTTTGACGGATTTCCTTGATTTTTTCTCTGATGCTTTGTTTTGCCATCAATAACTTATATCTTATTTTATATAAGTGTAAATAAAATATAATTTGTTTTATATAATAAAAACAAAAATTATTATACGCCTTGTTGACATTTATTCACATAAAAGATTAGTTCCATAATGCCATACTGACTTACGTCAGTTTGAAATTCTAGTTTTGACCTAATATGACTAGAAACTAATAGGAAAAACAAATTAAATATTTTCCCTGAAAAATAAACGCAAAAATATAATTGCATTTAATGCCAAATAATAAAAATAACAATCTTAATACAATGCCGTAATTGTCCTTCGTCTATGAAAAACTATTAAACAAAACAAAAGAAAAAGACTGTACTAAGAATATTTTGAAGAACCCTTTATTTATATGTTCATCGTTTTCTTGACTGACTAGTGTAGTCTTATGACTAGTGTAGTCTTATGAATAGAAACTAATAGTGAATAAATTACCTTGAAAATAAACGGATATTAAAATGGCATTTAAAGCACTGTCTTAACAGTCTTTGTTTGTAAATGGCATCCTCTAAAGACAATTTAAACTCGACAAGCAGTGTCAGTATTTTTGTATATTTCAAAGACATTTACTTTTGAAAAGGGTATTCCATTAAAATTGGGACCTAGGCTTGATTTCTTTTATTCATGAAAGTGATGCGTCTTCATTTGGATAATATTAAATGGGTTACTCTAATGAGTGTTTATAAGATAACAAATCAATATACAGTATTTGTCATGTATAATGGTCCAAATGAATGTGAAACAGGTACTCATACTTTGCAGTAAGTTTCTTTGCAAAACATGCAAAAGAACAAACACATAGACAGAATGCTTTGGGGTATTGTTAAAAAAATATATCTGATTTAATTTACATGCAAATGCATAAGAATAACTTTTAACAGGAGTTTTTACATCAATGCGGAACTTCTGTTTATCCGAAATGTACAGTATCCGAAAGATGTACTTCTATGATACATGACAAATCACACTGATTAAAGTATTTTTGCTTCCAATTATCAAATAATCTTAAATGTATATGCTATAAAAACAATAATTAAAGAACAAATACTTGCATTGCTTTGTGCATATATGCAAAAATAAGATATAAATTATTGAAGTTATGAAGATTTTCATTCATCGGCAGCCATGTTTTCCCTGAAAGGCTGATTCTGATTGGCCCTTTTGTTACGGCACTTTGGAAATAACCACTAACGATTAATCATGACTTACGTCTTCGTGGAATTGAATTTTTGTCTTTGATTAGTTCCACACGGTAATAACTCATATAGTCTTGTAGAGCTTGAAAAAACGAACACAACGGTACCAAACACTCAATATTGCCAAAAAAATGACTTCAAGTTACGTCCCTCTGGAATTAGGGCGACGATATCCTGATTTGCATATTTCAGATTAAAAACAAAATAATATTAAATTTTAAGGCATTTTGCTAGAAATATTCTTTACAAATAAATGTGTTGCCACATGAAGTAAACGCTATCGCTATGCGAATATATCAATACTAATTGTTTGTGCTACTTCAAAATTTATCTATGTTATACTGAAAGAAAAAGAATTACAATTTATTGACTATTTACAATATTAATCAACATAGTGTCTCAAAGATGCACTTAATAGTTTAATAGAAAATCGTAGTTAAGGTATCGCAAACATTGCAAATGGCGAAAACAGGCTAAAATTTCAAAAAATGAATTTTGGGGGAAATGCTTATTGCCACCTAGATTTTAGTAAAGAAATGTATTTAGCTAAGGATGTAGTTAATGTTTGCAAGCTCAATTTAGTCTAATTCATGTTCTAATTACCAAGCACATACTAAAACAAAAGAAAAACCGTTTGCATGAGAACTCTGAAATTCATGGACAATACACCAAAGCAACTCATACCTGAAATAAGTATATGCAGGTCTACAATGTTTAGTGCCAATTCATCAAAATAATGTTAGGGTTTTCAAGAAATTCAAGGAAAACTTACTTCCTGGTTCAAATTTCTACTTTCGGTTTGAACCAGGAAGTAAGTTTTCCTTGAACTTCTTGAAAACCCTAACATTATTTTGACGAATTGGCACTAAACATTGTAGACCCGCATATACTTATTTCAGATATGAGTTGCTTTGATATATTGTCCATGCATTTCAGAGTTCTCATGCAAACGGTTTTTCTTTTGTTTTAACTGGAGGTTGGTAATTAGAACATGAATTAGACTAAATTGAGCTTGCAAACATTAACTTCATCCTTAGCTAAATACATTTCTTTACTAAAATCTAGTTGGCAATAAGTATTTCCCCCAAAATTCATTTTAGAAATTTTAGCCAGTTTTCGCCATTTGCAATGTTTGCGACCTCTTAAGATGATAAATTGATACGCACAATGAAACAAATTCTTAGCAAAACATGCAAGTATTATGACCTTTACGATAAGGTCATGGTTCTCACAAGCGAGACCCCATTTTACCAAGGATTACATTAATGGCCAGCTTTTATTAATTCCTCCCCCAATTAATGAGGACAAGAAAAGTGGACAGACGGAATGACTGATTTACGGACGGAGTGACGTAGTGACGGACGAACGAAGCGCAATCCTAAAGTCCCCTCCCCTAGTAAACAGGTAGGTGACTAAAATTTACAAATTTTATAAACCACGCGTGCTAAACAGCTGACGGACTACATTGTCGACAGTTAGAGAAGTTGGTGTTCTTCCCTGTAAGTGACTTGCTGATGTTTGTAACGTCGGTAGTAGTACATGTCCTCAGGTCGGAGCTCGTACACACGCGTTCTTTCCACATAATAGATCATCTGCAACCCATCTACGTTTGGGTAATAGTCACGTTTAAAATATAGCCGACGCAGGATGATACCAAGAACGGATTGGTCAAATCGATGGCAAACACCATCAGATTCAGCGGTTGATTTGGCGTCTGGCTCAGAACAATATAACTTCTTGTCAGCACCAGTTGGAGTAATGCAATGTTCGCTAAGTGCACAAGATACCCAAGCATCAACCACTACTTGTGTGACGTTGTCATAATGGAACAGCACAAAGCCTGAGCTAATTTCTCCAAGGTTTCTATATTTACAGCTGTCTTCGCTCAGAAACTCAAACGTTTTACTGTCTGTTTGTCTAGTGACAGACAGAGTTGGTCCCGATGTGTAGAACAGTATGGAATGCTCCTTGCTGTATTGTAACGCTCTGTCTAAGTCACTGGTGGTGAACCTGATCGAGGCGTCTAGAAACCAAACCCAGCCGTACTCAATCAAAAGTGTCTGAAAATTGGTTAAATGTTTAGTTAATATTTAAAAATATCTCCCGGAGTAATTATTAATAGAGTATATTATTACTTAAAGCAAGAGCATTTGCTAACACAACAAAATAAAAAAATGACAAACAAGTATATGTCTCGTTTTAGAACCAAGCAACCGAGAATGTTAATAACATTTAAATGTTACACACACAAAAACACATGAACTCATATACAGGGAGAGCTCGAAGAAGACCTCCCATTTTCAACAACTTGTTGTCGGAAATTTTCGTGAAAACCACGGAAACGCATGTTTGCTTCACGGAGATTGAATTTATTAATTTTAGAACATTAAATTAAATAAGAAAAGGAAAACAAACTGTTGATTAACAATAAAATTAGAAAAGAATACCATTACACAAACCTCTGTTGTTTGTGCTTGTGTTCCTCGTTTATATATGAATGTAAAACTTTTACAGTGTTAATCACCAATAATTACGACGAGGACAACAAATAACAAATAATAACCTACCCGAACTATCAGTGGTTTCCAGGAGTAGTTTCTTAGTGACCACGTGTTCACGTGCTTCGGAAACTTGTCAAACGGAAAACGTCTTATCTCACAAAACCGACAGGATCGTATAATCTGCAGAAGTAGCATGACAAAAGAACGTTCATTGTTTGATTTTTTCTATAGTGTTTATTTTCCACACAAAAAACTAAAATATCCACGAGGAACAGTTGTATTTACCTATATTTCCAAAGGTTATCAGTTGTTTAAGATAAATGGGAAATCAGCTGTCGTGAATGTAGAATTTACATAATATGGTGGCGCCTGTAGTGCAAAATTTATTACAATTTGCACCGAGTTTGTCTTGTTCTGACCATAAAATAGAAACAAAATTAGTATTAAAATAAAAATATATACTTATTGTGAACCTATGTATACATCAGCGTGGGTAATCGATAATTTCATAAATGCATTTGAAACAGTATCATCGCTTTGACAAAAATCAATCGTCTCTTAGTTCGCTGCGAGACTTCCAGAAAAAGATGATACCGTCAATAACGGCATAACTTTTTTTTTATTTCAATGGCGCTAAGGTGACGATATAAAGTTTACGGGTCTTTTTTGCAATAATTAAACAAGACGAGCATTCAACTAAATATCACCTACCCGTGTAATATGGTGAGGATACATTCCCAGGTCATAGATGATAAGCTTTTCTAAGTTGTAATTCGGCTTGACATATTTCTTTACAGACGCAATCATTTCATTTAACAGTTTGGTGTAATAAAAGTCTGATGCTGTTGCAATTACGGGGAAACTTTTTACTGAAGTCCGTGGATTTTTATCGTCGCCACCCATCAGTTGTTTGTACTGTTGAAGCGCATCCATAGGGTAGCGAGATATCCTTAAAAGATTCTCGTCAAACGACTTCTCAAACCAGTCTTTACATTTGTGACGATCTGGAAAGGAAAATGCATTACGCCTATTAAGGAAAGTCAAACAAATCTCATGTACGGTTATAAGCTTTTGCTTTATATTTACATATAAGATACTGCGAAATGAAGTTGAATCATCAGTACAACAACACTGTATATATGTATGTAAGACGGCATCCCAAATTGTCGTCAGTACCAATTCGAAGTTAAATGTAATTAAAATGCTATTGGAAACCAGAGAATGATCATTAAAAATATAAAGCAAAGTGTAAAATGCTTTGAAACTATCTTACAGATGCCAGATCTAACAGAATGTTAGCGTAGCGGTTTTCATAAGATGATTTGTAGGATTGCGCTTCGAAATATGCATACCTGGGTTGCTCACTCGGATCGATTCTTCTTGTTTAACAGGAATGGCGTGTTCATAATCGGCGTCTGTGCTGATGCCCACTTCGTCACTAAGCAACTCTAGTGGGTCGTCCAAAAAGGTATTACGATGTATGCCATTGAAGAAAACAAACATGGCGCAAATGACCAGCAGCCATTTTAATCGAGTATCTGCAACATTGACTAATATATGAGACCCTTTTTACTGCAAAAATGAGGTAGAAACTAATTGAGGAGAAAATTAAAGAATTAATAAGTGGTAATATTTAGTAAGCTTCCCATAGATATAAAGTGTAAGTCCAAATGACTTTCCCAGTCGATAAAGTTCTTTTGAAATGGAAAACAATATATACGTGTAGTTAAGTCAAATCAACTCAGTATAACAGTGAAATATCCAATTATTGAATATAAATATTTTAATTTAAAGAAATGCAGATTTCTTTATTGACACACATCTTGTTTTGAATTAATTTCAGTGCCATAGCTTTGATCATATTTTCCAATATGCTTTCTTCTTGTATATTGTAGGAAGTTCTAGCGATAAACAGTAATAAAAACATAACGTACCCTTTTTAAATTTCCTTAAACTCATAGTTTATTTCGATACATTTTAATCGCGTCTAGATTTCAAATCATTTCAGGTTCCGGTAGGTAATTGCTGCCACAAATGTCTTCTTATATCGCTTCGACCCTATGAAACTATATTAAATGTCAACATGTCATAGTTGCACTCACAGCTGTTAATGCCCACGGCACTCCGAAAGAGCACGTGCAATATCTGCAAGGTGAAAGAGTTTTATGCCTTTAAACTAGTGTTGGGATATCGGTTGCAAATCAAAATCGATCATCAGTTTGTATCGGTTGCCACTTCCGATGTGGCTTCACCAATTATAATCGGTTTATAAATCATATCCGTGTTAGATTAAAATTATTTCTATTTAGTAGCTAAAATAATATACCTTATATGTATGTGTTTTCTGCTAGTTTCTACATAAGGGTTGGTGTTCCAAGGACAAAAATAAAACCTTTTCGCTTGTTTTTATATGAACTAAATAGGATGAATGAACAATTCTTAAAAAAGAATACACATCCCAACGTTAACGTTGTTAATAGCACTTAACGTCTAAAAGGCCCTAAAATTAATTTCAATAATGACTAGTACAAATATGCAACAAGATATATTTAATTGTGCAATATTTTACAGCAAGGGGTACACATCGGTTTAAATCGAGTATGAGGGAATGACATCGATTATTGACATCGGGAGGCTCTTACACATGATAAATCGATGTCTTTCGATCATCAGCACATCACTTCTTTAAACCCCCAGTTTCAAATTGTTTTGCCACTGACCGTTCCAAGGCTGTGACCCCAAGGGTTGTCTTTTACGTTAATTGTTTGTAATGTCTTAAAAATATTTGAAATTGATCTTCAGATAAACACATGCTCTCTTTCCCTCTCTACTGCGTCAGAGGTTGTGTTTTCTGTGTCAATTCCTGATATGCATATTTCCCCCTTTTTACAACCGAAGTGGCATTTGTAGAATGTTTCGTTTTGTAAGGCAATGTTAACGTTCACTTTATATAATGTGTAATTTGTAAATAATTGCTTGTGTACTTGCATGGTTAAAGATTTTGATAGATTTATTGGGATGATGGGTTTGAATGGGGATAAACGATACTGTCAGAAAGTATATAACGTTCAACTGTCTTCAAAGTGGAACCGAGTCACATGGCAAGAGACTAACGTTACAAGTTTTAGCTTTCCAAAAAGCTAGTCGGTCATTAGCAAATAAATTTATAGAATAAGTAGGTATGAATTCGTGCTTGTATTTACTTTTGGACTAATGGAAGTCAATGATATGGCCAGTTTTCTGTTGATCAATGTCACACAGATTGTATCTGACAAACTATTTGTGAATTTAGTTGATGTTTCAAGTTTCAAGTTTATTTCCATTTACATTTCTCTGTATGTACAAAACATAAACAAGAGAACATATATACATTGTACAATGCTGTTACTTTAAAGCATGCAAACAAAGTTGAACGGCTGATGTTTGATTTATTGAAACATGAAAAAGACGTGTACCGGCAAAAACATTAATATAAATATCATGTCTCTAGTACATGTAATTTATTATTTTATTCAGGAAGTGCAGAAATAATGACGTTTAAGCACCAGCGAATCGGATGAATATGTTACATTAACGCGAATGCTCAAAGAGGTACCACAGAACTTTCCACAGTCGATGCTTATTTGTACATTTAGCAGAAAAGCGATGCTTATAATATTCAGTATTCATTTCCAACATTCATAAAGTGTAGTTTTAGTTGGGTCAGCAGATCTCGTCAAACTTGAAGTTGACGAGCGTTAGAAGACAGTAAACAATAAATAAGGATGCTGATGCATTTATTATTTTCACTTAAGCTTTATGCTGCTCATATCTTTTGTTTTTCTTTGAACGATTTTTTCTGAAACTATTACAGAAACTCAAGAAGCACTATTTTTATTTAAATTAATCTATCATCAAAGAAATTGTCGTTATGCCACTGTTCTGAAAATTCTTCACAACTATTTCTCTACTTTAAAGACTGGTTTTGCATTGCTTGCAGTATATTCTAGTAGATCGCCCTTACATAGAAATTACAGTGCTTGTGTTGTCTACCTTACTGTACTTGTCAAAATAATGTTATTGTTTAGTATCCCAAGACCGAGTCCAGATCCGTTATACTGCATGTGTATGGGGAAGCAGACATTGGGGTCAGGCGTATCCCCGGAAATCTTTTACAAGTTAATCTCAATTTGGATTGCAACTGCGACGAGTTCAACCGTTCACTATAGATCCCAAGAAGAGAACGCATGGATAGATGCGGTTTTGAGGGGGAATAGGGGAATCAAAATAAATCAATTCGTATTTCGTTAATAATGCATATATTCAAGGGCAAGTTTTGAATATGATGGCGGCGGAAGTTTTGTAATATAAATTAAATAGTTATAGTTTAAATAATAAAAATACAGATCCACGTATAGAATGGTTACCAAGTTTCTATTTTAAAACAATCGTTTTAGTTTTTTTTCTTACAATAGATGAAAAGGTCACTTTGAAAACCACCGAAGACAAAAAATGTGAAAAACTGTTAAAGACTTTTAAGCATTTCAAAAACATAAAATACCGCAGCGTAATTAGTGCTCCAACTTGGATATCAAAAGGACAGGGAAATAGATAGATCTCAAAAACATGGCAGTTTTTGCGCAACAAGCTCAAAACTAGGCACTTTTATGCAAATCTTTGAGAAAGAGCATAATATATAAATGTCCCTCTGAATGAGTATTTGCGAATAAAAGATAAAATGTAATGTTCATAACTAATGAAAAGATGGGTAGTCATCAACCAACTAGGTTTAAACTCTCGAAGCTCGGGTTTTAACATTCCAATAGTGCGCTCGTGAAATGCAAAATTATGAGGTTGATTAACTGATAACAACTACATTTGTAATTATGGATTGAAATGATTTTTCAACATACTTGACTAACGAAGTACTTGTAACTGAGGTAACGTGTCGCCATTTATCCTATAAATTGATATTAGACAAGTTCAATAAACAAAATCATTATTGATGCTACCACGCTGAACGTGTAATCATAAAGAGCAATTAACCTCCTGTGGCCATCCTAGTCGTTTATCTTTGTTGTCCGCAGCTAATTGATCGTATTGAAGACTGTCTTTTAGCGTACCACCGCCCCATTGACTACGCTTGTGATATTAGATAAAAATATTGCCCATGCTGATCTCCTATGTTTACTTTAAACAATGGTCATGCCGCATTCGCTAAACCTCCGGTAACTTCTGAGAACATTCACCGAACTCGCACTGGAAATCGCAAACAAATTGCAAAATCACTGACTTTTGTTTTTACTTTAAACAATGGTCACCTCACATTCGCTAAACTTCCGTTAACTTGTGAGAACATTCACGACATTTGCACTGGAAAGCGCAAAAAGCAAAATCTCTCTTTAAAAGACAATATTTTGACAATTAAGCAAAGTTCTGAGCATTCGTTTCCTCCTAAATGCTTGTTTAAAACATCTCCTCTTTAGCTATAAGCCTCTACTATTTCACGTCCGGATATTTGGCGATTTATACCACAAGAAAGAAAATTTCAAATGTTAACACATGGGTAGAAGTTTTCATCAATTTTCAAAGTCAACGCATGGACATGAGTTTTTTTTTGAAACCCGCATTATTTCATCTAACATGGCATACACTGAAATTGACATCATTAAAAAAAAACAAACAAGAACAGGAAAAATAGAACCAGCAATATTAAAAGTTGAAGTTCAGCATTCTAACGAAATTGTTGAATTGCTCATCCCCCCACCCTAGGACAGTGACAAAATTTTGTCGTTGAACATAAACTCTAGATTTTGGAATACATTTTTGGTTAAAAGTTTATGCTAATGACCGACTAGCTTTTTGTAAACTTTTGTTTACAGACAGCCTTTCCCGCCAAAGTCGGATATTCATTAGTCTCTAAGAAAAACATAACCGATGTCTTCTTGCTTTTGACCAACAAAATCAATAGAACGAATCGAATCTATTTCATATATGGGATCATCCTGAACAGTTGTTTAATTGAAATAAATTATCAGTTCAACATATAAGCAAATAATATTTTGCTATGAAGGTTTGCATCACGTGACTTTCTAAAAAAAAGACGCATAACATTATATCTACACCCTGTAGAAAATACAACACACGTATGTTTATATAATTTAGCATGTCGTTATAGATCAGCTCAATTTCTGATTTGATGTTACTACAACGTCCAAATATTGTTTCATCAACATTTAGAAGGCTTTTCTTGCAAATAGGGGGAACAAAAAAGCATTCTCAAGCTTTTTAGACCGGCGGCTTTGTCTAAAGTGACCTCGTCCGGTGCCGCTGTTAACCGGTGTTACCCTTCAAAGTTCAAGTTTAGTCCATTATAATATAAGTAACATTACAAGTTTTAGCTTTCCAAAAAGCTAGTCGGTCATTAGCAAATAAATTAATAGAATAAGTAGGTATGTATTCGTGCTTGTATTTACTTTTGGACTAATGGAAGTCAATGATACGGCCAGTTTTCTGTTTTCTGTCGATCAATGTCACACAGACTGTATCTGACAAACTATTTGTGAATTTAGTTGATGTTTCAAGTTTCAATTTTATTTCCATTTACATTTCTCTGTATGTACAAAACATAAACAAGAGAACATATATACATTGTACAATTCTGTTACTTTAAAGCATGCAAACAAAGTTGAACGGCTGATGTTTGATTTATTGAAACATGAAGAAGACGTGTACCGGCAAAAGGCATCAATATAAATAATCATGTCTCTAGTAGACGTAATTTATTATTTTATTCAGGACGTGTAGAAATAATTACGTTGTTTAAGCACCAGCGAATCTGATGAATATGTTACATTAACGCGAATGCTCAAAGAGGTACCATAGAACTTTCCGCATTCGATACTTATTTGTACACTGAGAGAAAAGCCATGCTTATAATATTCAGTTTTCATTACCAACATTCATAAAGTGTAGTTTTAGTTGGTTCAGCAGATCTCGTCAAACTTGAAGTTGACGAGCGTAAGAAGACAGTAAACAATAAATTAGGATGCTGTTGCATTTATTACTTTCACTTAAGCTTTATGCTGCTCATATCTTTTGTTTTTGTTTGAACGATTTTCTCTGAAACTATTACAGAAACTCGAGAAGCAATATTTGTATTTAAATTAATCTATCATCAAAGAAATTGTCGTTACGCCACTGTTCTGAAAATTCTTCACAACTATTTCTCTACTTTAAAGGCTGGTTTTGCACTGCTTGCAGTATATTCTAGTAGATCGCCCTTAGATAGAAATGACAGTGCTTGTGTTGTCTACCTTACTGTACTTGTCAAAATAATGTTATTGTTTAGTATCCCAAGACCGAATTCAGATCCGTTATATTGCATGTGTTTGGGGAAGCAGACATTGGGGTCAGGGGTATCCCCGGAAATCTTTTACAAGTTAAACTCAATTTGGATTGCAACTGCGACGAGTCCAACCGTTCACTATAGACCCCAAGAAGAGAACGCATGGATAGATGCGGTTTTGAGAAGGAATAGGGGAATCAAAATAAATCAATTCGTATTTCGTTCATAATGCATATATTCAAGGGCAAGTTTTGAATATTATGGCGGCGGAAGTTTTGTAACATAAATTAAATAGTTAAAGTTTAAATGATAAAAATACAGATGCACGTATAGAATGGTTACCAAGTTTCTTTTTTAAAACAATCGTTTAAGTTTTGTTTTCTTAAAATAGATGAAAAGTTCGCTTTGAAAACCACCGAAGACGAAAAATGTGAAGATATTGCAGGCTCGGTTTCATTGAGCCTGTTAAAGACTTTTAAGCATATCAAAAACATAAAATACCGCATCGTAATTAGTGCTCCAACTTGGATATCAAAAGGACAGGGAAATAGATAGATCTAAAAAACCATGGCAGTTTTTGTGCAACAAGCTCAAAACTAGGCACTTTTATGCAAATCTTTGAGAAAGAGCATAATACATGTATATAAATGTCCCTCTGAATGAGTACTTGCGAATAAAAGATAAAATGTAATGTTCATAACTAATGAAGAAATGGGTAGTCATCAAACCAACTAGGTTTAAACTCTCGCAGCTCGGGTTATTTCAATAGTGCGCTCGTGAAATGAAAAATTGTGAGGTTGATTATCTGATAACAACTACATTTGTAATTATGGATTGAAATGATTTTTCAACAAACTTGACTAACGAAGTACTTGTAACTGAGGTAACGTGTCGCCATTTATCCTATTAATTGATATTAGACAAGTTCAATAAACAAAATCATTATTGATGCTTTCACGCTGAACGTATTATCATAAAGTGCAATTAACCTCCTGTGGCCATCCTAGTCGTTTATCTCTGTCGTCCGCAGCTATTTGAGCGTATTGATGACTGTCTTTTAGCGTACCGCCGCCCCATTGACTACGCTTGTGATATTAGATAAAAATATTGCCCATGCTGATCTCCTATGTTTACTTTAAACAATGGTCATGTCACATCCGCTAATACTCCGGTATCTTCTGAGAACGTTCACCGAAATTGAACTGGAAATCGCAAACAAATTGCAAAATCGCTGATCCCCCTTTTTTTACTTTAAACAATGGTCACCTCACTTCGCTATTCGCTAAACTTTCGTTAACTTCTGAGAACATTCGCAACATTTGCACTGGAATGCGCAAAAAAGCAAAATCTCTCTTTAAATTACAATATTTTGACAATTAAGCAAAGTTCTGAGCATTCGTTTCCTCCTAAATGCGTGTTTAAAACATCTCCTCGTTTGCTATAAGCCTCTACTATTTTACGACCGTTTGGTGAATTATACCACAAGTAAGAAATTTTTTTAATGTTAACACATGGGTAGAAGTTTTCATCAATTTTCAAAGTCAACGCATGGACATGAGTTTTTTGAAACCCACATTATGTCATCTAACATGGCATACACTGAAATTGACATCATTAAAACAAACAAACAAAAACAGGAAAATGTGCGAGAACCAGCAATATTACATGTTGAAGTTCAGCATTCTAACGAAATTGTTGAAGATCAGAAAATTAAATATAATAATTTGAGTCCCTGTCAGGCTGCTCATCCCCCCACCGTAGGACAGTGACAAAATTTTGTTGTTGAACTCTAGATTTTGGAATACATTTTGGGTTAAAAGTGTATGCTAATGACCGACTAGCTTTTTGTAAACTTTTGTTTACAGACAGCCTTTCCCGCCAAACTCGGATATTCATTAGTCTCTAAGAAAAACATAAACGATGTCTTGCTTTTGACCAACAAAATCAATATAACGGATCGAATCTATTTCATATATGGGATCATCCTGAACAGTTGTTTGATTCAAATAAAGTATCAGTTCAACATATAAGCAAATAATATTTTGCTATGAAGGTTTGCATCACGTGACTTTCTAAAAAAAGACGCATAACATTATTTCTACACCCTGTAGAAAATACAACACACGTATGTTTATATAATTTAGCATGTCGTTATAGATCAGCTCAATTTCTGATTTGATGTTACTACAACGTCCAAATATTGTTTCATCAACATTTAGAAGGCTTTTCTTGCAAATAGTGGGAACGGAATAGCATTCTCAAGCTTTTTAGACCGGCGGCTTTGTCTAAAGTGACCACGTCCGGTGCCGCTGTTAACCGGTGTTACCCTTCAAAGTTCAAGTTTGGTCCATTATAATATGTCGGTCATCAGGATGACCGACAATAATATGTCGGTCATCAGGATGACCGACAATAAATTAAGTCTATTGATACATGATCACTACATTAATGTCTTTTCTGGTAAACGTCTTCTCTATATATCAAGCAATCAAACATCAGCCTCTACACTTTCCCTTTGCATGCGTCTTAGAAACTGGTGGCATAGTCTAAATTATCCGTTCTGGACCGTGAGTCACTGTTAACCGGTGTTCAGGCTAAAGATCTCAAGTTTGGGCTAATTACTTGTAAATAGTTCACCGGATGTTCCTACTCAGACAATGGCTGATTCTAAATAGTCCCATTTTTTTGCCTTTTGGGGGCATTAAATGGCTAGTATGGCCTGAAAGGAACATGTTAAGTAAATGAGATGCTTTTACTGACACACTGATAGCAAATTTATGTTTGGAAATTCAGTATATGAAAAAAGACCCTGGTTTTAGGACGGCATATGTAAAACAGTTTTGAAGTTCACACAGAAGTGAAAAAAACAGACCACCGGTTTCAAGGTGTCAAATCTCTGTTAATTGATAGGTGACCCCTACTTTTCTTGCTGGAAATGGACAGTAGAAACACTTAGCTTCAAAAGCATGTAAGTTAGCCCTTATTCAAATGGTACCAGCTATGAATGCCAGCCTTTTGAAACATGTCATGTTTACTATAGTTTATATAGGGAAGTCTATTTACAGGTCTTACACCGTTTGTCGATTATAATATGTCGGTCATCAGGATGACCGACAATTCGGTCATCAGGATGACCGACAATAAGCTAACTGTTAAAATATCAATATTTAGTGGTAAATGTAAAAATCAAAATCGTTTTATTATGTTTCATCTGAATGGACGTGTTAAATAAATACAACTTAATAAATATGAGACAAAATATTACAATTATAACAAACTTTAATGTAAACGTCCATGTCTAGCTTTCTCTATCTGCTGTTAATGATTGCCGGTTATTACACTCAATACATCATCCGTGGGCAAAATGTCCGACTTTTCGCGGCTTGTTTGAATAGAATAAAGCGGATTTCTCCAATCTAATTATTTGAAATGCTGTACAGAAGTAAACGGTTTGACCGTAAACAAGACAACCAGGGCAACAAATATTTGTGATAAATTTTTCACAATAACTTTTTCTTATACATAGTTGAGTTCCCGTAGAAATGAAAATACTCATAAAAAGGCAATTACAAATTTGCAGTCTTTTTCTTTTAAAACAGCGACATTGCTTGGTTTTGTTTTGACAACGTTACCAATTAGAAAGTTGTTGGAAAGCGAAAAAACTGCTCGGCGGAATCATTCTGTGGCTTTTCCCGATTAATCTCTTTCCTGGATTTTTTGTAACTAGTCTATCACAATAAAAATAATATCGAACACTGACGGTTTCACATTAATGTTCTTCTTTGGCAACGTATCTTCATCTGGAGGTGAGCGAATAGAAACATATACACTATAGTCGACGTCTAAAGTACAGCGTTTCTGTTTGTGTTACCCTGGCGTCTTTCGAATGCAGCTTTTCTTTGTTTATAACGGTTGTAATAAATCATGTCTTCATCCTGTAATTCGTAAGCAGCCGCTCTTTCTACTGTATAAATATCCAACGGATCATCTCCTAGCGGATAATATTTTTGTTCATGGTACAAGCGTCTAACAATAATTCCTAAAGCTGATTGGTCGAATCTGTGACACGTGCCATCAGCGTCATCTGACGTCACAGCCTCGTTTTTAACGGAGCAGAACAGTTTGTTCTCAGTTCCACTTGGAGACATACATTGCTCGTTTAAGGCACATGATGCCCAAGCATCTACAATAACTCTGGTAACGTCATCATAATGGAAGAGAACGAATCCAGAACTGAGTTCTCCAAGTCTACGGTATTTACAGTTATCCTCCATAAGGTAACCGAAAGTTTTAATGTCTGTTTGTCTAGCAATTGACAGACTGTCACCTGCTGTGTAGAACAGAATAGAGTTATCAACGCTGTATTGCAGAGATTTATCCAGGTCGTCGGTAATAAAGCGAATTGAAGCGTCCACGAACCACACCCATCCAAACTCCATTAATGTGGTCTAAAACAAAATTTTAGTAAACATGACACCAGTGTTTAATGTTATTTTATGCCTGTATTGCGATTATTTATGAAAACGCTGAAAATGTATTCATTGTGAACAAAAATAAGACTTTTTATAAGATCCATATCCTTAGCAAATCAAATTTTATGTTTTAATGTCTATGTTTGTCTTCGTGGAAGACGTTTGATAAAAGAACCTGACTTTTACCTACCCGTATAAGAAGAGGTTTCCATGAATAGTTCTTCAGCTTCCAGGGATTAACATGATTTGGAAATTTCTCAAATGGAAAGGCTCGAACCTCGCAGATCGTACATGAATTCTTCACCTTAAAATAGCAAATGAAAGGATTTTAGCAACAGGCACTAAGGAGAACAAACGTTACTGTTAAATAATAAATAATATACCCTATGAATTTAAAGCACTCTGATTGGTCGAGAGCTCCGTACTCGCGAGTCCGAAAAAAGTGATAACTACCCCGGGAATTAATAACTACCTTTGCTATCTCATGATGATCATCATCATCATCATCATCATCATCATCATCATCAGAATGCTTTAAATTCATAAGGTATATGATATAACAAGTAAATACTAATTCGTCCTCGGTCGATATCACACTACCCAGGTCCGCAAAACTACATATCGACCTTTACATTAGTATTTATTTGAATAATAAACACCTATCTATATAAACGCTACCAGACATCAGTAAATAAACATTATAAAACATCTGTCAAATTATGTAGATGTTAAGAATGATAAAACTTTAGCCTGGAACTGATCTTTCACATGTTACTGTAAAAGGAAGTTCTATTAATATATTGAGTACTGTTATTGTATAGAACTGACGTGATCAGAAAAACCCACCCTGTTTATGTGATGCGGAAACATGCCGAGATCGTAGACAATAACTTTGGTAAGGTTGTATTTCGGTATGATGAATATCTTCAGGGATTCCAGCAAGTCCTCGAGCAGTTTTGTATACTTGAAATCGGCCGCTGTGACAATCACGGGAAACCCTCCTACTCTTCCCTTAGGGGATGTATCATCACCACCAATAAAAGGAAAGTACTTCTTTGCAGCTCCTACTGGATAATTAGTAATCACTCGAAGGTTTTCTTCTCTGAAGTCTGAAAACCAGTCTTTACAGCGGGCTCTAAGCGCTTGCAAAAGAAGGAACATGTATTGGTTTCATATATTTATCATAAAACGTGTCTCGCTCGATTGAAATAAGAGAAGTGTTGAAAATATTTTACAATAAAAAAGAGAAGTGATTGAATTTATTTTACTTTTTTCTGTATCACGTGTCATTATCCAGTTTCAACAAGGAGGCGCCGCAATGCGACGAAACCAGGTTTTCTTCTTACATTTAAAGTGAAAACGGGTCATAACTATGACAACATACAGTAAGAGTTATAAAATTTGCCCTGATAATTACTGACAACCATATCTAAGAAAGTGAACTTAAACAAAAAATGTTGACGCCGCCTGCCCGACGACATATTCCAATCTAATAACCTGGGTTTTCTAAAACAACCTGGTTATAAACATAAGGCTACTAAATACCAAGATAGACTTTGCCGACATCTCCGTACATAACTACAGTTTTAAAGATACTTACAGCTGGCATCATCATTCTTATGAATGTGCTCTGTATTCAGCTCGCCTTTTAAACGAACGCCTTGAGTTGGTGCTACGTTTTCGGCATCATCGTGTTGACTGTTCTCGTTGTCCAGCAATATTATTTTCAACACCAGTAGCACGCTAACAGTTGCTGCCATAAACTTACATGCAATACGGAACTCTGTATAAATAGAAAATATAAATAAATATAAAATATATAAAAATATAATAAAGATATTATAACCTCTATCTATGTGCCTCTTCGATTGAAAAAGAAGAACGTTGCCGGCAAGACTATTAATTGGGTGCACCGCAACCCGGCGAGACTCTCGCACGCCAGGTTTACAGGATGTACAATAACTGACTTATCATCATAATCCATTATTTGGATTGATCTAAAGTCAAGCTAATGTTCGACAAAGATCAGTTGGCAAAGATTAAATTGGCGTTACATGTAAACAATTAACCAATATTTTAATCGTTGTTTAAAATAAAGCGTAATACTCCCAAAACGTGACAGCTTTGCCGAGTGGTATAAAGCGCAGTCAAAGTTTCGTGACGTCATATTTCGTGGCAGTGCTAGGTATGGAGTTATAGGTTGTAGGTTCAAAACATGTTTGTTATGTATTTTGATCATTTTTACTTAAATATAATTATTTCCAAAAGATCCTCGAAGCTCGAGAAAAAGGAAAACGTCGCGTTTATATGTTCCTGCATTACATATGGCAGATAACAAAAGAAAGAAGTTAAATCTGAGCACTTAAGATGCAGTATGAAGGGTTATTGAATATTGTGTGGAGGAAGCAGCCTCCAAGACAATTAAAAAAAATAAATTGAATCTATACGTTGACATCACTACAATAAAAAATAATCTAAAAAATCTGTAAAAGTCCTGGGTCAGTGTGAATCGAACCCGTGTAGCAGTTATTCAGTATAGTAAACATTGTATACTCACTTTTTGAGATCCTAATTCTCATTTTTACAACGGCAACATAAAATTATCATTTATTTATAATAGTCCAAATTTAATATAATTAGAAGTTTTCGATGACAATGATAAATGAAACACCCGGAAATAAATTTATGTCAATGCTTACTAAGTTCATATAAAATGATGTCTAGCTTCAGGCGAATCCGTTTGCGATGGTCAAACTACAACCAATTAATTATATGAATAAATTATGTTCAGATAAAGAATCGGTAACGATGTTTAAAGAGACAGCGCATGGTCGTGGTTTTGGTGTGAGTCTCTTATACAGCCGGACTCGTGAAATCATAATACCATATACCAACAGGCCTGCCAAATCTCCGGACTTTATCCGAAATCTCAGGATTTTAAGTTACTTCTCCGGATCTCAACAAAATCTCCGGATATCTATGAATTTGCAAACAAGATTAATTAAACCTAATTTAAAGTTGTGCAAAGAACGTTATAGTTATTTTACTGCAGTCGCACATTTCCTTTTTATTCCGAGATAACGAGAACGTGGTCAGTGACATGCTGCCTCCGTCCCTCTCGGACAACTATACAATAACCGCGTGTCATAAACTAAACAAGACCCTCGATGTTACGCCTGCTTCATCTTTTTGCATTGCATGTTCATTCTAAAATTGTCAAAAACAGGTCTTAACAGGTTTAACAGGAAGTTAAAAAATGAATGATAAATATAGACAACAGTCATTTTTAAACAAGTTCTTTAACCATTTCTAACAAAATCGGCAAAATTCATTTATAAATTCTTTGAAAAATATAATTAAAAAGAAGAATATGAGAGAGATATCATCATCATCATCATCATCATCATTATCGTCATCATCTTCATTTTTTTCAGTCACAAAAAGAGCAAAAAGACATGAAAACACTCCATCGTTATCATCTTTATCATCATCATTTTTGTTTAGTCATAGTCATTATTAACAACAGCAACAAGACATTAAAACAACAACATCATCATCATCATCGTCTTCATCATTGACATATTCAGACTAAATCTCCGGAAAATTTAATGAAGAAGTTTTGGCAGGCCTGGTGATCACCATCAATATGCACACTATCGTTTGAGAGGAGGCATATTTTACTCAATCCGGGATTTTTGGTGCACCTTAGATCCTGGTTAAAAGACTCATTTTAAAAATTGTTTTGCCAATGATCATTTCAAGGCGGTAACCCCTCAGGTTCTCGTTTTTATTAGTTGTTTGCGTTGTCTCATTTGCAATTGATCATTTGATAAACCCATGGTCTCCTTTCCTTTGTACTCTTTGGCTGCTGCGTCGGTGGCTGTGTTGTCTTGATGTGGCGATTCCTGATATGCATATTTCACTTTATTGAGACAATGCTGTCGTGAATGTACAAATAGATGAAAAGGGAACATTGAAAGCCATCGAACACGACAAATATGAAAATATTGCAGGCTCGGTTTGATTGAGGTTGTTTGTGGACAGGATTATCTGGATTAACTGAATAAAATAATCATATTCTTTATTTCGTAAGTTGTCTAGAAATAATGTAGCCTGTCTTAGATGCATGATCACCATTTAGCTGGCAATAAATATAGTGCAGCCGTCGTTATTCATTACTGCTGAGACGAGCATGGCTAAATCCAAGATAGGAAGATTTTTGGACATTAGTTTAATGAAACCCCTTTATTAGTAAGCATGTTTAGTGTCAGAATGTCATTTTGCATAATTATGTAATATACTTACCACTAAAGCTTTTTAGCCCAATAACACTTCTACGGAAGACTTTTAATTTGTAACATACCTGCTGTCACATAGGTAAAACATATCATGGCACACACTGAAATACAAATGTTGCAGAGCAATACCAATGAAACAAAATTCTAACAGTGACAGTTATTATAATAAAGATCTACCCTGACACTAAACTCCCTATCACAAGGATGCCAGGAATTATGTTCTGAAGATACACAGAAAACAACTTCAGTTACATGCGTTTCTTTTTTTTCTGTTTTCTACAGTATAGCACCATAAAGGCATGAAAGCAAATTCTTCATGATCTATTTATATTGAAATTACCTGAAGCGATCATCTGATGAAGAACGTTTGCATATTGTTGTACTTCGTAGACAAAAGCTATAAAATAATAAATTAATTGTGATCTTTTTCTTGGAAGCGTGCACGGTTTGTGTGTGTTAAATCATTGCCATCTATGTTAATCCATCGTCACACAGATGAGTATGTTCAACTGAACTAAAATATTATCAGCTAATATTCAATGAATGTATGAATTCCGTAAGAACAGATTTTGTAAATGATTACAGCCGTACATACAATATGCATTTTAAAGTCCCATATTCCGCTTTTTTTGATCTGTGTGGCGACTATGTTTCAATATTACAGCGTGAATAACTTTGGATATTGTTCAATCACCCCTCTCCTGCATTATCACGTTTTCTTTGGCGTTATCTGTGATGCACAGGGTTATATTCTCAGATTCCCTGTCAAAATTTTATTCTGTTTAGTTCCAAACGCCTGGGGCCTCCGTGGCCGAGTGGTTAAAGTCATCGGTTTGACAACCACACGCCCCTCACCGCTGTGGGTTCGAGTCCTCCCGGAGTCGAACTCTTTCATGTGAGGAAGCTGTCCAGCTAGCTTACGGAAGGTCGGTGGTTCTACCCAGGTTCCCGCCCGTGCCTGAAACAATGCCCGGAGTGGCACCTGGGGTCTTCCTCCACCAGAAAATAGCTGGAATGTCTAGGTCCCCAATAGGGGTTCGACATTAATGGCAGATAGATAGATAGAACGCTGCTGATCATGGAATGGTATTTTTCTGGAAATATCCGATTGACAATTCCATGATAACTGTCATATACACACCATTTGAGATGGATCGAAATTTGTACTGTTTACTTATGTAAATATCTAGTTGTGCTCAACCCATGGCTAGTCTGCGTGGGCAGTACTTGCCTTTCATTACTGCTCATGAACAGGCTAAATCAAAGCGAACCTACGATGTACCGTATTTGTCGTGTAAGATGGCGTTCACCTATAACAAAATATCATTTGCTTTGATGCAACAAAACTACTACCGTCACGAGTTACAGTTGTTGCTTGTATGGACATCTGTTGACACATTGCTCATCTAAAGAGATTGCATGATTTGGTAGACCTGATTATGAATTTCGACAAACAGCAGACGTCAAACCCCCAAAAAAGCAGGAGTTATATCGTCAAGAACTAAAGTTGCAATGGCTAGAAGTCGTTTGATATACAGTAAAGTATACATCTTTAAAATTTTTACTATTTAATTAATTTCATACTATTTAATTATTTATTAATTAATATTTCATAATCTTTGTTAGGAATCGAACCAATGACCCCCAGGTCCACAAGCTTGCTAACTTGCTTGCTAACTTGCTTGCTAACTTGCGGTCTAACCGATTGAGCTATTGCGGGTCCCTACTTCGTAAGCATTATTGACCCAATATAGCCTAGATGAATTACCTAAATTATTTGAATTAAGTCCCTTTAATCGGAAAAAAATACAGAATCTGCAGCACTTGAGGTAAATTGACATCATCATCATATCGTTTCTACTTTTTTCCCATCAATTAATTTATTTGGAAATTTTGTCTACCGATTACCAAGAAGAAATAAGATAATTGAATTCAAACCAATTGAAATGTCTTAAGAGTCGGATATAAGAAAGCAGATAGGAGAGGAAACTTTATTTTGACAACATAGCAGGTACCACATTTTATTACTTTTCTAACAAAGTGCATTTTTTAAACTTTTGTCTCCTGTTATTTTCAATATGTATCTGTTTATAACAATATAATAACAGTTTGTTTGGAAATTGTGAAAAAATTGATAATTTTATATTCACAGCTCATTATCAGTAAAACTTTATTATGAGCAAGTATGAATTACCTTAATACTACAAAGAGTTCCAATGGCTTCTTAGTGTCTTTTAAAACAGAGTTTTAACACATACAGGAAAGTTATTAGAGAATCTATTCGACCATGTGAAACCTTTTTTTCTGACACTTCGCACCATTTCTTGAATGTTTTCTTTAACTTTTTACTTCGCAAAATTATTACACATTATTACGCGATTTTTTATTTGTGAACTGCCTAAAACGACATAATTTTATAAAATCTAAAATTTTTGGCTGTGAAGAGCCTAGCAGTGATAATATTTAATTTCTCGTTTGTGTCAACACGGGGGCAATAATTACTAAAATGTACTGCCGAGCACTAATAAATTATTCTTTAACTAATTGTGAGTTACCATATTAGTCTAGACGGTAAAGACCTATTAGTACAATACACTCATTAAGCAGCTCAAGCACAATCCAGGTTGTAGATTATAAAACTGATATTGGAAATTCAGACAGAAAAACCGGAACGGAGACCCGCAGGCAGATGGCTTTTCAATGACTTCTGGCGCCTGAAGCTGCGCTGGCACCGGCCGCATCGGCTTGCCTTTCCGCCGGACTGCCAGCAACACCGAGAGGGGGATCCTGGCACAGTGCGCTACAGGATCTCCATACAACTCGTCCAGGCCTACACCTGGAGAGGTCAAACGCTCGGATGCAGACTGTATTGTCTCTAGAGACAGAAGGATGCGAACAAAACAAGGAAATCATAATTTATTTGTGGAAAATGAACATTGAAATTTTAAAAAGAAAACGATTTTTGAGAAAATATAGGGTTTGAGTAGTAAGATGTAAGATGGTAAACAAAGTTCCACAGAGACTGCAGTGATACAATTTCGAAAAAATGCCGAAACAAATTTATCTGTCATGCTTTAATAGAAGTGAGATTTTAATATTTTAATTTGTCTCTAATTTGGTTCTTTTCAGAAATGTAAGATTTTAAGGGCTTGAGCCAACAGCAAAAATGTTTGTACGACCTTTATTCAATAGGAAAATCAAATTGCCTCCTAATGAACGTGCTACATGTAACAACAGACTAGAATACATCGTCTACCCCCTCACCAGACTAGGTATAAAATATATATGAAAAAATAATACAAATTGTTGGAAAAGAACATTGAAAGCCACCGACAAACCTCAAAATACGTATTGCAGGTTCGGTTTGGCTGGTGACTCGGTTTGACTGAGCCTGTCCTTATGCAAAAATGGAAATGCATTATTACAGTCAACGCTGCCTAGCCTCGGAATGAGCGCTACAGAGATATATCTACCGTGCCTTCGGTATGTGAATGATGAATAATTGCATATAAAAATATTATAATATTATTCAGACTATTTGCTATCTAACGTTATAAAATGATCTCAGATGATTATTTAACAACGATAAAAGTTTTGCGTTAACACATTAAGCTCCATTAAGTTTTGCGGCCTAGTCAAGTTAAATATGTAATATTTTTGACAACTTATCAGAGATAGTTCTCATTTTTTGTGTGTAATCGTAACATGCAAGTTATACTTGTAATTGGCTTCTAATCAGTAGATCTTAAATATTAGATCATATTCACTCTACTAAATTAGACAGTATTCTTAATATATTTTAATATAAAAATGAACAGTACAAAAACAGGTGAAAAAAGTTAACAATGTTTGATGATTTCGAATGTATACCTTAACGAAACAGCTCTTTGTTAACTAATGATACTGTTAAAAATAAACAATAGTCATTTTTAAACAATTCTTTTTAACCATTTCTAACAAAATTTATAAAAGAAGAATATAATTAAAAAGAAGAATATGAGAAAAATATTATCATCATCATCTTCATTTTTTCAGTCACAATCATAGTGATCAGAGCAAAAAGACATTAAGACAACCCCATCGTTATCATCTTTATCATCATTATTTGTGTTTAATCATAGCCATTATTAACAACAGCAACAAGACATTAAAACAACATCAACATCATCATCACCATCGTCGTCTTCATCATTGACATAATCAGACAAAATCTCCGGATTTTTAATGAAGAAGTTTTTGCAGGCCTGTACCAAGCATATTACATTTGCACGGGGCACACGTGCCATTATTCTATCTAGTAAACTAGTTAAAAGATTCTTTATATGTTGTGAGGCTTTCCTGCATGTACTTGTAATGTGAGAATTAAACCCGTGAAAAAAGTCATGGGCTGCAACCAAAATTTAAATTAATTGCACGTTTAATTGTTTCAAATCCAAAACTGAAACAGAGACAGGGTCGTACATGTAATGAGTATTCATTTAAGTATTGTATTTCATTACATTTGGTCTTTCGTTATAATTTTCCCTTTTTCCTTTGAGAACAATATGAACACTATCCTACATGGCGTAATGGACTCATTTAGGCAGTTAATATATCGTATGCCGTCCAGTTTTCAGTACGGTCTTATTTTCGTTATAGGTTGGTTTACTGCTATGCACGTTACAGAAACACTCTGGAACGTCATAGCTTTCTGCGGTAAGCTGTCATATCTGACACACGACCCAAAACAAGTGCAAATCAGATTAGAAACATAATTTTAATGTGAAGTTACGATTGACCATATATTTTTGTAACACTTTTTTGGTACTTCATACTTCCAGATAGTACAGTTGTACTAATGATGAGCTGTGAAAATTAAGGGCCAAATATTTTTGGACATTAATAACTATTGATTTGAAAATAAATTATCGACTTCCTTTAATACAATTATATTAATCGTCACAATTGGGCCATAACATCATTATCGAGGGACCTGTTTGTAACTTTGATGATGATGATGATGATGATGATGATGATGATGATGGAGGTTGTAGTATTTACGATTCCGGCATAGGTTATTGTTTGCTATAAAAAGGTTTTACTAAATGGAATGCTTTTGAATTAAAAAATACACATACATACTATGCAATATATAGCCGCGATGAATCTATATAATTATAGATTAGGTATCTCACGCAGCACATCTATGAGGAGCTGGTATACAGATAATTACGGGAAATATACTGAGCCAAAATGAAAACTTGACAAAAATAACATGGAATATTCATATAAGCATTAATGGTGCCAGTGAATGCAATTATCTGGAGGAATTTGATAACCAACATGTTTATCTTTGATATTGTCGATTCAGTATCTATCGGTTAAAAATAGAAAAACAGATTAAGAGAAGAATGTTTTTATTAATTAAAAAAGAGGTAATTTGCCAAAAAAATCAACAGATATTAAAGTAACCGTGTCTTATTTCTTTGCACCAGTGAACTTTAATTATTTTTTCTTCTGTGCATGTCACAAACTTTTACATTTGACAGTCAAATAATCCGTTTGAGACTTTTATGTTTCAAATGATCGATCTTATCATAATTAAGAGGGAATAACCTTGACCTCTGTGAAAAACTAACTACACCTTCTAGCTTTATAGAATGTTCAGATATGTGCCAATACCACAAATTAAACTAAAGATAAATTTAAGCATCACTGGATGAAATTTTTGAATTTTAAAAAGGTATGTTTTCATTTTTGGTCAGTAAAACAGACAAAGCATTATTGCCTGTATCACAGAAACCAGACAACACCCATGGATGCTTCGTGTAGCAGGCGGGATTAAACATAAACCTTGAAATTTGTCTACATCGATATATCAACAATCCTTCTACAATAAAATAAAAAGACACACATGGGGGGTTCATAAAGAACCATGGTATGGTTCCCAGCAACGTGGTATAGGCCATGAGGACGCAGTTTTTTTTCTGTTTTTTTAAATCAACAATACAAAGGACTCTGTAATAAAGCAAAATGGTTTAATTTGATAGACAAGAATACCGGTATATACATGCTAAGACTTAGAGGGTTTTTTTGTTAGAAAGAAAGTTTCGTGACGTCGTATTTCGTGGCCGTAAACTCCATTAATACCCCAGCAGGAGCCTGCGGTATACGGTATAAGATTTCGCCAGGGTACACCCACCGTCACATACGGACAGACCGCAGTTGGTTCCATCTTTGCAGTCTGAATTTTTGGTACAGCGATATGGGTGTCCGGTTGCGACAGACTTTGTGTAGCACCACTCGCTACATCCGGCTAGTATAGCAGCACACTGCGACCAGCATTTTCCGTTCCTACAGCCGTAGCTACATTAAGAGGAAAAAAAATCATACATTTAGTGCTTTGCGTAAGGGAGATACAAACAATTTAACGTCACACAAATAATAACTGCAGGGGTGGATCCAGAAGGTTCAGTGGAATTGCTCGTATCTCCTTTCGGGTAGCAAACTTTATGAAAATAAACGCGTAACTTCCATAAGACTGCTTTAAAAATTATACCGTAAAGTGTACTCTGCCTTACACTATTTACATAAAATTATACAATTCTCTTTGCTTTTTCGCCTTTGCTATCATTTCACGAGTTGAGTGTATGAAGTCAACTGCAGAGGCATTACTACATGTAAACTGATGACAGAACTGAAAGGATTTTGAAAATCCAAGAATTGATTGCTGAGATTTCATTCAAGTGTCCAAACTTGATACTCAAACTGATTATGTCACTGTCCATCACTCACATTCACTCAGCATTTAATGATTTACTTCAGTCAGCTAAACATTAATTATCCTGTTTTTGAAATTGTTTTACTGGTGTGTAGATGTATCTAGAATTTTCAGATCGTTACAATTCTCTGATCGCATTGAAATTACCTATCAAGGGAAGTTAAATTTGTTTAAAGTATTAGCATAAAAAAGTATACTTTAACACATGAATATTAATTTGAATTAAAATATATAAAAACAAAGATATATTCCTTTTGGAAGGGTGTACAGTTAGGGAGGGAGTGTCCCTCACGGTATTTTTATTCTAAGAGTTGAAAGTGGGATTTGTATTTTTTGTCTGAAGAGTGAATGTATTATTGTTAAATAAAAAAAAAATTACGTGCCCCCGCCGAATCTCAACAATATTTACGCGTAATCTCATACTTATAAAAACCTTAGTCGGATGTTTTAATTATGATGTCGTCATGCTCTCTAAATAAACACATCACCATCAGCAAATGTGAGCGGAGCCGCGCACGAGTTCTTTCCCAAGGAATCGCTTCTCAATTTTTCAATTCAGTTTGTATCCTGTGGAGTTTGTATTTTGAAAAAGAGATGAAAATACAAGCATTTTGCTTGCTAATCTTGCTTCAAAACCCTTTAAATAAGTTAAGTCGGAAACTCGCAAATAGGTGCGACTTGGATTTTCCGATCACGTGAATCTTTTAAGGAAAAAAGAGCTAACTCAAATATAAACCCCTTTACAGAAAATAAAATAAAAACTTATTAGGTTTAACACCAGTATATATAAATCATCTGAATTTTAAATTTAACAAGTACATGTAAAATCGTTTCACAAGTTATCCGCGATAATACGCGCACTAACTTAGACTTAGAATGATTTACAAGTTTTAACACAAAAATAAATCATTTTAATCTCCAAACTGTAGACAGAAAATAATTACAAAAATATTAAAAATTATTTGATTTCGTATAATCATAATTATGTAACGGTTGATCCGTCTATGTTGACTTCTATATTGTTTTTAGACATAACTAGTGCATGCATGCAAATCGACCCAAAATATTGGGACACTTTTTGGACAAATATTTTTATGCGACCGTTAATATTGGGACACGAAAAATTTTAATTATTTTTAACTGTCCCAATATTTAGAGTGATTACGGTAATCACGCGTACCAGACAACACAAATCCGTCTATATTATAAACCCGTTCATATTGCCTCAAGAAATCGCCGTATCACTAGTGTTAAACAGCTTTCTGAAGGATTATGATAGATAGAAGCGATAGAATTTTCAATATTTATGGCCAAAAATCCCAATCAGAGAATAAAAATCAACTCTATATCGGATTTCCAGCTTTAGACGTGTGCTAATTTTTTGTCGCCCTTTCGAAGAACCGATGATATCCGGGGATCGCTTTGTCCGTCCCTCACGAAAAGTTAACTTTGACTATAACTGCAATGTCTTACTTGTCTTCATCAAACGTTTAATTGAATTACTTATGAAAACAGCATCGTGATGATGCCAAAATCTTTAGGTCAATGTTACATTGTACGTTAAGAGGAGTTACATGTATAATGCCTTTTGTACTTGGATTTTGTCATGAAAACTTAACGTTGTCTATAACTTTGCCAGTTCTTATTTTTTCATCAAACAAACATTCAAAATATATTGCTTGTGACAACAGGGTTATGATGATGCTAAAACATTAAGGTAAATGTCAAGTTTGACGGAATTATGCACCTTTTCAAAACCAAAACATGTTACTGGAAAATAAAACCATTCAATTTGAATTGTTACTTTTGCATATTGATTTATTAACGTAGGTAAAACATGTAAATGTAGACAACATAAATGGAGACAAGTCTCAAATCTCCAACACATGATTGGTTTAAATGAAGAAAGGTCTCCATTTCAACAAGTTCTAACAAACTCTGCAGTTTTTTATGACCAAAAGCAAAAAAAATCACATTTGAAACTAAGCTCACCTAAAATCGTTTGAACATGGATATTGTGCAAAAGTACATTTGCAACCGGAAGCCGGATGTGGACAGCTGCCCCATGTCCTTCCAACCATCATGATAACCACCAGAGCGAGTACTGTTGTTAACATTTTGGACTTGAAAATAAAGATAAGCTGGGTTAGAATATTAGATATATATCTAATATTCTAACCCAGAGATAAGTTAATAAACAAGCAAATCCAAAACAATTTGTAACAATTTCTTAGTCAAGGTATGTATCCCAATAATCAACGATCGGATGACAACGTCAGTCTCGGATGATGAAAGCGACTCGAGTTGCGAATGATAGTGAGAAAAGTGTTTATATTTTTACTTTATTATTGGGATACATACCGTGTTATTGATATAGAAACTATTTTTTGATAATGTCAATGACCTGTCAATCAAACTTGTTTGCTTTAAAGCAACTCGCAAAACCATCCAAGACTGAAATCATTTGTATATTATTTTGATGCGGGGTCAAGTAGGCCTGATACGTGAACCCTGTTCTATAAGTTATTGTTTAATTAATTGCATTTATAAAACTACATGCATTCCAGAGCGTTTATAAAATTTAATAAGAATAGGTAATTTAAAGAACACTTACCTCAGCCGTGAACCTGAAGGTTGTTGTTTTAGGATAATGCCAAATGTTACATTAATCGAAGGAGCTTCGGATCAGCAATAGTTTTTTTAAATATGGGAAACAATTTAAATACTTAGTTCAAGTGCACTTGTGAATCTGTCCAATCAAACCTCTCAACCGGAGGCAACACAATACACACAGGCCCTGATCACGACTAAGTTAAAGGCGAATTCCGAATTATTTGAAAGAAAAAATATTGCAAAGGTGTAAATACATTTTCTAAAATTAAAAGACATGGTTTTGAAAATCGGGACATTAATAACTAATCTACTGCTATATGAAGTTTCTAATTTCATGCTATTGGAGGCAGCCATTTTAGAATAAAGACCAGTGACATCATCAATTCTTGTGCACAACGTTTCATGTAAAAGTATAAGAAATTCATTATTAATGAGAATTTAATTGGCATTTCTGTTATAAATTAATTCCGTAATAACCAGTCAGATGTGATCCTGTTTTGTGATATTGTGACAATCTAAATGAAGAGCACGGGAAAATTCTGAAATTATCTCAAAATGGTGTATGAAGACTCTGCTCTCTTATTTTGAATGTTAAAACATGTCTATTATCATTAAATAACCCTTTACCGATGTCTTGCAGTATTGACAATTTATATCATGGCAATCCGCTCAACCTTTGGGGTGGGGGGGGGGGCGGGGCTGTCCCGGTTAGCTCAATTGGTTGCGTCGTCGAAATTGCAGGGCTAGGCGATGTCGCCGTGACGCTGCGGGTTCGCTCCCAGGTAGAGCCAATATCATTTGAAATTCACAGTAGCGCTATTTGTGCAGTGTGATGGCCATAAAAAGTCTCCCCGTACATATAGTGAGTACTGTTATCAGTAAAATAACCCGTTACCGATGTCGTGCAGTGATGACAACGTATATGATGGCTATCCGATCAACGATTTTAGGGGCTGTCCCGGTTAGCTCAATTGGTTGCGTCACCGGAATTGCAGTGCTAGGCGCTGTTGCAGTGACGGTGCGGGTTTGCTCCCAGGTAGAGCCAATATCATTTGAAATTCACAGTAGCGCTATTTGTGCAGTGTGGTGGCCGTAAAAAGTCTTTCCGTACATATAGTCAGTACTGTTACCAGTAAAATAACCCGTTACCTATGCCGTGCAGTGACGACAATCTAAATCAGGGCTATCCGATTAACCTTTTTGGGGGCTATCCCGGTTAGCTAAATTGGTTGCGTCGTCGGAATTGCAGGGCTAGGCGCTGTCGCCGTGACGGTGCGGGTTTGCTCCCAGGTAGAGGCAACATCGTCTAACATATATTTCATTTGTCCGAAGCATTTAGTGCATATCTAACAACTCAATGGTTTTTGAAATTACAAGTTATCGTAACTTCAGCCAAATCTGTGCTATAGACACCCTGTACACCAATACAACCTGTGGAAAATGACCAATTTTGGTACTGTTGTAAATCGTTTGGACGACCGGATGAAAGTTATGTTATTCTCAAGTATCTGCCAGGGACTTAACTGTACTAGAATCTCCTTTTGAGTGAGGTAAGAAAGCATTTCAGTTTGAAATGAATTCGATTGCATGTATAAAGAAGAAGTACGGAATGGAACGGCCGCTTCTTGCGTTGTATACCGCCGTCATTTCATAGCATCGCGAATGGACTGTACAAGACTTCTTAATTCTATTTCAGATTTTGAAACGTTTTATAAAGAATCTGATGCAAAGTATAAAACAGAATTAGGGTTAATGACCTCGGTGTAATACTTAAACATCTTATTTTAATTTTCAATCTTTCCTGTAAGTAACAAATCAGCACTTATATCAGTTTATGTGCAGGAATTTGATAAACCTAATCCGTAAATGTTTTCCGTTTGAAAAGGTTGAAAACTGTGTTTGTACTCTAAAAAGGCGGATACAGATTTTATCTAAAAAAAACTTGACAGCAATTTTAACTACCGTGTAGGAAATTTTGATCCTACACCCCAAGGTAGAATGAGTCACGCGCCTTAAATGAGGTCACAATTGCACTACTTTCAGAACTACTTTTATTCATAAACATACCTCGTTTTCATTATTATTTATTTGAGAAATATTTAGCAAACATATTTCGCAAAATAGAGTGCATAATAGAAATAATATTGTTTTAAACTTTTTTGTGATGATTTGCTATAATAAACATTGATAACTGAAATAAAAATTATAAAATGTAATGGAGTTGTCTTCCTTATTCCTTCCTGTAGCGTTCACAAAAATGTCAACAAGAGAGTTCAAGATTGGGGATGTTGTGAGAGTAGGTCAACGTGGTGAGAAGGGAAAATAGTTGACATGTACAAGCCATTAATAACGTATGTTAAGTCCACACTTATGAAACTGGTGATATCCTAACCGTAGCAATGCATGAACTTATCAAGGGTCTTGCAGAAGAAGATTTCCAAGATTTATTTAATTGTTTCCCTGCAGATGATTTTTAACAGTTCATGAGTTCCATAGATTTGCAGATCTTTGAATGTAGTAACCCTCCTATCAAATGTAAAAGTGGTCTACAATGTTTAGTGCCAATTCGTCAAAATAATGTTAGGGGTTTCAAGAAATTCAAGGAAATCGTACTTCCTGGTTCAAAGTGAAAGTAGAAAGTGAAAATAGGAAGTAAGGTTTCCTTGAATTTCTTGAAAACCCTAACATTATTTTGACGAATTGGCACTAAACATTGTAGACCAGCATATACTTATTTCAGGTATGAGATGCTTTGGTATATTGTTCATGAATTTCAGAGTTCTCATGCAAATGGTTTTTCTTTTGTTTTAGTATGTGCTGGGTAATTAGAACATGAATTAGACTACAGTGCGCTTGCAAACATGTACTACATCCATAGCTAAATCCATTTATTTTACTAAAATCTAGGTGGCAATAAGTATTTCCCCCAAAACTTCATTTTTTGAAATTTTAGCCTGTCTTCTCCATTTGTAATGTTTGCGATACCTTAAAGTGCTAGAAGCAAGAAATACGGAATGAATCTAAAATTCATAACGTCTGGGATTTTATCCAAAATCGAAAATTAATGGTACAAAGCCTAGGCTATGGCCTACAAAAATATGGGAAAGAGTGTTCCCCTAATTTATTGCCCTAAGAACAAAATCAAACTAGATTTTTATATAAAATTGATAAATGCTGGTTTTCGGACCTCTAGTCAGTCCTCATAGGACTTGTGAGTATTTCTGGACCTCAATCCACTGTGAAAAAGAAAAGCTGGGTAGAATCAAGATTAGCGGACCCGGTATGTTTAAAACATAAAAAGCCTAGCGGCGCTTGAGCGAGAGAAGCAGGGGGTGTGGGGGCAACAGCACCCATTTAAACTCACTATTTGTTAATTTATGTTGTGATGTTGGGGTCAGCTAAACTAGATGTGGTCCGAAAAGCTTATGTGCATACATGTATTGAAATTATATATTAATTCAGTTCCTTTTTATTTTTAGACCATTGGAGGAAAGTTCACCAAACCACGATCTTGAACCAACAAAAAGACTAAAACTTTCAAATCAGAATCGATCTGCAGAGCTGAATGAGAAGCCGAATACCCCAACTTTTCTGAACACTGAAGTCAACAAATCAACCAAGTTTGACATTGGTAATTTCACCAGTAAAACACTGTCTGACAATGAACGATATGAAATTCTGAAAAATGTGTTCAAACCCGAGAATACATACATCTTCCCACCAACCAAGTTCGGAACAAAGAATAGATCATTTCAGTACTCTTGGTTATCAAAGTACCCAGGACTTGCATATTAATATCTCCGTCAACTGATGGTGCCTTTTGCATCCACTGTGTGCTATTTTGTGATGACCGTAGTAAGCACGGTCAACTTGTGTCGGAACCATTCCGCAACTGGATGAAAGCTACAGAACGTTTTGATGAACATTTCTTTAAACTAAGGCATAATTCTGGAGATTCATCTGCTTCATCACACAAAAAGCCAGGCACAGGCCATGAGAGTCACATGAACTGTTACACTAAAAGTCAGGATTTCATGAAGTGTGAAAATGAACAGCAGAATGTAACATTAGCTATGTCTACTGCTCTGCAGGAAAGGAAGACCAGAAATATGAAAGTGTTGGAAACAATTGTTGAAACTGTGATTCTTTGCGGACAGCAAAATATAGCCTTTAGAGGTCACAGAGATGACAGCAAGCACGAGGCAGAAGAGATCAACACAGGAAATTTCAAAGCCCTGCTCCATTTCCGTGCATCTGGAGGTGACCAACTGCTTCAGCAACATCTTGATAATGCCCCCAAAAATGCAACATACACTTCAAAAACTATCCAAAATGACGTAATGCAAGGAATACAGGAACGCCGCGTTCCTGTATTCCTTGCATTACGTTATTAATCTTTCTTGACGCCATAAACCGTTTGATTTTCTCCTATCAGTGCTGTTTTCAATTACGTCCTTTGAAGGTTATCGAGCACGATATTTATGTACTATGTTAACAGTACTTTTTTTACTTTTAGGTTTTAATATTTTGGCCAGTTTAAAGATGGGTGGTTTCAATATTCCCAGCGAATATAATTTTTGGATATTGTTCAATCACCCCCAGGGATATTATACTTCCTGCTTTTAAAATTTTGCCTTTGGCGTTGTCTGTGATATGCAGGAAGTATATTCTAAGATCCCCTCTCAAAATTCTATTCTGTTTAGTTCCGCCTATTGTTATCTCGTTTAGGGCAAACCCATTCTTTTATCTGGGGACCATACGCCGCTGAACATGTAATAGTATTAATCTGAAAATACCGCATTGAAGGTACCATGTTCACCGCCATATGCATACCATCGTTTGGGATGGATCAAAATTGTACTGTTTATTAGTGTAAATATTGAGTTGCGCTCAACCCGGGGCTGGGCGGCGTGGGCAGTAAAAAGCATTACATTACTGCCAATGAACAGGCTCAATCAAACCGAGCCTGCAATATTTTCATATTTGTCGTGGTCGAGGGTCTTCAAAGTTCCATTTTCATCTATTACATAGCGAGGTATATCCAAGAGTTTTAAATTTGTACAATGTAATGTCCTGTTAGAAATAAAAAAATAGCCGCCGCTGATAAACCGCCTTTTGGAAAATCTTGCGATGTATCACCGACGGTTATTTATTGTTTATTGCATAACTGCGAAGAATTAATGAATTAGACAAACGTTTAAAGTTCTTTATTTGCTGTTAAAATACTGTTAAAATACTTGTAAATACTGCTTAAATTACAATCATTATAAATATGTAATTTTTAGAATGGAAAAGCCTTACGTTTGTAAGATTTGACTGGCGTAACCTACAAAAGTATAAATAAATAAATAAATAACCGTCGGTGATACATCGCAAGATTTTCTAAATGGCGGTATATTAGCGGCGGCTATTTTTTCATTTCTAAAAGGAAATTACATTGTACAAATTTAAAACTGTTGGATATACCTCGCTATGTAAGAAAGTCAAACGGTTTATGACGTCAAGAAAGATTAATAACGTAATGCAAGAAATACAGGAACGCGACGGTCATATATCGATCACTCTGCAATGCCTACAGGAAAATCTTGAAGATCATGGTCGAAATGTCATTTTATGTTTATAACAAAGATAACATATAATGTTATTTGCATAAAATGCGGAAAACATAGCTGATAATATGTTATAATAGTTGGAAATATGCATACACTGACATAATAGAAGTTTTGGTTCGTAACTAGTACTCATAATATTTTGGTTCGTACTAGTGCAAAAAATTTGTTTTGGCCAAAACGTGAGATTTGTCGGATTTTGTGCTAAAATAGCAATTTAAAGACATCAGGAAACAGTAAATGTGCGTAAAAATTTGTTTTGCAATATCTGAAATCTCACTTTTACGATAAAAACAAGCAAAATAAGGGTTGTTCGTGACTAGTACTCGTAAAATTTGTCCGCACCAAAACACTTTTTTGACTTTCAGGAATTTACTACACCATTCTCAGCAACAACAAAGGTATCGATCGAAAGCTTTCATTAGCGCGCATTCCGTGCACAACATGTTTTTTTAGAAAATAAAAGAAGATATTTAAATATTTACATTTTTTCCTCCGAGCTCGCGCTCGCGTTCTAAAAATGTTCGTAACTAGTACTATTAATTCCCCACGGTGTTTAGGGGGGGGGGGGATACACCGGATGACCTGATCTGGTATGCAAGAATATATGTATCATACATGACCGCGAGTGGAAGACAGAGTTTTCCAGCCCGAGGGATAGCAGGGGATAGGAGGGACCGAGCTTTAGCGAGGACATCAAGCCTTCATCTTTGGATTAAAAAGCTCGGTTCCTCCTATCCCCTGCTGCCCTACTAGGTGGGAAATTTCCGTCTTCCGCTGGCGGTCATGTATGACACTTAAAGGTTTTCTTTAGGCATTTTCACAAAGAAAGAATTTAAAGCTTTAAAAATCTGGAGCTGTGTAAGAGTTTAGTCAGAAAGCCACAGCAAAGCCACATGAACTTAGGTCTGTGAAAATGGAATGGCATACCACGATATTTCCTTAAGAACTGATACAAATGCGAAAAAATGATTACAATTTATGGCGGACACATCAGGTTTTCAATTTGAAAGTCGGTTTATCACACCAATAATTTAAAATGTTTTTTTTTTTATTTTTCAATTGCGTTATGTACAGTAAACTGTGTGTGGTTTAATGGGATATTGTAGTATTTGTTTTGTTGAAGTACATGGACACATTGCGTTAAGAGGCATAATAATCCTCGTACAACCAGGTTCTGTTACACCAGCAAACATTTCCATAACAAGATATCGTTATAATTAAATGGGTATGTTTGAACTAACAATATAGTGTTGTTCACCTCTTAAACGTTCAAGTGCGCACTTCAGAAATGATAATTGTGAAGATTGAAAAGATTTTTGTTTGATTTTGTTTTGAAAATTTTGTAACACGAATGAAGATTCGGAAACATGTTGTTGGAAATTCGAAAAAAAATGGGGCGCGTTCTACCAAATTATGTAAAGGTAGCTTGCTTCTTTGAAATTTCCAAAGTCCTGATTCCATGTATGAACCTGCACTCTACAATCTACAATCGTCATTGCACTGTGATCGAAGAAAATATTCAAATCTCTATAACGACAAAATACAAATCAAGAAAACTTATTCATGTATCTTTATTTTACATACGCTAAGAAAAGTTAGAACAGCAGAACAAAAATGCTAGAACTTAAATTTCGCGAAAATTATATTTCCTCAAAACCTGAGCGATACAAAACATGTTGGCCTTCCGTGTCAATTGTATTCATAATGTTGGCCTTATCTGGCAAATATGCATATTCATCATTGTAGTGTCCTTATGATGCAATGGTATTAATAATGTTGGCCATAACTTGCAGCGGATTTTATCAGGCCCCTTTCTCAGGATAGCCCCGTTTTTTTTGGATAAAATTTCATTAAAAATATTTATGACACACTTTCCTAAACAATTCTGCATTTGGTAATATTTAGGTACAAGCCTTTGTAAATTAAATATAGTTAAGATAATTATGCTTAATACATATATAATGATTAAATTTGAAGGAAGTAGACGAAATAAACTTAAAATTTAAAATAAATAACAAAATTCTTGAAACAAAATATTTCCTCTATAAAATAAATAAAGCCGATATTCAATCTAGTACTACATACACAATGGTGGCCTTATCTAGCACAAAATGCATAAAGTTGGCCGTTAATTAGCGATTATATTCAGAATGGTGGTCGCAAGAAATGAATTGTTATTCCGCTAGGATGCCATCTAGAATATAGAGTCTACTTTCACTTTGAACCAGGAAGTAAGTTTTCCTTGAATTTCTTGAAAACCCTAACATTATTTTGACGAATTGGCACTTAACATTGTAGACCAGCATATACTTATTTCAGGTATGAGTTGCTTTGGTATATTGTTCATGAATTTCAGAGTTCATAGCTAAATACATTTCTTTACTAAAATCTAGGTGGCAATAAGTATTTCCCCCAAAATTCATTTTTGAAATTTTAGCTAGTTTTCGCCATTTGCAATGTTTGCGACCTCTGAAAGGTTTACCACACTCCTCCCAAGCACGTTCATCGATAAAAGAAAATAATAAAATTCTCAATAACGGCAAAATGCCGTTAAATGAAGCTTTGCACAAATGTATATTATTAATGTATCTTTATTCTGCAGATGGTAAGACACATTAGAACAGAAGAAAAATAGCGAGATCTAAAAAATTCCTCAACTTCTATTGACCATTATTCACAAAAGCTAAACAACACAAAACATCATTTTAAATGTCCACATGAGTAATATGATACTGACAACAATTTATTGTGTCCTCGTGACTTACATCTGTAAACTTTACGAGATATTAGTAAAAGTGTGTTTGACCTTCAATTTCCTGGTCGCCTCCTGGTCGCGTAAACGCCTCAATTGAGTGTGACTAGTCTCCAGTCTCAGTTTTCAAGCAATAGTTTATTTCTTTGCCATCAGCAGTGGAAATTTTTATTTTGCTGCTTGTTAACAAATTTTATACATGTCTATCAATACACTGGTTACAAAGTCCTGACGTACTGACGTTTTCACACGTATCCAGGGACTCTGGAATACCAACATTTATACATTTTCGTAGGAACAAACTCATTATTTCCAATCAGAAGGAATACGCCTGGGAACAGTGAGCTTTATAAACGTTCAACATAAAAATTATTTGTCAATCAATGGCCAAATTATACAGGATGTGCGAATCTGGACTTCAGGGATTTTAATAATAATATTTTGCACAGAAAGTTAACGCAAACACGAAAATCAGAACAAGTCCACAGAGTAATTAAACCATGTAACAATAGCCAATGTGAAGGTTGACTACAGTTTGTTTGATGAACAAAGCAACGTTGACCAGACCTTATCAGTTATTTATTCTTAAAATATCCATAAAAGAAAAATACATCTTAAAGCAGACGTTAATAATTATATTTTATAATTGATTTTTATTATTATTTCAAAAAGAAGCTTCTTTTCGAAACCAGAACAGTTGAATACAACAAATATATTCATGGGCGTAATCATTTCTTCCGGCGTAACAACATGGAATCTGTATTTTTGTTATATTTCGGTTATCTTAAGCCACTTAAATACGAATCTATAATCGTTGATTTGTTTAACATGCGGGTCGATTAATACACCATAACAATAAATTTGAACTCGTCATGTTCTTGTTTTTTAATATGTAAATGTACTTTATTATATACGAACATGTTGAAACGGCTGCCCTGTAAAATGTCTAGTAGATGATCCGTTTACATATTTGGGATAAAAAGGTCAAGAATCAATGTCGCATGTGCCTTTATTTGATCAATAACTAAAGAACGGCTTGATCTTCATTCATCAGATTTTGTAGGAATATTGGTCTTTGGAATTAGTATACCCTATTGTTTTTGATGATAAAATGAAAATGGTTAGTTAATTTCAATTGAAAATTGGTTTTTGTTCAATAACTAAAAACGGTGCAACCTTCAGACAAACTTGATATATACATGTAGATCGTAAATGGTCAGTAGGTGCCCTAAATTGATATAAATATTGAACGGACACTTTCAGATTACATACAATATATTTATGTTCCCATAATTAAGAGAGTCATTGTTTTCTCTGTTGTCCTCAAGCTGAGGTAAGTATGGAGTTTTTTTTCTCGCTGAGTTTGCATTGCACTAGCATATTTTTCTACGCTTGGTGGAGCTCTAGGTCTGTATTACAACCCAAAATGACTTTTAATATTCAAACTTTGCTAATGTGTGCCAGTTTTGATGACTTAATATGGAAAGCCAGAGCTGTCTTATATTGTTGTTTTCGAATTTATTCAACTGCTTTGGTATTATATCAGTTCATTTCTATAATATATAAAACCAAAACATGTATTTATTGAACCAAAACTCATTATATTAATTCACACGTACAATATATTATACGGACTCGTCGATATATGAAACCAATATACCTTTATATAGATTCAGTCTTGCTTTGTTTGTATTGGAAACTGTATTGAATGAAACCAGTATGTTCAAATATGAATTCATATTTTAATATATACAGCCAACTGCCTTTGTATACTGCCAACTTGCGCATATATAAATATATTTTTGAATTGTATTTAACGAATGTATTAATATTTAAAACCGAATTAGACATACATAAATCCAACTGTCCTTATGTGGAATGAGAGTATCATGATATTATATCATTTTCACGATATATGAAAGTAACTGTTCATATATAAAACCGAACAAGAAATATATATATTCGCTTCGTCCTTGTATGAAATCGAGTAATACTTATATTATTTTGATTCATCATTCGTTGAACCAACCATTCAAATGTGTAACCAATGTTGCAATATATCAGTTCATATTGACATTGTATTTAATGACTGCATCTTTTTATCAAACCAAAGTAGACATATATGTATCAATCTGTCCTTGTGTGTAACGAGTGTAGCATTATATGATATCATTTTGACAATATATGAAAGTAAATTGTTCATATATAAAACCGAATAAGAAATATATATGTTCGGTTTGATAGCCTATACAATAAGAGCAGCTATCATTATACTTAACCGAAATGCATTGCTTTTATTACATGTGTTACTATAAATAGTAACAAATAATGACCAAAATGCCCGGGTACTTAGCATGATAAAGGGCGGGCCGAAAACCTGATATCGCGGGCCGAAAACCTGATATCGCGGGCAGAAATCCCGTATCACGAATTATGGCACGTGGTAACCATTGATTCAGGATTTAACTTTTACATTTCAAGATGGCGACGATTGAATCGATCGTGTCCCATTCAAGTTTTAAGGAGCTAGATGCAAGAAGTAGCATATTTTAAAAAAGAATATGCATGCTAACATAAGACATATTCTAAGAGCTACAAATGACAAGAGAAACATGGAGAAATTGTACATACCTGCGGACAACCAAGAACAAAAAGCACTGTATTTCCAGAATCATCAATCATGTTCCTTCATATTTCCTTTAGGCCTATTATTCTTTGAAACAAGATATACCTATTAGATATTTGTTGAATTGAAGCTTACAGCAGCGTTATGAGAATGAAACACTCACAAATAACAGCCTTTACATACCCATACCGCTGTAAAACACTTCCAGAATTCACTTTTTCACAATCTCATTCCTTGCACAATTTTATCAAATCGTTCGAAGACGTAATCACTTAAAACAAAATAAAACTAAAAATCAACTGATAGCAACTAGCTCTCAGTGTTACAGTTTGAAAATGTAAACAATCTTTAATTACGTCACAAAACTCTAAATGACGTAGTCTACTTAGCGAAAGCATTCATCGTGACGTAGTTAATTGATAAATAGACGAGTGCTCAGTAAATTTATGAATTACAGAGCATGAAAATGGCAGACATTGATATCAGCCCGGCACATGTAATAAAATGGTTATAAACCGGTGTTCAAGTGCCGGGAGGTGATATCGGCCCGGCAGAGCAACATAGGCCCTCGAGCTAAAGCTCTCGGGCCAATATTGCTCTTCCGGGCCGATATCACCTCCCGGCCCTTGAACACCGGTTAATAACCTCTTATTATTTCATTTAACATTATATTAACTGAAAACGTTCTTATATTGAACGTAAGATCAATGTATGGATACAATAATTCTTTATATATATCCGTTTCGACAATGTGTCGTACCGTTCTTCGTTATATGAAACCGGCTTGTCATTATATTGACGAGACTATTCGTTGGGAGATGTATTTTACTTCGACACCGGCTCATTATTTATTATTTATTTGCACCGGATTAAGTCCAATCCTCTCCAAAATTTTAATCATCTCCTCGCTGACGTCCATGTTACAAGGCAATGGCGCAGTGTGAAACACGTTGCTTGAACACATCGAAAGTTATGTTTTAAATAGCATAGCTATTTTGGTTTAACATATTGATGAAGTTGTATCATATATTCAAAAAGCCATCTTATATATTGTTTAATCGGTTTCAGTTAAGGACACCTGATTTCATACATTGATTGTTTGTTTTCATACCATACATTATAACTATCATAGATTGTGACAATGATATTACACAAAGCTACTCTAGTTTCACACAAGAACAGATCGATTCGCAAATGTTTACTTTGGTGTGATATAGAGATGAAGTCGTTAAACACAATATCACTATGAACCGATACATCGCATTTTTGTTTACATATAAGGAAGGTTGGTTCCATGCACTGATAAATCAGAACAATATAAGCATAACGTTATTTCATACAATTACAAAACGAACATATATATTTCTTATTCGGTTTTATATATGAACAGTTTACTTTCATATATCGTGAAAATGATATAATATAATGCTACTCTCGTTCCCCATAAGGACAGTTGGATTTATGTATGTCTAATTCGGTTTTAAATATTAACACATTCGTTAAATACAATTCAAAAATATATTTATATATGCGCAAGTTGGTTCTATACAAAGGCAGTTGGTTGTATATATTAAAATGTGAATTCATATTTGAACATACTGGTTTCATTCAATACAGTTTCCAATACAAACATAGCAAGGCTGAATCTACATAAAGGTATATTGGTTTCATATATCGACGAGTCCGTATAATATATTGTACGCGTGGATTAATATAATGAGTATTGGTTCAATAAATGCATGTTTGGTTTTATATATTATAGAAATGAACTGTTATAATACCAAAGCGGTTGAATACATTCGAAAACAACAATATAAGACAGCTCTGGCTTTAATATAATACTCTATATAACTATTACTTTCTCATTTATTAGTTTTAATATGATCACATCTTTGCTTCATATGCATAATTTGATAAATAGATCTCGTTGCAAATACAGTTGTGTTATGTTATGTATGTTGTAGCTTTAACATGTAAATAAATGCAGTTTATGTAGATTGGCTCGCGTTCAGGGAGTAACATGGTATTATTTAGAAATTCGATAATAACAAGTGAAAATAATTTCTTGGATCAAATAGGCGAACTTTGTCTTATTTGAGTTAATCACATTACTGTTCGGTAGCTTCCTGAAATTAAGCAATTGACAAGGCCCTCACCTAGTCGCATTTCTCCGGTTTATGAAAAGCACGTGTTCTTTTTTATGCCAAAAAGAGATTTTTAATTCTCCTATGTATCCACAAACATACAACAGCCCGCTACGTGTTTTCCTTAGCGTTCAAGTGAATTTCTCACGGGTGGGAATCGCGCTGGTGAAGCGAGAAAATTGTTCTGCAAACGTCCGGTGACGGTGCTGTCGATGTTTATTTTTCCCCGGAATGGTAGTTGGTCAGTTTTGACTCGTTGTTATTAAAATATCAAGCAATTCTTTAAAAAACGGGGAACGTGATTCGATGCGTATTGGATTTTTCTTCATGCTGATATAATATGAGACAAAATATCCATACGTCGTTTAGTTATGACGATCATTCCCTCTCTGAAATGGGCGAAATTCAATGTGAGGTGAAGCTTTTTCCGATTTTCCTGCAGTATTTAGTTATTTTTTCGTCCTGTATACCAGCAGGAACAAAGTATTCGTTCCGTTGTTTATTCCCTGTGACTGGTTTAAATCTGTATTCTGTTTAAGGAAAATACTAGCCAAAATTTTACGGCAGCGGTTGCGCTACTGGTGTGAAGGTTGTGCAAAAGAACATTAATAGATAGAGTGGTAATCAATGATATGATATCATTATAGTTGTTATTCTAATCTTTATGTCATCATTACATTAGAATGACCTCATATTTTATAGCGTTATAATATAATATTATATAAATAATACATATATACATATTAGTTTTTTCGCTATGTATTCTTTCACTTTTTAACTTACGTCGGGATAGGATATAATTGCATTTTTTGGCTTTTTTGCCTAGGTTTAACAAAAAATAAAGTTTTTAAATGGTGATATCTCCTTAAATATTTCATTTTAGATGCATTGTCACTAACAAGAAAAAGGTATCTATAATTATTTGGTTTCTTGGCTGGGTATGTTAGGATATATTGCGGATCTGGATGAAAAAGCTTCACCTCACATTGAATTTCGCTCATTTCACAGGCGGAATGATTTCGTATGGGTTTTTTTATCTCATATTATATCAGCTTGAAGATAAATTCAATACGCATCGAATCACGTTCCCCGTTTGTTTTTTTTAAGAATTTCCGGGTCGAAATAAACATCGACAGCACCGGACGTTTGTAGAACAATTTTCCTGCTTCACCAGCGATGACGGTTGTGCGCGATCCCCCCTCCCCCGTGTTTCTTACTTTAGGGGTTCACCGTTGTTATAGTGTGCGCACCACAGCCTGCGTAAGTGCGTCTATATCCAAAATACTTGCAAAATCTTTGTTAAAAATTGAGAATGTTTTGAGTATTTAACGTAACAATCTAATTGATCAATTATTGCGTTCATCAGGATACGAAAATCATTTGGTTAGTAAAAGGTAATTAAGAAAGCCACTTTTATAACACCCAAATAATTTTCCTTCCCTTGAGAACCTCAAATTGCTTTACTGAGATGTTTTTTTTTACATATTGCTAGCTGACCATCACGTCTGTGAAAAAAAAACACAGTAACAGATCTGTTCAACAGTCACTCGATGTCTAATGACATTGATTTGTGTCGAAATCAGGATGTTCATTAAAGGACCATTTAAGCACATTCTTGCCTAAAGCATCCATCCTAAGAGATACTTCATAACAGATAGTATTGAGCTGACAAATAAAGTGAGCATGTGAACATCTGTCAGCAAAATGAAACTGAGTTTAGTCTCTAAAGAACATTCAAACGTGTTGTTGAGTTCTTCATTTCCGGTTTTATATTTGTTTTCAATTATATAATAATAAATGATGAATTATTTATAATGTAACCGTACTCAAAAGGGAGGCAAAAACCACGAATTTCGATGAATCATGATATTAATCGTGACCGTCCTTGTCACCGCCTAAAACTGGCATTTAACTCGCTTATTTTAACTATTTTTTCGACTTTTACACATGTACTGTAATCGCGAAAGAAGAGAACAGTTAAATTGATCTTTATTTTTACAACAAAACATGAATGGCAGTCAGCGTTAAAACACTTACGAAACTATTGCATTCGGACTGGCAAGAGAAAAATTATGATTGAAATGGAAGAGATCGGTATTTAACAGCAAACAATGAAAATAATCAAAGTAAAGATGTACAGTATGCACGATGACAACAAGAAAAGTGTTTGTGATTTCTTGCCTGGGCCTCCACGTTATCAAATGTAGGTCTGAATAAACTCCATGATATCTGATTTACACTGGATTCTCTCATTTTCCTAAGACTAACACAATTAACTCAAAAAACAATTATTCCCAGCCGCAGTGTACAAAGGTCATTGGACATTTTTTAACAATTAAATGTTTGCGCAGAATCCGATCACGTGAGTTTCGGTAGGGACAACAGGAATATATTGGCATTCAGTCTGAAAAGCGGATTTATAAACAACCTGTTCCGTCTTTCATTTAATTAATAATTATTATTGAGAAATATATTAAATCATTATTTTCTAGATAATCAGGCAGAAATAATGAGTGTTAAGAAGTTACCGTTTTCTCTCATGTTGCTAATGTGCATTATTGTTTCTACAATGAAGACGTCGGCTTACACTATAAAAGGAAGGTAAGAGCAGTATTTGTAAGTTAAATTAAATTTTAATTTTATTTAATTGCCAGATTGACATTTGTTTTAAAGTGTTTACGACGCTTCGCGTATTCCGCGTTATCTAATTAACAATATCAGCATTTTGTTTTTTGTAAAGTTTGTCAGTTTGAAACTTTTTATGGGGTTTTGTGACATTTTTTCCGCTACTTAGACATGTTTTCATCACGCTTGTGTCACAACTCTTTGGATACCGGAAACGTTTTCTAAAATCCTTCTGGTACCCAGCACGTAACGAGGCAAATTTTAATTGGTAGTGTACTGTAACCCGGTGATTCTATATTTGTGTACATTCTGTTTCTCCTAAACGTTAAAAATAACGCTCTACCATTTTAACAAATTCATTACGATTAAATTTAATGTCTACAAATAGGTTAGGGATGTATGCCATTTCCGTTACGAGACAAAGAGCCTGGATTTCCATTAAGAAACATATTCAGAAAGTATATTCTAGATGACACTGTATACATTGACGAACACATTGGCAGAATATTTAAGATGATTATCTATACTAAACTTAAGTATAAAGGAATGTCAGAAAATATTGGTACGGTAAAAGAAATGGTAAACTGTAAAGGAAATGAAAGTGTGTAACGGAATTGACTGTGAGAAACGTTATAACCAAATTATTGTGCAATGCTTAAAATTATAATTAGAGTACCATTTATATAGAAGTTCAACTATTTTCTATCATAATATAAGTTTGTTTAAAACAGGCATACACCTTAATTTTAATACATGTACTGCAACTTTTTTAATATTCTAAATGATGTCTGCTGCGAATGTAATACTATTTCTTGTACTTGTTTATATAAAAATGATCTTCAATTTAATACCGATAGCCCAGAAAGAGTCAACCTTACTTATTTTCAATGTAATACTGTTGTTAATACAATTTATGATGTATCTATAAATCCAGTATTAACCGTTGATTCTCATGAATCTCAGTCTATCTCTAATACATGTTTACCTAATAATACTTCTCATTACACGTATGTTAATGAACAAGCATGTGAGAAAAGTCAAATTAATTATCAGCATGTTTATGACAATTCTGATATTTCTATTAATTCAGACTCTTCTTTTAGCTGTTGTGAAGACGACCAACAAGAATCCACGTTTTATTTTAAAGCTAAAGGTTTGCACGTCGCCTGTCTTAATATACAACATTTACTCCCTAAACTGGACGAAGTTAAAATATTATTGTACGAACCATTTTCATCGGATATTTTAGGCCTTTGTGAAACCTTTTTAACTGAAAACATTAATAATTCGGACGTATCTATTGCAAATTTTGTGTTTGAGAGAAAAGATCGAAAATGCAAAAAAGGAGGAGGTTTACTTATTTACATAGCAGAACACATTTCCTATCGCCGAATATATGATCTTGAATCAGACGATATTGAGTCGATTTGGATACAATTAAGTTTACATAATAATAATAAGTTTTTACTAAATTTTGTTTACCGCCCACCAGATAGCACACAAGAGTGGATCTATAAATATGAACAACAACTTATTAAAGCTGAGGCACTTAACTTGGAAACTCATGTATTAGGTGATTTCAATATAGAGTTTTTACCACCAAATACGTTTAAAAATGAAAAGTGGAGTAGTGTGATGCAAGACTTAGGGTTTTCTCAATTAATTCAAAGCCCAACACGTATAACGTCCCGATCCTCCACTATAATCGATCATTTATATACAAACGAAACTGAGAATATTATTGAAATTCTAGTTCCTAAAATAAGCATAAGTGATCACTATCCGGTTGCCTTTACTAGAAGACTTGTACATGCGCAAGACCAGAATAGCAGTCACAAAACAATTATATACAGATCTTTCGCAAATTTTGTTGAGTCCGATTTCATTTCAGATCTTTATAAATGTGACTTTGCAACTCTAGAATCAATAAGCAACCCTAATGTAGTCTTAGATATTTTGTATAATGATATACATATTTTGTTGAAAAAACATGCACCAATAAAAAAGAAACGCGTAAAAAGATTACATCAACCAGACTGGTACACTGATGATATTAAACATGCACGGCGAATTCGTGATAAATTTAAAGCTTGCAATAATGAATTACAATATAAAATTTGGAGAAACAAGTGTACCTCTCTCATTCGAAAAGGTAAGAAAAACTTTTACAATTCAGCTGTGGAAAATAAGAAAGATCCCAATTTATTATGGAAAAATTTAAAATGTATTTCTGACAATAGTTCAAATATAGATAATTTGCCGTCAACTCTTCATGTAGGTGAAAAATCATTAAATAATCCTGAAGAAATTGTTAATGCTCTCAATCAGCATTTTGTTAATATCTCAAATAAAATAAATAAAGTTGACTTTAAAGCAGAAAATTTTATTGACCTGAAGAACCAACTTAATGAAAAGCTAGGCTCATTGGAGTTTGATATTAATTTCATTACGCCATTTGAAGTAAGTAAAATAATTGATCACTTGAATGCAAATAAATCAACAGGGCTAGATGGTATCAGCCCTAAAATAATTAAAATATGCAAAGATGTAATATCTCCTATTTTAGCTAATATAATTAACTTGTGTATTAGCCAGGGCATATTTCCTGACATATTTAAGTTTGCAAGGGTTATTCCAATTCATAAAGGTTCTGATAAGGATGATCCAAGTAACTACAGACCAATTTCAATCTTACCGACACTATCTAAAATTTTTGAAAGGCACATTGCCACACAATTACAAAACTATTTTCACGTTACCAACATTTTACATCCTAATCAATCTGGATTCAGAAAAAATCATTCATGTCAAACAGCTTTAATTCGAATAGTTGACACTTGGGTTAATGCGATAGACTGTAATGAGTTGGTAGGAACAGTATTTATAGATCTTAAAAAGGCGTTTGATCTTGTTGATCATCAAATTCTTTTACATAAATTAAAACTTTATCATTTTTCCAATAACGCTATCAACCTTTTTGCTTCTTATCTGTCCAATAGAATGCAATTAGTTAAACATGGTGAATGGAGATCTGATTTTCTACCAATAACAACTGGAGTACCTCAAGGCTCAATACTTGGTCCACTATTGTTCATACTGTACATTAATGACATATCTTTAAATATTTCTTCACCAATTGACATGTATGCAGATGATGCAACTCTTCATGTAAATGATCGAAATATTCAAGTTATAGAACAAAAACTACAGAATGATCTTAATGTGATTGACACTTGGTGCCACAAAAACAACATGGCAGTAAATCCGTCTAAGACTACATGTATGGTTATTACATCTAAAAGACAAGCTAATCGCGAAACTGATTTGAAACTATTTATCAACCATGTTCAAATTAAAAATGTTAAATGCCAAAAGTTACTTGGAATTTATGTAGACAATACACTAAGTTGGAAAGAACATATAAATAAAACGTGCTCAAAAGTAGTGTCAAAAATTTCATTATTAAAGAGAATATCCTATTTTCTTACATCTGAAATGAAACAATTATTTTATAATGCGTATATTGTGCCTATACTTGATTATGGATGCGTCATTTGGAGCCATGCTAATACATCAGCATTGAATAGAATTATAAAATTACAAAAGCGTACTGCGCGAATAATTCTGCACAAACCTATACAAACGCAAACAAAGGAGTTATTCACAACGTTAAAATGGTTATCATTCTTTAGCCGATGTAAATATCATTCAGGGTTAATTGTATATAAAGCCTTAAATAAACTTGCACCTGATTATATCACAAACATATTGCCTGTAGCTAATAACGAATCATACAACTTGAGATCATCTTCTAGGAAAGACATACAACATATCCGTCCCCGAACTAATGTATTACGAAATTCTTTTAGATTTACGGGAATGAACATTTGGAACTCAACTCCTTTGCATATTCGTTCTTCAAACAATATTGTTCTATTCAAAAAGAAACTTAAATCTTATCTTTTACAAAACGATCTTGTTTAAGCTACTTTTTTCTCAGGTTCATGGAATACTCGCATGCCTCAACCTTTGTTAGCATTCTTATTATTACTACATGTATTTAATCTATATAAATGAACTGGGATACTAATAATCCGTTGTGGTTGAATTGTTCTACACTATACGTAACGTTTTTAATACCTTGGTTTTTTTTAATATGTTCACTTGATTGTACATTGCCTGTGTAAGAACACCGCAACACAATATTTTGTTTCATATGTATTCACAGTTTATATTCTAATTTCCGATATATTTAACACCTACTATTGTCTGTCTGCTGTATGTTTTGTTTTTTTTGTTGTTGTTTTTTTTTATTTTTTTTTATTTTTGAGTGTGTCTGTGTTTGTGTATGCGTGTGTGTTTGTATGCGTGGATGTGTTATTTCTTTCATTGTTAATTGTTATAGAAGACCCAATTGAAAATAAGTTTACATTAAATTTTGTTTTGTGTACACTTAATTGGAATTCTTCTGAAAATAAAGATTTTATTATTATTATTATTACGAGGTCGTTAACGGGAAGGAAAGTAACCGTAATAAAAATCACCTAATACTCTGTCTTGTAACATCATTGCTGGTTTAAACATAACAATGTTATATAACTATAAGGCTGTACAGTGTGTGTTTTTGTGTTTTTTTTAAATTAAATTCAAAACTAAAACTGATAAAAAGACATGAAACTGTTTATGTCCGTTTTCCATTTTAAATGTCTTTTTCTCTTTGAGATAACCTTGTAATGATATGGTGTTACTTTTATTTTGATAATCAGTAAACTTCCTAAGAAAAACTTCTCTAAATATGGTGCATTGTCCCACTTAATGAACATCTGCATTTATGCGACCTGTAAAACAACTTGAAGTTCTTTATCTACCGATTCAAATATATAATAATTATGTTGATAAGTTGAATTTCTTAAAATTGGACGTGCAGTTTCGCGTTTTCTTTAGCAATTATTTCTTAGCCATTCTTGGAACTGTTTTGTAAGCTTTGCAGTTTGCAGTTGGAAGCGCTCTAAAAATGGCTATCGACCAACCAATAATGTAAAACAATCTGTAATTTACGTGATCTGTTCGTGGTCATCCCTTTATTAAACGCACGAAGCACTGCCGTCTTTTAATATACCGGAAAAGTACCTTTTTTATCAGACATACATACAGGTTTGTAGCCAACAAATGTTATATTTCAGTTGGGTGAAGCGTTCTTTAGACGAGACAAGAGGAAGGCTCTTTCAGATCTGCGACAGTGATGGCGATGGGCAGTTATCAAAGAATGAGGAGTTATGCTTTATGAAAATATCAAGCTTTTTCCATGTGGGGAAATAGACGAACCGGTAAATACATGTTATATTCTAATTTTTATTTGTTCCCTTACCGGCTTGTAGGTGGACACTTTTCAATGATAAATCGGGTGAGACTAAGTGTTGCGTGTAAGAACTTTGACCTGACCTTAAACGTTCAAGGTTAACTTTTGACAAAATTATTCGAACCGTTTTGGGGAATCTAAAATAACTTACCACAACTTTTCACCTTGGCTATTTTTGTGAGACGTAGTGTTTTTTTAAAAGAACCTTAAACCTACCTTTATAATAAAAGACGCACATACACATCAATATCATTCCCATTGAGTTGGAATGTCCCATCAAGATCCTTCAAGATCACACATAAGGTTTCATGCCACGTGGAAGGTGTTCTTTTTCTCCCAAAACGCATTTAGTTAGAAACAGCCAAGTTTTCATATGTACGAACATAGTTACAAGGTGTTGTACCAAACTTTGTTCGGACGTAGTAATGAGATGGAAATCATTTATGATAAGTTTGAATAATGAAAAGTAAGTGTAGTGCCGAAGTGACTGAAAATATCTGCACTTTTAGGGCCCCTTGACTGGCCCCTGTTATCTTGGCCTTTGACCCAATGACCCCAAAAACAATAAGGCCCAGTAGATGTAGGATTACAATCATCCTGGGAAGATTGAAGACCCTTGGCAAAAGTGTTCTTCGCTTCCTGAGCTAAAATTAATTTGAACTTAAATGTCATTTGACCTTGACCTTTGACACAGTGACCCAAAAAAATAGCAGCTTTTTACTCAAGAACTACAATCATACCTGAAGTTTGAAAACTCCACGTCAAAGGTTCTTGAAATATTAAACGGAAACTGATTTGAACTTCAATGTTCTGTAACCTTGACCTTTTACCCAGTGACCCCCAAAACAATGGGGATAATCAACAGTAAGTACAATCATCGTATGAATTATGAAGAATCTATATATATATATATATATATATATATATATATATATATATATATATATATATATATATATATATATATATATATATATATATATATATATATATATATATATATATATATATGATTAAGCGGAATGCGACGAGTGACAGACGGACGGGACAAAACCAGTATTAATCCCCCAGAGTGGGGGACATAAAGTGGGTGGGGTATTATTTGAATATTTTTTAATGTATATATTTATAAGTTATTGACAAAATAACATTCACCGGTAGCGGTCATGTACTCCAGTTATATGTTCATCTTTCTTTGTAATTTAGGCTCATAATGCCACCTACATGTAGTAGCTTCTTCGCCAAGCTTGGGAACGTTAGGAAAGTGTGATGTTTTGTCTTCTACTAAATTCTAAAGATATAAAGCTATGTATATGTAATTATATCTGTAGGTAATAGTGTATTGTTCTTTCTCTTCTTCAGACTGTTGGAAGTAACTGGATTTCGTAAAGACCAGCGCCAGTCAACAAGAGATTGTTCCGATGTTTGTTTGTTGTTCTAAATTGTACCATCATTATAAATGTAACATTAACATCTTATATTTAATAATAATTATAAATATCACTAATAACATCCTCAACTTACAACAACTGTTATTAAAAAATATTATTAATGAAAATAATAAAGTCAATAACAAACTATTATAGTTCGCTTAAAGAGACTTTTTGAGGCCCAGCTGCAACACCGATTGCAAAATGATTGGGCGTTTGAAAAAAAAAATTGTGCTATGAGTATGTCGACAGTGCTAATCATTTAATCTGAAGATTCCCTTTAAACTTGTTTTCGTTTCACTTCTTGAAATTTAGAGCTTGAACCTATGCGACGTTACAAAATAAACAAGAAATATATAGCTGCCTCTTTCAAGACGGACGAGGTTTCAAGTTCTTTATGGGTTCTTTGGACATCAGTCTTTTCCTCCGTTTTTATTTTCTTTTAGGTGACTTCAAACAAAATTCATCCTATTTCCATTATCAATGATACTCGAGAGCAGCATAACGTGTCTTTTCGCAGTTTTCACAACTATGCGTGTGTACCAACTCGGATTTTTCTGTCTGCTTGTACGTGACTGCGGTGCCCATGCTACTGACGCATGTTGGACACACACAGAAATGTGTGCCGAATAAGTCCTCAACACCAACAGCGTGATCCTTGCTACACTTGATCTTCAGCCCCGCTTGGAGTGAGCTGGGTTTCAGTCTGGACAGACGAGTTTCATCACAGCGATGTAGGAACCAGCCGTCTGAACAGGGCGGAAGTTGCCTGGAACCAGTATTAATAAAATACCATTAAAGCTATTTTGAAAAAGAAAATAAGTTATTGTAGCTAATTGTTTGAAGAATCTTCTTGCAACGGCAATAAAAACGACAAACCTGTGTTTTTACAGATGGCGCATATTGTACTCAACTGAAAAAAACTTTTATTACTTTTGACCTTAAGATTTGAGTCTATTAAAAATAAAGTAACCAAACAAAGTCGGTTTTTACCTCCGTCAAACAAATGCACCTTATGACAGAATTGTTAAGTATAATAGTATGGTCCGACATTAACAAAGTGGCGAGACCTGTCGTATGGTAAAGTGTTTCCTAATTTAACAAGAGAGGCGGGAGTATGTCACTCAGTTGTTTAAAAGAGCCTCCCACCGAGGATCAAATTCTTCTTCGCTTCTCCTTAATCATATAACACACGGTTGCAATTCAGGGAGTGAGCGATCCTAGTTATTGCCCCACAAATATCAATTAAAATCCAACAAAACGTAATCTTTAAATGAAAAATTATATCCTAATTTAAAAAAAAACAAGTTATTTATGGTAAGGACAAAATAGGGCATCGTCGTTGATGTTCGGAAAACTACGAAAGAGCAATTACCTATCGGTTTCTGTAAAGAGTGCTGGAACTAATGGTTGTACAAAGGAAGCTGCTACGTGTAGCATGTCACGCGTACATGGTCGTCGTGCCCACACATTCATATCTTCCACCAACAACCTCTAAAATTAAAACTTCCATATTAACAGCGTTTTGATCCTTGTGTTGTATTTCCCTCGTAAATGGGTCTGAGTTTGTGAACTTATTTGGCCTTTACTGACGCTTAGTTGAAAACAAATCACACAAGTTTTATAAACTGTTTAAGGGGTTTTATAAACTGTTTAAGGGCATAGCTTAAGATTTGCAGTACAATAAACACAGCTTTTCAGTACTCCAACTTCCTTGGTTCCCGCAAAGCTGGACAGACCCGTCTATTAATAGTTTTTACATGCACACATATACAATGTAGATAAATCAAAATACCTGAAACTGGGGCGATGATATATGTAACACTTGGCGGTACTCGTCACACAGTTTATCAAAGGACAGCAGCCGCGGGCTCAATCCTCGTCTCTCCATTATCAAAGAATGGGCTATCTGTAATGTACAGAAATCGTTAATTGATATTTTTCCACGTTCCAAAAAGTTTGACTTTTACGTCTTGTCAGTCATTGTTTTGCTTTTACTGCAGACATTTTGGTCTTTATGCCATTCCAGTGAGCAAATTTAGGAGGAGACATTGACATATATAGATGTCAAAAATTTGGATCGTACTGAGATGTCACGTGACTGTCAGTTACTGATGGTGGATCAGTTACTGGTTTTCGTAAACAGGACGACCGCTATACTCCCTTAAAAGTCTTTTACTACACTTTTCAAAGTTGACAATTTGTGTTTGATTCAAATAAAATATTTTAACTGAATTATTCTATCGTATCTCCTAACGTTATGAAGAATTTAAAATAGTGTTACACTTAATGTTATGAGCTTAAGTAAATATTACCAAATAATGCTTACCATCGTATCGAAGAAGTTGGTTAGTCGGACGCTATACTGCTTCAGAAGAGTTGCGCTGTCCGGACTGCAATCATGGAAGACCTGTCCGAACGTAGTGTACGAAAATGTTCACATTATCTTAGTATACATTTTGTAAAAGAAATGAGTATGCACCTTATAATATTTCGAAGCTAATGTTAAATGAATTATATAACTCGGCTCAGGCATTGCACCAGCAGCTTAAGCTATTCACTAGAGATCAAAACTTTAATTGTTGATATAATGACAACTATAGAAACAACTTCCCCCAAATTTGGACCTTGGTTCAAATTTTTGTTGACGGAATGAGCGGTGAAAATCTTGGATTTGTTCGCGATCCGGCTAAAAGACGATTAAGCGTTATTAACAAAATCATTATCATTTATCTTATAGGTGTAGTAGTCTGCATAGATTTAAGACGGCCACAAATAGAACCAAGCAAACTGACGAGCTTAAATGGAAAAAAGAACTTTGACTGCTTCATCAGACTATGGTTTCAACGTTACCTTTAATAACTCAGCTGACTGAAATAGTCGCATTAGTCCTCCTGCAAACATGATATCTTTGTTCGCCTCTACATCGAAAATGAACACGTTCCCGTCCCAACAACTTATTGCAACAAGAGTTATCCTTCCACCTGAAATTAATAAGGAATTACTATAGGTATGTTAATAATTCCTTTTGCAGAAAATGTTAAAATTTAAGCATCTCTTATCAGATTCTGTTTTGACATGAATCCAGTTCTGTTGTCGATTAAAGTGGTGGGGGGGGGGGGGGGAGGGAGGTATGAGCAGAGTTATGTTTTTCATAGTTAGTAAATCGTCTAATTTAGCGATTTTTTGGAACAAAACGTTGCCATAAAGCTGTATTTATATTTATGTATATTTACTAGCGACACTATTAAACTAAGTCCTTCTTTGGGTAATATAAAATGGTCTGGGTTTTGTCGCTCTCGGCATTGTTCGAAAATGGCAATTTTAGAATCTAGTTTTCTATTAACTATTAACAACACAGCTACATTACAGATTTCAAAGTTATCGTGAATATGCACTACCTTTTTCTCCGACTTTACACCCTAGGCACTTGACCCCGACGACCGGTTTCTCCTTGACGAGTATCTTGTTGACAGCCTTTATCGCCGTCGTCAGTTTTCTTATAAACTTGATCTTCGTCATACTAGGATGAAATACAGAGAGGAACCATCTTAATGTTGCTAGACTTTAAATGTACAACTTCGTTGCAATTCACGAAACTATGATACTCAAGACTGTTCGAATCCTCTGTTGTTGCACTCCATTCTCTCTTGTTATGCATACTCTCACTTTGAAGCGGACTAGTAACGTATTATGGAAAATATAACGTGACTTCAAATATTAAAATTTGTAATATAAACTGTAAAAAAGCAAATATGATAGAATATTGACATCTCCTTAACATCATTACAAATGGAACTTTGTTGTTGTGTTCTAGTTCTGAAACCACAAAATATACGCCGTCGTAACCGAAACCATATCAGTTTCTTAACAGTCTGTGACATTTCATGCTGAAAGGTTTTGACGTCGACAGGTGACGTTGAATTAGGAAGTGTTGTGAAATTCTTTGTTGCTTTAAATAAATCACCGACGGATAGGCCTACGTTGAAAATGATTAAATCAACAGGAAAATATGACAAATGCTGTCAAGCTTGTCTGTACAAGTGACACTCGCGTTTTAAAAGAAGAAGATAGTCTATCCAATTCGATCCTAGTAGCGGCCGGAGGTCCGTCGTAGTTTGTTCAATTAAAAACCGTGTAACTGTACTCGGAAAACAGTCTCAGATGATTGTATCATAATTCAACGAAGATTGGTACAACGAAACATTCAGCAAATGGGTAGACAGGCATAAGAAGTGAAATTGCTGGAGACTATGTGGAAAAGGTGCGTTGTTCACTTGACTTTTAATACGCCTAGAGATCTAAGCGACGTCATATTGACGTTGACGTGCCCCGGGTATGTGATACACACACATTTGTAATTTGCATAGTGTTGGCGTCCTCGGGTTAAACTTGCTTAATCTTCCAGAGATTAAAGAAACTATACTTAAATGTACGTATGGCTATTTTTAGTTTGCTAACATAAATACTTTTTGTTTTATAATAAATTTCTACGAACTTCCCGAACACCCCTCGTATATATAGTTATAATGTTGTTTTTGTTCTAATTTTGTTATAGTTGATATTGAAAACGGTTAAGATGAGTTTTTTTTTGAAGTGTAAACCCTAAAATATCGTTGTTGGTGGTTACAGACAGGTCGTCTCATAAAGTGGGAAAACAGGGTCTGTCTCAAAGGTACATTCAAGATCGATGTTATCTTATCAGCAATGCAATGACATGTTGCATTATACTTAGACCGTTTAAATAAATGATGACTAGCCAAATGCGTTCTTATCAGATCAGATTAATCACCGCGATCAATAATCGATCCACACTGGATAAGCTAGCTTAATGCCACACACTTCAATATTAAAGCTCTTTTCATGTGAGAGATTATAGGCGACAAAACACTGTCATCTTACTGATAAATATTTTGAAGTGTCTTATAATGCAATTTTACGACTGTCAATACGTCAAAGCTATAAAGCTACCGAAAAACTTAACATTTATAATATAAAAAGACGGAAATCATATGAAGCCACGGCGAGAAACCCACCGGTAAACCTGCCCCTTTCGCTTGTTATACGCTAAAGGACCCAAGACCATAACACTTAAACTGGATAACATTCTTATATCTCAAGCATCTGGTTGGCTGAAATATAGACACGTTTCTATCTAAGTGTTTTACTGTCATAGTCATAAGAGAACACGGTTTCTGAAGACAAGCTCTCAAAACGGAACAAATTAGATTGAATACCAGACCCAAAACCGTCGCTTCTAATTTGTCAGTTAAAGCTAATAAACTGGTAATGGTCGAAGATGAATTTCCAGTATCAGATCCCAGAAATCGGGATCTGATTTTTGCATGATTAGTTAAACTTCAGTAACATTATATACTAGTGTTTTCGAGAGATGCGGGACGTCAGTCCAGTCGCCACAGTACGTGAGCTGTAGACCAGAGGTCTCGTAGTACTAAACGAAGCATCCATTTTAACTTGAATAGAACTCCTGAACGATTACAGCAGAAATGACACAAAATAATAAACTCACCTGCTAACATCCCAAATTTCCTCTTAAATCAGTTCTCGAACCGACTCCACGAAATGAATTATTTAACAGCAATTATAGCGAATCGATAAACATCGAATTTCTTTTATTACATTCCGCTAAGCCAATATGCTTTAAATGCGAACTTAAAATGCATTCATTTACTTTCACTACCACTTATTTAATTTAAATATTTGGAAAGAGGTATTGAAACCCAAACCGACATTTAGTATATCGATTATCCATGCGATCAGGTTTTATTAATCATGTCATACAACAATGGAAATGTAAATCACTTTGGAAATATAGTTCTTCTTTTTCATAACCGGATTATCAGTAACAATAACAAATTTGCAACGGCTTGTGTAAACGGAACCAGGAAACAAAACGTACTGTTCTTTATTGATGTTAATTAACTAAAGATTACTTCCACATCTTAGATTATATTGATATATCTAAAATGTAAATCAGGCTCTACCATACTTAAAATGATAAAAATTCTTCGCTGTTGTTTTTATTACTTTAACCCTTTCCTGTACATCCGTGTCGTCTGATCAGGATCTAAACTGTTCGCTTTTTGATTCATTAGGTTATTTCTGACCAAAATGCGACCAGTGCAGATCCTGATAAGACGGCACGGATGTGCCGGCCGATCTGGATCTACACTGGTCGCACATGCGTAAAAATGCGTATATATCAAGGAAAGGGATAAATACAAGTATGCAGCTTTCCACGGAACGGAGTTTGCTACAATGTCAGCCAACAGTGCATACACTGTGATTGTAATGTGGATGCTTAACGTCTCACCTCCCCAAAAATCAAGGATCCGCCAAATATTTATGTTTATCCGACTTCGATGAAGACTAGATGATAATTAGTGTGATATTTGGTGGCATAAAAGAATATTTTGTTCATAGCTAAGTTATTCATTTTAACTTGAAAATAAATCAAATACTAGTAGGTCCGCATTAAGCCAGCAGTGTAGTTGAGATACATACAGTTTTAATACAGGTCAGAGTAACACAGGTAAATTTTCAGGCAGTTTAGTGTTGAGAAAGGGTAATTATGAGGCAAACATTGCTTATACAGGTCCGTCTTAATACAACAAATTGTAAGGCAGCTCCGATTGACAGAATGTTAAAACCTAGCACTATTAATGCTAGTATGCTGTAAGACAGTTCAGTATAAATACAAGGCTTTTGTGATACAAACAGTTTTAATACAGTTAGAATTGATATTATTTCAGCAAAATACTGTCAGATTATCGTGTTTTAGCTTATAACGTTGAGAAGCAGCATATACGATGTCATCCAGTCTACATATTCGCTGACCCGTGTATACACGTCCGGGTAGCCATCCTCCATGCACGTAAAATGCCCAAATGAGGTGACGCCCACCAGATGGTAACTGCCGTTCCGCAGGCACACCAGAGGCCCGCCAGAGTCACCCTGAAATCAACATGAGTTTTCAGTCTTTGAAAGCAAGTAGACCTGTTATGACAGAATTCTGATAACTAAATCTTCTTGTCAGAAACCAAATAAAATACTAAACGAACTACTGGACTGACGTCGGGATATTGGATCTAACTATTGGGCTAACGTCGGGATATTGGATCGAGCTGGCAGGCTTCTACTGACAACCACAATCTCCAAAACAAAGCCAGGGCCCAAGATCATAAAACTAAGTTTTGAGATCAGTCTCGAATCTCAAGGATCTGATTGGCTGAAATGGCGACTGGTCGCCATTTCAGCCAATCAGATGCTTGATATTTGAGACTGATCTCCAGATTTAGTTTTATGATCTTGGGCACAGAGCCACTAGTAAGCCTTAGTCGACAGCATACTTACAGTAAATATTTGAAAAGTCGAAAAAAGTCGTTAGACAAATTAAAGCACAGCTTGATTAGAGTCACTCTTCACTGAAGTCATAAGTTTGGTGAAAAATTATGGCTTCACGGCAGTATAATACATGAATGTAATTATTAACTTGCTCGCACTTAAAATCCAATTAACAATGTCATCAGTTGATAAAAATGAAGGTAAGATGATCTTTGGCACGTTGTGATAGCGATAAAAACTGAGTAGCGTTTCAAGAAGTTTATAGGTAAAAGGCTGCATTTGAATCTTCAATTATAAGTGTATAAGGTTCATAACTTTATCAGAATGAAAGTTATAGTTATGATACTTGGCAGACCAAAACAAATGTCAAACAAATGTTAAAAGTTTTAAGGCTGTAGCTGTAGTTGTGAGCAAGAAAGTACCCTGCTCTCATAACTTGAACATATGAACAGAAGAACAGAACAGAACATATCTTTATTTAACTCTAACCAATAAGGCATAAGAGTAAACAAAGCATAATAATTTTATGATACGCCGTGTCAGACGAAAAAAAATGAGAATATTTGGACAGATACCTAAATATTAATGGACATGTATTTACTATGCAAGCCAAACGTGACACATATTAACTTTAATATGATTACAGTGAAACCTGCCTTAGCAGCCACCTGCGAATAGCATCCACCTGTCTTAAACAGCCAGTTTGAATATGTCCTAAACTGGCATTTTGTTCTCATTTTAACCTGTCTTTAACAGCCACCTGTATAGAGCAGCCACTTTTTGTCACTCGCTTGGGTGGCTGCTAAAGACAGGTTTGACTGTAGATAAATCGATATACCTTGCATGTACCCGTCGTACCCCTGCCAGCACAAATCTGATTCCCTGTAATATTAGCGTGCACGCCCCAAGCTGCAGAGCATTCAGAGTTGGATACCAGTGCCACACGCACATGCTGTAATTGGCGATCGTCCGTCGCAAAATCTAAACCAAATCAAAGCACTGAAAGTACTAATGGGTGACGTTTTAGAGTGATTGTCATAATGTCACATCATCTACAGATTTTGTGTATTTGAGGAGTTTGGATGGCAGAGCAAAAGTTTGTATTCCGGCTTCTGCTGTATCAAGTTTTTATCTACCGCGGGCATTCGGGTGGATGCTAATATCCAAGACTGAGTTGGGGCGAAAAATAAATTTCGAGTACGAATTAATTTGAACGTTTTATACGATAAATATGCGCAAGATTTGTAATAATCGATAAATTTTATGAAAATTATTATCTATTTTAACTGAAATTTGTCAAGATATTGTATAGTAAGAAACTTTCGAAGGAATATTCTTCAAACACGTTTCGTCATGTTGATTTGACGGGGAAACGGACAAATATTTCTCCAAATTACATGGTTATTTCAGCGCATGTTCAAATGTTTATAAAATAAAAAAGAGCAGCCACTGACCGATTGATAAACACCACTGTATAGTTTAAGCAGGTTTTGTATTCAATAATTTGCCGATTAAACGATACATGTATTAAATTTAGGGTGTTACTAATTACCCAAGGACACCCCACACTAACAATAAATAACCGAAAGATCCCATGAGATGTCAGACAAACCCTTGTATGACTCTCATGTTAACTTTTGGATGCACCAGATGTAATGTTCTAACAACTACCAGTGTTTGTATCTTATAAGCTTTATTACTATGCTGCCAAGTCTACTATCAAAATGATTCATACAACAGATATGAGAGAGAGAGAGAGTTTATAATACAATGATGATTAACCACAGGGACTTCACAAACCACATCATAATGTCCTCGGTCAGAGGCGGGAGGGTCAAACAACAACCACAGGCACTTATGTTTAACAGCTAAAATATGTCTAATGTTGATGTCCTCTGCAAAAATTTCATTCATAAAATGATAATTTTCTCAAGAGCTCTAAGGTATAAAGATAGCAAAAGCAATTAAGCAAGTTTATAATGACATGATACAGTTCACCACTTGTGAGTTCTTATCTGTGAGAAAGCTGCTATTCCCAAATTAATGAGATCAGATTTTAGGACAATCCAGCAGCGCCGTCTACCGTCTCTTAAACTCAGTGAACTCTCTGAAGGTAAAATGATCGGATTTCACATTTGGTACCACGTTCATTAGCACGAAGTAGATAGAGAGCGAGGTACTATCGAGAAATTCACATATACTGTTCCATTGGGTGACGTGTGACGTCACCCAAAAAAAATCCGTTTCTTCGTCTTATTGTGTACATTAAAAGTAGTATCTGCGCCGGTTTGGCGGCAAACAAACATTACGTAACATGACCTAGATAACGGCCATCTTGTTACTATAAATACATGACCTAGTTAGCGGCCATCTTGTTACGTAACATGACCTAGATAGCGGCCATCTTGTTTCTATAAATACATGACCTAGTTAGAGGCCATCTCGTTACTTTAAGCGGATGACGTAGCAACGTTACATCATCTATTGTCAGTCAATATAACAAATCATTATATTTTTGAAAAAATAAGATCATAACATTATTACATCATTTTCTAAAAAACAAATTACATCATTAAAAAAAAGATCACAAATAATGTATTACATCATTTTCTGAAATAAACATCATTTTCTAAAAAAGATTACATCATTTTCTGAAAACAAAAGACACATGATAAACCGCAGTAAATATTACGTCATGTTGTTTAAGAAATTATAAAAATAAAAAAATATCGCAAATTCCTGTTTCTGATGTTCACTCCTCGGTGTCCAGCGACTAAATGAACATCAACGTTCAAAGACATTCATAGTTCGAAAAGCGTTTCTATTGGTTCTTTTCTTTCTATTCATTAACGTACCGTTTCTATTGGCTCTTTACTTTCCTTTCATTTATTGTTAGAGTCAATAATATCGGATAATAGACTTTATGACTCTATTGTTACACCGGTTCTTTTGATTCCATTCTTTGATATAAAAGAAATACCTACGATTGTTATAGACAATAATATAAATTGGATAATGATAACTGACTTTATAACTCTATTGATACATGGTTCTATAGAACCACATTCCGTTCTTTGTTATAAAAGAAATACCAATGCTATAAATTAGGTAATGACAAAAGATATTAAGTTTCTATTCAGACACAAATTCTTTAGAACAGCATGCCATTCTTTGTTATAAAATGAATACCAATACTATAAATTAGGTAATGATGAAAGACATTAATTCTCTTTTGATACACCAATTCTTTGAACGCATTCCATGAATTGTTATCAGAAATAACTTTGATTGTTTAAGTTAATAATATAATGACAAAAGACATTTAGTCTCTATTGACATGTCGGTTCTTGCTTCTTTGTTTAATAAAAGAAATACTTTCAATTGTTTAAGTCAATACTATAAATTAGGTAATGACAAAAGACATTAATTCTCTATTGATATACGTGTTCTTTGAAGCGCATTCCATGTATTGTCATTCAAAGAGTTCTATTATTGAAGATATTGATAAAAGGTGTTATCGATATTGTCAACTGATTTGTATAGATTTCATTCATGGTTCATAAAAGGTGTTTATCGGCTTTTTGCTCCGCGTCACAGACAATAAATGTTTCATTTTAGGACTGGGTTGTGTTTCTTTAACATAATATGCATTTTAAATTACTTTTAAAGCCTGGAGTTGTTTTTAAATAAAATGTCTTTCATTTAATCTTTGGTAATACGATCACAGTATATGAAATAACGAGATATTTTTCTGACAGTGTACGAATAAATTTTTAAAGAGCTTTATTTATTATATCTTATTTAAAAACAAACACCAACCACCACCTCCACCGCCACCACCACCAACACCACCACCGCCACCACCACAACAAAGAATGGCATGCTGTTCTAAAGAATTTGTGTCTGAATAGAAACTTAATATCTTTTGTCATTACCTAATTTATAGTATTGGTATTTCTTCTATAACAAAGAACGGAATGTGGTTCTATAGAACCCATGTATCAATAGAGTTATAAAGTCAATTATCATTATCCAATTTATATTATTGTCTATAACAATCGTAGGTATTTCTTTTATATCAAAGAATGGAATCAAAAGAACCGGTGTAACAATAGAGTCATAAAGTCTATTATCCGATATTATTGACTCTAACAATAAATGAAAGGAAAGTAAAGAGCCAATAGAAACGGTACGTTAATGAATAGAAAGAAAAGAACCAATAGAAACGCTTTTCGAACTATGAATGTCTTTGAACGTTGATGTTCATTTAGTCGCTGGACACCGAGGAGTAACATCAGAAACAGGTATTTGCGATATTTTTTTATTTTTATAATTTCTTAAACAACATGACGTCATATTTACTGCGGTTTATCATGTGTCTTTTGTTTTCAGAAAATGATGTAATCTTTTTTAGAAAATGATGTTTATTTCAGAAAATGATGTAATACATTATTTGTGATCTTTTTTTTAATGATGTAATTTGTTTTTCAGAAAATGATGTAATAATGTTATGATCTTATTTTTTTCAAAAATATAATGATTTGTTATATTGACTGACAATAGATGATGTAACGTTGCTACGTCATCCGCTTATAGTAACAAGATGGCCTCTAACTAGGTCATGTATTTATAGAAACAAGATGGCCGCTATCTAGGTCATGTTACGTAACAAGATGGCCACTAACTAGGTCATGTATTTATAGTAACAAGATGGCCGTTATCTAGGTCATGTTACGTAATGTTTGTTTGCAGTCAAACCGGCCCAGATACTACTATTAAAGGTAAATTTGTTTAAAGAAACCATATTTAACGTTTATTATTAAGGCGTCGCAAACATTGCAAATGGCGAAAAGTGGCTAAAATTTCAAAAATGAATTTTGGGGAAAATACCCATTGCAACCTAGATTTAGTAAGGAAATGTATTTAGCTAAGGATGTAGTTAATGTTTGCAAGCTCAATTTAGTCTAATTCATGTTCTAATTACAAAGCACATGCTAAAACAAAAGAAAAACCGTTTGCATGAGAACTCTGAAATTCATGGACAATATACCGAAGCAACTCATACAGGAAATAAGTATATGCTGGTCTACAATGTTTAGTACCAATTCGTCAAAATCATGTTACGGTTTTCAAAAAATTCAAGGAAAACTTACTTCCGGGTTTCTACTTTCGTTTTGAAGTCAAACACTTTGATATACCTTTTCAAAACTCGACATAAACTCTCACTGGCAGACCAATAAAAGTGAAGAAATATAGTGTCACATGGCTGTATTTAAGTTTGGATGCTCAAGTTGTTTGAAAAAAAAAATGCTTTATTTACATAGAATCAGACACACACAAAAAAGAAATACCGTTTGCACAAGAAAACTGGAATGGCTGTTTAAAACGTCTAGAAAAATGATATAGGTATCACGTAAACACTTATTTACAATACATTGCGGTCATCTGTCAAAATAATGTCAGAAATTTTAAGTAGAACATTTTGACTTCAAACTGAAACTGAAAGTGGAAACCCGGAAGTAAGTTTTCCTTGAATTTCTTGAAAACCCTAACATTATTTTGACGAATTGACACTAAACATTGTAGAGCAGCATATGCTTATTTCAGGTATGAGCTGCTTTGGTATATTGTCCATGAGTTTCAGAGTTCTCATGCAAACGGGTTTTCGTTTGTTTTAGTATGTGATTGGAAATTAGAACATGAATTAGACTAAATTGAGCTTGCAAACATTAACTACGTCTTTAGCTAAATACATTTCTTTACTAAAATCTAGGTGGCAATAAGTAATTCCCCCAAAATTCATTTTTGAAATTTCAGCCACTTTTCGCCATTTGCAATGTTTGCGACCTCTTAAATCAAGGGAATGCCATGGCTGAGGTCGGATCAAACGCCAGGTTTATCTTTGAGCGAGGCATATTACTACCATTTCTTTGAGCAACCAATCAGTTAATATCTGAGTAACCAATCAGTACATGAAATCAGTAAATTACTCGTTGCTAATTATTTGATTAGTTCTGTCATATTTATTTACCTCTGGTGTATCCCCATCCAGATGCGTAACATTTGTCAGCTGACGTCCATTGCTGGTCACGTGACGGTAAGCACGCGGTCCGCACGTAGTGTCCAGATATATCAACAGGGCTTTCAAGTTGTAGGAACGCAATGTCGTCTGCGTTGGTTGTTTGTGAATATCCGGTGTGCTGAAAGTTAACGGTATTTCAATTACTGACTTACAGGAGCAATATATCTTTTATTGTCGGTGTTTAAAGTAATGTACATAGTTCTGTATATAAAAGCTGCAGTGCACGACTTCATGACCTCATGAACTAAATGGCGTCATTGCAGTGAATGGCGTCTAATACTCGAAGATAGTTTGACTAACATGTATATATTTCTTAATACGGAATGGCTACATGTAGAATCTAAAAACGCATAACACAAACATTGCTTAGTTTTCTTTACCTCGTGATTGCTCTCTCATGACAAACAATATCGAACTTGAAGTTTACCTTCGTTATGAGACGCACCCTTCTTTTGATTTCGTTGCCGGTCTCATGGACTAAATGGTTTTCTCCAAGGACCACTTGCATTGTTGACTCGGTGTAACTGAAAGCAAAGAAAAGAGCTAAACTAAATGCATGTCTTGAAATATGGGCACGATTGTTATGTTCTTAAAGGAAACAAAGACTTTATTCGCTGATTACCTGAACTGGTCATGAACAACATTAGGTGCATTCAAATGGCACCAAGCATTAGTGTTTTAGCTGGTTTCGTTGCCAATTGCACCATTAGAAAATAGAAAAAAACCTCCGATCAAATAGTACACTGCCAATACCATTTGTTGGTATAAATAAACTAAATTACTGGTTCGATCATTAGGAACCGATCTCTTCAGTTCAATTTCAACCTGGAATGATTCAGTTTCTTCGCGGAACCACGAACAAATGGCGTTTTCGCTATCGCCCAAGACTGAAGGGAGAAATAGCATCCGATTAATGATTATTGCCAGTAAGCAATATTTATTCAGAAAATGCACAAGAAATAAACAGATGACAATCGATAATTATAATGAAATGGATTAAAGAACCAGCGAAACGCTTATATGAACTCTTCTCCTTTTGTTTGTTTAAACAATATTAAAGCTATAATAAAAGTCAACTAATATAGTTTTAAAAGGTGAATCAGTGTTTGGGCGTCATTGTGCAGGTCTTGTACAAGGTACCTTTCAGTAAGACTTACCAGCGACACAAGTAATCTTCGTGAAAAGTTGATTCGCATCAAAGTATCGTAAACATTAATATTAACAATAGAACGAACAACAGAAATAAATTAATTACGAGACAAAACAGTGAGCAGCAGACACAACGAACTCCGGACTGATCAGTGTACCTCCACAGAATATCTGCCCTTGCAGATCTACCAGCGCAACCTGCCATGGCCACGCCCCCTCTACTGCCGTGTCTCCACCCACAATTCGTAAAAGAGGACTATGTGTGCCGGTCAACCTTGTTATCTGTCCGCATGTCACATCATCTGAGTAAAATAAAAGTGACTCAACAATCAGCATGGCTGACAATGTCCGTATACCCTTGTTCGCCCGAATCTAAAATGACAATCTCACTACACGCTACTGAGCTACAGGATAGAACAGAACAAAATTCTAATTGTTCTGGAACAAGTATAAAACGATAATGCGGACAAAAAACAAATACATAGAACATACAAGAAATTGACAAACCCATATATGTAAGATCTTCTTTGGAAAAAATTGCCAAGCCTTTTGCATCAAATGGTTAGATATAACCAGCAATCTAGAAACGGGATATGTTTCTATCGGACTCCCTTTAATCAAGAATCGCTCTTTCGCCATCACGCATGTTTGAAAGAAGAAATGGCAGTATAAGGTTGTTTCCATTGTTAAAGATTGGTACCGATATCACTAACGTCAGGATAGGTCGCAAACTCTGAACGCTACTATTGTAATTAATATATGCCGAGAAAATGAATTGAAAGGGACAGTTTAGCCAGCTTAGACAGCTAAAGCCGGAACACACCAAATATATCAGCATAGTGAGCATTACACAAACACCGCAAAACATAGTTGCCCGTCATTCAATTTAAAAATCAAAGGAGTTCTTTAAAAATAAGAATTTTCTAAAATGTTTAAACGTGTATATCAAGCGAATCCTGTAAGCAGTTAATCACATTCTATTTTCCTAATTTCTATAGAAATAAAATGATACAACACATGAATTATCGAAACTTCGCCGCAAAACATTTTGTACAACTTACCAGGATGGTTAGGTTCTGGGTTCGAGGTTTGAGGAGATGGTTTACAGCACACATTGTTACCACATCCGAGATCATAATTCTCTACCCAACCCGTGCAGTCGATGAACTTTACGCAATCCCCACCTTCTCTCGTGCATTGTGTGTCAGTTACCTTAGCTTTCACTGTTAAACCTATGACAAATAAACAAATGCTATTACAGTGGTCTTTTAATAATATTAACTCGATTCAATGTCTTATAAATCCATTACACATTTAAGTTACGATAAGCCGAAGCTGATTCTAAAACGAAAATAAACCCTGAAAGTTTTAAGGTTGAAGAATTTACCATTTATTAGCACCACAAGTACGAGGATCGTTTGTGTCGAAGCCATGTCCTGAGTCTTTGTAAACTTTCTACAGCTACTCATATATAAGAGATTACCTTTTAATCATGATATATTTCATGTTCAAATACTCCAATAAATATCCACAATCTCATTTTAAACTCCGTTCTAAACAAATTGTTGTTCAGAGATTAAAGTCTTAGTCCAGCGAACCCGCTTCAAAGGGAAAATTATCAGTAATTTAAGTGTAGCAGTAGTTTACTGCATCGTTTTATTCGTGGTAACTCCTTAGACACTTAGGAAGTGCAAAACTTATTTCACGGTTTTATAGTATAATACATTTTCAGTAGAGTTTTATAATTATATAATACTAAGATAATCTGTTTTGTAGCGGTGCGACAGAGGCCTGCGTACAAGTACGTTGTAGTGCGTAATATACCAATTCAAGTCGCTTGCCACTGTTGTTCTTAAGCCAAGGAGTTGTTTCCCTTACACAATCATCGCCATTTGTGTCAATCTGACAGTGACTGAAATCCTACAAAAATATGAAAGAAAAAACAGTTGTTGTTACAGGTAATTATGTTGTTGTTAGTGAAATCCAATTTATCGAAGTGTACAATGTTTTATGATCTATGTGTTGTACTTTCGTTTTTGACTGTGATTCTGCGAACCGCACAATTCTGTGTCAGTCAAAGGCTGCATAATTTACTGTCGTTAAAATCTACTTTCGTTTTTTACTTTTTTGCTTGCCATTCATAGGTTCTTTGGAGATGGACCCTGTTTTTCTACATTTTTATGAGCTGACCCTGTTTTAATCAATATCAATATATTAGGGTCTAAAATGGAAATAGGAAAAACATGGTCCATTTCCAAGGCAACGGTAGACCTATATAAAAACAGGAATGTTGAACTAACGGGATTAGAAATGATAGCGATAGTCAATAAAATATTGAAATATGTATGTCGTGCTATTGATTTTCTTACGATGGTTTACCTGTACAAACGCCCTAGTCAAGTTAACCGAGCGCAAAGCGCAGATAGTCAGAAATCGAAGTACCCCAGCCCTACAATTTAATTGATAGCGTCAACAATAATTTGTCCATTTTCTTCAAATTTTCATTAAATAATCAAGAACTGTTTCTTCTTTTTAGTGATACAAACATTTATTTGGAAAACCGACATTAAATATGAAAAGTTTCGAGTTAAACACGGACAACCTTCTGTTTTTTTTTTCAGTTTTGAAATGTCGCAGAGAATATTTTTCACATACCCATGTCTTACATTTTAATTCGTAACTTGAACAGTTTACCGATTTTATTGGGTTTTTTTAAACGAAAAACAAAAACTGTTCGTACTAGCTCCTCATATATATTTTTAACAAAATAAAGGCAGGAGGAAATATATCGAGTTAAATACAGACATCGCGCCCTTGTGGCGATTTCGCCGATCAATATATATCTGCTTTTTGTTGTTGTTAACTTTCAACAGGTCTTTGAAATAACCTTTGATAACTGTTCTGGTTTTATCAACAGGTCTTTGAAAATCCTTCTAATAAATTAAACAACATCCTTTCTTGACAATTTAATATATTTATTTTCAGCCAAGAAAATGACATACAATTTTCATCAAATGGAAATAACTAATATATTAAACAAATGTAAAACAATCTCTTGACAAAAACATCAATTCATAATCAAAAATGATTAATGTAGATCCAGACGATAACAACCGGTAACTTTTCTTGCGTGGCATTTTGTTCACAGACCTGAAAATAATAAACAGATTGTCAAGATTCATTTTATACATGTAGATTTCTGGCCTCACCCAAGTTTCGGATGCCATTGCAATAATGACCTAAATTACCTTATTTCAATTCAGTAATCTAGCGTTAATTGATGTCCAACACATGTGAAATTAGTATGTACCTCGTCATCGACAATCACTTTATTGAATTCGACCACTCACAATGCAAATGCACAGTTTACTTTTGAGGAGAAGCCGAACATACAACGACCATTAATTGTACGCTCGGCGCCATTGCAATAATGACCTAAATATGCCTTATTTCAATTCAGTAATCTAGCGTTAATTGATGTCTAACACATGTGAAATTAGTATGTACCTCTTCAGGGAGAATCACTTTATTGAATTCAAACACCCTCAATGCAAATGCACAGTTTGCTTTTGAGGAGAAGCCGAACATACAACGACCATTAATTGTACGCTCGGCGCCATTTGCAAATTTAAGGCGAATTTGTGAACTGGAAATTGCGGTCAAGGATTCGAAAACTGACTTTAATATTATGATGGACCTCATCAACAGACTGTGTCTGACAAGATTGTTTGTTCATTTGAGCGCTATTACCTCTATTTGTTGTTAGGTTCCTGCATTCATTGGCAGAACTCGGCTCGTTGATGAACAAATTAACAAAAAAGGTGTGACAAATAAATATTAAAATAACCATTAAGTACGCATAATTATGGGAAACTCAGTAAAAATAAGAAATAGTGACACCTACCTTATATATTAAACAACATTTTATGGCTAATTTTTAACTAGCAACGAAGATTCCGACAGATTTTTAACCAACGTTTTTTCCACTGGCTTCCATGAAAAACAAAATGGCAGACAGAAGGGGGCGCACATAATCAATAAATTCAGGGGTGACTAATCCCGGTAGTTCTAGAATCCTGATAAAAAGGATAGGCAACTTCTCTCAGTTCTGATAAGAGAGGTACAATACTCAGCACCATGGTCTTTGTTGTAATCTATTAAACACTTAATTACCTAACAAGTATGATAATCAATTTATCCCTGTCTCCCAGACAACATGCCTACAAGTCATAATCGTTTACAATTGTTGTGTCCCCACAAAGTGGGAGGCATATAGAGTTGCACTCGTCCGTCCGTACGTCCTCAAATCTTGTGGCATCAACTCCTCCTAAACTATGAGGAGGATTTTTATCAAACTTGCACAGATGATCAAGCAGGATGTGTAGAGGATTGTAAAGAAAGGATTTTTCCTGCGACCATTTTGACAAAAGTTATGGCCCTTTGTTAATTTCACAATTTCAATCTTGTGGCATCAACTCCTCCTAAACTATAAGGCGGATTTCTTTCAAACTTGCACAGATGTTCAAGCAGGATGTGTAGATGATCGTAAAGAAAGGATTTTTTCCTGCAACCATTTTTACCAGAGTTATGGCCCTTTGTTAGAAAAAATAATGTTGCAGCAGTGGGGGCATCAGTGTCCGAGGACACATTCTAGTTAGGCAATAACATAGAAATATAGAACATGGAGTCATTGTTGGAGAATAACATCTAGAAATGTAGATTATGGAGTCTCACTATGGAACAGTGAAAAGGTACATTTCTATTCATTTGAATATTATGGTTCTGTTTAGCCATTCAAATATGTTCAATCCAAAGACCTATATATTACACAGATTCGCATCTCTCTATAACTGATATAGTAAATCATGTTGTGATACGTTGACTGGACGAGAATCTTGTCACGTGACAAAGCGTTATTTTCACTTTATATAATCTGCCATCTTCTAGCCGATTCGATAGGCGGTAATTACGTGTTGACTGGATTTCAATCATGTTTACATCACTTTAAATCAATCTTCATGTTATAATGTTATTTTGATATACTTCTTAAACACATTGATTAAACTATCTCATCTTTTTAATGCCCTTGTAAGATATGATATGATCAGTATTTCACATTGTATGTTTGCTTTCCGCTGGCCAATGCATTTTGAACGGTATTGTACATGTTTAGTCATAGTGATTTGTTTGGTGATTTTGATTGTTATATCACATAAATAAATAGTAAACCTTAGTTTTTATGATGAAGAATGTGCATCTTTCTTTAAACCAATGCAAGTCAAATTTGTATTAAACATTCATTAAAAAAGTTTTAATGATGGACAAAAATGATGAAGGCTTTCAGTATCAAAGATGGCGATCATGTGATTCGCGATAATGCAGGCCGCATGGTTATGTGAGAAAATGCGATGATGCATATTTGTTTATCTATATAGGTCTTTGTTCAATCATTTGCCAAAATGTTATTTGCTAAATATCTTTAAAGAGGTAAAATCAAGATTTTCAATATTGAAATATGTGTGAAAGAAGAAAATAATCAAGATCATTATTTCATAATAAACAGATAACAGACAATAATATAAAACAAGATATTTTATTTTCTCAAAGTCTGTAGTACCTGTATTGTACTCATTTTTTTTTAATTACATAAGATAAGCAGGTGATTGTGGGATAGAAATGGTAACCTTTAGTATCTGAATGGAAAACAATAACTTTATCTCATAAGAAAACATTTTTATTTGTCAGTAAAATGCCATTTTTGTGGATTTCATAAATTTGTGATTTTTAATTTTTCTTTAATGGTATTTACATTCTAAATGTATTTTGTATTTCATTGATGCATCAGAATCCACATAAATTTATTTCACCTCCAAGTTCCCTTTCACAGCACCTATGCAATGATTTCAGGTTTTGGGCCGTTTGGTGAGCATTCTGTGAATGCTAGTTGGGAGTGTGTCAAACTACTGAAGGAACAGGGGCTAAGGGATGGTGTAGAGATATACATTGAAGAGATACCAGTGGAGTACAAGACAGTTAAGACAAAGGTCCCTCACTTGTGGGAGACACATAAACCAGATGTACGGTGATTTTGTTGAGAGTAAACTTCAAACTTGTTCAGTGTACAATTCATTGTGATTTAAGTTCCTTCAGTTTAAATTAGTCAAACTTAATATTAATCAGTTACAACTTCCTGTACTCATTGATCATCATGACATGAAAATACAGTAAAATGTCAACCCTGATTGAAGCCCGGGAGTCTGCCCATAGACCACTGTTGCTCTTAAACTAACATAAATAGCTTGTGAAGTGTTATAAAGACAGTCACTGGCGATAGTACATGTATAACCAGTGATTTCCAAACAAGGATATTACATGAAAACATACATTGATCACGTAATGGTGATTATGTATAAAAAGTAATATGGTATTCTTTCTTTTATATCTAAGTCTTTTATTGCTTATGTTTTACCCTTTTTAAGAACTGATGGCACATGTATATTCAAATATGAATAATATAATAATAATATATACAATGTAAATCATTGGTTTATTTAAAGAAGAAGGATTTTGATTTTGTTGTTTTTGTTTCCATGGTAACAGTTAGTGGTGCACTTGGGTGTGTCAGGCCTTGCCACAGAGATAACACTGGAACAACAAGCTCACAACAATGGATATGATAGAAAAGATGTCAAGGTAAATGCCGGATCTTTGTAAACATCACTGTCAGTTTAACTGTTTACTTCATGTGATATAGCGCCTTTCCTCCATAGATACGCCTTCATTGTGTGGGCAGACCGTGTAGATCCAGATCAGCCAGTATGTCCATGCCATCTGATCAGGATCTGCATTGTTGGCTTTTTGATTCATTAGTTTACTTCTGACCAGTATTGAACAGTGCAGATCCAGATCTGGATCTACACAGTTTGTACATGCAATAAAATGTGTATATAAATATGGATAAAAGGGATAACCTTTTACTTCATGGGATATAGCTGATATCCAATGCCAGCTGATCAGGATCTTTACTGTTCACTTTTAGATACATTAGATTATTTCTGATCAAGAATCAAACAGCATGAATCGACTATCCAAATCAGACAGCACATATATGACATGTGAGAGATGTCATCGGGTCCAGCCTCAGTTTGAAATGTTATCACATTTGAAATCTTTTACATGTACCTTCAGAGCTTCTTCACTGAAAGTTCAAAATATATAATTATTTAATGAGCTTGGTCTTGCACGCAGCATTACTCTTTTTATAATAAGAAATGCTTTCCTTTTTAGTTCTACTGTCACATAACTTTATTTTTATTTAATTTCTCCACAATCATTTCGGAATGTTGTATTCCATACTCCATAGTGTTAGCTTTTGAATGGCCCATAACTTTTTATTTTTTTTATTACTCCACTTGATACTTTCTAAAATGCCCATGATTTACCTCATATTTCCTTTCCAGCATTTGCCTAATTTTAAAGGGAAGCTTAATTATGTTTTAGTTGAAAATGTACTAAGAAAAGAGTTGTATCATCAGCATTCTAATTTTCAGACCTAATGGTACATGTATATTGGTAGTTATAAAAAAAATGACCTACCAACCCTAATTTTTTGGAGGACTGTGACCAGAAACATTAGTATTATTATTTTCGGCCATATCAAATTTTTGTAGATTTTTAATTATTTCCTTAATGTATAGAAATATGTAAAGTTTTTGTTTTAAATGGTGTAACTTTGACTTTATACTTCTGAACATTGCCTGTTTAATGCTTTGAAAGATCTCCAAAAAGTTGATGAAAGTATGTGTTTACTCATAGCATATAAACTGCTTCCAATAGAGTTAAGTGTCTGTGTAAGCTCTAGTCCTGTTGTTGATGTTTTACAGAACTGTTCAGCAGATGCTCTATGTTGTGTGCCGGGAGCTGAGGATTGTATTGTGACGGGACTTGACATGCAGCTTGTCTGTGATCATGTGAACCAGTCAGGAACCAAGGCTAAGGCTGTGATATCAAAAGATGCTGGAAGGTATTTTATCTTCTTCTGTTATGGTTCTTAACCCTTTTCAACATATATACAGATCAAATAACATGTTTGAACAGTGTAGATCCAGATCACCTTGCAAATCCAGGTCAAAGAAAGTTGACCCTTTCCTCCATATTAGTGGCATAGGTGAACATGCCAACTGATCAATCTACCATGTACTTTTAGATTCATGGCTCATGTAAACTGGCTGATCTGGATCTACACTGGTTGCACATACGTTGAATGTATATATATGGAGTAAAGGTTTAAGAGCTAAACAACATTGTAGTCCTAGATCAGCTTGCGTAGTGTGATCAGTGTCTACACTGTTCACTTTTCAGTTAAGTATTTAATAAAATCAGTAACTCAGTCTACATGTCTACGGACATTAAATAGACAGGCTCATATTGGTAGATGGTCGAGTCCATTAACTTTTTCCTTCATATATACATCTTTATTGCGAACAGTTTAGATCAAGATCAGCCAGCACATCCCTGTTGTCTGATCAGGATCTTTACTATTTGCTTTTTGAGTTATAAGGGAAAAAATCAACAAGTGCAGATCCTGTTCTGGATCTACACTGGTTGCACATGCAATAAAATGCATATATATATATAAGGGTTAAATTGATTAAGCAGGTCAAGACTTAATTAGGCTGTGTCATGGGAAAAGGTACCTTTGGGACAAATGATGCAAACATTGAAATAAAGTTATAAAGTTGAGCAGACAACATTAATTATTATGTGATTTGCGGTAAAAATACCATTATTGTTGTCATGTTTAACAAAATAACTTTCTAGTTATGAGAAAATAATTGGCAATAGTAGATTCTTTCCAAATATAGTAAAAAAATAAATGTCAAAAAACAAGACACGTTTTCTTGTGACATGATCATTTATGTTACCAAGTATATTTACAGGTATTTGTGTGACTTTTCTTACTTTACGTCTCTGCACATCAACAAGAACAGGGCGGCCTTCATCCATGTGCCCCCACTAAACAATCCACACACCCTACAAGAACTGGTAGATGCCCTCAAAGTGGCCATCCTAAGTATGTTGGATCAAGTTGAAACCTTGTCTTGATGCATATTTGTTGAGAAGTCTGATATTATTGTTGCTGTATGTCTTTGATTTATTTATAGTAATTTACACAGAACTTAACCCTTTGTTCAATATATTTATCATTTTTTTCAAACAGGATTTGCACTGTTCCCATTTTGGTCAGAAATGACCTAAACAATCAAAAAGCGAACAGTGCAGATTCTGATCAGATGGCACAGATGTGTCAGCTGATCTGGATCTACAGCGTTTGCCCATGCCATAAAGTTGTGTATATAGAGGAAAGGGTTCAGTAAGTGATAGAATTTTGAATGAAATATCATTATTGTAACTTTTTGCACATTAAAACTGACTTCCACAATGTTTGTGGAGTATATTTATCATTTTTTTCAAATGGGCAAACAGGATCTGCACTGTTCCCAATGTTTGAGGATGATATAGGAGACATCGTCTGGTTGGTGGGTCAGTTGGTCTGTTGCAAACCGTTTGATAAATACAAAATTCTTTTACAGTTTTAAAGATATTGACTTAAAACTTTAAACATATGTTCGGCATGAATTGTATGCATGCCATCTATTTCATTTCGATCAGTCCAGTTTTTTGGGAGAAGAGTATGTTTCTTTGGAGCGACAAGCATAATTTTAGAGAATCTTGTGATACAAACTACTTCTACAGTTTCGAAAAAATTGAAAAGAAACTACACGTTTTAGCATGCAAAGTAGATGTGCACGACATATTTTACATGTGGATTTGTCTGTGTTTTTCATGTAAATCAATCTGTTATGTTTTAGAGGGGAGCAGGAGATGATACATGCAGAATGCACCCCCTCACTCTTAATCCACTAATGAGTTCAGATTATTTAAGACTTCAGTTCAAAACCATCTGTTTGGTATCATTTGTGAACATTTCTGAATCTGTGATATTTATTTATTATCGATATGTTTTGATAACTGAACTTTAGCCTTAACAAACTGTTATGTTATTGTCAAAAAACTCCTGAGGCCATGTTTATAAATGCACTTATACTGAAATACGTGATAATAAAATAAAATCATGTTTATAAATAATGTTTGTTTTTTGTTTCATTTGGTTATGAAACTGAAAATTAATTATATTTTAATTTGAAATTATTGTAATGAAATATTTTTTTCCAGTGAATTATTGAGTTTTCTCAGTGAAATAATATTAGCATTTTCACAATTTTGACTGTGCAATACAATTTTTTTGGCCGAACTGCTTTTGTATGCTTACTTCCCTTTTCCCAATTTTTCTGTTTTCTTTTACAAGAAAAAATAAAATTAAAGAAAATTTGTTAGTTTCAATGAAATATATCAATCACTTATGAAAACCAAAAACTGATTATTTTCACTCTTACAACACAAGTAAAACTATCAGTTTCTGGTATTTACTCATAAAATAAATAGAATTTTCACAGAAACAAACGAATATTCTCTATGTGACGATATTAATACATGTATAAAAGTAATGAAATAAAAATTGTTTCATCGTTGTGGTTACCAACGTGGTATACTTTGTACACTTGCGACTGAAAGTTCACCTATTCTTTACATTGTGATTATTAGTGTTTTATCTTAATATCTGATGTGAATTTCTTTCTTTTTTAAATAAAAATGAACAACAGAATAATGAGTTGTTAATATATATGTATTCGCTTTACAGAAAACCATTATATGGACAAGACGTTTAACCCTTCACGCCATATATATGCATTTATCATGTGTGACCAGTGTAGATCCAGATCCATGTTGTCTGATCTGGATCTACACTGTTAGGCCACACATTAAATGTTAATTTATTAAGTAAAGGGTTAAAGCTAGCGAAGAATCAAGAATATTTTTGACCTTATATTTCTCTGTATGCCAGTTCTCCACTTATATTTCTTTTTATGAAGCTGATTAGTGATTTAAAATATAGACAAAAGTTTTAACAATTGTGTGTTTCCAGGGTTTATATATATTATAATTTGAAATTATAACTAAAGCATTTTATAAAAATTGAGTGGGATGATGTTAGTGACAGCTACAGTAATCCACTATTTCAATGTTCCTCGTTACAGTTATGCACAATTTTCCACCCCAAAATAAAGGCCCCTTACTCAGACCAGATATTCCCAGTCTTAATAGCCGGTGTTTCACTTCATGTGATAATTGTGAAAAATCATTTTTACCAAACAACAACCATCAATATCTGCAGTCAGAATTTAGAGTGACAGTAAGGATTGAACAGTTATTCAAGGTAAGGACCTTCTTAATACACAACTAAAGCATTTCCAATATATATACTTTCTAAAAGGGTCATAACTCAGGAATGAATACACCAATTTAGATGGTTATTAGATTGGCCATGATAGTATGCTCATAAACATTCTAACAAAGTTTTGTGAGGATTGTATAAGTAATATTCAAGAAATAGGCCATCTCTCCATAACATGTTGACATACCCTCCATTTTAAACTTGCATATATAATTATTAAGACATTACAAGCACCTCAAGTACATTGAAGATTGTAAATGTCTTTCATGAAAAAGATATTTTCTTTACTTCTGTTAGAAAAAAAAATTTGTATTACTTTATTATATTTTAACTATTAAAATTATCAGTTTCAAATACTTGAATGAAGGTGTCTTTGCAAGTCCAAAGGGAAACACTCTACGAGTTAAGAATAATAATCTTTATTGGAATCTCACAATCATACATGGATATACTGCCCGAGTAGTTATCTTTAACACACACCTGGAGTTTTAAAAAAAATTCCTGTCTGTATTTACCCTAAAGTGTTGTAATGAGCACCCATCATTTCTCATTATTTAAACTTACCTCCCCTGTATTGTCCGAAGCCAGAATAGCAGATCAAATTATTATGTTATAATCAAATGGACAAGTATACATGTTCTACCTTTATTATCATCTGAACCATAACACCAATACTTGCTTTCAAATTAGCCGAAAATTCTGACTAAGGTAAATGAATTTTCATGCTTGTTAAGACAAAAGGTTATGTGGACTGCAGACTTCCATATAACATGTTTACACTCACCAGTACAAGTCCTGGAATGACTTGCATTACTTTTCGAACACCCCTTGTATATTTGTTTTTAACAAAAAATCTTTTTCGTTAATGCATGATGCCAGTTTCTACTAATAACAAAAGCAAAACTGCAATTCTAAATGTTTTTATTTTAAACCAAATCTTAAACATCCAGATTATATACAACCAGTGGCTTGTTTAAGATTAGTATCCATGTATAGTAAATGATAATCTGTTTTTCGAAAGTGTAAAATGTTGATGTAGTTTTATTAATTTTAATTTTCCTAGCTCAGCTGTTGAACAGTGAGGTAGTGGGTTCAAGACTTGACTAGTTTGGCACGTTGGTGAGGTTTTCATGAAGAAAGTCAAAAATGGCTAACAGACATGTTTACTGAATTAACATGTTGTTAAAGTGAATAGCATCACACTATTTTATACAGCCCTTGACTCCATAGATAATCACCTAAGTCTTGGGTCAGTTAAAATAATTACAACTAAAGTATTTTGTGTCCAAAAATTTAGAAACAAAAAAAAGATACTGTGTTTGAAAGTGTCACTAAACATTAATCTGAAAAATAGCAAAATGAATCATAAAAGTGTCCAAAATATATGGAGGCAACAATAATTAATTTCAAGTAAAACAATAGTGTCTCAATATTATCAAAGACTTGGTTCGAACATTAAAAAAAAAATTACTAATATTTTACTTACTTTCTACATGCTGAATCTATTATATATAAATCAAGTTTTTAAACATATTTCTGTTCCATGCATGCTAAAAAACTTTTGCATTTTCTGGTAGGAACCTAATTTCATTCCTAACTAAACATAACACACAAGTTCTAGAGCTTTACTTTAGAACAGTGTATAAAGCAAATCTAGGGATGTTTAAGCAGAAATCTTTAGACATTTTGAACAAACCCCATTTAGGAAGATCAATTTATTACTACCTTTAGCATGGATGTAGATAATAAAAAAGTTTTACTCCATCAGGAACTACTTCCAAATCATTACACTTCAAGAAGTAATCCAGAAGCAAACCATCAAATTAATCCATGGGCAAACATAGTAGATCCATGCATGCCACCTGATCAAGATCTATACTGTTCAAATTTCAATTCATTGGGTTATTTCAGACCAAGACGCAACCAGAGTAGATCCACATTATGACAGCACAAATATGTCAGCTTGCTTGGATCTACCATGGCTGCACAGGTGATAAATCCATATACATGGAGCAGAAGTAAACAAAGTGGTGGAAGACTTTTACTGGCCTTGAAAACAGCTCATAAATGAAATGATATTGTGGACGTACAACTTTTAAATTCTGATTTTGTGTAAATTGGCAAAGCTTCAGTAAAATTAAGCTACTTCATCAAAAAAGCATCTTGTACCTCATAAATTAGCAAAGTTATTAGCAACAATTAATATGTGAAAAGCATATTTAGAACATCAATGCATTTTCTGGTTTATTACATTTGCAATGAGATCAAATGAACCTTTTGTTCTACTGATCATAAACAAAAATAAAAGCTGTACTACAGAACTGCATGACATTAACTAAGAAATGTAAACCTACAATTCTGCACTGCATTAGAAATACTCTGTGTGTTTGCCTTGTATAAAATTGGTATTAACCCTTTACTTCATAAATACACCTTTTAATGAATGTGCAACCAATGTAGATCCAGTTTTATTGGCACATTTCTGCCATCTGATCTGGATTTACACTGTCAATGCAATATAAGATGTGTTTATTGATTAAAGGGTTAATAAATGGTTACTGTATCAAACATACTGCTATTTTATGGCACATAAGTTTAGAAAACATGTATTTTTTCTTCAGAGATCTTTAGACATCATCAACACCCACTCAACCAGAGATTGGACAAGTCTTGGGCTATGATGTTGCACTATTAAGAATAGAAATTGTAAATTACTCTGCTACTTTATAAAAACTGATTTTGGAAATACCAATCTAATTACTAACAAAATAAAAGTAAAATTGACAAACTGTAAGCAAGAAATAGTATCTTTCTAATAAGTTTGAAGTTTATTGATGTCCGATAGCAACAGTTACTATTATTTGGTTTTAACTCTGCAGTGTTGATCATACATGTATCTCCCCAAAACAGTTCCCACTAGAAGAAATTCTCATCCCAATCCCACACATGTGAAACATACTTATATTAAAGTAATGACAACACATTTATATATTCTTTAATGAATGTAAATGTACATGTACTCTGTACATTAAAATAAAAATGAAATCGTCAAGATAAAAAACATGAGGATAGTTCCAATTACCATGTTTTGCACCAAAAGTTTACCCCTTCCTCCATATATACGCATTTTTACGCATGTGCAACCAGTGTAGATTCAGATCAGCCAGCACATCCGTGCCATCTGATCAGGATCTGCACTGGTGGCGTTTTGGTCAGAAATAACCTAAGAAATAAAAAAGCAAACAGTTTAGATCCTGATCAGATGGCATGGATGTGCTGGCTGATAAGGATCTAAACTGTTCGCCTATGCAATAAAGGTGTATTTATGGAGGAAAGGGTTAAGTAATGTTAAGCGAAGTATAAACATTTCAACTTGTCATCAACACACATGCGTAGAATCATGTTGCTGCACAAATCACTAACCACAAATATTGATAAAGTTAATGAATATGCTTAACAAAGTTAGTGTCTTTTATGCATAAAAGTCACCCAGCAGCTGTTGATAGTTTCACTTTATGGTTTTATTTGGCAGCGTGTTTCTTGTACAAGTCAATGACATCCTGAACGTCTTCCTTAGAGCCCATGTAGACAGGTGACCTCTCGTGGATTTTGGTGGGTTGGAGGTCGAGTATGCGCTCAGTACCCGTGGTTGCCAAGCCGCCAGCTTTTTCTACCAGATACGCCATTGGGTTGCATTCGTACAGTAGTCGCAGCTGAAATTGTATTAAAAGGGTTAAGTACTTCAGACATAGTAAAGAGCCAGTGAAGACCACCCTGATAATAAGACAACTATTTCAATGTCCCATGTCACAGTTTTGCACTATTTTTCACCCCAAAATTAAGTCCACTCCAATTTAAAGACCATTTTAGTTCAGATGTGGTCTTAATAGAGAGTGAGGTTTCACTGTAATCTGATAAATCTTTTCACACAATTTTTTCGAAACTGCTTTTAAGTTAAATCAGACAAATCTTTTAATGAAAAACTAACTGAAATGTTTGTGCTGATAGGTATATATGTATATAACTAGGAAAGCAGTGCTGAATAAATAATATACAGAAGCCAGAAAAAGTGACTATAATCTGTATACACACTACTGCTGACAAAGTAGAAAATGTATTGACGTACCCCGGCATTAATGGATTTCAACAGAGCGAACGAGTGTAATCATGATTGTAATAATTATATCAGAATAGAATATACATACACATCCACTGTAACCCTTTCCTTGATATACATTCATTTTTACCCGTGTGCAACCAGTGTAGATCCAGATCAGCCAGCACATCCGTGCCGTCTGATCAGGATCTTCTCAGTCTGATTGCATCTTAGTCTGAAATAACCTAATTTATCAAATAGCGAACAGTTTAGATCCTGATCAGACAGCACGGATGTGCTGGCTGATCTGGATCTAAACTAGTCTCCCTAGCAATAAAGGTGTATCTATACAGGAAAGGGTTAAAGCTTTCTGTTCTCATTCCTGTTATTCTTGTTCCTATTGTTTGATGCAGACAAACAACTAACGTTTTACTTCATGAATAGGGCTTACATCCCGTGTGAAACCAGTGTAGATCCAGATACATGTAAGTCTGCACATCCATGCAGTCTAATTAGAATATACACTGTTTACTTTCAGAAATAACCTCGTAAATTTAGGAGTAGAGTAAATCCTGATCAGACTGCACCAATGTGCAGGCTAAGTTGGATCTACACTTGTTGCAGATCAGATATATACACCATATCCAGGGTGTAACAGGCTTATGTATCATACATTTAAATGAAAACAGTTAGTAACTTAAAGCAGACAGTTAATTATGAATCTGAATTCTTAAACCAGTTCTGATTTGGAGAATTTCATACCGGATTTATCCGCAGAGTACCCAGTAATTTCAATGTTAAGATGGTAACAATCGTGGTACTTGTAAGAGGCAACATCTTATCCTCAGTTACTTATACTTAAACAAAAACAACAAAACACACACTGCAAAACAAAATTAATACAAAATGCCAGACCTTAGTTAAAAAGATGAAAAATGAATGGTTATAAATGACGTAACTGACATCTCAATACAAAACTGCTTAGTAAGTCTCTCTTTTAGAAAACCCTCTTGCACATGCTGAACCCATGCTAAGCAAGATATTCTTTACCACTCTTGACGTTACACTGGTAAACATGTAGGCAAAATTCACAATATCTCTGAATTTCAACAATCTCCAGATTTGCGTGTCCTTGATGAATGGAAGACTAGTACTCAAGACATTACATACACTATCTTATTTCCCTGAGATTTTATCTATTCCTGTTAATTTTAAGGCCATGATGTTGGTTCTTAAAAACTGATTTTCTAGCCCATGCTATAATTTTGCTTTTAAATTATCATTTCATATTGAACAGGTTGTTGAGTGCCTAAATATTCCATACTTTTTGATTGTTCACCAAATAAAACTTTTGATGTTTAAAAATAAGTAAAACCAACAAATGTTTGTTAGTGTATATATTAAATTAGAGTCAAATTATTTCTGTAGAGCTTTTTATCAGCTCTGCTGAACATTAAAACATTGATTCCAATAATTCTGCATAAATCTATCAATAACTTAATGAAAAAGTATCATTAAATTAACATTAAATTTATTTTTATGTGAAACAATATCGGTGCAGAGATTGTACCTTGCCCTTGGGTGCGTCCGAGGTGCCCGGATAAGCGAAGATCCCTCCGTATAATATTGTCCTGTGTACATCTGCAACCATCGAGCCTATGTAACGGGCACCGTAAGGCTTTCCTGACTGAAACACACTTGGGGAGCTATATCTAGTATAACAAGGTTCTAGAAAATGTCCATGCCTGAATCCATGGTTCCAGCCGGGGTCCATCATGTGACAGTCCAGCGTTCCACCACATTGGCATAAGGGCGCGATCAATGGCGAGATAGTTTATGACAACAATTCTTCCAAACAGTCAAACACTTTCTTACCCACAATCTAGAATTTACATTTCATTCAAAGTCTTAATCAAATTTGAAGAATCATTCAACAAAATTACTCATGGAAGATAACTTTTCATGCATACCTTTAATTGTTTGAAACCCTTTTTTATTATAAAAACACATTTTGCACTGAAATCTGGATGTATAGTCAGTGTCATATTAATGACAGCATATCTTTGAATTATTGTATGAAACAAGCACCAGAACTGTTTTTTTTTAATTTTTATAAGGAGTGGCAAGACTTTCTTAGCCTGGTAAAAGGCACAGAAAGCTTATTCTTTATGCAAGAAATGTTATAATTGACTCTGTCAATACTAAATCGCCATTGACCTAGCTTTGCAGGTGAGATAGTACAAGCAAGTACTACCACTACTGCGTCTGGGTTAGTCTGAAGTGATCTTAATACATGTACAGTAAAATCTTTTTTTTTCATGAGTATTTTCCGATACACCTTGTAACCCATGGAAGACCATTTAGATCCAGATGCTGAGTCTGATTAGGGTCTACTCCGTTCACTTCTTGGTCAGAATCTACCCAACAATAGTGTAGATCCTGATCAGAATGCATGGATGTGGAACAACATTGGTTGCAATGAGAGTGTAAATCTGGTTTAGACTGCAAGGATATTCAGGCTGATCTGGATCCGAACTAGTTGTACATGGGTAATAACTGTATTACATAGCGAAAATGGTTAAACTTTGTGGTTTTTTATGTAAAAGATAATACTGTTGGTATATTATTTCATCGATTTCGATAATTTTGGATCAGGTAAGACCATTCTGTTTTTGGATTTGTTACATGTCATCCAAAAACACACAAAATTAATACCCATGAATAAACATGATTTTGAAGTATACAACATACATGCAAACATCATAAGTTGTGAATACCTTTCCATCGGGGGAATCAGTTGTACCTGGGTACATGAAGATACCACCGTACAAAATGGTTCTGTGAATATCAGAAACCATTGAACCAACATATCGAGATGCATACGGCTTCCCGGACTGAAACGCACATCAAAGCCAAAGCAAACACATCAAGCCAAATAACACATTTTGTTGTGTATGATTAATCAGGCTATATTGTTTGATTTACTATGAATATACTTATTTACTGTAATGGGCTCACCTTTTTATCAATTCTGCCAATCCATTAGTTGTTCATATATGTGTTTTACAGCTGTTTATTAAATGAATTTCTTCCTAACTGATTAGCAAAGAGTAAGATCCAGATCAAATCGGATGGCTTGGTAGACTGACAGTCACATGGGTCTACAATCGTCATAAATAATAATAAAATTCCTTAAATCAACCCTACACACATACAGACTGGCTTAAACTGAACGAAGGCAAGCCCATTATATAAACTCTTCACTCCATACAAACAGGTTGATCACAAAGGCAAACACAGTAGATCCAGATCAACCAGCTTATCCAGGCAAACACAGTAGATCCAGATCAACCAGCTTATCCAGGCAAACACAGTAGATCCAGATCAACCAGCTTATCCTGGCAAACACAGTAGATCCAGATCAACCAGCTTATCCTGGCAAACACAGTAGATCCAGATCAACCAGCTTATCCTGGCAAACACAGTAGATCCAGATCAACCACTAGATCCAGATCAACCAGCTTATCCATGCAATCTAGGATCTACATTGTTTACCACTTGGTCAGAAAAAAAATGTACTGAATCAAATGGCAACTGTGTAGATCCTGATCAGTTAATGGATGTGTCCTACATGGCTGATCAAGACCTACAGTTCATCCATGGATTTCAGCCAGTTCCATTGGAGTAAAAGGTTAAATAAGTTAAAGTGAACTTTAAATTGAGTGTTGGATTTACAAGGTTGTTAGCATTATCATTTTAACAAGCATCTGGGCCGATGTCTTGTCAAGAAAGAGGTTTTCATTTTCCTGATCAATAAAATATATATTATATCAAGGAAGATGGAACTTTCATCTGAAAAAGAGAATTTTTCAAACTGTTAGCTGAAAAAGAAATCAAACTATTGTAACCTTAGATATACCCTTTATTAGAAGGATAAAGCTTATATCCCATGAGTGAACAGTGTACATTCAGATTACCCTGCAAATCCATGCAGTCCTATCAGAATGTAAAACTATGAGCAATCAGAAATCACCTAATAAATCTAAAAGCAAATACATGTAGTGTGGATCCTGATTAGACTGCACGGACGTGCAGCCCGATCTTGATCTACTCTGGTTGGACATGAGATAAAAGCAGTATCCCGCAAAGTAATGTGTAAAGTTAGAGATGACAGGATAAACACTGTGAATCCTAACTTGCAAAATGAAACAATTCAGAAGTTTACACCATTTGTTAATTTAAAAGAGTATTTACTCAATAAATTTTAACAATTTAATCTTCTTTGTATTAAAAAGATATAATCACATAATTTTTTAAGAAATGTGTACAAGCTGGCAAACGGCATTACACAGGCACCAGATAAAACAATTGGTAAGCCTCTTTTTCTAACCTTAACTCTTTCCTCCATAAATACGCATTTCAACGCATGTGTGGCCAGTGTAGATCCAGGATCTGCACTGGTCGCATTTTGGACAGAAATAACCTAACGAATAAAAAAGCAAACAGTGCTGATCCTGATCAGGCGTCATGGATGTACCCATTAAAGGTGTATATATGGAGGAAAGGCTTAAATCTAAACCTTTATCCTACATTTAAAACCCCAACCCTAAAGCAGACATTTAATTAGCTGAAAGTCAATAAAATATAAACAAACAATCAATGGTGGCGGACTAAACTCACCTCATAAATTAAAACTTCAAGAAAAAATCTGAAATATTATTAAAATAATTTTCAATAAACAAATGTTTCCAGAATTTCTATCTCATAGAATTTTACATGTAAAACTTACTTTTGGATACTTTTTGCTCTTGACATACTCTTTGGTTGGTTCATCCCACAGAGCCTCGTACCCTTCATTTAGCGAGTAAATCTTGCCTCTCTTTGGGATCTGCATGTTACGCTGTGTCAGCAGAAACTCTCCGATTGCCTGTGAATCAAAGATAATCATATCCTCCATAAATAGGGCATTTATCGCAATCATGTGCAACCAGTGTAGATCCAGCTCAGCCGGCACAGATTCTTGATCTACACTGGTCACTGCTTTGTCAGAAATAATAGATTATAAAAGCAAATAATGTAGATCTGGATCAGATGGCACTGTAAGCCCAAGATATAACAACCATATCCCATGAAGTAAATGGGAAGATATATGAATATAATTATGAAGCTGGAACACAATCAACTTATAACTTGTGACACCCAAAGCTTTTAAATTAAAACTTATTCTGTCTGAATTTCTTCTGAATTGTGTAACATTCAGTCAATAAATTGTAAAGACTTGGTTCTCTGTCATCTTTCTACAGAACTCACATCCGACAGAGTTGTCCTGATCTACCTGCCAATCTGTGCAATTGGTTCGCTTGCTCAAATAGTGTTTACTTTCTTATAATTTACATTTAAATAAATATACTTTTCTGAGAACTGACTATTGGTATGTCATACAGTATAATATATCTTAAATATTTTCAAATACCTACTACTTCATGTATTGTCTTTTTGTACTTAATCCCTGATAACATATTTTACAACATTTATTAACAAATCGGGCAAAATTACATCATTTATCAGAAACTTATGTAATTGCTGATGTTAACAATGTACCGTATTCTGCTGTGTATAACGCACACATTTTTACCTCCTGAAATGCACGCGGATCATGGGTGCGCGTTATACATCCGATAAAATTTTTCTTTCTTTTTTTTTTCACTTAAATTTTGCAGAAAAGCAAAGCGCACTGATCAGCAAGAACGTCAGAATTTGAGTACGAAATGAACCGTCCACAAACGAGGATGGTTCTCGGAATTACAGTAAAACTTTTTGAAGTTATTTAAAGAAACAAATAAAGTTTAAGAAAGATCTTACATAAGACATCAATTTGTTTTGCTAAACTAACTCCGAAATCGGCCGCCATTTATTGTTCAAATTTATACTGGAAGCGGAAGTACATTATTAAACAATCACAAATTCTGTTGTCATCTCGTTCAATAGAGTCTGGCAATGTGAAAAATCAAGTTTTAATAAAATAATTGGTTTTATTGTTTGCAATATATTCTATGAGTTATTACATGTTACAGAAACATCTTTCAATCTGGACTTGTTAAGAAATATTGAAGTTACTAACAATTAACCTCGAGCTTCAAAGGACCTTTTCATAATATTTTTCACGCCTCTCACCTTGTTTGAAGCACATGCAAACACGCCTATTGTTCAAAGATAATAAATGGAGCTTATTCCTGACAGGTGTGACAATATATAAGCTGATTGGCGTTAATTATAATGATTATTTTACTTATTTGCGACCATTTTTATTATGTCGGCGCCGATTTTGTTTTACTTCCTTATTTGTTTATTAGTGATTTTCTTTACTTTGTAATATTTTACTTCAGCACCAAATTTAATACTTCATATCGGCGCCGAATTTACTTATTCGCGCCAATTTTTCTTATGTTGGCGCCGATTTTGTATTACTATCTTATTTGTTTATAAATGGTTTTCTTTACTTTGTAATAATTCATTTCAACACAAATTCTTCAGATCGGCGCCGAACTTTCTTACGTTTGCGCTGATTTTTGATGCATGTTATACATCCGAAATCGGCTTTTCTGCCGAGTTTTTACCAAAATTATTGGTGCGTGTTATACATCAATGTGCGTTATGCACAACAGAATACTGTAGCTTAATGGGAGCTCTTCCGGACATTGATTCAGGCATTTTGGTTAAGTTGAAAAATCTCCAAACAGGGATTCTGACAATCAAATCTCATACTCTGAATGGTTTCCATACACAGAATCCAAATTATTATAGGCATACCGGATCCAGCATAAAGCTGTTGACACCCTCCCCAGTAGACAGTACGATCATTGTAGCACTACCGTACAGTGCATATCCTGCACACACTAGCTGGTTGCCTGGCAACAGCACATCACTCTCTTTCACATCACCTTGGGCTTCCTGTTAAAACAAAAATAATTGTGATTGTCAAAAAATAACTTTTATGACCTACTTTTTTCAAACTTTAAAGCACCTGAAGATCTGGGTGGGCTGTATAGCCTTTGTTACTTTTTATTGCTGTCCTGGATAGTTAAAGTTGTGTCAGTCAGAGCTGTTTCAATGACTGTCTACTGAGATTTATTATAATAAATTTCGCTCTGAATTTGTCACTGATATGAAGACATTCTGAAGCATTTTAAACTTAACGAAGCTTATTGCCTGTGGCTGACGTAGACCTGGATCTGCCTGTGCATCAACATAGTCTGACCATGATCTTCCCTGTTCAGCATGCAGTTATAGAAGCATTCTAATCAGTTTAGATCATGTTCAAAACAAGCAAATTCATAATTTGACAATGATCTATACTTACGATGTGAATAAGCATCATTTCTCAGTGTAACATATTGGCACTAATACAGGCAGTTCACAATGCAAGGTACATCTCTAGTCAATTAAACCAATAAGGCTAAGACTATAATAGTGTACTCACCCTCCTGTAAATACCAAATATGGTACCAATGGAGACCAGACAGTCTATGTTGGAGGACCCATCCAGGGGATCAAACACAACCATGTACTTTCCCTGAAACATAGGGCAGACCCTGCTAGTCAAGTATGGCTAGGCATCAATCACTCTCTTCTAGCATTTATTTCATCTTCTTACATTTGAACAATTAAACCTTTACTCCATTTATTTGCATGGACCTTCTAATCAGGATCTACTCTGTTAGCTTTTAAAATGATTAGGTTATTTCTAACCAATATGTGACCTGTGCAGATCCAGATCAGACTGCACAGATGTGCCAGCTGATGTGGATCTACCCTGGTCGCATACATGTCGTTGACTGAACTGAATGCAATACAGTTTCAACTGCATATGAGCAAGGGAGGGAGTTACAACTGTGTTGCACTTAAACCACAATGTATGCATTAAAAACATATATATTTGGTGTAAACGGTTGAGAGATAGTGCATGCCATGTTTCAAAGAATTGAAATACTTTTGAAGTGAATAAGTACTTTTCAAAACATTTTATGGCAAGGTAAGTCACATTTATCAGTTTATTAATATAAACCCAAGAAAATTAAATTGCTAAAACATATAATGATTTCATTCTGTACGGATACAGCTAATATCTCATGTGTGACCAGTGTAAATGCCATAACTGCAAGCAGATCTGTGCATTGTATCAGGATCTACACTCGTCACTTAAATTCATTAAAATATTAATAAACATGAAGCAAACAGTTTAGATCCAGATCAGATTGCATGGATGTGCAGTCTGATCTGGATTTCTACTTGAACTGAGGTATTAGCTGTATCCATGGATAAAGGGTTAGCTACTTTCAAATTGAAAGTATTAAAAACATGAGTCTGAGTCAGAATGACGGCATTCTTGACAAGTGGAAACATTGTAAAAATTAAGCGAAAAATTGACAAATGATTGTTTTGGTGGGGTATTCAGTTCAAGTAACATTTCTTGTAGTCTGTGAGAAATGAAGTTCGAAAAAATGTCAGTTTATCTAATGCAAGATCACATTATGGTACTTGTCCAACCAACTAGGGGTATGATAATGAAAAGTTGCACAAAGTTTTTCAAAGCTGAAGTACATATATTGAGTGGCATGATAGTAATGAGCGTACATGCTTACTAATTATCCTTAAAAAGTGTGTAATAGGCCTCAATTGTTTGGGTGGCAAAATTGTTTAAGTGAGCTAGAGTTTACAACTTTGCATACAAACTTGGAATATAATCGTGAGCAAGTGAACACAGCTTCAAAGCAAAAGTTTCATTAGTATGCAAGTTGTTTTTTTTTTGCATGTGAGTGAGGATGCATTTAAATGTAAGCCTTAATTGAATAATTCTGCAATGAAAATGGGAAGTAAATTAAGAAAAAAAAAGAAAGCAAATTTATGGTTTATGCATATTTATTTGGGGTAATGGTAAACAAGTTTGAAAGCTTAAAACACTTAAATGCGCATCACAGAATAACAAATTTAAGATGTAAAACTCGAGATCATGGTAGTTTCTTTAAATTGTAATGCTGTCAATGCTTATAATCAATAAATCTCTAAGCTAATACAAGTAATAGAAAATTTCCAAGAAATGTTTATTAATGGTAAGTTTTTAATACTTAACAAATCAAACAAGCATTACAAAACCGAAATCAAATTAAATTCAATCATCAGAAAAGATACAATGTGATTGAGGCATTGAAACAGTTTTATACAAGTCATGTAGTATATAAAGGACAATAACTTTGAAATTTAACCTATGAGAGTTGACAGATACATCTGTTGGTATGTTGTCAGTAAGAATTCCAAAATTCTGATTTGTCAATTCAGACCGTGGCTGTTAATTGGGTTCTGCCATATTTTTCAACATGGTGGTGCCTATAGCAATCAAATCCATATTGACTCACTCTTTCAAACCAAATGTATTAAATTATTATACATTATTCATCATGTTTATTATTAACAGGCTGTTAACATTTTAAAGCATCCACATGTAGAGGTCAGGCTTGAAGTAGCATAGCAGAGGTATAACTGAAACTGGCCAACTAGATGCATCATCCGGTTGTGTGAAGCTGGGTATGACATCATGAAGGGTGAAACTGGGTAGACATCCTGTGAAAACTGAAGATTCTTTGCACCGTAAATTTAACTATTTAGAGAGTTCAGAAAACTATAACCATTTTTCTGTGCACGAGAAATGTAACAATTTAGGGTTTGACCATTGCAATTTCAAACATTTTAAATAATTTTTGAAAACACACCAGATTCTGCAAAAAGTCTTAAATTTGGAAAAACAAAGAAGAGGCATGAATTTTAATCAAAACTGACACAGTCATAGTCATTTAAATTACAATACAGTTTCTGTTTCCAGAAAACAGACATAAATTACCAAATCATTAGCCTCAATGCATTGCAATCGGGCTTAAAGTAACACAATCCATCCAAAAATGCTTTCTGACCCTTATATAGCCATGTTGGCACTGCAGCACACCCATAAACACATTTCAACATTATGTAAGCAAGGCTCATGCTAGCATTATCAAACAGCAAACAGCAAACATTACCATGTAAACACACCATGGCAGCAATATCTATCAGTATAGGGGAGGTGGGGCCCACAAGCCACTTTCACAAAAGTAAAGAATTTTAGTAGAAACATAGAATGGCAAACATCTACTGCAACAGTTACATGTAACATATCTAATGCTTTACTGCATAGCAAATTTATCACTTAACTCTTAAATCACATGACAAGACACAGTAACACAAGACAATGTCATGTAGATTTTACCTTTGACCTTTGAGAGGATTCCTGATCCTTAAGGGCAGCATTACAATAAATACGTACAGCAGAAGGTTACAATGTTGAATAAGACAACTGCTTAGCATTTTAGGGGTAATGAAAAGATGGTGACACTTGCTTTAACAAACCCAGACATAAAGTTCTCCATCATAAAAATCCTGATTCATTTTTCTCTAAAAGAATATTAACTTATGAACAGGGAATAACCATAATGACCTTGTGCAAATCTCAGTGTAAGGCCTTGATTTGTCCAAATTTTATAGGCAGCAGTAACAGCTAACTGTTATACAAGGAATACTAATGGAATAAGCACAGTTTTGGTTGTCAAGAATGTTCAGAGTGATGGGGATAATTGGACCAACTGCCAGCAAGTCTTACCAACAAACCATCCCACAAAGTGCTAAATGATATAAAACAACTGGGGATCAACAATGCACAACTTAATTATAAACAAACTAGTATTTAAGCAGTCAACGAATGTGATGGAAAATTATTACTTAGACAACTTTTTAATGGAGTTTGCTTCTTATCAATAATACCCTTTGGTCGACATCAGACAACTGTCTTTAAAATTCAATCACTCAGAGCAAAGTTTTCCATTATCTAACGGTACTGAGCTTTCATTTACATTTAAGATGGAGGGATTTTACAACATGACCTACATTATTTTTTTATGTTGTAGGTGAGCAAGGACATTTAAATAAGCTCAAAGTATTTTAAAACAAACATTTTGAAACACTGGTGAATACAAAACATTTTGTAGCAAAGTTATTTCAAACTCAAAATATATACATGTACGTTAAAGTTAAATGTTTACAATGGTGGGGGTGAGCCTTCAGGTAGAACCATTAGATCCGGATTGTACTGGACTGAAGGTTATAAAACTGAGTTTGGAAACCAGTCTCAAATCTCAAGCATCTGATTGGCTGAAATGGCGACTGGTCGCCATTTCAGCCAATCAGATGCTTGAGATTTGAGACTAGTTTCCATGCTCAGCTTTATAACCTTGGGCACTGTATTTCCAAATATAAACAGGTGCATAAATAAATTATATATAAATCTCAAAGACCAGTTTAACCTTGGATTGAAACAATTTATATTATTATTATTACAAATTTTCTCTTACTTCTGTATCTTGTATAAGATGTCTATATCTGTAACAAGTTTGGAAATGCATCTAGATATGTATAACAATTAACATAATTATCTGAAAAGCAAATCAGCATCAAGAAATTATAACTTTAATGTTAATCTCTGTGTAACTCAGTATCTTATCTGTGCTGATTTTACTACTTTAAGTAATGAAATCTACTTGTTTAATGCTTCATTCCCCAATTGCAATTTACAATGATAATGCCGAAACAGCAAACATCATTTCACATGCTATTAGTAATTCAAGGTTTGTCCTTTATCTGACAGCTGTGACATCATCTTTTTTTCTCATTGCAAAGCAAGCTAGAATTATCACTGAAAGTGATTAAATACCCCCAAATGTGTGCTTGATACTTGAACTGGGAATGCTTATTTCTATTTTAGTAACAGTGAACAGTGACCTTGACCCCACCGAACCCATTTTCAATACAGACATTACCTATATAACAATTTTCACCATAATATCTCATTCTGAACTAGAGTAATTGAACATATACAGTTTTTTTCTATTTTTAGTAGCAGTGACCTTGACCCCACAGGCCTTCCTTTCCATCCCAAACGTCATCTTCACAGAAACCACCAATACACCAAATTTTATTCAAGAATCTCATTCCAAGATATAGTTACTGAGTGGAAATGAAGTTTTGAAGTTTAAATAAGTGACCTTGACCTTGACCCCTAAGGCCCAAAAGTCAAACATAACATGTATCTTCTGTGTTCCAAAAAACAATTAAATCTATGAAGTATTTCATGAGTTATGGTCCAGAAACAATTTTTCTATTTTAGGTAACAGTGACCTTGACATTGACCCCAAAGGCCCCAAAGTCAAACATAACATGTATCTTGTGATGTTACATCTATGTTCCCAAAATGAATTTAATCTGTGAAGTATTTCACAAGTTATCATCCAGAAAGCATTTTTCTAATTTTAGTAACACTGACCTTGACATTGACCCCACCAGCCACAAAATCGAACTTGACCTGTATCTTATGATGTTACTTAAGTGTACCAAAAATTATTTAAATCTGTCAAGCCCTTCATTAGTTATCATCAGGAAACGATTTTTCTATTTTTAGTAACAGTGACCTTGACACTGATCCCACCAGCCCCAAAATCGAACTTGACCTGTATGTTATGATGTTACACATGTATACCAAAAATTATTTAAATCTGTCAAGCCCTTCATCAGTTATCATCCGGAAATGATTTTTCTATTTTTAGTAACAGTGACCTTGACACTGATCCCACCAGCCCCAAAATCGAACTTGACCTGTATGTTATGATGTTAAACATGTGTACCAAAAATTATTTAAATCTGTCAAGCCCTTCATGAGTTATCTATCATCTGGAAACGAAGAATCCGACCGACCGACCGACCGACAAGCTCACTCCTATATACCCCCTCAAACTTCGTTTGTGGGGGTATAAAAAAGAAATACATTCCATAAAAAGTAGGCAATTTGGTCATATAAGCTGGTGGGTAAGGCCAAGTTACCATGCAAACTATGCTGATGTGACAGTTCTGTGGGATTTTAAGCTGTGGAAGTTGGAATTATGGGGTCAAAACAGAGGAATATATTCTGATGAAATCTTGTGCGTTCCCCGAATACATATAATGTAAGAACGCCACGACCTACTTTTCAAACTGCAACATAAAGTAGGTCACATTGTGATTGAAGAATCAGTAGTGTCCAGCCACAAAGGGAAACATTTCTGATATATTCTGATGAATGCCACACATACAAATCACATAGTATAGTAGTATGAGCATTACACATCCTTTAAAAAGTAGGTCATAGGTCATATGTTGAATAAAGAACCCCCATATTAAGGTGAACAATTGTTTGAATGTTACTTACTTATGTAAGGTCCTTTGAACTTATGCAAAGGTACCGGTAAATTCGAGATCAGATTCATCTAAATCAAAGCTTTTGTGTGACCTAGACCTTTATATAGCTATTCTGACATACCAGGTCAAATTATGAGTTTCTTTTATTGATCCTACAAGAGAAGTATAATTATATCAACACTGAACTTAAGTTCATGAATTTTTCACCACTGCAAAAAATGTGTTAGACATTATGGTGATGCTGTAAACACCCACCAAATGATCAGTGTTGCTAATATTGCAAACTGAACCCTTTTAGTTTACTCCATATATACGCAGTTTACATGTGCCACTAGTTTAGCTCCAGATCAGCTTGAACATCTGCGTCAGCTGATCTGGATCTTCACTGGTGGCAATTTTGGTAAAAAATAACCTAATAAATCAAAAAGCAAACAATGTAGATCATGATCAGATGGCACAAATGTGCCAGCTGATCTGGATTTACACAAAACACCCATGCAATATAGGTATATCTATGGAGTAACAGGTTCACTCTGTCACCACTGTACAGATATCAACAAAAACTAACTGTGAAATTTATAATATACATAGTCACTCCGGTTATGATTAGTTCAAAACATTTTCCAATATATACCCAACAAAAAAAGTTCTGCACACAAGTGTTCTTTTGCAAAAATTTTATAATGTAGCAAATAACTGGTATAAGTACTTACATTTGTCTCAAAACTGTTTGTTTGAAAAGTTAAAGACGAAAACGGAATAAAAATTGGTTGGTAAATAACCTAGAAATATCAGTTTGAGTATGATAGGGGTCAACAGTCAAAAGTTGCAAAATTTGCTGTATCAATGTAGAGGTGTGAAATCTATGCAATCATCTGTTTTATAGCAGTTATACAATAATAAGCAAGCAACAGGAAGTTATCAAAAGTTGATATCAAGCCATTTCTTAAATAACACTCAAACTTAAGTTTTCAATTAATTAAATTATCATATTGTCTTACTCATTGACCTAAAAGGTAAAGATATGTCAAAACAGTTTAGCGATGATTCGAACAGTTTCCATTCTGTATCATTGATTCTTAGCATCCTATTAATTAAGTGTATAAAAACAACCAATAAAAACAGTCAACACCCAATCTTATTTGAGCAAAACACAACTGCATTTTAGAATTCAAATTAATTTATTTCGTTCTGTCACCAAGGAATGTTTTTATTGTTAATTTGGCCGTCATGGCTAATGTCGGACCACACCGGCCACCTAGGCGTATTTCTAAACAAAGACAGAGCACGCGCAGTTGGTCAGCTAGTTGATCTACCTGGTATTCTTGTTCACTAATGATAACTTTTTTCAAAATTGAAAATGCATCAACTTAAGACGGCGCCTGGAAGAATGTCGCATTCATTGTGTTTGATTTACTCACTATTAGTTTAGTGATTTTTGAAACTTTTGTGTAGTAACCCCCAGTGACTTTAACAATGAATTGCTTATATAGTAGTGATCGGATTTTGTTTCTGACTTTTTTACATTGTTGAGTTTGAAATGCTGTTTTATCTGATATGCATCATTCTGTTGTGTTTGGCAAAATTAAAAAGATATTTTATAAAATGTCCAAGTGTGCAGAACTTATTTTGCCAAGTAAATATCAAATTCATATTTACCTCTACAGCTGGAGAGTTCTAAGATTTTTAAGCATGTGTTTATACATGTATATTTCAAATAAAACATATCAAAGCAGTCTTTAAAACTGATACACAAGAAGTTAAGAACATTGTTTTGTTTTAATTTTCCTACTATTTTGAATGCATCTTAAGTGTTGATATTCAACTAAGTTAGAAATTTGTGATTCCAGGTGCCACTGTTCAGAAAGCTAAATCACAAATAACAAAGTTAGCATAATACACTGATGAATTATGGATATCTGTTCTTGCATTTTCATTAAAACTGATTTCCTACTTTCTAGTTACCAAATGTTGTGTTTGTAAAGCTTTTGAGCGCACAAGTAAAACTTCATTAATAATACCTACATTATGTAACAGTAAAAACTCCCTCAACCGGTGACCTTCGGGACTGAAGAAAAAATCCGGTTTAGAGAGGATTTCGGTTTACAGAGGATTTTACCTTTATCGCCAAATTTGACTAGTGGAGTACTTATTAGTACGGTACATCGCGTTACTAGTACGGTACATCGCGTTTCTAAGTCTTACCTTAATGTATGCATTGACACCTATGATAGATTTGTAATCATGAAAAAAAAGAAATTTAATCCAACATTTTTTAATTATTTACTCATATCGATATACGTTTTCATAATAACAATACAGCTTCTGTATGAATATGGAATTACCCCATATTCCCATCCTTTTTCGTTTAGTGGAAGGTTCAGGCACAAATAACACTACAGTAACTGATAAATTATATATAATGAAAATTAATATAATTAATTAATCATATATAAATGTGACCAATTATGTTAAAAATTACATCATAAAAAGTTGCAGTCGTTTAAAGAACGAATTTAACAGACAATTATCTAATCATTGTCTACTCGACTCCTTAATCTTAAATTATGTTTACGCAACAATTACCTTTCCCAGTCATTAATCCTGATATCACGCCTTTTAAAAAATATGCAAGGTCCTAATTGGAACCCGTTCATGTTTGACACCTATGACAGTACACAAACCTCTGACTAGACAACTAGAGTTCATTACATTCAAGGGCAATTATCTCAATTCCGGTTTTCAGAGGATTTTTAAAGAGCAATTGGCAAATAAATTTGAAAATTTAAGGCCGGTTTCTGGAATTCGGGAGTTCTGGTATTTGGAGGTTTTTGTTACAATAAAATAAGAAGGAAAAAAATCGGGACCGTGATAATTTTGCGGTTTCGGAGGATTCCGGATTATAGAGGATCTGGATTAGGGAGTTTTTACTGTATTTATTATTTATGTCATGTAAAGTAATTTTTCGAAATTTCTTATTTACATCTGAACAGAAACTACATGTATTGCCTTTACAATTATAACAGCACTAAGCAGAATCACAAACTAGAGATATGTCCACAGGACATAATGCCCCCACTCTCAGTTCTCATTGTCAAAAAACCAGTACATAATGGTGAAAACTTTAAGGGAAAAAACAGATGAATTTGCAGCTCACAATATTTAATATGAGTGCAGTTTGATGGTCAACATGCCTGTAAAGTGTCATGATTGTGACTCTTTACACATTATAATGAAATGCATAAGGGGTCATAACTCTGGTCTTAACAGAGGAGGTCCAAAACAAAAACCCCAGGTGCACAGCTACACATGATGGTCAAGATAACTGTAAAGTTTCATGATTGTGACTCCCATACTTTTTGAGTTATGTGTGACAAGCTTCGGATGGATGGACAAGGGCAAACCTATATGACCCCTCCTCTTTCAGAGTGGTGGCATAAAAAAGGCAATGGTTTTCAAAATTCACTCCTCATCAAATTCAAGGCAGAGAAAACATGGAATGATCTGCACATGCAGTATGGTCAAGGAGATGCATATGTATGAAACCCTTTCCTCCATATTTACACCTTTATGGCATGGGCATACAGTGTAGATCCAAATCAGCCAATCTGCACTGTTCGCTTTTTTTTATGTATAACGTTATTTCTGACCAAAAAGTAAACAGAACAGATCCTAATCAGATAGCATGGATGTGCTGGCTGATCTGGATCCACACTGTGTAGGCCAAGAAAAGTGCATATATATGGAGTAACAGAGGTGAATTTATTAAGTTTCAGACCATTCAGGCTCATCATGCTAGATACACGTTAACTTGAGTTTAACCCAACTCAACCACTGTATAACTTAAACAAGCTTAAGTTAGCATTTAAATTTTAAGGATGCACAAGTGATTGGTTCAAACTAAAATCCCAATACAAAGACAGCGTGTTATGGAGACAGGTCTACATACAAGCTTCAAGACCACAAAATCAAGGCAGATAATTTGCTGAAGCCCAGTATCCAAACTGACCAATCAGAAGCACAAGGTATGAGACTAGACTGCAACAGATTTTCAAGTTCTAGTCATCCTGTGATGCTTAAATATCAGTCTCATTCACATTAATTATGTATGACATAATCAGAGGATAGGATTGCTTGAACCCCCATTTTGGGATGCAATATTTAATATTTATGGGGATTTTTCAGAAAGCTGGATATTACCATGTTACTACCCTAAGACTGCCCCAATCAAGCCCCATATCTGGCAGACTTGCATTCGGCCCTACATAATGCTTTCTTTAGTACAGGAACTGAGTTGACAGTTAATCGTTTTCAGCAAAGTATAGAAATTACCTTGGTTGCTTTAATGGTGAAAAGCACGAAAAGCTTCATATTTACCTCCAACAACCCACCTGATTTTTGTATTACAATTCACAAAATAAAATACCAATTCAATTCTTGCATATACCAGTAATACACTCCTAAAATATATTCAACTCTCAGGGCTTTCCCCAGGCAATTATGGCATTCCGGCGCTGGGATGCCTTAATTTCTAAACTAACATTTGCGGGACGCTTATAATCCGCCGGTATGCCATAAATCCTTGCCGGGCTGCTTTAAAATGCAATATACAAGGTCAATAAACATGTCAAATTGCGAAACTTTCTCGCCAATTTCAAGCGTTTCTCTGGTATTGTTAAGCGTCTACTGTACAAGATCACTTCTTACAATATTTAATGAGTGTCTGCTGTGTATCAGAAGTTGGATAGTTGGATGAGTGTCTGTTGAATACAGAGAAGACGGTCGTAAATCAACCAATTAAGAACAGATTATCCCGGCAGTTATGATGGCCTAAATGAGATTAAAAACGGTATATTGTTATTTGATGATCTGCTAACTGTGAAAAGTTGTGAGCATGTATTGCTAAGTGGTAAATGATAATCTTGTCACTTATATTAACAGGCAAATACAGAAGGTTTATTATAACAAATTATAACCATAAATGAAGACGATTTTAAAGTAATTTGATGTTATAAAAGTACTATTACTGAAAGTACTAACTGTACATCTTTAAATGCTGTCCATATCAATAAATGGCTATTCTACTGAACATGTTGACTTTTCAACAAGTCATGTATTAAATTGTGGCATAATCATATTAATGACAAGAACAGGTCTGCAATCAAGGGCTGTGTATATATTGCAACAAGAGACAATTGTGGCATGTTTTTAGACTTATGTACATAAAAAATGAAGCAACAACTGTTTTGTATTAAGTACAATACAATAGCAAGTCTGGTAGTTCTGTGAAAAATGTACTTTGTCATAATTCAATAAAACTTAGAAAACTTGTTGCTTTGTGCTTAATATATATTAATATAAATTGTATTTTTAAGATACACCCCATCAACCATGTGAAAACATTTTGCACGAATTAGCACGTCACACGTTGGATGCCAGGATGCCTTTAAATCTTTCTGGGGAATGCCCTGACTCTTACCAAAATATTGTAAATGATTTATGATACATAACATTAACATTTTTGTTTTGGAACAACTATTGTAACAGCAATGTTGACAAGAGAATTAATGATGACACACATTTTCACAAAAAATTGTGGCAAAATGCTTGCACATCAATGTAATAAGTAAAAACAATGTGCACATTCCAGTAGTCTGGAAGCAGATTTAATTGTAGCCATGCTCTGAGGCAGATGCTGTCGTTAGAACCTTTCATTAAGTCTCTTATTTAACTTTATATGAAATATTTATGAAAATATACAACAAATAAAAAAGTTAATTCCTACTTAAGTGTCATAATTTCAACAGATTAATAATGTCATGTATCTGTCACCAGAGGCAATGGCCTATCTAATCTTCACATTTCCTGTATATAGCTATACATGGTGTACATCATGGGAAAGATGTCTTCGGACAGTTTACATCAATTTCAGCAGATGACATTCTTTACTACGGATTTGGGGGTAAAATTAACATTACACTGCTACTCCGTTAAATCGCAATCAGTTATATTGCAATATCCAATATATCGCGCTAGGTCCGTGGATCCCAAATTTTTGTACATTTACAATGTATATGTTTGTTCATTCTTCAAGGGTGATAAAAAAGATCAAATGATTAAATCGTTGGCGACAAATTCATGAAACGCACGGTTTTCCGTGTCGTATTACCTCACTATCGGCGAAGGCTGTTTGTTACATTTTGTATGCAGGGATTTAAGAGGCAATGTACACGTTCACCAGCAGATACAATTAAACATTAAACGTACGAAAATAGACGAAAGTTTTATTTTTACAATTCTGTTGCTTCTGATTTGACATGAAACCCCCTTTGTGACGAACAATAGGTGCGAAAACACCAAGCTAATACTGTACTGGCAGAATTTAGTTCACGAGACAACCCGCATATTAGCGACAATTAATGCAAGTTGCTAACCATAATAGGCATGAGCAGGAAACGACAAAACAGTTTGTTGTTTTAACATTACCTGCTCATCGACATATCAAGCTGGTAAACCACGGACGACAACGAACAAACATCGCCGACCATGACCGACCAACAGATCGTCGATCAGCTGAAAGTACCGAAAACAATAATACCGCCGATGGAAATTGATGATGGCGATCTTTGTTTTGCACATTAATTAATTTCTTTTTATTTAAAATAAAACTTAATAAATTATATAAAGAAGTTGTTTTAAAACATTTGTCCAGACGGAACGTACTCCCTGATGTACCCGTAGAGATCACGCCGTGTTAATTACGCAACACCGCGATATACATGCATCTGACAGCAAAAACAAATGAATTCTCCTTGTTTTAGCGCGATTATTTACTTATATCGCGCTCCGTTTATATCGCGGTTGGCGGGCTTGGACTCCGAGGTCCGCGATATAATGGAGTTGCAGTGTATAAAGTTAAAACGTGCCAACAAAATATTTTTAAATTATCAGCAAATAGTGGGTTTTCGAACCAAATATAGGTACTGTAACAAATAAAATGTCAAAATTATCTAACGAGACATTTTTACCATGATGTGCCTCAAATGGTATTTGAAAAGCCAGGATATTAAAAGAGACCAGTCGAGCCATAACGATGATGTATGATTGTAAACAATACTAAACATGTTGTTCACTAAAAATACCTGGTGTTCCGTTTCCACAATTATGACTTCATCATTCTCCTCAGAAACCATGAGACATGTGAGAAATGATGACTTGAACATGTTGATGAAAAGATCATTGGCCAGTACATCAAGCTTCTTCTGTTCATCTCCTGTCACGTTAGTCACACCTGATATACCATACCTGGAACACATTACCTCGACATTCAAGTGATAATCTATACCCTGGGATAGATACTGATTGTTAACTGGTCTTGAAACAACAACTAAACCATGCGTTAAATGTGCCACCTAATAATTAGCACAGTGATTTAAATATTTACAGTATTTTGTGAAAACAGAACCCTGATATTACGAAAAAAAAACTATAAGCACTTTTAATTACTATAAATTATGATTTCAATTAGATAATAACCCAGTGAGCAACCTCTTTAAACGACTGTTAGAACTGCCGCTCTAATCAAAAGACTTTGTATTTTACTTCCAAATTAGGTTTTGCTGTCAATCAAATTTTTGTCTCCCGCGCTACTTCTCAACGAAAATATCAGTCCCTGCACATCTTGCTTGATGTTTTTGATTGCAAGCCAAAATCTAAGTGAAATCAAAATTTGTATTAATTTTCTGTAAATAACAATATTTTAAAATGATATAAGGCATCTGCTACTAAAATTTAGATCGATGAAAATTCAAACAGTGAGAGCTCAATTCTGCTGAAATACCAATCCTCAAATGTACATGTATGCATATCTGTACACTTACACTGGGCTTGCAGTATGTTATTATTTCAGGTTAAAACTTTTTAAATGAAAGACATTGCCCTTTAAAGTGAATGTAGAAATTCAGTTAATGACTATTGCACATTTCATAAAAACAGGACATGATCATTACTTTGACCAAATGCTGCAAGATAATGTAAATTAGTATTTACACATGTTTTTATTGCTGTTTTTTTGCAAATAAATTGTATGCAAGTTCTGATGCTGACATCTTATTGAGTTTTTAATGTGTGTCTCATAATGCTAGACAGCATACAAGCAGAAATACTGTGACAGATAAATATATCTTTTACCAATTCTGGCTGACAACAAGTATATATTTATCATCATTATATTTTCTGCCATTTTACTTTCTACCCCCGAGTCTGGGTTAAAACTGGGTCAATGTCAAATTTTCCATTAAAGATTTCCATCCTTTTGGTTTTTACACCCTCTATGAGAAACAAACTTAAACTTACAATTTATGTATTCCAGCTTTCCTGACAGCGGAGGAGACGGCTTTGACCGCGGTCTGGACAGAGTTCATCAGAGCTGTGAAGTCACCAGTGGCACCTACCACCTTCCGCTGCTCCTCCAGCAAGAACCGGGTCAGTGTCACCGGGCTGGTGTCTATAGGAGCCCCCTGAGAAGACATTCTGACAAGGCACTGCGCTGTTTAAGTAGTTAAATTATGATGTCTGTGCGTTCGTGCAAGCAACGCCAACAACATGAATCGCTGACCTCCTCACCGGTTTGTACTTGACCCTTAAACAAACCAAAATTTACTGGCTGTAAAAAGTATTCTGCATTTTAATTGGCCAATGAAAACACGCCTTCTTCCAACCTTGAACTTTAGTAACACCGTGCAATTTTGCCGCTAAAAAAGGCTTTAGACCAATATTGGAAAAGTTAGTAGAGGTACAAAATAGTTGATTTGAGAAATATATTGACTGAATCTAAAACTGAATAGAATCTACGGTAACGTTACACCAACGCCACAGTGATTCTAGTATGCTCTTTCAAAAACTTGCCTCTTTTGCTTTCTGTACTTAAAAAGCTACGAGAACTTAATTTGGTGAACATTGGATTTCACTACAATCATATGGCGTCGAAGTTTTATATGCGATCGCACAGTGGTTCTTAAATAAATGTCTATCGTTAATTCTTTAAATAATTGAGCAGGTTTTTGTCTTTAAAAGAAGTACAAGCGAAGTAAAGAAACCATTTTTAAAACTAAAATCCCTGCTTTTAAGCTGAACATTGAAATGGATCACTTGATGACATACAAAGCAGTTCATTTCACTGCAAAAGTTTGTGTATTTATGACTACGTTAACGAGAACAAGATGTATTTATTGCTAGTCTGTGACCACTCAAATAAAAGAGATGATTTTGGTTTGATTATATTTTCATTGTGGTGTCCCAATCTGATTAAACTCATCCCCTGAAAACCGATACGCTATCAGATCTGACTTTAAGTGAGATTGGTGGTGTCCCGACTGCATCATCTTGCGGAGTTTATATTTTACAGTGTTTTCGCTTTTCTAGAGTTTGTAACAATGTTAAAGATTTCAATGAACCGCAATCTAACAGCGAAAATTTAAAAACAAATTTGCCCGGACACACTGAGATAAGAGTTTTGCAAGCTTTATCGCAGATATTCAATTTTAATTCAAAACATAAAATGGTAATGTATATAATAACTACAGCAACATGGAATTTCTCAACCAGTGTTTTAAAGATATTGGTTTAGAAATTAAAGAAAACATATCAATTTCTCCTTGTATATAAAAGCTAAATTCAGACGAAATAAGAAAAGCACGATATTCTACAGACCTCAGCTTGCTTGGTGATGCACCTTTATTTACATGGCGATGGCAATGGTTTAATAGTTTATGAAGTTTCGTATAGAAATCTTGAAAAGGAACGTACAAGCTCGGTCGGTGTCTTTTAATAGTGAAATCTTAAGAGAATTTGTAATGATATGCATGGTCTCATTTCAAACAAAATAACTTAATTGTTTACAAAAAATCCATACAAAGTTTGTGCTTTACTCCACCCTAAGATCGAACATGTTTGCAACCCTATAAGTAACATTAAATAAACACTATCAATAATTCAGCTTTTCCAATAAGGATAAGCCTGTAGTTAGATGGCGTATACACAGATTATGTATTTGTGACCTTTTGTGAAGCGTTTCATCTTTATTTGTTTCATCTACGATCTTTAAGTTTCATCTTCCGGCCATTCAGGAACTTAATCCTGAGTCAGAACTGATCCATATATTCATTTCCCCTTTCGCCAATATGGCGTTTGTATGACCCGTAATAATATAAAACATATCTTAAGATATAGAACTATTGCGGAATTGATTAATGAAATAGTGGAAATTAAAAAATGTCGGGATCAGTAAGTACATTTCCTTGTACCACCACGAATCTTTTACAGAAGGTGATCTCGGTGATTCTATATATTTCGTGCATCGTGTGTCCCGGATATTTCGAGTTACGAGAGTTGAATAACAATATAAGCGGTAATAAACATCGTACTTATTATACTTAATTCATCTGTTTATTTTTTTCATCAATTATAATCTGAAAACGTCGTGTGTCGCTTGTTCTGTCATATATAACATAGGGGCTATCGAATAAATCAACTGATATCAGTTTTTTTTTAATAAAACTTTATTCCACTTAAGCCATTATCTACCCACATTTCCAAAGCACTGTATAGATGACTACCACTGGATTAAAAATTAAATAACTGGATTTTTATTAGTGTCCATGAGTTTTGGTTTCATTTCCGTTACAACACGCAGATCCTCATTTAACTCTGACTATGCTTCCTATATTGAACTGATTCGAGATAATAGTCTATGAACTATTCAAGTTTCAATGAATTTAAAACTTAAATATACTTGTTGAGAAAATAGCCTATTTAATTGTGATAGTTTACTTTTTCAATTACAATTAAAATTATTTTTATGTTTAAATTCATATTTTTAATTACCGTTATGTACTCACGGTAATTCAATAGAAAATCACGGTTCATTCTGCTCTACTGTACTTGGCTCGGATTTAAATGTATTATTGTGCGTGTGTTGCCACTTAAGATGTTTAAACATTTATAAACGAGACCATGCACAGTCGCATCGATCACTCGTTGAGCAATGATATGTAATTTTACCTTGTGCAAAAAAGGGTCTACCTAAAATTCAATTGATATACCCTGTTGCAAACACTCATTTTATTATGGCAATACAGTTTACCTAAAAGATTTATTTGTCACCGCTACCGAAATACCATTTGAGCGACGCCCCTAGAAGACTGCTAGTACTTTTAGGTTTTTAGAGGAATACGCAAGATGTATCTCCAAATACTAGAGTCGTTCCTGGTTCTTTTTTAGTGTCCAGTGTGTAGATCTAAACACTACACTGGCATTAGGTATTGAAGTTAAATTATAAATGCTTGGACTCAGAGGCAGACGTGGTAACCTCTGATCTATTATCAATCCACTCTCCGACAGTGAGGTAGACTACGCACAAACTGAGAAAGTTTTTTTTTTCATGTGAATAAAGGATAAAAGGTGGCGTGATCTGCCGAGGGCGAAGATTGTTTATTGTCAAACAGAAAAAATGAAGTATTTAAATAGTACTCTTCATTTAATGCTGAAAATGCATGGTTTAATTTTTGTTGGGAGAAACCTGTGTTAGAATATTAGTCTAATATTCTAACCCAGGAGAAACGTATAATTTCTGTAACGAGTCTGTATTGTGAAGTATGGTAGAGGTTTTTTAATACCTGAGAAATGCGTTTGGCGCATGCTCTTCAATTAGTATCAACTTCCGGTCAATGTAATATTTCTTACCTGTGCACTTCGTTAGTTTGTTGTATTTCTCTGTGAAACAAGTCACAATGACAGATTAAAAGAAACTGGAAACAGATAGAATTTTGACTGATCCAACCAGATCAGAAAATCGTCATTAAACTGTCAAACAATGGTAGGCAGCGTTTATGAATATAACACTTCCGCATTATTGAGGCCTATCCATTTAAACAACCAGCTAGATGTCCAGTGCTAGCTGAATGAGATATTGTGTTGATGGGAAATGGAATTTATATAAAAAGCACTGGACACGTGATACAGTATTTTTGCCTCTGTAGATATCAAGTGATAAAAACAATAGGAAAAAAAGTAACAATATCCATGGGTGAACACTGAACAGTGTAGACCCAGATTGCCAGGCACATCCATACAGTACGTCTGATCATGATTTGAACTATTTGAATCATTAGGGTTTTTCCTGATCAGCCAGCAAATCTGTGCTATTTGATCTGGATCTGCACTGGTCAAAATTTTGAATAGACTGCTGTTTACTTAGTAGAAACATGGCTTGTTAGCCATAATGCCAGGATTGGTCTAACTTACAGTTACATTGACTGACTATGGAGACCATAGTTTCAATTTGTTTGTATTTTATTTACTTTTCTTAACTACAATTATACAGTTATGATAGGGTCATACTCATTGTGAAAATGAATCAGTGCCATAAACTTTCCTAAGAAATGATCACTCATTACAGAAATACACATATTTAGGGACATCATAATATTATACATGCACTGTGTACTGGTCACTTGTAAGAAGTATCAATGTTTACATATATGATTCTTGTTGTTGTTTTATTTTTTCAGCCGTACCACTGGCAGAGCCACAATGTCAAGACAAGCGGGGTGGATGATATGGTCCTCCTCCAGAAGATCTCCGAGTCTGGCATTGTGGATAATCTGAAGAAGAGGTTCATGGAGGACACCATTTATGTATCCTTTGATAGCTTAACCCTCCATATAAATATGCCTTTATTTTATGTGCAAACAATGTTGATTCAGATCAGCTGGCATTTGTGCTGTCTGATCAGAACAACACTGTTTGCTTAAGCCTTTTTTACATTCTTACAGTCTGATCAGGACAACACTGTTTGCTTTTTTTTTACATTCTTACAGTCTGTTCATCTACACTGTTTGCTATACTATCAAAACTTTCCTGAAAAAAGGACTTTTCTATGTCAGAAGAAAGTCATTTACTTTACACAAAGTGAGTGAGTATATGGTAAATACATTTATCCCATTTTCTTAAGGTAATTTAATATCCATGCTCTACAATGTAACACAGGAATGTAACAGCTTAATGAGAAGTTTAATGAGAGCTCCTTCACTGTGTGTTCAGACATATATCGGACCAGTGTTAGTGTCAGTGAATCCTTTCAAACACCTCAACATATATACAGACAAGGAGATAGACCAATATCAGGGAGCTGTAAGTACTTTTGATTTGGCATAGTTACCTCCCTTTATGCACCATTAAATTTTTTTTAAGATAGTTACATTAATTCAGATGGTAAAGGACTGAAGTTGTCATAGGATGTGGGATAAACAAAAGTGGAATAAGTATTAATTACATATGGTTACTTTACTCAGGTTCATGATAAATTCTTTAAAATCTGGTTAGAGGACATTAAGTTGGTTTTAATCAAACCAAATATTATTTTAAAGATTGTATGCACTGAATTTTAACCCTTTACTCTATGTATAAGTGTTTACCTGTGTAACCAGCGTAGATCCGGATCAGCTGGCACATCCTTGCAGCCCAATCTGGATCTTCACTGGTCACAGCTAAGTCAGAAATAACCTAATGAATAATAATCAAAAAGCAAACATATATATCCTGATCTAGATTTACACTATATGCCAATGTGATAATGGCAATGTATGGAGTTCACGGTTTAAAAGAGTTACACAATTTTGATGATCTGCTTTAAGGTATGGCATTCAGAGAGGTGTTATTATTATTGTACGATGTATATTTTAGGCTCAATATGAGAACCCGCCACACGTGTACGCTCTGACGGACAACATGTACAGGAACATGATGATAGACATGGAGAACCAGTGTGTTATAATCAGGTAACATCTTCCATTCACTGTTATCTATTATAATCAGTATAACATGTACTCAAATGCTGTCTATGAAAATAACTTTTGCAACTGACCAGCTATTTGGACCACCCATCCAAAAATGACCTGCTGACCTACCCAACATGATGTAACATCATTAATATCAAAATCGAAACAAAATTGTTTCATATAAGTTATTGTCTATAAATGAGGATTGCAGTAGTTTCCAATTTCAAAGTGTCATGAAATTTACATGTGCACTGTAAGCATTGTTATGGAAATGTAAATATCATGTGTAGACTCTGGTCAGGTCAGTTTGCATGCACAGTCTGTTCCACTCTAATAAGGTTCTACTGTAGATAAATATCTAAATCATTGCTATGAAGGAACTCATGCCTCACATTGAGATAAGTCAATTAGACCCTTTACTCCATGTGATATGGCTGTTATCCTATGGAAGAACAGTGTAGCTCCACATCTTATGTGCCATCTGATTGGGACCTGCACTGTTCACTTTTGATTCATTAGGTTATTTCTGACCAAGATGGGACCAGTTAAGATACAGATTTGACAGCATGGATGTGGTTGTTGGTCTTGATCTACACTGGTCACACATGCATTTAAATTGTTTATATGGAGTAAATATTTAATTTAGTGGATAACAGGTAAAAGTTTTGAATAAACCATAAAACAGACCTACAGAATATTTTTGTTAATTTCTTTTACTTCAGTTTGATACCAGAGATACTGTAATTATTCATATGTTACTTAATTAGTTCAATGTAAAACTGATATTTATTGTATGAGTTGACCCAGCCATACATGGCAGACATGCTCTGACCCTAGATTTAATAGCAGGTTTTGGTCATTGGCATCTCATTTTCATAATTATGAAGAATATACTTAGATATTATGTTACAGCAGGTCAAGGTTTTATAGTGCAGTCTGATGAACATTAAGGTTACACTTTCATATACACTAACCCCCAATGAGTATTTTAAGTTTAAGTTTGGTCATTCTATACACAGTTATAACTGAACTCTCTAAATTAAATTACTTGACTTTCTATAATTAATTTGAGCCAGTTGATTCATTATTCATTGGCAGGAGGCGTGGGGTTGTTTTTTTTTTCAGAAATTTAGAATTGAAAAATACTCAACCTCACAATAAAAATACCATATATATTTGGATACAAGTCACACAATAAAGATTGCTGTTGTTTCCAAGTGGGTATTATATATTTTACAAATAAATTTAACCTTTTGCCCACTGAATCAGTTTAAAAGCTTTTACATTATAGCCTGTTCATTCATTGTTCATAGGGATGTCACCTTCATAGGGAATAAGGTAGACCCTGGACTGACTGATAGTAAACATTATAGGCCCTGACCAGACTGATAGTGAATAGTGTAGACCCTGACCAGACTGATAGGGAATAGTGTAGACCATGACCAGACTGATAGTAAACAGTATAGTCCCTGACCAGACTGATAGTGAATGGTGTAGACCCTGACCAGACTGATAGTGAATAGTGTAGACCCTGACCAGACTGATAGTAAACAGTATAGACCCTTACCAGACTGATAGTAAACAGTATAGACCCTTACCAGACTGATAGTGAATAGTGTAGACCCTGACCAGACTGATAGAGAATAGTGTAGTCCCTGACCAGACTGATAGTGAATAGTGTAGACACTGACCAGACTGATAGTGAATAGTGTAGACCCTGGCCAGACTGATAGTGAATAGTGTTATCCCTGACCAGACTGATAGAGAATAGTGTAGTCCCTGACCAGACTGATAGTGAAGTGTAGTCCCTGACCAGACTGATAGTGAATAGTGTAGGCCCTGACCAGACTGATAGTGAACTGTGTTGACCCAACTGATAGTGAACTGTGTTGACCCTGACCAGACTGATAGTGAATAGTATAGACCCTGACCAGACTGATAGTGAACTGTGTTGACCCTGACCAGACCAATGAAAGCAAGGTTTATCCTCTGTAACTGTAAAAAAAATATTATAAAAATACAACAAAATGATAAACTCCCAGGTGGAAAATATGCTTGGGTTGAATAAATGTTCACAGCATATACCTATATAGATCATACCTATGTTCTTATATTACAGTGGTGAATCTGGTGCAGGGAAAACAGTGGCTGCCAAATATATCATGAGTTACATATCCAAAGTCTCAGGAGGTGGGGCCACAGTTCAGGTAATCAACTTTTGCTTTACAAGTTTGAACCATTGACTTCATATTAACAGATTTAATCATGTGTGTGACCATTGTAGACCTAGGTCAGACAGCTATTCCATGCAATCTGATAGGGATCTGCACTGCTGTCTTCTTGGTCAGAAATAACCATGAATTTAAGTTCTTGATCTACAGTGCACACGTTGGCCTGGATCTACACTGGCAGCCCACATGATGAAACCACAAGAAAAGGGTTAATTCACATCCTAAGGAATGTCTATGCATTAAGCCAGTTGATTAATTATTTCCACAGTTATACACAGAAAGGAAGTATCCTTTCTGTGATAAACATAAATTGTGCTACAGAGCGTGCAAGCTGTTCACAAACCACACTTAAAGTCCACTTGTATTTAGGGTTTTAAGTGATAGAGAGAGAACATATATGAAAGTAGTAAACTGAATGTAATTATATGGTATAGGTCATCCTTAATTGAACTTATCAGAGCAGGAAGGAAATCAGCAAGCCTAACAACACAATAACTTGAATAAGAGAAGACAACAGTTAAATTGTATTGTTTCTTGATTTGTTCTTCTAACATTATGGATTATGTAATTTTAAAAAAGTATAACAGTCATGTCCCTTTGATGGAGTCTTCGTATCTTACACAAGCCATACTACTTAAGCATTAACAAACTTAAGTTAGCTACTTGAGTAAGCTCTCCTGAACCAAAGGCTTAAGGTGAACTGTTGTGTCCAGCATCTGTCATTCGTCCTTCATTAATAAGCTTCAAACATCACCTCCTTTTAAACCACTTGTGCAATGGCAGATTTTTAACAAAATTTGGCCTGAAGCATATGGCTTTGGCATGGTTTTAAATTGTTCGAATCAATACCCTAGGTCAAATGGTCCAACATTCCCCACCCCTATGGCTGGTAAGCAAAATTCTCAAAATTCTTCTTCTAAAAAACTGCCGGCCTGATTTCAAAATCATTTCACAGGGGCATTACTTGAAAAAGCCCTCTACAAAGTTTGTTCAAGCCATGATTTTTATAAATGTCCATTACACAAATTTTGAAGTACACTTTGTAAACTATCAGTCAGATTTCAAATAATATTTGATACAAACATTTCTGGATAACCTATGCAGCGGATGTGCAAGTTGAAGGTAATTGAGTTTCAGATGTTGATGTGCTAATAAAAATACATGGTATTCCATTGATTTTTCATTATATTTTATGTAATAATCTCAAATAAAGACTGAACATTGTCAGTGTCTATTATGATGCATAAAATTGCTATTTTTTGGTGTTTGTTATTCATGACTTTCCTAATTAAATGGTATTTATTTATCCCTTTCCTCCATAGACACACCTTTATTGCATTGGCGAACAGTGTAGATCTAGATCAGCCGGCACATCCATGTCATCTGATTAGGATCTGCACTGTCCGTTTAATGATTGGTTAGGTTATTTCTAACCAAAATGCGACCTGTGCAGATCCTGATCAGATCAGATGTGTAGGCTGATCTCGATCTGAACTGGTTGCACATGTGTAAATATGCATTTACATGGAGGAAAGCGAACTGATTCAACTGTCCCTAAAGTAGTGATACAATTGTTAAATCAAAACTAACTGAAACTTTTCCACTAAATAATACCAGTAGATAAACGATGACAAATTGTTACTTTGTTGTTTATTTCAGAGGGTAAAAGATATTATCTTGGAATCTAACCCACTGCTGGAAGCCTTTGGCAATGCAAAAACAGTACGAAACAACAACTCTAGTCGATTTGTAAGTAGGTCATAATCATAGTGTTAAGAGTCTGTATTGTTTCAAGCCCTAAGAACATTTGAAATAGATTAGGTTCATGAGTTTGAATTTTGCACTCTTTGTAAGGCACCTGTCAATGGTGTCCTTTATAGGAGTGCAACTGTGGTCTGCACAGCTTTTGACCAAAATGATTTTTGATAATGAAATATGTTTGAAATTGTTGACACCATGGTCCTGAAAAGAATCAGCAGACAAAGGCAGAATTATGGGGTTTTAAAATGTGTCACATGATTGCAGGTAGACACTGGAAAGCAGTGGTATTTGGAAGTCCCCTAACGTAACCCCTAAACATGTTTCTTATGACTTTGAATGTACTTGGAATAATATTACCGTCATCGTCTAAATATAAGCCGCACTGATATATAAGCCGCACCCCCCCAAAACCCCGATGGAAATGGATGAAAAAAGCCTAACACTATGTATAAGCCGCGGCCTCTTTTTCAGGCTGGTCGCCATTTTGAATCGCAGGTTCCTGTCTGCCATTTTACCGATACACGTTTTTCTGTTATAACACGTAATTACATAAAACGCGATCGACTCGTGGACGCCACATAAAATACTTAAAACACTGGTAAAAGCCAGTTTGCATGTTAAATAGTATAAAATAATTACCTTGATGGTGATGTCGGTTCTTACGAAATCTGTATTTTATTTCCATTTATCTTTAATTATTACATTTATAATCCGCATAATTTGAAAAAACAGCCGTTAACTTATAAAAAATGCATTTATCCCTTACAAAAAACCCTGACCATGTTGTGTATTTAGTATGGAGGCAAAAAATCGATACCGCCGAACATCAAACGCAACTTCAAAAGACGTTGTCGGCTCGAAGCAACCATTCGTGTTTATTTCGGCTTTGCTATAAAAACGTTTGATGTACCTGGTAGTCTGCGCGTGTCATTTTTAGATTGTGTAATGCAATAATTTATCCCCCCGCCAAAGGCGTGGGGGATATTAGAAATGCCCTTCGTCCGTGCGTCTGTGCGTCCGTGCATCCATCCGAAACAATTTTGTCCGGAGCATAAGTCCAAAACTACTGGAAGGATTTTATTCAAACTTCATAGGTAGTGCAGTGTGCAAGAACAATACCTCTACCTTGCCTATTTTTAGAGTTATTCCCCTTTATCAGAATTAATTGATAAATTTTGTCCAGAGCATAAGTCCAAAACTACTGGAGGGATTTTATTCAAACTTCATACACTGACAGAGCACATTAGTAGGTAGTGCAGTGTGCAAGAAGAATAACTCTACCTTGCCTATTTTTAGAGTAATTCCCCATTATCATATTTACTTGATAAATTTTGTCCGGAGCATAACTCCAAAACTACTTGAGGGATTTTATTCAAATTTCATACACTGACAGAGCACATTGGTAGGAAGTGCAGAGTGCAAGAACAATAACTCTACCTTGCCTATTTTTAGAGTTATTCCTCTTTATCATATTTACTTGATAAATTTTGTCCGGAGCATAACTCCAAAACTACTTGAGGGATTTTATTCAAACTTCATACACTGACAGAGCACATTGGTAGGTAGTGCAGTGTGCAAGAACAATAACTCTACCTTGCCTATTTTTAGAGTTATTCCTCTTTATCATATTTACTTGATAAATTTTGTTCAGAGTATAACTCAAAAAACTACTTGGGGGATTTTATTCAAATTTCATACACTGACAGAGCACATTAGTAGGTAGTGCAGTGTGCAAGTGCAATAACTCTACCGTGCCGTTTTTAGAGTTATTCCCCTTTATAACATTTACTTGATACATTTTTTCCAGAGCATAACTCAAAAACTACTTTAGGGATTTCATACACTGACAGAGAACATTGTACTGACAGAGCACATTGGTAGGTAGTGCAGTGTGCAAGTCCAATAACTCTACCTTGCCTTTTTTATAGTTATTCCGCTTTATCAGATTTACTTGATAAATTTTGTCTGGAGCATAACTCCAAAACTACTTGAGGAATTTTATTCAAACTTCATACACTGACAGAGCACATTGGTAGGTAGTGCAGTGTGCAAGAACAATAACTCTACCTTGCCGATTTTTAGAGATATTCCACTTTATCAGAATTACTTGATAAATTTTGTCTGTAGCTTAACTCAGAAAGGTGTTGAAACCAGGCGTTAAACCCCAAACAAACAAACAAACCGTAGCTTAACTCCAAAACTTAAAAGGATTTCCTCTCCAGGTAATTTATAGGAAAGTACAACCTTCAGGTAACTTTTTCCGGCGGGAGGATTAACCATGTGTAACATGGCTCTTGTTACTGAAATGTGATAAAAGCGATAAATTAAAGATACGGATATATTTTAAATGATGGAATATGTTAGTGTTCGGTAAATAATGATTATTTTACTTTGTCGTTCGTAAATGTTGCTGATTTTTTACGTACCGGTAATTGTATTTGCAGTAGAGTTTGTGACAGCATTTTTAAGCAGTTGTTTGCCCGTGGCAATCATAAATATTTTCGTTTGCACATGATTACCCCTTATATAGAAACGTCCCCACTCCCCGGATTGGAGATCATGACAAGTTGCAAACTGACGATTATTTTATTGTAATTACTGGTAGTCAAAATAAAAAGAATCTTGAGTAAAAGATTTCAATAATTTTTTATTATTTAGTACATTCTTTTACCTATCAAATAAATTTTCGAAAAAAATGTGTAGACGTGACAAATATCTTGTACAGCATCCGTATACCGGTGCGCTTGACACATTCGCCGCGGTAAAAAAAACGGTGTTTTGAAGGCCTGGAAAAAATGTCTTGGGAACCTAAACCTATGTATAAGCCGCACCCCCAACTTTTTTTCGCCGAATCCTGGAAAAAAAGTGCGGCTTATATTCAAACGATGACGGTATGTCATTGTGACAAGAATAATAACTTCTGAGTGACTGTTGTTTTAGTTATGCCCCTTTCAAATGACTTTAATCTGAAACTTAGTTTACTTATAAATTGGAAAGTGCTCATTCTGCTGTTCGTTCTTTGGCACAATACTTGAAAAATAGCATCTGCATGAACAAAGCTGTTTTCTACAGCAAGCAGGCTCTCACTGGAGGGAGACTTGGGAGAAGAAGTCTCCCAAAAGTGTTTAGACTTTTCCATGCTTTGAGCTATGGGAGAAGTCATTTTGTATAGACTATATAGGGAAAGAATGGTGTGGATTGCAAACTTCTCTATAATTCAGTAAAATTATAACAAAACTTCTCCCTGATTTGCATGTCTAGTAGGAGCCTTGACAAGTATTATTGACTATGTTCCTTTAAAATAACTAACATAACACGGGAACAAAAAATATTGAAGTTTTTTTTAATTCTGATTTTTTATGTTGAAAGTATGAGAATTGTTTTAGTTTGCATATGTCTTTTATATTTGACCAATGAAAATGCTAAATCCAATTCAAAGTTTAAAAAAAAAAATTCTGTTTAATTGCTATTTTGGAAAAGATTTTTAACATTTTCTCCATTATATTGCGAGCACATGCATACAGGCTTGTTTTTGACATAAGGCTGTTAAATCATTAATTGTTTAGAAGTTTATATTTCAAAATTTGTCAACCCCAGTGCAGTGCTGCACTTTGTGTCTACTGCAAACATTATGCAACAAAACTTAACTGTAATAATTGATAACTTTTCATTACAAAACTTACTTACTGAACAGAAATAAACAGAAAGTAAATGAACATGTCCTTACTTCAGGGAAAATATGTTGAGATTCAGTTCAGTCGTGGTGGTGAACCTGATGGTGGAAGAATTTCAAACTTTTTGTTGGAAAAGGTAAACTTTATTGAGTTTTTTTTACCTGGTTTTCTTTGGAACATCCTGGTTGCTATTAAATCAGGGGTATGTTGTTGGGCTGGCAGACGGGCATAAACATTTCACAAGGTTTTTTCATTAAGTTCACTTTTTCTCAGTAACCATTCAAGGTAGAGCTTTGAAACTTAACATAGCTGTCTGACATTCTGACATCTTAACAGCAATTATCAGGACAAGTTTCATAACTCTTGATTTTATTTTGTCATAGTTATGCCCCTTGTTCACTTAAAATTAAAGAAGAAAACCTGGTTGCATCTTCTTGTTCTTTATAGATTGAAGAGTGTAACTTTCTTCATTTGCATTAATATTGATTTGTGTAATAAAACTGATTAAATTGCAAGTTATAGAAAGTGACATCTGTCAAATATCTTAGCTTCTTACCAGTTGAATATGTGTTATATATTTCATTTCCTTTGAATACGGGCTAATCCAGTCAGTCATTTCATTTGGGGTGTTTTGTAGAAATGTTTTAATTGAATAGTGAACTGTATATACCTTGATCAGACTGCACTAATATGCATTGGACACTAATGTAAAACTATTAACCAATTTTCAAGCTGTACAAATTGGCAAGCAGTTTTCTTAATTTATACAATATCTATAGTTATTGGCCAACGACTAGATATCAGTCAGATGACTATACCTATTTTCAGTAACTAGGGTCACCAGGCAGTAACCCAAGATATCGGCAAAACCATACTTCTCTGTTTATTTTTCATCAATAACTATGGTTATTGGTCCTATATCTATACTGTTATTGGTGGATAACTAGAATTAATGGATTAATTGTGCAAACGGCTTGCCATAGTACATCGCTGAAAAACTGTTTATTGATGACCATAATATCAGATATCATTAACCAGTTAGCCTCTTATACCATATTGATTGTAACTCTTGTTTGTTTCAGTCACGAGTTGTGAGCCAGAATACAGATGAGAGAAACTTTCATATATTTTACCAGCTGTGTTCTGGTGCCTCACAAGCACAAAAAGGTGACACATGCTGATTAATTAGCTTCTAGCTTTCATGATTTAAAAAGAAATCTTCATTTGTTACACATAGTTAAAGGAAATAAAAGCATTTATTAATAAAAAATAATCAAAATCAATGTGCTTACAAAAAGCTTACAGATGTAAAACTATCTCATGCAAACAAATAATCATATTATTGTTGAAATAATAGGGATAAATAGTCAAGCAATTGGCTGTGACTGTGAACCCTTTTACACCATATAAACAGGTTTTATCACATGTGTGACCAGTGTTAAACCAGGTCAGCTGGCACGGATGTGGAGTAAAGGGTTGAAATTTTGTTCCTTCTGCTACTTCCAGAACAAATGGGTATAGTGAAGCCTGATTACTATTGCTACATGAACCAGAGTGGAGCTTATACTGTAGATGATTTAGATGACAGTAAAGAATTCAGAGACACTATAGTAAGTCAGCTGGTTTAAAAAATTATAAAAACTGAGATTGGATAGTTTCCAGTCTCAAACCTCGAACATCTCAATGGCTGAAATGGAGACAAAATGTTGGATAAGTGACTGACTTTTATGTAACCAACTAAGACCAGATGTCCATGGCAGGCAGGCAGGCAGGCAGGCGGAATGGGGCCGTCCTGTTGTTTGTCTGGAGCAAAACTCCAACACTATCAATGCTATTGACTTGAAACTTCTTACATGTAGGTGGATATGTCCGATTGAGTCAGAGTGTATTGAACAAGAACCACCACTCTTCACTTCCTGATTTAGGATGTATTCCTGTTTGTTTAATTTTGCATAACTCCAACACTATCAAAGCTGTTGACTTGGAACTTGATACATAGATAGATGTTATTAAGATGAAGTGCATTGCACAGGAATCATCACTCTGTACTACATGAGTTTGGAGTTACGCCCATTAGTTTAATTTTCTTGTCTGGTGCAAACAACGTTTTGAAAGCTATTGATTTGAAACTTTACAGTTGGAGAGATCTCATTGAGACAGAGTGCAGTGCACAAGAACTGTCACTTTACACTAAATTATTTAATGTTATTACCCTTAGTTCCATTTTCATACTTGATGTTGTCCTATATTACCGAAGCTATTGACTTGAAACTTTATAGGTGGAAAGATGTTATTGGAACAGCCTGCAATGCACAAGAACCATCACTCTGCTCTTCTTTTCTACACAAACACCGGGCACCTTTACTCTAATGTAAATTTCTGTATATTTGTTGTTATTCCCCTTTGATTTTTTTCAATTACCCAGAGTGCAGTTTACAATCATAATAGGGTACATTCTCAACATTGCACATCAGTTTGACAGTCATAATTTGCTCTGCCTTGCCATATTCTTGTTAAAGTTGTTTATTTATGCTTGCGGTGTTATCAACTTGGTTCATGGTATAATAATTGAATGTGAATTTTGTAGAAAACTTGTTATTTGACTGTAAATTCTAGTCAAAAGAAAAGAAAAGCAATGATTTTGTTTGATGTCATTCTCTTAACATTTAAGTTGATGATCATTTACTAGATGTTGTCTCATTGTTGGGAAAAACAGGCTCCATCTCCAAAGCACCTGTGGCTTTTACTACAGTATAGACTGTGTGTTTTCAGCATGCTATGCAAGTGATAGGTTTAGATGATCAGACCCGAGAAGATGTTGTGTCAATAGTTGCTGGCATACTTCACGTTGGAAATATTGGCTTTGTTGAGAAGGGCAACTATGCTGCCATAGCCGACCCAGGATGTAAGTGACTGGTTATATATTTAAATTAAGGTTGATAATATTCTGGACTGATCCAATATTTCAGATATTTTACATCACAAAATCCAGTTTATATTAATATGAATCAAGAGTTTTTGTTTATTTGATACTGCTAAACTCCCATTGCAAGTATTCTAATCATTTCATAGTTATGATGAAATTTTTCTGACAAAGAGTACGTTCACTGACAAACAGCACTTTCACTGTATATATGGCTTTGTATAGTCTTTACCAAAGTTTTTTTTTTTATTTCAGTTCTGGATTTCCCTGCCTTTTTGTTTGGTGTGAATCGTGAAATGTTGCAACTGAAGATTCTCAGTCGTAAGATGGACAGTAAATGGGGCGGGAAGTCAGAAAGTATAGAAGTCACATTAAATGTAGAACAGGCCGAGTTCACACGAGATGCCCTAGCCAAGGCCCTGTACTCCAGATTGTTTGATTTTCTTGTACAGGTAAAAACACTTCCTTATGCATTTCCATATCAAGTGAAACTGTTTTAGTTTTAAGATAAATTTTTAGTTTTTTTATTAATCATTTATTTAATATGATATTTAATTGCATGAATTTCCTGAAAGTGTGTTCTTTTGTTAGATTTAAATAAATTTTGTGAATTTTAAGAAAAAATCATGAGTAAACCATGCTATCTTCATGGAAATAACGATATGATTTCAGTTCATCTTCAAAATCTGATCTTACAAATTGTATTTCACTTTCAATTAAAATGGTTGATTAATTTTGAAAAGTGCTGTTAGATTCAAATTTCAATAGTAATTTAATATAGACCTGTGGTTAAAGCCTGCTGAAATACTTGGTGAAAGTTGGTCATTACAGTTTGGTTTAGAGTCATCACATTAAAACATCATTGTATGAAAAATATTCCCACAATTGGTTTTCTGTGCAAACATTTCTTAAAAATTGAATGTAAATATGATGAGATGAACAATCTTAAAAATTTCAATAAAGAAATGTTAGCAATCTCAGTGATGAAGACCCCCAGGCACTTGGACTTCATGAGTTAGCTGTATTTAATCTCTGAAGAAATAGCAAGAAAACTTCAAATGTCTTATGCCTATTAAAAGAAATTGTGTTTTCAAATTAACCCTTTCCCATACTGATACACCTTTATTGCTAGGGGGAACAGTTTAGATCCAGATCAGCCGGCACATCCGTGCCGTCTGATCAGGATCTAAACTGTTCGCTTTTTGATTCATTAGGTTATTTCTGACCAAAATGAGACCAGTGCAGATTCTGATCAGACCGCACGGATGTGCCGGCTGATCTGGATCTACACTGGTCGCACATGCGTAAAAATGCGTATATATACAGGAATGGGTTAAGCCTTACATGTTTCATCCTCGAAAATCAAGTTTGAAGGTATGCAACTTATTCTGTAGACCAGTCTCAATTCCAGAGTAATGTATAGAACAAAAACAGGATAGAGCATTTGGACAGGCCTCAAATCTGTTTGACCTTTAACCTTAAATAAACAAAAGTAAATATTCTGCATTTTGGATGTTTTACAGTCAGTAAACAAGGCCATGAGAAAAGACTTGGATGAGATCAACATAGGTATCCTGGACATATATGGCTTTGAGATCTTCCAGAAGAACGGATTTGAACAGTTCTGTATCAACTATGTCAATGAGAAACTGCAACAGATCTTCATAGAACTTACACTAAAAGCTGAACAGGTAACACATTGGTTTATCACTAATTTACTCCTTATATACATTTAATCACATGCCACAGTGTAGATCCAGATCAGGTGGTACATCTGTGTTGATCCGAATAAAACTTTGAATATAAAAGCAAAAAATATCATATCTCCTAATCAGACAGTACAGATGTGCTGGATGGATGATCTGGATCTACTTTGTTTGCCAATGCTAAAAAGGTGTATTTCTAGAGAAAAGGGAATTAACACTTACCGGTAACTGCTTGTATACAACATTATTTACATACATCCCATGTGGAACAAACTAAGAGTCAGATCAGCCATTATATCTGTGCAGCCTGACCAGGATCTACACTGTTTGCTTCTTTTGTTTAAAATAATAAAATTTGTCTCAGATATATCAGTGTAGATTGTTACCAGGATCAACACCGTTGGCACAAGAAATATATGTCATACCTACAGAGTAAACAATTTTAAAAGAAGTTTGTTTCAAGTTACATAACTGTACTTGCTGGAGATCTGATTCAGTAGTTGTCAGAATTTACTGGTTGTTGTTATACTGTTGTAAATTATTATTCAGAAGTAAATTTGATCATTAAAACTTACTTTCATTGACAGATGAGGATTTTAATCATAGGTCTGTACTGTTTTTTTTTTGATAAAGCAGTGTACACTTCACACTTTCTCTGGAGCACTACCAGGAATGTGTTACCTATAAATGGAACAAATTAGTGATACGATCAAATACCAAAATATTTGTCATATTGGAATATATTCAAATATTTGAATTTTGTCAACTTTTATCTGAGTTTAGTTAATATGTCTACAAACTCAATGTCCAGATTTTTATACTTTCCGAAATTATAATGGTATTAAGTAATTATTTGGAAATTCATCTTGATGTGTTCATGAGGCAGACAAATAGACGTTTATCCCCTGCTTAATAATGAGAACAATAAATCAATTAGTGTTCTTGTTATGTTTTTGAAAGGGGTGTATAACCTACCTTGAAGTGGTCTTTAGGCAGCTAAAGAAAAATTTTATCACTTATGACTCAAAGTGATTTTAATGCAAAAGTCTTTTGGAAGAGAGAATACATGTAAAAATATGGTGTTTTTTTAGCTCACCTGTCACGTAGTGACAAGGTGAGCTTTTGTGACCGCCTGATGTCCGTCGTCCGTCGTGCGTCGTCAACAATTGCTTCAATCGACTTCTTCTCTGAAACGGCTTGGCCAATTTTGATGAAACTTCACAGGAATAATGCTTAGATGATGCCCTTTCAAAATTGTTCAAAAAATAGAATTCCAAGCAGAACTCTGGTTGCCATGGCAACTGAAAGGAAAAACTTTAAAAATCTTCTTGTCTGAAACCACAAGGCCTAGAGCTTAGATATTTAGCATTTAGCATCCTCTAGTAGAACTCTACAAAGATTGTTCAAATTATTTCCCTGGGGTCAAAATTGGCCCCACCCCAGGGGTCACTTCATTTTATATAGACTTATATAGGAAAAACTTTAAAAATCTTCTTGTCTGAAACCACAAGGCCTAGAGCTTAGATATTTGGCATTTAGCATCCTCTAGTGGAACTCTACAAAGATTGTTCAAATTATTTCCCTTGGGTCAAAGTTGGCCCCACCCCAGGGGTCACTTCATTTTATATAGACTTATATAGGAAAAACTTTAAAAATCTTCTTGTCTGAAACCACAAGGCCTAGAGCTTAGATATTTGGTATTAAGCATCCTTCAGTGGTACTCTACACAGATTGTTCAAATGATTTCCCTGGGGTCAAAATTGGCCCGCCCCAGGGGTCACTTCATTTTATATAGACTTATATAGGAAAAACTTTAAAAATCTTCTTATCTGAAACCACAAGGCCTAGAGCTTAGATATTTGTCATTTTGCACCCTCTAGTGGAACTCTACAAAGATTGTTCAAATTATTTCCCTGGGGTCAAAGTTGGCCCTGCCCCAGGGGTCACTTCATTTTACATAGACTTATATAGGAAATCTTTAAAAAGCTTCTTCTCACAAACCACAATGCGTACAGCTTAGATATTTTGTAAGTAGCATTGTCTAATTGATGTCTACTAAATTTGTTCAAATTATGTCCCCTGGGCCAAAATCTGCCACGCCCTAGGGTTCTCTTGGTTTACATACAGTTATATAGGAAAAACATGGAAAATCATTTTTCTCTGAAACTAATAGGACTAGACCTTAGATATTTGGTGTTGAGTATTTTGAAGAGACCCTTTACCAACATTGTTTAAATGTTGGCCCTGGGGTCAATATTGGCCCTGTCCTGGGGGCCCTTAATATGTAAAAAAGGAAAACTTTAAAAATCTTCCTAATGGAAACCTCAATGCCTTAAGCTTACATATTTGGTATGTAGCATTGTCTAGTGGATGTCTACCAAGTTTGTTCAAATTATGTCCCCTGGGCCGAAATTGGCGACACCCCAGGGTTTTCTTAGTTTACATTGATTTATATAGGAAAGCATGAAAAATCATTTTTATCCAAAACTAATAGGACTAGACCTTAGATATTTGGTGTTGAGTATTGTGAAGAGACCCTTTACCAACATTGTTTAAATGTTGGCCCTGGGGTCAATATAGGCCCCGCCCCGGGTCCCTTAATATGTAAAAAGGCAATTTTTAAAAATCTTCTTACTGGAAACCTCAATGGCTTAAGCTAAGATATTTGGTATGTAGCATTGTCTAGTGGATACTTACCAAGTTTGTTCAAATTATGTCCCCTGGGCCAAAATTGGCCACGCCCCAGGGTTCTCTTAGTTTACATTGATTTATATAGGAAAACATAAATAATCATTTTTCTCTGAAACTAATGCGACTAGACCTTAGATATTTCGTTTTGAGTATTGTGAAGAGAACCTTTACCAGCATTATTTAAATGTAGGCCCTTGGGTAAAGCTGAGAGTACTATTGTACTCAGGTGAGCAATATAGGGCCATCATGGCCCTCTTGTTTAATCTTGAACATTCATATACCGAAATTGTATTTGAATATTCGCCTTCAAACCAAACATTCAATGTTTAAATATTTATTCCCATCCTTAGAACAAAACAAGAAAAAGACATGCACTTAAGAAAAAAAAACCGGTATTAGGGGTACATCTTTGGACCATGTAATTAAGTGAATTGCATTTTATATATTCTAGCTCAATTTTCCAGTGCAAAATAATATACATATCTCAATTTTACCGCCAAACTAACAGTTGGGTCAGGTTACAATCATTCTCCCACAAAATCAAGTCCCAATTTGAGTACTGTACTTTTTAGTATAAACAGCAGAGAAATTAACAAAATGATTTTGTACTAGTTAAAATTGAAAAGAAACTAATAAATATTCTACAAAACTTACCAATATGTGCTAGAGCATATCACACTGAAATATAAAAGCATCCGTAAATTTGATCATTCAACATTATTGATTTTCGAGATGTTAGGTGATTTCATCATTATAATAATTTCTTTTTCATACAGCTTTTTAGCTCGACTATTCGAAGAATAGGGGAGCTATCCTACTCACCCCGGTGTTGGCGTCGGCGTCGGCGTCCGTTAAACAAAAAATGCACTTTGGTCCATTACTTGAAAACTACTTGTGATATCAACTTGAAACTTGGAATATATATTCACCATCAAATTCTACATCATTACCATTAACACCCATAACTCTGCTACAAATATTTTTCAAGTTATGCCCCTTTTTCACTTAAATTTTGCGTTAAGGAAAATATGCACTTTGGTCCATAACTTATAAACTACTTGAGATATCAACTTGAAACTTGGAATATATATTCACCATCAAATTCTACATCATTACCAACAAGACCCATAACTCTGCTGTCAATATATTTCAAGTTATGCCCCTTTTTTCTTATATTTTGTGTCAAGCAAAATATGCATTTTGCCCCAAACTTTAAAACTACTTGAGATATTGCCTTGAAACTTGAAATATTTATTTCACCATCAAAATCTACATCATAACCAACAAGACCCATAACCCTTCTTCCAATATTTTTCAAATTATGCCCCTTTTTCGCTTACATTTTGTGTTAAGCAAAATATACAGTCGGCCCTTAACTTCGTTATGAATGGAGGGATTTCAAAATAACTTGGCACAAATGTTCACCATGACAAGGCTGTGTGTCGCGTACAATACCCATGCCTGTTGGTCCAAGGTCAAGGTCACTGTTACTAAAAATAGAATTTTCTGGCAAAATCGTGTCCACTCTGTAACTTTGTTACTTCTTGTTGGGTTTTTAAATAACTTGGTATTATTGTTCACCATATCAAGACAGTGTGTCACGTACATGCCCAAGCCTGTAGGTCAATGGTCAAGGTCACTGTTACTAAAAATAGAATTTTCTTGTCTAGGCTGACACTTTGTTATGAATGGAGGGATTTCAAAATATCTTGGCACAAATGTTCACCATGACAAGGCGGTGTGTCCGCACAATACCCATGCCTGTAGATCCAAGGTCAAGGTCACTGTTACTAAAAATAGAATTTTCTTGTCCAGGCTGTAACTTTGTTATGAATGGAAGGATTTCAAAATAACTTGACACAAATGTTCACCATGACAGGGCGGTGTGTCACGTACCATGCCCATGCCTGTAGGTCAAAGGTCAAGGTCACTGTTACTAAAAATAGAATTATCTTGTCCTGGCTGTTACTTTGTTATAAATGGAGGGATTTCATAATAACTTTGCACAAATGTTCATGAAAAGGCAGTGTGTCCGCACAATACCCAAGCCTGAAGTTCCAAGGTCAAGGTCACTGTTACTAAAAATAGAATTTTCTTGTCCAGGCTGTAACTTCATTATAACTGGAGGGATTTCAAAAAAACTTGACACAAATTTCACCATGAAAGGGCAGTGTATTGCTTATTATTCCCATCATTGCACTTGAGTGTCTGAAAATGATGCATAGCGGGGCATCCGTGTCCTATGGACACATTTCTAGTTTCACTTATATTTTCACTTAAGTGCACTTCATCGATAACTTTGCAAATACTTAAGGTATCAACTTCAAACTACCATTATATTTTCATTTCAGTTCTTTTTCTGTAACATTACTGAAGTGAGTGATATTTGACTAAAAGTAAATGTCTCTAATAAAAAATTACTAACAAGTTTTCTAACAAATTCAGAAATATTTCATAGTTATTCCCCTATTCAGTTTAATATTTATGGTACATTTAGGAATTATTTCTGTTATTTGAAAAGAATTTCTCCCGTACCATTCACTTGTTAATATTTTTCCTGATTGCACATGAATGTATGGCCATAGTTGTTATTGTTTTAATCTTCAAATTGCATTTGTTTCAAATGATTCGAATAGTCGAGCATGCTGTCTCCTCTGACAGCTCTTGTTTATTACCTTGGCAACTTGATCTTGCAGGAGGAGTATGTACAGGAAGGCATCAAGTGGACCCCAATCGATTACTTCAACAACAAGATAGTCTGTGATCTCATAGAAACCAAGAGTCCCCCAGGTGTCATGTGTGTACTAGACGATGTGTGTGCTACACTTCATGCTGTCACTGAAGGGGCTGACCAGACCTTGTTGCAGGTATTATACATGTACCATCATTGTCACATTTTTGGCTACATTTAACGCTTTACTCCATGTATACAGCTTATATATATATATATATATATATATATATATATATATATATATATATATATATATATATATATATATATATATATATATGTATGTATTTAAATCCATACTCAAAGTAATAAAAAAGTAATCATCACACCAAAATGTGATAGTTGCCCAGATATGTTGTTGGTGTGAGTTATAGGAAGAAAAAATACTTTGAAAATTTAACCCTTTCACTGCCATAAGGACGGCATATGCCGTCCCTATTATTTTCGGCGTATTTGCCATATGGACGGCTTTTGCCGTTTCTATATATAGACCAGCATGCAAAGCGGGAGTTTCTATGCTGATGTAGGCAGATCATTGAAGTATTGACCAATAATGTTATTGCTTTCGTTTTCACATGTAAACATAGTAACTACGTCGATATATCTATAAATAACCAGCCTGATCCTGACCTTGGTATTGGTATTTTTAAAAAGCCCTTGGCATTTGGGTTTTAGACGTTGGCAGCAAAGGGTTAAACAAAAAATTGGTAGTTGAGATTGAGTTTTGATAAAAGGAAAAAGTAAATAAATAAAATCCCAGTTTGGTTAGAACAGAACAGAAAAGAAATAAATACAATGTTGTTCTAGGGTTGGGTGTAGTAAGGATGTACACCCAGACTGGCAAATACATTTGTTCTAGCTGCTAATAACATAATTATTTCAGAAACTTGGAAGTGCAGTTGGAAGTCATGAACATTACAATGGGACCAGTATAGGTTTTATCATCCATCATTATGCAGGAAAGGTGAGACACGTTATTTCACATTGTCAGACATACATTATCAGTTCAGAGTTCTTTCATTGGAACTTGTATCTAAAACTTTGAACAGGCTGAGAAACCACTCATTAGATGCAGTAATATCTGACCAGTTTCGAGAAAATAAATGATTTTGGTATTATGTTCAGATTTCTCCTTAAATGTCTCAGAAATTTGTATTTCTTGTAAAATGTAAGTGTCTGTCCTTTATAAATACCCAGTACAACATTTGTCTCTTGGTCTTATGGGGCCTTTTATATAAATTATGTGAGCTTGACAGTCCTTCTTGTGCCAAGATTTTTTGGAGCATTTTACAGTGTTGCAAGCAACAAATAAAAAATATGTTCAGACTACCAGGAAAATGCTAAAAGAACTTTGGAATAATTTGTTGATTAAAATTATTTCATTATGCCATTCATTATGGCACAAAGGTGATCTTTTAATTACCTTTTTGGCCAATGGATTGCATTCAGATTACTTTAGCATACAGAGTATGTTTGAAATACTTGCTATTAAAATTACTTTGCTGTATTGCACATTAAATTTAATGTGTTAGTACCTTGCAAACTTAAGAAATGAAATTATACCTTAATTGAATACAAACAAGAACATGTTTGTTTCCAGGTAGAGTACAATGCAGAAGGGTTCTGTGAGAGGAACCGAGATGTTTTGTTCACAGATTTAATACAACTGATGCAGTCTAGTGAGAAGTAGGTGGCCAATTTTATCTGTTAGTGTTAAATCTTAAATCATTTTTATGCCCCAAAAAGTGGAAGGCATAATAGATTTGTATGTATATACGTCAGTCCCCCCCCCCACCCCCCCCAAAAAAAAATATTGTGGCATCAACTCCTCATTAACTATCGGGTTGAGGTTCAGACTACGTAAAGAAAAGATTTTTTGGCTTTATGCTGAATTTGGCATCCTTGGCTGGCATTAACGTTATGCCCTTGATGTGAATTTACACTTCACTCATGGATAACATAGAGTATAGGTTAAAGAAACATTATGTTCTAGTATGTGAGTTACCTGAATTATAAGTTAGGAATTTTAACATGGAATATGTTTTTGCCCATAAAGATTTTGACTTGAATTGTTTTTGTTGTTAGAATTATATTTAAAAAATACATAACCAAACAATACATTTCTTGTTGTTGCCATTTCGTAACATTTCTTATTACATTACATAAAAATTACATAACCGTACAAAACATTTCTTGTTGGTCCTGATAAAAAAACATCATATTGAAATATTCGGTGATTGGTTGTCACATTGGAATGAATTTGATTCTTAAGGTATATTTTTTTCAACAATTATTACGCCCCATTCAAAGAAGCAAGGGTAAATTGCCTTGCAGATGTCAGTCCATCTGTAGGTCCAGAGGTCTCCTTGTTTGATCTATAAGAAGACATCGATTTGGCATACAGTCCTCAGATTTTGTATGGAAGGTCTTTGATCACAGGAAGTAAATGACTACTACTGATTTTGAGTTCAGAAGGTCAAAGGTCAAGGTAACATTGACCTTCAATAAAATAACAGCAGAAAACTATCCAGTTGGCATTTGGCATGCGGGTGGGGCATACATGTTTTACAAACATCTCTCGTTGTTAATTGCAGTTGCTTTTATCATGGAGAAAGTACTGTCTGAAGGTTTGCTGTGTATTGAAATGTTATATTTCCTATGTTATACTGCAGGACTTGATGACTGAATAAAATAAAGACTTGGATATTGATTCTGTATTGCAGTGAGTTCATAGTATCATTATTCCCTGAGGTAATTAACACAGATACCCGAAGTAGACCAACCACAGCCTCAACAAAAATAAAGGTAACCATAGGATATTTATTTCATATTCTTATTGATAGAACAATGAAACAAACATTAATCTTTCTTTTTAACCCTTTCCTCCATAGATACACTTTCATTGCTAGGGCGAACAGTTTAGATCCGATCAGCTGGCACATCTGTGCCATCTGATCAGGATCTCAACTGTTCACATTTTGATTCATTAGGTTATTTCTGACCAAAATGCTACCAGTGCAGATCTGGATCTACACTGGTTGCACATGTGTAAAAAGGTGTATACGAGGGTTGTTCAAAAATTAATAGGACTGCGGCTCTACTGTTCACATCTTTTAATTTACTTACACAATTTTGCAAGCAATGAATACCAGAACATTTCCTCTACATACAGTGAAAAAATCAATACGAAATGTTAACAAACAACAAATTTGTGATAATTACAAATATTTAGGGGTATGCAAACCGGGGCACGCTAACATTACAGCAAATTACGTTCATGACGTCGCAAAATAAATACGAAATGTCGGCTGCGTAATTTTTTCTTAAGTACTCTCCCATAACCATTTCACATCTGTGGTGATAACGCAGGAAAGAAAGTGGCCACATTTTCACTCCACTCTCAGCTGAAAGGCTCAGGATTTGAACTTTCTTCGCTCTTTATTGTGATCTTTGATTAATCTCTGCACCATCGGGCATGGGCAAATAATGTAAATATGTGAATAAAAATGCCAAACACTGTCATCTGATCTTAATAATGATAGGGACATGTCCAGTAAAATATAAATATTCATTAATCGAAAAATATTTTATTCAACTGAACACAGGCTAGCATTTTTGAAACAAAGTCGGGGAAAATATCTCAAATAATAACTGTGTATCCTAATGTCATTAACTTTTTTGAAATACTCATAGATCTAGGTAAATACAATAAAATATTATAAAAATCTCTTTTATATTCAATTCTTTGTTCAGAACCAAATGCATTGACCCGATGCTTACATCAAACATACCGGACAGTTCGCGAACTGTATACCGTCGATCCTTCCGTAGCTCTTCTGCAACTGACGTCACTAATGTTCCGTCAATATCCCACTTTCTCATTGCCCTTTACTGCCTGTGATCTCGTCTTCACCATCTTTGAATCGCTTGTGCCAGCTGAATACGCCTGACCTGATCGCTGACTCATTGCCGTTCATTAATTTAACATTCTGATATGTAGCTGATCGAATATTGCCCATATATTGACAAAATTTAACAATCGGGCAAATTTGTATCTTTTCAATGGACGTCAAAATTCTATATTTAACACTATGAATACTGCCTTTTAAATTTTATTTGTTTAGCAAGTAAACGTCCAAATGATGTCAAATTTGGATAATACGCCACCAGAAAATAATGAAAAAGGTTAGTGGAATATCAGGAATCACAGAGGTCGAATTATGAAAAAAAAACTAGAAGTAAATCTAACCTTAAATAACTTTTTACGCGCTGTGCCGGGTGTGCGTTACCATGGTTATTAAATAACACAGGAAACTTGGGTTTAGCAAATTTATGTCATAAAATCATGCTCGACTTGTAGACGACATTTCACGAGTGCCGTACGTTTGAAATTATTTAAGATTTAATGAAATATGAAAAAGCAACAATCGCAGTCCTATTTAATTTTGAACAACCCTCGTATATGGAGGAAAGAGTTAAGATACTGTGGTATCATTATTATACTCAAGGGTTAAAAAAGGACAGGGTAAACTTTGAAGATGTTACTAGTTTTTCCCATGTCACACTTTCCTCGAGAGACATTGTTATGCAATCTAATTATGTGACATTCAATACAGTACAACATGCACTGTAACCAATAAAGCTTCTTGGCAGATTTCCAATTTTTTATCAATGAGCTAGCATGATATTGCAAAAATTGTCAATCTGCATTTTTAGCTCACCTGAGCCTTAGGCCGGAGACTGTTGTCCGGCGTCGGGCGTCCGTCAACAATTTCTTTAAACAACATCTCCTCTGAAACCACTGGATGGATTTTAACCAAATTTGTCCTGAAGCATTCTGGCACTGATGTCTACAAAAGTTGTTCAAATCATGACCATAGGGTCAAGGTCAAGGTCACTGCTGCATAAAATAGAAATTCAGTCTCTGCTCTATTTCTTGAGTTTGCTTTGGCCTATTGACTCCAAACTTGGTGTATGGGTAGCTTATATTAAAAGGCAGCTTGGTTTTGCTACCCAGGTGTCTGTAATCAAGGTAAAGGACACTGTTGCTAAAAATAGAAATTCGGTTTCTGCTTAATAACTTGAGTTTGCTTAGGCCTACTGACTCCAAACTTGGTGTATGGGTAGCTTTTATCAAAAGCCAGCTTTGGTTTGCTACCCAGGTGTCTGTGATCAAGGTAAAGGTCACTGTTGCTAAAAATAGAAATTCAGTTTCCGCTTAATTACTTGAGTTTGCTTTGGCCTATTGACTCCAAACTTGGTGTATTGGTAGCTTATATCAAGATGCAGCTTGGGATTACTACCCAGGTGTCTGTGATAAAGGTCAAGGTCACTGTTGTCAAAAATAGAAATTTGGGTAGCTTATATCAAGATGCAGCTTCGGATTGCTAACCAGATGTCTGTGATGAAGGTCAAGGTCACTGTTGCTAAAAAAAGAAATTAAGTTTCCACTTAATAACTTGATTTTGCTTTGGCCTATTGACTCTAAACGTGGTGTATTGCTAGCTTATATTTAGAGGCAGCTTGGGGTTGCTACCCAGGTGTCTGTGATGAAGGTCATCACTGTTGCTAAAAATAGAAATTCAGTTTCTGCTAAATAACTTGTGTTTGCTTTGTCTTATTGACTCCAAACTTGGAATATGGTAACTTATATCAAGAGGCAGCTTGGGTTGATACCCAGGTGTCTCTGATCAAGGTAAAGGTTACTGTTGCTAAATTTAGTTTCCACTTAATAACTTTAGTATAGTACAGTATGTTAGGTACAGTACAGTATTGTACTGTACTGTACCATACTGTACTGTACTGTACAGTACTTCAATGTGTTCTGTTTTACCTTTCATTTCATGTATCTAAGAATCAGGTGAGCGATTTAGGGCCAATTGGCCCTCTTGTTTTTTCATCTTTTGAGTACATGTGTATTTTTCAAGTAGGTTTCATTTTCTGGTATTTTGTAATAGGAAAAGTGCCTGAAATCAACCCCTACTGAAATATACCTGTATTCTTATGAGACTTATACAAGTGACATACACTGTGAATTTATGACAATGCAAAAATATCATTTATGACTTTTGCATTAAAAGTAATCTGAAAGTGAACTAATACATAGGGATTGCTTTGTCCATTCATTTGTTGGTCCAAATTACATTGTTATGACCAAAGGGTCATGATGAAGCCAACATCTGTTTCACATTTGACAGAGTTGTGTCCCATTGTTTACTTGATTTGTTAACAGATCTTAACATTTATTTAGTTCTGACAAAGACACACGAGTGACACAAGTGTTCGACTGAACACCCATCTAATAATAATTTAAGCAAAATCTGTGTTAGACAAGGATTAGTTGAGGTTGATTGCTATTGGAATTCAGCTCAGTTTGAATGTCCAACTTTCATTTTAGGTCAGTTACTTTTATAAAATAGTTTGTGGAATATAAAAGAAATCAAAATAATTTATTATAGCCCTTTCCGCTATACATATGCCTTTGTCTTTGGGTGAAGGGTGTAGATCAATATCAGCCAGCATATCTGTGCTGTCTGACCAGGATCTGTGCTGTTTGCTTTTAGTCTAATTGGATTATATTTTACTGAAATGTGTAAAATCTAAACAAAATATTAATTTTGGAGGAAAGGGTTACAAAAAGTAAAATACAAAAGACAATAAATATTTTTAATCAACATTACAGTCTCAAGCCAACAAGTTAGTTGAAACCCTGATGAAATGCACACCACACTATATACGATGTATCAAACCAAACGAGACAAAAAGAGCGAGAGATTTTGAAGAGAGCAGGTAAGATATAGTCAGATCATAGGATTGTACCATGCTGTCTTGTGACACTCGGCAATTTTCTATAACTTTATTACTTTATATGCAGGAATGAAATCAGCTTTGTTCCAGTTGAGCCAGTCATTTTTATTGTTCATATGGATTTTTTGTGTTAATTAATTTCTTTACTCCATATTTATGACTTTTATGACATGGGCCACCAGATCCAGATCAGTTGCCATTTGATCAGGATCTGCACTGTTTGCTTTCTGTAAAGAAATAACTTAATAAATCTAAAAGCTAAAAGTTAAGATGATGATCAAATGGCACAGATGTGCCGGCTAATCTTGATCTACACAGTTTGCTCACACCATAAAGGCATATGATATGGAGGAGCATTAAGACAGACCACTTTGCAGACGCACAGGCTGCTATGGGTCTTCACTTGTCACCAATATGACAAATGCTGTGCTTTTAGAGTACATTAAGTTGATTATTTTGCACATAACTACAAATTATTAAGTGAAAATTGTAAAGAATACAGGCTGATCAGGATTTACTTTGTGTAATAAGCTAAAATTCATGAATTCCTCCAACTGTTTCTCATGCAGTGTTGTTAATAACTCATATGTTCACAGTATGTTGTGAGTGTGCTGCTGTAGTAGTATACAGTTGTGGCTTTTGTTGTTGATTATAATAACTGAAATCTCAGCTGTACCTTTTGATGCCCCCACTTCAAAGAAGCTTTGCAAGTCTTCTGTCCTTAACCAAATTTGAACTTTATCTAAACAAAGATTTACCTGTAGCACACAATCCTTGGATTTCATAGGGAGGAATGTCATCACACATAAATGATCCCTATTGCTTTTGGTCAAAGATCAAGGTCACATTGACTTTAAATGATATAACATCAGATTACTACCTAGTTTGGTGTCATACATGTTTTACAAACGCCTCTTGTTTAAATTGTTTGTTAATTAGCTGGTAAATTTGAGTCATCTTGGTCTGATTTTGACCATTGAGCTGTGCCCTTTTAGTCATGTCCACTATCAAATTCCTAAATTGATAAAAGATAATGCTATGACACTTTGGAATGAATTAATCATGCCTGAACAGTGTAGTTGGTGAAGAGGTAGTTCATTACAAGAAATTTGAATTACTATAGAAAACCAACTGTCAAAATTGATGATGTAATATTCAGCTTATATCTTAAATAGGATAATGCTGACTATGGATGCAATAACTTCCAAGCCAGTAGTCCTACTACTCTAAATGCAGTGATGATGATACTGTGTTGCTGCTGTTGCTGCTAAATACTTTGTTAACACTGCTGGTATATCTATATACATGAAAGTTAAACATAATGTTGTCATGTTTTCAGAGTAAAGCATCAGGTAGAATATCTAGGTTTAAGTTAAACATAATGTTGTCATGTTTTCAGAGTAAAGCATCAGGTAGAATATCTAATGTTGTCATGTTTTCAGAGTAAAGCATCAGGTAGAATATCTAATGTTGTCATGTTTTCAGAGTAAAGCATCAGGTAGAATATCTAATGTTGTCATGTTTTCAGAGTAAAGCATCAGGTAGAATATCTAATGTTGTCATGTTTTCAGAGTAAAGCATCAGGTAGAATATCTAATGTTGTCATATTTTTTAAGAGTAAAGCATCAGGTAGAATATCTAATGTTGTCATGTTTTCAGAGTAAAGCATCAGGTAGAATATCTAATGTTGTCATGTTTTCAGAGTAAAGCATCAGGTAGAATATCTAATGTTGTCATGTTTTCAGAGTAAAGCATCAGGTAGAATATCTAATGTTGTCATGTTTTCAGAGTAAAGCATCAGGTAGAATATCTAATGTTGTCATGTTTTCAGAGTAAAGCATCAGGTAGAATATCTCGGTTTGAAAGAGAATATCCGAGTCAGAAGAGCAGGGTTTGCATTCCGAAGAGAATTTCCAAAGTTTCTACGACGGTAACTTAACTGTTGATCACATATATTAATGTACTCTTGTTCTACTTGTTAATTCTGTTTGCAAAAATTCAGCTTGTCAACTCTGGAAATACTTGTTAATTTTTAGCTGACCAAATTATGTAATACATAGTACACGTACTTGTAACAATTCATAATTATTGTTTGCATGATTTCAAACAAGTGCTATAACTCTGCTGCAAATACTTAATAATAAGGGAAACCCTCTTTTCATCTTGTTTTAAGTATCAAGTATCGTCAACTTAGTGCATAAAGATTGTATCGTACTTACACTGTTATTGCTCTAAGGTAATGTTATGTAAGGTATCAGAAAAAATGAACTATTTGACAGTAAGCATACTACTGAATAACCTCCCAAACAAGTTTGAAAGGCTTAACTGTTTACTCAGTAGATACACTTTTATTGCATGGGTGAACAGTGTAGATTCAGATCAGCTGGCACGTCCATGCCATCTGATCAGGATCGACAGTGCTTTTAGATTCATTAGTTTTTATCTGACATATATGCAACCAGTGCAGATCCAGAACAGATGTCATTGATGTGCTAGCTGATCTGGATCTGCACTATTTACATATGATAGATACAGGTACTTGTTTGCAGTTTTAGGATAAGGTTTTTGAGCACTGGTCAAAACATGGTTAAATACTGATCTGTGATGCAAGAAATAAATTTCTTCAACCTCATCAGAGATATGTTGTATATTTAAGGTATGCTATATTAACACCCGAGACCTGGCCACAGTGGAGAGGGGAGATAACTCAGGGAATACATCATCTCATGAACTTTGTTAACATGGAGAAAGATCAGTATCAGCTCGGCAGAACCAAAGTCTTCATTAAAAACCCAGAGTCTGTAAGTGAATATTGTATTGAATATCTGATCAACAGGTTTGCTAAAGACACTTACTGTACTGTACTTTATCTGTGTTATTGGTGATTAAATCTACGGTTATATTTGATTCACTGCTTTTTCTTTTCTAATGTCACCGTGTGTGAACAGTGTAGATCTAGATCAGCTTTCACATCCGTGCCATCTTATTAGGATCTTCACTGTTGGCTCATTGATTTTTTTATTAGATTATATTTGACCAAGAAGTAGATACTGCAGATCCTGATGTTCTGGCCGATATGGATATACACTGTTCACATATGATAAAACACATTGAGTAAAGGTCCAGTAAGTATCTACATGAGAAATAGGGTTTGAGCTGCAAATATGGTAGTTTGATAACTATTTATGTACAGAGTCTATTGTTTGCAGTTGTTTTTACTGGAGGAGATGCGAGAAAGGAAGTTTGACAGCTACGCCCGGGTGATCCAGAAGACCTGGAGAAAGTATTACGCCAGACAACAGTACTTCAAACAGAAAGAAGAAGGTAACGTATTCAGTCAGGCGGAAGTTCCACAATATGTTAAATATTTGCATAAAATATGTTTGTTTTTAGCTCGACTATTTGAAGAATAGGGGAGCTATCCTACTCACCCCGGTGTGGGTGTGGGCGCTCCCGTCGGCGTCCGTTAAACAAAATATGCACTTTGGTCCATAACTTGAAAACTACTTATGATATCAACTTGAAACTTGGAATTTATATTCACCACCAAATTCTACATCATTACCAATAACACCTATAACTCTGCTACAAATATTTTTCAAGTTATGCCCCTTTTTTAATTAAATTTTGCGTTAAAGAAAATATGCACTTTGGTCCATAACTTATAAACTACTTGAGATATCAACTTGAAACTTGGAATATATATTCACCATCAAATTCTACATCATTAACAACAAGACCCATAACTCTGCTGTCAATATATTTCAAGTTATGCCCCTGTTTTCTTATATTTTGTGTTAAGCAAAATTTGCTTTTTGCCCATAACTTTAAAACAACTTGAGATATTGCCTTGAAACTTCAAATATATTTTCACCATCAAAATCTACATCATTACCAACAAGACTCATAACCCTGCTTCCAATATTTTTCAAATTATGCCCCTTTTTCACTTAAATTTTGTGTTTTAGCAAAATGAACACTAGGCCCTTAACTTTAAAACTACTTGAGCTATCACCTTGAAACCTGGAAAATATATTCACCATCAAAATCTAGGTAATTATCAACAACACCCATAACTCTGCTACCAATATTTTTCAAGTTATGCCCCTTTTTTTCCTTTTTTCTTATATTTTGTGTTAAGCAAAATAAGCATTTTGCCCATATCTTTACAACTACTTGAGGTATTGCCTTGAAACTTGAAATATGTATTCACCATCAGAATCTACATCATACCCAATGACACCCATAACCCTGCTTCCAATAAATCTACATCATACCCAGTGACACCCATAACCCTGCTTCCAATAAATCTACATCATACCCAATGACACCCATAACCCTGCTTTCAATATTTTTCAACTTTGCCCCTTCTTTCACATAAATTTTGCATTAAGCATATATTACTAACAAGTTTTCCAACTTTTCAAAAAATATTTCATAGTTATTTCTCTTTTCACTTCACTATTTAAGGTTCTTTAAGGAATTATTTCAATTTCCTCCTTACCACTTACTTCTTAACATTATTCCTGTTTGCACATCAAAATGTTTGGCTATATTTGTTTTGTTCTTTTAATCTATAAATTGCATTTATTTCAAATGAATCAAATAGTCGAGCACGCTGTCTCCTTTGACAGCTCTTGTTAAAATTTGCAATACATCTTTAAAATAAATAAAATTACAAAAAATCCTCATCTTGGTGCAATAATTGTATATCTCCTTCATATTGCAATGGTACTTCTAACATTTTTGTCTAAGGTTGCGGTTGTGCCTCTGATAAGCTGACCATTTTATAATTTGAAATTTCATGTATAATATTATGGAACATAGTGATGTTTGATGAACTGTGAAACATAAACAATAAATCTTTCCTTTTAGCCTCTGATATACTGCTAAACAGAAAAGAAAGAAAGCGATTTAGCATCAATCGTAACTTTGTCGGGGACTACATCGGTATGGATGAAAACCCTGCATTACGAGCCCTGGTTGGTAAACGAGAGCGCATTGAGTTTGCAGACACTGTTAACAAATATGACAGAAGATTTAAGGTTTGTTGGAATTATTAGTAAACTTTTCAAAGATACTGATGTTTTTAAGTATTAAATTTATTTTATTAAAGTCAGTTTCTGTAAATGGATTTATTGTTACAGAAATGTGTGTGAAAAGTTTAAAATATATTGCATGAAAATTAAACTACAATCAGAAAGACATGACTGCGTAGTAAAAAGATTTATTATTACATTCTAACTCTTGTTTTCTGTGTAATTCACCCATTATGAATATTTTTATCTTTAATAGTCAACATTTAATAAAACCTAGTGTTGAACTATTGGCTGGTTACTTTTGTTTGTCCTGTACATTTGTTCACCTTTAAAACACAAACAACACATTTTTAAAGTGACCAGAGGTTCACTTAATAGTTATTTTTTAACTTGTTTAATAAATTTAGTTCTTTGTTTACCATGTCAACTCATTGAGAGGCTGTATATGGCTGATGTCAGTATATGGTTTCAGCATGTTTGCTATTTCAGGCTACCAAGAGAGATCTACTGCTTACAACACAGAATATAGTCCTTATAGGACGAGAGAAGGTAGGTTTTCTGAATGTTTAGTGTTGTTCTGTATCAGAAAAGCCCTATACCCCTGCAGCGATGTCTGAAGGTGTATATAGAGATGATCATCTGGTAAGTTGCCTGCAACTAAGTAGGAAGGGTTAAGAGAAGATGCTTGGTTTGTGGAGCTGTCAGTTTTTAAAAGTTTGAAGAACAATATTTTCAAGTTATGACAAGAAACTACAAAGTTTAACGTGTTTAGCATCAGGTATAAATGTGATGACTTAATCCATTGTTTAAAAGATTGGTGTATTGGGGCAAACTTCTTCTACAGATTTTAAGATAGCTGCCAGAAACTTGTTTGGCAGCAAGTGTGAATTTTCATCACAGAGTTTACATTTGGCTCAGTCCATTATTTGTTAGAAGGATCAAGGTCTACATTCAGTGAACATTTTTGTCAGTCACATCAGTGCCCAAGGTTATAAAACTGAGCATGGAAACCAGTCTCAAATCTCAAGCATCTGATTGGCTGAAATGGTTTCCAATCTCAGCTTTATAACCTTCAACCCAGCTTATGATGTACGGGTAAACTACTTTATTCTGGAAATTGGTCAGAAGTAATATCAAATGTTAGAAAATCTCTGGAGTAGTGTAAAAGTCATTCAGAAGTCTTTTTTAACATGCGAAAGGCATTATTATGACATTTTAGTTTCTGCATTTGGTGATTTTGAAGTTTTGAACTGGAAACCAGTGTTATGTAAGATATAACTCCAGTGCTTACAACACCTTAACCATTTACTCCAAAAATAAACACGTGCGATCATTCTAGATCCAGATTAGCCGGCACATTCATGCCATCTGATCAGCATTTGTACCTATCACTTCTTGGTCAGAAATAACCTTGTTAATAAAAAAGCCAACTGCAGATTCTGATCAGGCAGCATGGATGTGCCGGCTGATGTGAATCTACACTGGAGGAAAGGGTTAATTTATTGATTTAACTGAAAGATAATCTTTGCGTAAAGAATACAGTTGGATGAAATCAGTGCAGTTTGGAAATTTAGAATACCCAGTAATTTATGTGTTATAATAACAGATAAAGAAAGGGCCACAGAAGGGGCAGATGGTGGAAGTTGTGAAGAGAAAAATACCACTGGAGCAAGTAGAATCGGCAGCTTTCAGGTACACTTTCGCATGTTTCATGTTGCTTTATTGTTATATTTCTTATATAGCCAGAAAGACTTACTCCTAGCAATACATGGAAGTGGCAGGGATACTCTAGGAGATGTCACAGCCATCATTACTCTCATAATTGTTTATTTCGTAAACCACAGTATATCAAGAAACCTATCAAGCAGTGTCTTTTTAAAGCTGCGCTAGGCAAATAAGAATTGAAAAAAGAAATTTTATATTTTCAAAATAAATACTGTGTATTATTTTTTGTTGTCAGTAGTTACCTAATTGTAATTAAGAAATGTGCTGGACTGTGCCCTTGATACTATTATTGTTCTAAACTTCTCCCAGCAATTTATGTATCACTAGTACATTTTTAAGGTTCTTTACTAGCAACAAGCAAAAATCATTTATTGTTATAAAGAGCAAATGAGCAATTTTGGAATAATCAAGTTGTGGATAATGGCAGTTATAAAGTCATTAAGTCCAAGTATGACTCATGGTCTGTGTCTTTTCAGACATGTCTGCTGTTGTATCCCTCAATAGGTAAAGTGTCTGTTTGCAGAGTTAACTTTTCAGAGTTACACAACTTATAGAACTACTTAACCCTTTTTCCATATATACACATTTTATCACATTTGCAACCAGTGTAGATCCAAATGAGCCAGCACATTTATGCCAACTGATCAAAATCTGCACTGTTTGCGTTTTGGTCAGAAATAACATAATCAAAAAGTGAAAAGGTGCATATCCTGATCAGATGGCATGGATGTGCTGTTTGATCTGGATCTAAAAGGTTCTCCCATGCCATAAAAGCCTATATATGGAGGAAAGGGTTATTTAAACTGTATAAAGCAGTAGCTTATCAGGTAGGGCATATAGGGAAACAGTTAATGTTCAAGGCTATGATGCAGAATATTGCCAGTTCTAAGTTTTTTGTTGACATATGTTTTATTTAACATTTATTTATCTTGATTTTTGTTGATATCTTTTTATTTTTCCATGTGCTTTCCATTTAATATATAACTACAATGTAAACATTTCATAGAAATTGAAACTACTGATCATTTAATGGAGTGTTAATGCTGATTTACCGAAATATTGCTCCAACAAACTGAAATATACTGAAATGTCTTTGGACAAAATATAATTTCAACTACAAGTAATGGTTATAACTGATGATTGACATCTGAAATCTTCCATTTCAGCACAATGCAGGATGACCTGTTCATATTACACATACAGAATGACTATGCCAGTGTGATGGAGTCTGTGTTCAAAACAGAGTTTCTCTCACTTCTTACAAAGAGGTACAAGGACAAAACTGGGAAAGACTTGCGACTACAGTTCTCTGATAGGTGAGTTTAAGCTGTGAAGATGAGTAGTTGATAGTTCAACAGTTAATCCTTTGTTCGATTGATGCAATTAAAGTTTTATATGTTTAACCAGTATAGATCCAGATCATCAGCATTTGTGCAGACTGATCTGTATATGATAAGAATATTCACTGTTCACTTCTTGGTTAGAAATTATCTAATGAATCAATAGGTCAGCAGTGTAGATCCTGATTAGATGGCACAGATTTTAACTGGATCTACATTGCTTATCCATGGATAATGGCCATGTCCCTCAGAATAAACAGTTAAATGGGACTGTTAAGATCACTGAAATTTAATTTACAAATTCTATCAGATTTAATAATCATTTAGGATGTTTCTTGTTTTTATACCAGGGCTGAAGGTTATAAAACTGAGTTTGGAAACCAGTCTCAAATCTCAAGGATCTGATTGGCTGAAATGGCAACTGATCACCATTTCAGCCAATTAGATGCTTGAGATTTGAGACTGGTTTCCATGCTCAGTTTTATAACCTTGGGCACAGACCTGCCTTCTTTAGCTATTAACCTGCAGATTGTATGTTTTTGTTTACAGTTTAGATTTTGGTGTAAAGAAAGAAGGCTGGGGAGGAGGAGGGTCAAGAATGATCAAGTTTGTCCGAGGTCAAGGTGACCTCCCTGTGTTCAAAGTGTCGGGAAAAACTCTCACTGTATCTGTGGGAAGTGGTCTGCCAAAAGATTCCAGTACGTGACATTTATTTTAAGTTTTGATTGTTTTTAAAATATGATTATTATTATAAAACATTAATTTGAGTCTTCTTTCTCTATTGTTTATGATTGCACTCCATTATAATATTGTTGCACCATAGACCCCATATTATTTTGAAATCAAATGGAAATTTATTAATAGTCATTAACTCACAAATCTTTACTCATTTAGATATGGCTTTTTTCCCATGGGTGACCAATTAAGGTCCAGACCTGCTGGCACATCAGAATAAACACTGTTTACTTTTATATATCATAAGGCTATTTCTGATCAAGAAGTGAACAGTGTAGATTCAGATAAGAGGCATAGATGTTATTGGCTGATCTGGATTAACATCGGCCACATATGTAATAAAAGGCATATTCAGGGATTAAAAGGTTAACTGTAGATGTTAATGTTACAATTTTCAGGACCGAGAAGAACAATGCCATCTGTAAGTAATGGAGGACCAGGTCACAGACGTCCATCCAGAGCAGCTCCATCCCGTCCAGCTCCGTCCTTCCCAGCCCCAGCCCCACCATCAGCTGCCAGTAAGACAGTTACATCTATGTGCTTTAACTAACACTTTATCCCTTTGCTCTGTGGGATTTGTTTATCTTGGTAGAATGATGTGTGGGATTTGTTTATCTTGGTATAATGCTGTGTGGTATTTGTTTATCTTGGTAGAATGCTGTGTGGGATTTGTTTATCTTGGTAGAATGCTGTGTGGGATTTGTTTATCTTGGTAGAATGCTGTGTGGGATGTTGTTTATCTTGGGAGAATGCTGTGTGGGATATTGTTTATCTTGGGAGAATGCTGTGTGGGATATTGTTTATCTTAGGAGAATGCTGTGTGGGATATTGTTCATCTTGGGAGAATGCTGTGTGGGATGTTGTTTATCTTGGGAGAATGCTGTGTGGGATGTTGTTTATCTTGGGAGAATGCTGTGTGGGATGTTGTTTATCTTGGGAGAATGCTGTGTGGGATATTGTTCATCTTGGGAGAATGCTGTGTGGGATATTGTTTATAACCCATGGGAGAATGCTGTGTGGGATATTTTTTAAATCCCATCGGAGAATGCTGGGTGGGATGTTGTTATTATCCCATGGGAGAATGCTGTGTGGGATATTGTTTAAATCCCATGGGGGAATGCTGTGTGGGATGTTGTTTATATCCCATGGGAGGCTAGTGTACAGTTGAACCTGCCTTAACAACCTACCAGCATTCAGCAATTAGCTGTATTAAACAGCCAGTTTGAATACATGTATGTCCTTCAATGACATTTTGTTCTAATTTTTTTATCTGTCTTCAACAGCCACCTGTGTTAAGCAGTTACGTTTTGTCACTCCCTTGATTAGCTGCTTAATACAGTTTGACTGTATATCAGTGCAGTTGGGGTTGACAGTTCAAGGCCATTTTCTTGGATTTTTATAATTCCTGTTTTTAGCATTTGTATGATCAGGTTTACACACTTATCTATATTTATGATGGTTTTAAATCCATAGATTGACTGACCCATGAAATCCACAAATATAGTACCCCCATGATTAAAAAGGATTTCATGGTAGTTCTGTAAATGTAATAATACAATTTAATCATACATAACAAATACATCTTAAGTCAACTTGACTTTGTAATTGCCTTTCAGATCAATCTAGAAGGATGTCACGACAACGTAGCCATGACACTCCCTCCTTACCTCGGGAAGGTGGCCACGCTATGGGGAAAAAGATTCAGGATGCTGTCAAAAAGCGAAACAATGACTTCATGAAAGTGCCAGACTCTGGACAATCTGGGTAAGAATGTCATATATACGCCTTTCCAATAATTCGGTGAATTTTTCGGTTACCTCCCCTATTCAGTCACGTGACTACTATACAGGAAAAATTATTGCTCGCTGTATTAGTGTAATAGGGAACATGTACCTACAACTTTCGTTTTTCATCATGAAATTTCTTTTTTTAAATATATTTTCTCGTTTATCATTGAATTAGTAATAATACATCAGCGTAATGAAATTTTTTTATCAAGAATAGTTTATAAAACAACAAATCTAATTTGACTAAAAGTGTAAAGTCATTATTCCTCACGCCAAGGTTTACTTTAAACGACTTAAACTAACAGCCTGTGTTCTATCCACGGATAAATTGAGTGTCGTTTCCGGCTTAGCGTGTCTTATTAACTACTGACATGCCGGCTGCGATTGATTTTGAAAGCGGCATGTCATATGTGCTTAAGCCATAGTCCGATAGTTCAGCTTCCCTGTGAAGCCTCGTTTTGGGTTGATATCTGGTCACGGGAAGTAACTCGTACAGGACTGCGAAACTGTTTATTGGAAAGGCGTATAATGTTAGAGACTTGCTGCTTGTCATAATATAGTCCTAAATATTTCTTGTAATCAAGTATGTTTGGTCTTCTGTGTGTTTTCGAATAATTTAAGTGTTGATCTCAAAGATTTAAAGTAAAACATAGCTAAAAAAGGTGATCATGACAAATGTCTATTATACAGCCAGATTCAAATAATTGACTCAATTTTGATCAAGTAAAAACCAAAAAAATGGATATCTGCATTTGTGAAAAGGAAATACGTTTTTATTTAGGTAATAATGTATAGACTTCAGAATAAACGTGTGGATCACACCATTAAAACGATAAGCTCAAAACATAACAATTGCTTCTTTGTGTCAAATGTTCAGTTACGGAGGAAAACTACAGGTGCCTATAACTCATGGTTTATAATAAACACTGTACTAATTACAGTATACACCTTCTAAACATGTTATTGTTGACTGGAAACATAGTTTAATGGATTAAACACACAATGTTTATGGAATATAAACAAAAACGACTGCTATTTTATCAACTATCATGAGTACATGTATGCCAAGATTTACAGAAAATAACTTTATAACAAATACAGAGATGCATTACCAATTAATCAGAGACCAGTAACGTACTAACATACCTGTAATTGTACGTATATGTATTAATAAACAAACTAAATATTCAAATTAAATAAAACTTTTCCGAATTTACAATGCTAAACAACCAAAAAAAGTAATCCAACAGTTACAGAGGAAAAGTTATGGAGGAAAATGTATCAAGTAGGTGTATGTTGTTCATATTTTTCTTGATGTTAAAAGGTACATATCATCAGGTTATATGAAACAGACTGTTTGCAGTCTGTCTTCAATCAAACAAACACCAAATCAAGCATTTCAAGTAAACTGTGTTCATAAAATAAGAATGCAGACCACTGTACATCACTGTCTGCTAACAACAACATGGGTATTTTCATCGTGCCTGGTACTGCATTGTAATTCAACTGATTTCAAGGTTTATTAAATGTTGTGAGCTAAATATTTTCACTTATGTTTGTAATGTAATTTTAATGTTTAAGCAATAGAGGCCAAGCTCAAGCAAAACCATGCAACAGTCAAAATAAAAATTAACCTGCATATATATTTTATGCAGAACAATAATTGTATTTGTTCAAATTTTGGCAAACAATTTGGAGTACTTACGTATCAGTTGCAATGGAGGAACATTTTTTTTTTATAAAAACTCACGTGTGCAGCTTACATTTAGACACAAGTTATACGATGATAAATTGATAATTGTGCATATTTTTCCTCTGTTACTTACAAGGGTAAATTTTAGTTATCTTACCAGTTATGACCATATAACTTGATGGCTTCTGTGATAATAACAATTTAATTAGCACTAGAAGCAATTATGATACTTTTGGATACGGAAGAAAAAATTATGGAGGAAATTTTTTAACATTTTTTGACTAATATTTGCAGTAAATAATACTTATTTAGTGATGGTATGTATTAATCAATTGATAATCATGTAATTGATGTAAACTGTTTGATCCATGGAATTAACATAGATTAAAAGAAGTGAAATACACAGTTACGGAGGAAAATTTTATTATCGGACATCAAGAATTTCGTGTTAAGGCTATGACCAACAAAAATATAAAAAAGCCACAGGTGTTTTAATTTTAAATACATAAAATTTGATAATTCTATAAAATATTTATGCCTTTATAACTGTTTTTATCTTATTTAATACCATCAGCAGTGAGGTTTAAAAATGGTTATGGTAGTAAAGTAGTTTTTTGGTGACATCCCTTAAAACCAGTGTCATTGTCTGAAATGGCATCCAATTGCAACAGCACTTTCTAATATCATATTTTCACATGCCTTAAATATTAAAAACAGCAAATTTCTTTATTGCCAATCATCATATTTCAACAATTTTACTGTAAAAATTGATGTTTTGCCTGGCGACATGCAAAAAACGATGTTACTAGACATTTAGCATGCTATTAAACTTATAGGAAGTATCATAAATGGCTATCTCAGTGATGTTTGTTCTAAGAAAACATCAGATCTCTCCCTAAAATAGCAATATTTAATTTTTGAGTTTTAACCTTGAAGATTTGGTCGTCAAAAGGCTGGCGACACGTTTTTCTCAAAATTGAGTCAATATTTTGAATCTGGCTGTATATCATAATTGTGCATTAATTAAATTTTTACTCCATATACATGTTTTATTGCATGTGCGAAAGTGTAGATCCAGATCAGCCAGTACATATCTGATCAAAATCAACACTGTTTGCTTCTTAGCAATAACCATATGAATCAAAAAGTGAACTGTGTAGATCCTGATCAGATGACGCAGATCTGCAGGCTGATCTGGATCTACACTGTTTTGCGCAAAGATTAACAGCCATATCCCTCACATTAAAAACATTAAAAGATTAAGTGAAAAATATATATAGTCTACAAAGAGAATCTCTAAAAGGAAACTGCCAGAACTTCCTGCTCCCTCCTATTTCTATTTCTTTTTTCTAATCAATAGCTGCTGTTCTGTTCATAGAATGGTCTGCAGAGTGTTTTTTTTATGTAAATGAAGAATATGCCATTTGTTATGATGACATCTTATGGATATTAAATTGCTGCCGGGCTGAAGATGATAAAACTTAAAATGAAGACTGGTCTCAAATCTCAAGCTAGTGATTGGCAAAAATAGAGACTTGTCTCCACTGCAGTCTCTTTTTTTATCCAATCAGTAGCTTGAGATTTGAGACTGGTCTCCAATCTCAGTTTTACAATCTTCAGCCTGGGGTTTTACAACAAGAAATAAAAGTATATTTAACATATCATTCTTCAGATTTTAAATATGAACTTGTGTTTGTGAAATACTACACCATATTGTTGGGATCAACAGAATATTTATTGATATAAATTATTTACATGGTGACTGTATACTAATTGAATCTTTATTACCTTTCATACAAAGGCATGCTAGAGCTGTAGTCAATGAGTAAGTTTAGATATTTCCCCGCTGATAGCTTATTGTGTGTACTAATTAGAACTGCTGATTTGTTTTTTTAATGTCTTTGTTAAATAAGGAAGAGGGGCTCTTGCGTTTGCTTTTTGTTTGGAGAAAATGTTAATTTGAAGACATTGGTTTGAAGCTTGCCCAAGTGTGGATAAGCTACCAATTTGAAACTAGTCAAAGAAGGTTGTTGGATGCACCCCAAGTGGCTCTTGGGTCTCCCTGTCTCATCCCGGGAGGGGTGCTGTAAACTCATTGTTCCTCAGGTTATTTCAATCATGAAAAATGGTATTTGGGGTCTCCTGGGGTCTATCATCCTGCCCATAGGGCTCAGGGGGTATTCACCTGTCATGAGGATGCTCAGGGTTTCTGGGATCTCAAAAAATTAATGGGGTCTCCTCCCATCATTCCCAGAGGGGATTCGACCTGTTATCCTTGAAGGTCTTTTTTGGTTCTGGATTTCCAGAGTTCTAATTAGTCTCAACAGTCATTTCTAGAGGAGCTCCTTGGGTCTCCACCTTTTGTTCCCAGAAGAGCTCCTGGTTGTCACGAAATATTAACGCCACTGGGAGCTAATTGGGTCTCTCATCTATTCATTCTAATTGGGGCTTCAGATGTCAGAAAATTAACAAACACTGTATGACCTTCATTTGGTGCAAATGTTAATGTCAGTAAAAAAACATGACTGGCCATGTTCACTTCCTACCTAGGGGGCATGGGGAATAATAATGCTAGTGAAGTGTCTCTGCATGCATTATTGTACACAAAGGTAAGAAAGTACTCCAGTTTTACTGCTGTACATGACCCAAACTAACAGTCTGACATAGTAGTGGAAGTTAAAACAATTCAGAGTAGTTTGCTTCATTAATTTTAATTATCAGCTGTTTATATCATGATTTCTTGTATTGGCTAACACTAATTTTAAACATATGTGGTCTCTTGATGAGGTCATGACCAAGTCTATAGACATGATCTCTGATACATTCACTGAGGTGAATATTTCATAGATCAGGTCAGTGGATTGGGATAATGACCAATATCAGCAGACTATGTGTTTTCTTATATGACTTATACAATCTAATACAGTCTAATATGACTATTGTATTTTTGACTTTTCAAACAGAAAATTTGCAGCTTTTGCACAAAATTTTATTCCTGCTAAATTAAATGATACCACATTTATTGGAAAGACAGATATTTATAAGTCATATACATTAACCTGCTTGTGTTGTTTGATGGTGGTATGGGTATTCAGTTTTTAATAACAGAGCCTTCACTTCACAAAGATATTAATATTTTTTCAGATAACAAATTACTGTTACAATGCAAATCGCAGAATATATTCCATGATGTAGCCATAATAGATATGAACCAGTGCACACAACTTCCACCTTAGTGCAAAATGGTATAAGTACTATTGAAATGAGACATTTTCCTGTTTTTGTAATTAGGTGACAGTATATTGAAATACATGTATGTGTATCCAAATTTGTAATAAAAGTGCACAAATTCCACTTCAATGAAATAGAAAATTGTTATATTGTTGAGTGAGAAATTATTTAGCAACATAATTCCACAAAATTCAAGTCATGCAATCAGGTTAAAAATAGTCTGAACAGGCGTATATGTCATATTATGCTAAACAGAGCACTTTTGAAAAACGGGACATATTATGGGAACACCTGCGGCGGGCGGGCGGGCGGGCGAGCAGCGTCCACATGGTTTCCGCTCCCTAAGTCAAAAAGTTTTCATCCGATCTTTATCAAACTTGGTGAATATGTTGGTGGGCATAATATCTCGACCAAGTTCTATTACCAGCCAAATCCCCCCAGGCACTCCTGAATTATGGCCCTTGAATTGTCCAAAATTACTGTTTCCGCTCTCTAAGTCAAAGAGTTTTCATCCGGTCTTTATCAAACTTGGTGAATATGTTGGTGGGCATAATATCTCGACCAAGTTCTATAACCAGCCAAATCCCCTCAGGCACTCCTGAATTATGGCCCTTGAATTGTCCAAAATTACTGTTTCCGCTCTCTAAGTCAAAGAGTTTTCATCCGGTCTTTATCAAACTTGGTGAATATGTTGGTGGGCATAATATCTCGACCAAGTTCTATAACCAGCCAAATCCCCTCAGGCACTCCTGAATTATGGCCCTTGAATTGTCCAAAATTACTGTTTCCGCACTCTAAGTCAAAGAGTTTTCATCCGGTCTTTATCAAACTTGGTGAATATGTTGGTGGACATAATATCTCGACCAAGTTCTATAACCAGCCAAATCCCCCCATGCACTCCTGAATTATGGCCCTTGAATTGACCAAAATTACTGTTTCCGCTCTCTTAGTCAAAGAGTTTTCATCCGGTCTTTATCAAACTTGGTGAATATGTTGGTGGGCATAATATCTCGACCAAGTTCTATAACCAGCCAAATCCCCCCAGGCACTCCTGAATTATGGCCCTTGAATTGTCCAAAATTACTGTTTCCGTTCTCTAAGTCAAAGAGTTTTCATCCGGTCTTTGTCAAACTTGGTGAATATGTTGGTGGGCATAATATCTAGACCAAGTTCTATAACCTGCCGAATCCCCCCAGGCACTCCTGAATTATGGCCCTTGAATTGTCCAAAAACTGAATTAGCGGTATCTGCTCTCCAAGTCGAATAATTTTCATCGGATCATTACGCAACTTTGATGATCAGCATTTTGACGGGCGTATTTTGTGTCAGTTTTGCACTCTTGTTGACACTTGAGATCATTGTAGACCCAGATTGACTTGCTCATTCTGTGCAGTATGATCAGGGTCTAAATTTTTGCTGTTCTGTTAATAAAGTCTGTGACAAAAATGCATGGTTAAGTTTCACTGTGGTTTGAAAAGAGTGGATTTGTTTCAGACAGTGAATGCAAAAACTTAAATTCTCTTGAAATGACATGATTCTACAGTAACCTCTACCAACTGTAGCCAGTAGTTTTAAATTGTTATCAAGATTAATGGATTATGAAATTTCATACATGGCATTTCATTATTTCTAAGACTTCTGGCATTTAGAATTTTTTATAATAAAACAATATTTATAATTATTAATTAAATAGCAGTGGTAACTACTTTAGTCCTGTTTTCCAATACTTGTGTTTCATTTCTGACAGTGTGCACATATCATTCTCTTCTTGTATTCTATGAATCTGTTGAATTGAGCTTTAAAAGATTATTTGATTTATATAATTTATTATGTAGTAACTATATATTAGTCCATTCCCTCCTGTTAGTTAATTTGCATTACCAATACACGAATTAAACAGTTTGTCCCATGTGTTTCTAAAATTTAATGGATATTGTTACTTCATTAGACTGATGAGCAATCCATATTGCAGTGTTTGACCAGACACCCTTTCAATTTATTTAACTATTTACTGAGGTAGATTTTATTTGTAACTAGTGTATTGTATAATATTCCCAAAAACTTAACTTTTGATGCAGCATTTTCCCCAAAAAACTCATTGTAGCTAACCAATTGACAAACAATCTTTTACTACCTATTATATGAATGCATTATCATCATTATTATCAGGGGTCACTTCATGTTATATAGACTTGTATAGGAAAAACTTAAAAAATCTTCTTGTCTGAAACCAAAAGGCCTAGAGCTTAGATATTTGGCATTTAGCATCCTCTAGTGGAACTCTACAAAGATTGTTCAAATTATTTCCCTGGGGTCAAAATTGGCCCCGCCCCAGGGGTCACTTCATTTTACATAGACTTATATAGGAAAAACTTTAAAAATCTTCTTGTCTGAAACCACAAGGCCTAGAGCTTAGATATTTGGCATTTAGCACCCTCTAGTGGAACTCTACAAAGATTGTTCAAATTATTTCCCTGGGATCAAAATTGGCCCCGCCCCAGGGGTCACTTCATTTTACATAGACTTGTATAGGAAATCTTTAAAAAGCTTCTTCTCACAAACCACAATGCATACAGCTTAGATATTTTGTAAGTAGCATTGTCTAATGGATGTCTACTAAATTTGTTCGAATTAAGTCCCCTGGGCCAAAATCTGCCACGCCCTAGGGTTCTCTTGGTTTACATATAGTTATATAGGAAAAACATGAAAAATCATTTTTCTCCAAAACTAATAGGACTAGATCTTAGATATTTGGTGCTGAGTATTGTGTAGAGACCCTTTATCAACTTTGTTCAAAAGTTGGCCCTAGGGTCAAAATTGTCCCCGCCCTGGGGGCCCTTAATATGTGAAAAAGGCAAACTTTAAAAATCTTTCTACTTGAAACCTCAATGCCTAAAGCTTAGATATTTGGTATGTAGCATTGTCTAGTGGATGTCTACCAAGTCTGTTCAAATTATGTCCCCTGGGCCAAAATTGGCCACGCCCCAGGGTTCTCTTAGTTTACATTGATTTATATAGGAAAACATGAAAAATCATTTTTCTCCGAAACTAATAGGACTAGACTTTAGATATTTGGTATTGAGTATTGTGAAGAGACCCTTTACCAACATTGTTTAAATGTTGGCCCTGGGGTCAAAATTGGCCCCGTCCTGGGGGCCCTTAATATGTAAAAAAGGAAAACTTTAAAAATCTTCCTACTGGAAACCTCAATGCCTTAAGCTTACATATTTGGTATGTAGCATTGTCTAGTGGATGTCTACCAAGTTTGTTCAAATTATGTCCCCTGGGCCGAAATTGGCTACGCCCCAGGGTTTTCTTAGTTTACATTAATTTATATAGGAAAACATGAAAAATCATTTTTCTCCGAAACTAATAGGACTAGACCTTAGATATTTGGTGTTGAGTATTGTGAAGAGACCCTTTACCAACATTGTTTAAATGTTGGCCCTGGGGTTAATATTGGCCCTTCCCCGGGGTCCCTTAATATGTAAAAAAGGCAATTTTAAAAAATCTTCTTACTGGAAACCTCAATGCCTTAAGCTTAGATATTTGGTATGTAGCATTGTCTAGTGGATATCAACCAAGTTTGTTCAAATTATGTCCCCTGGGCCAAAATTGGCCATGCCCCAGGGTTCTCTTAGATTTATTATTGATTTATATAGGAAAACATAAATAATCATTTTTCTCTGAAACTAATGCGTCTAGACCTGAGATATTTCGTGTTGAGTATTGTGAAGAGACCCTTTACCAGCATTATTTAAATGTAGGCCCTGGGGTAAAGCTGAGAGTACTTTTGTACTCAGGTGAGCGATATAGGGCCATCATGGCCGTCTTGTTTGTTTATTAGGTCGATTCTGACCAGAAAAAGCAAACACTGCAGATCCTCATCAGATGGCACAGATCTGAATCTACACTGGTCACATGCATATATAGTGGAGTAAAAGGTTAACTAAGATGGAGATTTCTTCCTCTTGTCTTGTAGTTCTTTATTTCAGGTTACATGTATTATTATTGTTATGTTGTTTTTTTAGCTCACCTGAGCACGAAGTGCTCATGGTGAGCTTTTGTGATCGCCTGATGTCCGTCGTCCGTGCGTGCGTGCGTGCGTCCGTGCGTCGTCAACTTTTTCTTCAAACGACTTCTTCTCCTGAACTCTTGGGCCAATCTTGCTGAAACTTGGCAGGAATGTTACTTGCATGAAGCTTTACCAAAATTGTTCAAATGGTTCCGGTCCATTGCCTATCTAGGTCACAGAGGATAAAAATAGATTTTGAACATAAAATTTTTAAAAATCTTCTTCTCTGAAACCGCAAGGCCTAGAACTTTGATATTTGTTGTGTAGCATCACCTAGTGGTCCTCTACCAAGATTGTTCAAATTATAGCCCTGGGGTCAAAATTGGCCCCGCCCCAGGGGTCACTTCATTTTACATAGACTTATATAGGAAAAACTTTAAAAATCTTCTTGTCTGAAACCACAAGGCCTAGAGCTTAGATATTTGGCATTTAGCATCCTCTAGTGGATCTCTACAAAGTTTGTTCAAATTATTTCCATGGGGTCAAAATTGGCCCCGCCCCAGGGGTCACTTCATTTTGCATAGACTTCTATATTAAGAAAAACTTTAAAAGTCTTCTTGTCTGAAACCACAAGGCCTAGAGCTTAGATATTTGGCATTTAGCATCCTCTAGTGGAACTCTACAAAGTTTGTTCAAATTATTTCCCTGGGGTCAAAATTGGCCCCGCCCCAGGGGTCACTTCATTTTGCATAGACTTATATAAGAAAAACTTTAAAAATCTTCTTGTCTGAAACCACAAGGCCTAGAGTTTAGATATTTGGCATTTAGCACCCTCTAGTGGAACTCTACAAAGATTGTTCAAATTATTTCCCTGGGGTCAAAATTGGCCCTGCCCCAGGGGTCACTTCATTTGACATAGACTTATATAGGAAAAACTTTAAAAATCTTCTTGTCTGAAACCACAAGGCCTAGAGCTGAGATATTTGGCATTTAGCATCCTCTAGTGGAACTCTACAAAGTTTGTTCAAATTATTTCCCTGGGGTCAAAATTTGCCCCGCCCCAGGGGTCACTTCATTTTGCATAGACTTCTATATTAAGAAAAACTTTAAAAGTCTTCTTGTCTGAAACCACAAGGCCTAGAGCTTAGATATTTGGCATTTAGCACCCTCTAGTGGAACTCTACAAAGATTGTTCAAATTATTTCCCTGGGGTCAAAATTGGCCCCGCCCCAGGGGTCACTTCATTTTGCATAGACTTATATAGGAAAAACTTTAAAAATCTTCTTCTCTGAAACCACAAGGCCTAGAGCTGAGATATTTGGCATTTAGCATCCTCTAGTGGTACTCTACAAAGTTTGTTCAAATTATTTCCCTGGGGTCAAAATTGGCCCTGCCCCAGGGGTCACTTCATTTTGCATAGACTTATATAAGAAAAATTTTAAAAATCTTCTTCTCTGAAACCACAAGGCCTAGAGCTTAGATATTTGGCATTTAGCACCCTCTAGTGGAACTCTACAAAGATTGTTCAAATTATTTCCCTGGGGTCAAAATTGGCCCTGCCCCAGGGGTCACTTCATTTGACATAGACTTATATAGGAAAAACTTTAAAAATCTTCTTGTCTGAAACCACAAGGCCTAGAGCTGAGATATTTGGCATTTAGCATCCTCTAGTGGAACTCTACAAAGTTTGTTCAAATTATTTCCCTGGGGTCAAAATTTGCCCCGCCCCAGGGGTCACTTCTTTTTACATAGACTTATATTATAGGAAAAACTTTAAAAATCTTCTTGTCTGAAACCACAAGGCCTAGAGCTTAGATATTTGGCATTTAGCATCCTCTAATAGAACTCTACAAATATTGTTCAAATTATTTCCCAGGGGTCAAAATTGGCCCTGCCCCAGGGGTCACTTCATTTTATATAGACTTGTATAAGAAAAACTTTAAAAATCTTCTTGTCTGAAACCACAAGCTGAGAGTACTTTTGTACTCAGGTGAGCGATATAGGGCCATCATGGCCCTCTTGTTTAATTATATTGCTGAATCAGTAATTATGTTGAATTAATTGTTTAATTACCCTCCTCATATTCTCGACAAATTGTTGATAAAAACGTGATTTTAGATTAAGTTTTTGTAAAATCCATTTTTACTTTTCTGTAGAAGCTTGTGCTACTTGTTCATAATTAGTTAATAACACAGAATTCAGTTATACAGACATGTCTGGTTTAAATTGTGTTACATTAACATATTTTGGGTAATGTTCTATCACGGTATGTACCCAGATAATGAGAATCGCGGATAATGATAGATTGTGAGAATAATGATAGATTGCCAGGTCGGAGGAAACACCATGGAGAGGTTAGTTATTGTATGAATTTCATGTTATTGTGAGATAATACTTATCTTTTGCAATAGATAACAATCAAGCGACGTCCTAGCCTTCCTTTCATACCCATACATTTGGAATCGGCCTTCAGATAAAGTAAAACAAAGGAAAATGATCACGCAACATTCCAGATTTCTACAAAAAACTACGTATTATGCCCATTTAAAATAAATTTAAACATTTTTTTGGTAAACGACACTGCTGTTATCAAAGCCCAAACATTGGCAATCAATATGCCACCCAGCTTTAGTCCGTATTATGAGTATATTCCTTAACAAACATCTTTTTTCTGAGCCACCTGAAGCAAATTTGATAATGGGGATTCGCCTAGAAAAAGTGAATGGATAATGTAAATTCTTGACTGGATAATGGTATAGTTTCCCTTATTTCAACCATAATACTATTTATTCTATTCTTTGTTGCATGTTCCATCTCTTACTGCAAACTGAAATTCATACAATAACTAACCTCTCTATGGTGTTTCCTCCGACCTGGCGATCTATCATTATTCTCACAATCTATTATTATCCGCGATTCTCATTATCTGGGTACATACCGTGTCTATAGTCAACTGCAAGTACTGCTGTAAGTAGCCATCCGAAACTTGTGATTTAAATAGCTATAACATTGTAACACTCAAACAACACATTTCCAACCAATCTGATTTAAGTTGAAATTGAATTTAAATTATTAGTAAAATCATAGACACAAATTTTTCCTCTGTACTAATTTTTTGTTACTTATATTAATTGATGTATCGCATTCATATTGGCAATCTGCATTGTGCTGAAATGTCGTCTTTTTTTCACAGTGTGCAAAGAAATCGTTTGAGCAGTTTAAAGCCCAAACCAGGCGCTGGACGCCCTAAACCCAAACCCACACCAAAACCGAAGCCCAGTCTTCCGCAGTGTAAATGCCTGTATGCATATGACGCACAGGATACAGATGAACTCAGCTTCAATGAAGGAGATCTTATTGAACTGGTCAAGGAAGGTATATAATAAACTTTTCTGTTCGTTTAAAACTTCAAACTTAGCACATTTATTGATGAAAACAAATGTTGTAAATTTCAAGTATTCCATAGTGCTGCATTGGGTGTTGAAAAATAACATTATGGTAGTCTTTCTACTAGTTTTATCATAAATAACAAGATTCTTGATAAACTAATTCTAGTGGGGGAAAAAAGTGCACCAAAAATGGTTTATTGTAAATGAATTTTTTAGTTAAAAGCCAGAAATGTGTTGAACATTTTTTTTAACTGTGTTTTGTCATCTCAAACTTCAAGCCTTTACTCCTTCGGATATGGATGGTTTTTGTGTGAACAGTGTAGATTCTGGTCAGCCGTCATATCAATGCAGTCTTACCAGGATCTGCACTGTTGGCTTTTTAATTCATTAGGTTTTATCTGAGCAAGAAGTGAACAGTGTAGATCCTGTCAGCATGAAAGTGCCTGCTGATCTGGATCTACACTGGTTGCACATGCTATTTAGTGAATGAAAATGTTTAAAGAAACATGGATCAGTCTTAAAAATTATTACTGTAATGGAATTATGACTTTACAAACTGGTAAATAGTGGACTTTTTTAAGGAATTGATTATTTAGGCATATTATTAAGAAATGCTAGAATCCTGCAAAGAACCATTACAGATTTGATGTTTTTAGTATTGTTTTCATTGAGTTTTTTGTAAGCAGAATCATAAATCTCATGTGTAAACCACACTTGAAAAATGTTAAAAGTAACTTTAGGATTTATTCTTAACCCTTTATTCCATAGATACACCTTTATTGCATGGGCAAACAGTGTAGATCAAGGTGGCACATCTGTACCATCTCACTAGATCAGGATCTACACTGTTTGCTTTTAGATTTATAAGTTTATTTCTAGGCAAGATGCAACCAGTGTAGATCCAGATTAAATGTCACAGATGTGCCAGGTGATCTGGATCTACACTGATTAAACACACATTAAAATGCGTATTTCTGGAGGTAAGGGTTGACATTGAAAATTTGGCTTGAAAAATGCATACCCTTTACATAAAAAATCATCCAATCTCTGACTGTCAAAATTCTGTTATGACAAAAACCTAACACATATCAAGAAGTAACGAGTTTTTAAAAAAGTTTTGATGTTTTATCATACATTGGCCAAGGATCACAAAGGTGAGATTGGAGACCAGTCTCAAATCTCCAGTATAGGGGCCCAATTCATAAAACTGAGATTGAAGACTAGCCAGCCAGATGCTTGAGATTTGAGACTGGTCTTCAGTTTTAGTTTTATGATGCTGGGCCCAGATTGGTTGAAAGGAAGACTATTTTCCAGTTTGTGTTTCATGACCTTGAGCCCAGATTTACTGTTGATTGTTTCAGATCCAGCAGGTTGGTGGACTGGTAGATTGCGAGGCAAGGATGGTCTTTTCCCAGCTAACTATGTCGAGAAAATATAGTGCAATACCTTCTTCAGTGTTTGAACATGGCTTTTGTGCTGAAAGACAAGGGGATGAGGTGGATATGATGAAGCAGAAACCATCTGGAAATAACTGTAACTGTGGAACATAAAGAACAGAAGGCCAGGGTGTGACAGTTCACACTTCACCATGTGCAAAATACTGTAAATCAATGTTACATGTGCAGAATTGATTTTTATGGATTTTGTGTTTGGTTGGTGAACCATAGTCAGTCATCAGAAAGATATCACATTCCAATTATTTTATATTCTTTTAATTTTATATCAATTTAGGTTGCTACCCCATGAAATAGCATTTCTCAAGAACACCACAAAGGTCTTTAAAATTGGATGATTGTAAAATAAGTACCAAACTGTTATATCCCTATCTGATCCTGCATAATTGCTGTGATCTGTAGACATGTTGATCTAAAATGATGTAAGAATTGTTTATTTGTTTGTTTATTGTAATCTTTCCTTTAAAATTAAAGGGCCAGTCTCCCAGGCTTATGAGATGCATTTTTCACAAATATCATTACTTCCTGAATCCTGTCCCTATGTGGCAGGAACCTATCTGGCAGGCTGTCAGTCAGTTACCATTCTTTTACTGGCCATATCAGGCACTGAGGTTATAGAACTTGAAGTCCTTTAGGCATCCAATTCTGTCAATGGATGCCTTAACCATGGAAATGGTAGGTGTATTTGTGGGATCAGATGCAGAATTTTTGTTATGATTCACGACAGTGATGTTGAACTTATTTAGAATAGGCAATATCAGTATGCATGAAGTCTCTTAATCTATATTTCAGTAGTCAAATGACATATTTTAGTGCTATGGAACAATGGTCTCTTCAAAAATGTATAATATTATGTGTTTTATTGTGTAAATGACCAGTGTAGAATCAGATCAGCTGCCACATCAGTGTTGTCTGATCTGGATCTACACTGGTTGTTTCTTTTGTCATTAATAACCCAAATGAATCTAAAAGCATATAGATCCTGATCAGGTGGCACAGGTGTAGATAAGTCACCCATGGGTGGCACAGGTGTAGATAAGTCACCCATGTGTAAAAGCCATATCCCATGGAATAAAGGGTTAGAGTGTAATGTGAACTATGCAAGTATTGTTAAGTAAGACCTTTTGTTGGTAGATGTTCAACCCTTTACTCCATATTTATGCATTTCATCACCAATGTAGATCCAGATCAGATCAGCTAGCACATCCATGCCATCTGATCAGGATCTGCACTGTTCACTTTTTTGGTCAAACAACCTTATTAATAAAAAAGCAGATAAGTTAGGTCCTGATCAGTTGGTATGGAACAAATTTGGCAGGTGATATGGATATAAACTGTTTGCCCATGCTACAAAGGCATATGTATAGAGGAAAGGGTTAAGAGATACATCTTTTAGAAACATGTCTTGGTTTGATAGTAGTCAACTTTCTGTGAACAGATTGTCTGCTGTCAGTTGTTTAGTAATGATAAATTACAGTGTTTACCTTGTAATGAGTGTATGAATTATTATGAAAATTGAATATTTTTTGAAAACAATAAAAACTACACCCAGTGATTCTTACATTTTCTAAGACACATATCTTTGCTTTACATGTTTTATGTTAAAACCCCATTTTGTTTATGTAAATTAATTACAATATTATAGTACAGTACATGGGCAGATCCAAGCATTGCCATTAGCATAAGCAAAAGTGGTATTAAATTACCATTAAGCTTGTTTTAAACTTGTTGCAGTATTCATTACTTGGCATTATTTGTAAAAAAAGTAATGTATTAGGAAAACCACAATCCTACAAGGAATGGATGACTGCAGTCTCCATTTGATATAATTATTAAAATTGATGAATAAAACGGGGCTTAAATACTTTCTTGTATATATTGATGTAAAGTACAGTACATAAAGTTTGTGATATTAAAATAATAACTTGTCTATTTTTGATACACTTTCTTTTGTTAAGTTTTTGTAAAATATATTAATATAGTGATAATTCAGTATATAAAGATATCAGCCCTTTAAAGGTGATAGAAAATAAGGAGCCAGAAATACATCCAACTGGTAAATTATATATTTTTAGAATGTTTTCCCTTTTTTTAGATAAATAAGATTAATTAAAACTATATTTATATATTGGGCATGATGTTGCATCAAGTCCACGAACAGGCAATGGCTGCTTTCACTCACAGTTTAATGGGTTTACTGTAAAACAGTAGTAACTATATATGATTAAAGATGGCAGTTTCAACTGTTTTGCACTTCATGATATATGTTAAGTTCAGCAGCAAGGTAGAGTATTTCACACTTTTTCAGAAAAGGAACTTAATATGCTTAATGCTATTAAATAAAGCAGGTGTTGTTATTGTTGTATATTAAAGGAGCAGAGAAAAATAGAGTTCAGGTGTTTGCTTTTATTTAGAGATCTAGCTTTATCTTTCTGTCAGTCATAGATTGTATTAATACCAATGATCTATTTTACATGTTAGAAAACTGTGCCACATAATAATAAAAATCACATCTAATTATGCTTGTTTACATGTAGCTATTTTTGGAATTAAAACTGGTGTTTCTTTCAATTTTTCATTAGTTTTATTGCAGTGACATTCCATTGTCTGTAAAGAAAGGATTCAGAATCAATAACATGTTAAAATAACTACTACAAATATGTTTGTTTCCATTTAATGGATATCAACCTCTTGCCCATTTTATGTGGTGAATAGAATCATTTAATAATGCTCTAATGATAAGAAAGATAAGAAATAGTAGATGTGTTGTTATATGTTATGAGATTTTATAGAGGGAAATAAATCTAAACAGATAGAAATTGTGAAGCAGTATGAGAAAACTAATTGGAAAAAAAGTGGTTGTTGCTGTTAATTGATGTCATCCCCATGATTTAACATGTCTCATAATAAAGAATCTCATAATATTTAAGCTATTTATCAGATCTGTATGTAATTTACACATTTTATACTGTCTCATACAGATGATAACAGCATGAAGTGCACATTCTAGACATATTTGATTTCTCCTGGAACAAGTTAATAATACCACCCAGATTTCTGAGGTCTGATCCTCACAGCTGTTCTGTACTATTATCAGCATTTCTTATTTACTCCATATATTAGGCTTTCTTGCCTCTGCTAGCAGTGTGTAGAGCTGGGTCAGCAACCACATTTGTGCCTTCAGGGTCTGCCCTGTTTGATTCTTGGTCAGAAATAATAAGTAATGTTCCATAATCAATCAAAAAATGAACAGTGCAGATCCTGATCTGATCTGGATCTACACTGTTTGCCCAAAGATAACAGCCATATTTAATGGATAAAGAGTTAATCTGAGAATTGTGTTGAGACACCAGTGGTATTTTTTATGTAGATAGATCTAATGTTTATGCCAGCCCAAGGAATTTCTTAAAGACTTCTGCTGTCATTAAAGTCTGATAACAAAACTGAAAGATCTTTCAAAAATGGACAAACAAAAATGAAGCTATTAGCATTTGAGGTTTCTAAATTAATGCTGAGGTGAGGCCACCATGTTTAAAGTGCATGATGTCAGAAATACCATAATGCTATGTTTGTGGCCATTTTGTGATACTGGGCACAGGTAGAAGGATACTTTTCAACTGATCAGTATGAAACTAATTTATTTATTTAACCCTTTCCTCCATATATCTGCATTTATATGTGTTTGCAACCTGTGTAGATCCAGATCAGCCAGCACATCTGTGCCATCTGATCAGGATCTACACTGTTCATCTTTTGATATATTAGGTTATTTCTGACCAAGAAAACGGGACAGTGTAGATCCTGATCAGCTGGCACAGATATGCCATCTTGTCTGGTTCTACACTGTCAGCACATGCAATAAAACCCGTACACTAGTATATAGAGTAAAGGGTTAATTATTTTGTTAGTAAGATATTACAAAATGAAGACCTAGTTAAGAGATTCATAGAAAGCTCTCTCAGTGGTTTTATTGTGCACAGGTAGTTTTGGATTCAATTATTAAAAAAAAAAACAACAAATAGAATTGATCGGACCTTAAAGCAAGCTCTTTCACAAGGTGATTATTTTCCACATGTTGCATGGTTTGTGAAAACATTGACACCTTTGTGCTGCTTAATCCTGAGTATGTGACATGAGCAACAAACAAATCATCACTTACTACACCTTCTGGTTGGTGTGTTTCTTGTGTTACTGAGGTCGAATTATACATTTTCCATTTGCTCAAATGTAATAGATCATGACAATATCCATGCTATCAGGTACATTTTGCATGTTGGAAGTATTGTATGTAGCAGCTATCATTGAACAAAATCTATAGAAACATTGTTCATTTATAATTGGCTTTTTAATATAACTGATTTTGCTAGAATTAAACAACTAATAATGGGTTACAATAAAAGCACAATTTCATGATGTTTCACAATAAATGCACAATTTCAGGGCCCATTTCAGTTTAAATAAAGATTGTGTGTCTAAGAAAGTTTTGATACAAAATCCATTGTGCCTTTGTTGTGTAGTAAAATTCCTCACTACATGCAAGACCACTCTACAAATGAGTTGTTTCTGCATCTTTTAATCCTGGTATGATGTCCTGCCAACTAAAATGAAAACTTGATGTTTGTCAATCTAGTTAATGATCTTAATTGCTTAACATAATTATGAAAAAGGAGGCTATGCCTTGTTCTTGTTCATCTATGGGATCTGTAGTTGTTGGAAGTCTGCCACTGGTTTCAGAAGTTTTGTTTTTTCACAGGATTTGTAATCCTAATTAATGTCTTGTTTATATATGTAATCCTACTTATATTATACAAAATCTGTACAAGTACTCTTGTTTGGAAGCACAGATGTACTCGTGTTGCTCTGCATTATGATAGATATTATTTGATGCTAGTGATTGTTATATCTTGTTGATTTTATTGGTATGATTTAGAGTAACACATACATGTATTGTTAAATTATATTATAAAATATTAGGTATTAAAACAATTAAAAAACTATGACTGAGTGTCTTGTTGAGCATGATATACCTTTCAGTTTGTTTGATTCTAATAATTTACATACTTCATCCTGCTACAGCTAAAACAGTATGATAATGCCCCATCATTCTTAGAAGCATGGTACATCGCTTTTCACATGTTGGTCTGTTTGTGGTTCAGTTCATAACCAGACTGACCTTGTTGGAGCAATAATTAAACAACCATTTCCTACGGTCTCCCCTCATATTTGGTATGGAAGTTTGTATTCACATGTAGATGACAACTACTGATTTTAGGTCAGTAGGTCAAATGTCAAGGTCACACTGACTAAGTCATTTCACCTATGGTCCTCATATTTGGTACAGAGGTTTGTCATGACTTGTAGATGACACTTATTGATTGTAAGGTCAGTAGTTGAAAGGTCAAAGTAACAGCGGCATTTAATAAAAAATGTTTCCAACCAATAATTAGATCTGATTTAGTACATATATGTATATGACCCCTATTTATTTTGAGGTCAGTAAGTCAATGTTTTAGGTAAGATTCAGCTTCAAAACAAAACCCTAGTCTGATCAACAACTAGACAACGCTTTAGCCTACAATCCTCATATTTGATACTGAAGTTTGTCATCAGACCCCTTTTGATTTTATTGTCAGTAAGCCAGTCAAGAACATAGTGGCCTCAACACAAAAACCTTGTCCGACCAATAACTAATCAATGATTTCTTTTGACGTCCTTAGATTTGTTAGCAGGTTTATCATGAGATGTATATGACCTCTATTGATAAATGTCATTAGGTCAATGGTCAAGGTTACAGTGACCTTAAACACAAATTGTCAGTAACTAGACAACGATTTGGTCGACGGTCCTCATAATTTTTACGGAGGTATGTCATAACCACCCTATTAATGTTAAGGTCAATGTCACAATGTCACAGCGACCTTCAGGACAAAACATTGTCCAACCAATAACTAGACACCGATTTCACATTTGTCATCGCATGTGACCTTTAATCAAAATCCTTGACTGAGGACAGAATGTTGTCAGGGTCGCAATTACACTTGGTTTGAAATCATTGTGAGATCAATCCGAACATATTATAACAAATGGTATCCAGATGGCGTTTGGGAGCATATATGTTTTGCAAAAGTTTCATGTATGATGTTTAAACTTTTTTACTCCTAGAATATATATTAGTAGAAAATCACGAGTTTTGTTACTCTTTAAACATAGACAATGTAAACATAAAAACAACACTAATATTAACTGAAAAATCTAATCATTTACCTGGAAATTTATTAAGCTGGCAAATTTTAAATTTTAATGATGTTTTCTCGACTAAATACGTTCCGCCAAAACTTGCTGTTTTACCGGCATCGGAAGTAATAACTAACAGAGCCACCGTACTCGAAGTTAGCATGGCCATATATGACGGGTCTATTACCATATTTCCGTATTTTTGTTAAGTCGGTTTCAACCGCTCTTTTCAAACTAGCTTCAGTATTTGTTACATGCTTAATAATGTGGGTACGTCTGTGGATATTTTAACCGCTTTATGCGGGTACTTTTTGTTAAGTTAGATCACAAGACAAATTCAACTTGTACTGTAGAATGATATGTCATTTCAATCAAAGGACTGTAGTTCGATATTAACAACTGAATTATAACAACAAAGACAAGTATTTTCATATGACAATATTTTAAACAAAAAGCGCTTTAAGTAAAGATCTTTGTTTCATTACACAACTTACTGCACGGAATGCATGGTCATGTTAAATATCATCTGAAATTTCTCAACATAATACTTGTACAATGTTTTTCTTAATTATGGTAATTTTCTACTACTGTCTCACTTGTTAAATACGTCATATATATTGGTAAATTTCTAGAGACTTTTTCAAGAATTTTACCGGTAAAAACATATTGGTTTCCATGTAAACAGACTTTATGATATTGAAAAAAATATTTATACTGGTAATTAAAAGTTTATGATAAGTTATCATAAAAGAAAAAAATGAAACTTGTCTGGTTGCACGACGGTGGCAGGGGTTTGAGAGTTTTTGAAGGTTTATGTGGAAATCTTTTCTTTAAAGAACCTAGAAGCTCGATTTGTTTTTTTTATCCCTGGCATCGTGCTCTTGCGAATTTGACTCCAGGAGCTCTGGTCTCGGTAGGTACTCGCCGCTTTGGCTTTGCAGTGCTATTAGCTTCTTATGTTTATATGTTTGTGTGCTTTTGCATGCACCATGGTTAAGCAAATGGGTGAGTTGGAGTTATTGCACCAAGACAACTTGTACTTGTTTGTTGATATAAGAACCTGTTGGAGCAAGTGTTAGGTTGTTGCACCCTAGAACCTGGTTCAAACCCCAAGTGGCAATTAGTTTGCCACTGACCGTTCCAAGGCGGTCACTCCAAGGGTTCTCTTTTTTGGTAATTGTTTGTGGCGTCTTATTTGAATTGACATCCTTATAACAATATGCTCTCTTTTCCTCTCTTCTTTTTTCGTTGCGTGGGTACAAAGTTACAAAAGCTTACTGACGGGTAAATTCTCCGTTAACGAAGATTCGTAACATCTTATTTAAATACGGATTCATAGGCAATTTCGATTAATGCATTGCAATGCAACAATAATGCGATTGCTCAGCTGCAAGACAGGACAGGTTTTAGGAGTTTCAGCCGGTTATATAGTCTGGATAACCTGCCCCTTGGTTACTGTAATAGGAAATAAGAAACCAGACTTCGGTACATCCTCTTTACAAGAGCAATAGTCTAGACCATCTAGACGTTTGAGTCACGGTTGATTCTGTGACTTGGTTTTACCCCAACCTAAGGCCGGAAAAAAATTAGTTTCTCATCCGGATTTTTGGAAAAATGGGGCGGGTGGACACTTTTTAATTTATATTTTTTATAAACGAAATACCTGAGAACGGAAGTAAAACTAATTAAAAATTTTGAGAAAATGGCATTTATAGTTACCAGAACCTCTGGTGTAGAATATTCGTCCATCTTTTCAATTTCTTCCAAACAATCATAACAACTTACAAAAGTAGCAGGTTGGTGCCTATTCTAGCTTGAAAAGCCATACCAGTCTTTAAAAGCGACACTATCACCTTCGGTAAGCTTTAAAATGATGAACATTTTATTTTATTATAGTCGGCCATGTTATTTTTCATATCCGGGATGGTCTAATACCCATTCTGTCCGGAACAGAATATGATCCGATTTTTTTACCAATAAATGTTTTGGGGGCGGGTGGTTTTGGACAGGGGTGGGCAGGAATGAGAAACTAAAATATTTTTTTCTATTGTCTAAGTTAAATGCACTTAGTCTGGTTCCCGATCCGTACTGATGTAGGATCGAGAACCAGACAAAAATGCCCTTGGTTTATGAAATGCACGAGGAAATTTGAATGGCAAATGCGCAAAAGAAGTTAAATTTAGTTAACATAGTATGTATTAAATTTAAAGTGTGTACTCCAATTCTGTGCGGAGAAGTTAAAATTTTATGCTCGGTGTAATGTTCATATTGTAGCAGCGTTTTCGTGATGTTGATATCGGGTTTCATTAAACTCTTGCAGTCGGACGCTGTCATTCGTTATACAATGGAGTTATTGTTTAGACACGTTTGCGTATTTGTTATACATTTTGCACTGGCTAGACTTTACTGTTTAAATTGTCAGTCAGATTTAAACAATTCATCAACAAATTCAGAAAACACCGGACAGACGACGCCGTTCAGCTTTAAGTTCTTGACAGCGGTCACACCAAAACCGACAGTGACCGATTTTCAGCCGCAAATATACACAGAAAATAAATGAAATGTCGATGTAAATGGAATTTTAAATACTAATGATAAACAAAATAACAGCGTTCATCTAGTGAACACCACAAACATTCCGACCTACGATTCAATCATCACAAGTGATCAAAGTATAACATATGATGTCAATTCAACAGTGCAGCAAGTTTTTGACGCTGGAAACAATTTCTGTTTGGATTAATCAGGTTTACATGATCTCCCACATTAATAATTTAAGAAAAACGGAAAAATATGTTATAACTGAACAATCCGACCCATTTCAGATGGTACCCGTTTATCAGGCGGAACTAGGAATTCACTTCCGGAACATGTTTTGTATTCCACCATTTTTCCTCGAGGAACTACATAATTTATGTTTCTGGGACATTATCCTGTCAAAGGATTGTTTTAGTGACATGGTAAAGAAGCTAAAGAATCGTTTTTATTTGCACTTTTTAAGTAAATTGCTGTCAGATAAACAATGTGAAACGATTTTATTACCGCCAATAAACTCTGTTCTTGATATCTACGTTAATATAGACCTGGAAAATGCGTCATTGTCCCGGGTGTGCAAAGATGTTCATAAGATCTGTTCATCACCACGACGTGACGGGCAACAGGGCGACGGCTATGAACATATCTGTTTAATATGCCGATGGTTGAATGCCAACATGGAGGAGTTTGTCCCGTCACACACGGCAGCCGGAGAAGTTGGCACATATTTTAAAATTGTAAACAGAATGGAGTTTCAACCTACGACAAACGCTGTCTCACAAAGGTATTATTAAAACATATGTTGATAATTATCACTGGACGGTAATTGTTTTAATCTCGATTTTCTCGTTTTGGTTCTCCAGAACTCTGCACTCTGAATTATGTTCCTATTATCCCTGTCATGATGTTCTTGCTGATTAAACTCCAGGTACTATGATCTTTGTCAGGTCATTCATTAACTGCCCTTTGACATTACAATGCTAATATTAGCTTCTTAGGTTTAAGATGTATGCGCTATTGCGTGCAACATTGTAGAGTCGATAGTTGTTTTGGAGGTTCAAGACCCAATGCTACTAGCTTCTTATGTTTTATATATTTGCGTGCTTGTGCATGCAACATTGTTAAGCTGATGGGTGAGTTTTAGTTATTTCATCAAGACAACCTGTACTTGTTTGTTCATATGAGAACCTGTTGGGACAAGTGTGAGGTTGGAGCACCCTAGAACCTGGTTTAAATCCCAAGTGGCAATTCGTTATGTCACGGACCGTTCGAAGGCGGTAACAACAGAGGTTTCCTTTCTTCGTTAATTGTTTGTGATGTCTAATTTGAAATTTATATTTAAAAGACACACTCTCTTTTCTTCCCTACTGTTGGCAGCATGGGATTGCTGTGTTTTCTTGGTGTAGCGATTCTTGATATGCATAACGTACTTTTTTCAAACTCTTGTTTAACAACTGTATAGTTTCAGACGCAGTTTGTAGATGTTCAATATAGTTATTAAAAACAACTGCTGCGAACGCAGCAAAAAAGTTTACACGGCATGAAATAAATGGGTTAGCTTTTTAAGTCGCGTGTTTTAATGTGTAGTCTGGTCACTGTCACACTGGTAAAATTTTTACCATAATATGAAAGGACAGATTACTTCAGTTTACTAAGTATGACTGATTTGTTGAGTGTATCTTCTTTGGGCGATTGAGCTAGTAAATGTAAAACAGATTATGTTTTCTTTCAGTTCCTTCAGCCAAACATAAATTATTTATTGTCTTCCCGTTAATGTCTTAATAAATAAAGACAACAACAACTACATAGGAGTGACCAATACTGGACAGCGCGTTAAGGCATCGCCACACTCCTCCCAATCCTATTCATCGATAAAATAAAAATCATCAAATCTCAGTAATGACAAAATGCCATTCAATGAAAATTTGCACAAATGAAGGTTACTAATGTATCTTTATTTTGCATACAGTAAGACAAAATAGAAAAGTAAAGAAACAAAGCTAGACCTAAAAAATCCTTGAATTCTATTTACATAAATTCACAAAAACTTGGCGATGCAGAACATAACTTTAAATTCCCTCGTGAGCGCAATGATACTGACAAGAAAATGTTGTGTACTTTGGTAAAAACATTCAACTATTGAAAGAGAAATCAGTGATTGTCATCAGTTTACGCGACCAGGAAATTGAAGGTCAAACACAATTTTACTAATATCTCGTAACGTTTACATAAGTAAATCATGAGGACACAATAAATTGTTGTTAGTATCATATTACTCATGTGGGCATTTAAAATGATGTTTTGTGTTCTTTAGTTTTTGGGAATTTATGTAAATAGAAGTTGAGGGAATTTTTAGATCTCGCTTTTTTTCTTTACTTTTCTAATATGTCTTACCATCTGTAAAATAAAGATACATTAATAACATACACTTGTGCAAAGTTTAATTGAACAGCATTTTGCCTTTATTGAGATTTTGATAATTTTCTTTTTATCGATGAATAGAATTGGGAGGAGTGTGGCAGGCCCTTAATTCAATAAATGCTTATATTATCTCAAACACACGGTAGTTTCATGACAAAAAAAATTAACCACGAATAATGAGTGGTAACTGTGTCCATGCACTTATACATATTCAAACGAAAAAATATTTATATCGCTATGGCGATAACAGTTCATGAAACCGTCACATACACACTGCACACCCTCGCGTTAGTACTGCCACACTTGAAACAATAGAAAATTGTTCATCTGAAAAAGATACACATATATTAACATGTGATCAACAGAAATAATAGTCAAAGTAATAACGATATTTGAAACGTCTTAATTCTAAATGAGCCCACGCAACGAGCGAAAACGAGAAAATACGAACAAGGGTCGGGTGGGTGGGAGTAGATGTTAACTAGCGTCCAGTATTGCGTCGAATGACCAATACACCTGTAGCACGGGTTTTTCTATCACGGTCAGTGCATGGTTCACTGACCGTAACCATATAAGGAAATATCGGTAAACGGAAATTATCGAACAAAAATAAATATATTTATGTTTTCTTTCAGTTCCTTCAGCCAAACATAAATTATTTATTGTCTTCCCGTTAATGTCTTTATAAATAAAGACAACAACAACTACATAGGAGTGACCAATACTGGACAGCGCGTCGAAGAAAAAGAGCGGGCATTTAGTTACTCATTTTTAAAGAAACTGACTTCTTGGAATTTTCATTTTCATGTATATATCTGTCTTTAAATATTTCCAAACTCCAGCGACCATGTTTCTGTATTAATCTGTCGCTAACGCCATTATTCGCTGCGGTGGTAGCCCCACCCGACCGGTAAGAATGTAACCCGTACTTGCTGCTGTCAAAACCTAAGTATGACAGTTTACTTGCAAATATTTCTCTAGCCCTAGAATAGGAAATACTTTTCCCTTTTCTTAACATGTGCGAACCAGTTTTCTTGGAAAAATATATATTTCTAAACAAAATAAAAAATCATCAGAACTATCAGGTATATTTGCAGCCGTTAGATAGTTTACTAAACAACGAACGGGACAATATTCAGTTCCTGTTTTAACTACGCACACGGAAGACCCGGTGCAAAATTGATCCGTCTTAGAGGATCTCAATTTTATTTCGATTCAATCTTGCTTAAATACAATATCTGATCTCTTTAATGCCACAACCTCTTAAATGATCTATGTCCTTCCAAATTCCAATTTTGAATACATCTGAAAAATGTATAAACAAAGAAAATACTTAAAATACAGCCTTAAAAATATTTCAAAGAAGATAAAGAAAATGACTTATCAGATTACTTTACAAAGCAAAAGTAGCTTTATTCCGCCTTCCGCGGAACTCACCCTTCGGTGACAAAATGTTATTCCGCCTTCCGCGGAAATCACCCTTTGGTGATCAATTACAATTCCGCCTTCCGCGGACCTCACTCTTCGGTGATCAAATACAACTCCGCCTTCCGCGGAGTAACGCCTAAATCTCTGTAACTTCATTATCTAAGACATGTCGCATTCCGCGACGAGTAAACTCCGCATTCCGCGGATAATCGCAATATGCGACATATAAAGGTCTACCTTCCGTGCAAAACATCTCGTATTAAGAGATCCGCATTCTGCGGTGTAAAATTATCATGAGTTTACTAAAACCGTGTTCCGTGGATCGTGGCATTCATATATGTAGCGTTACTATAATTGTATAGTAAACGCGTCTTGTTTATATAAAAATAAACGTAGGAATATTAAAATTCAAATCTGATAGCCAAGACTTTGCTTGTGAAGCGCCTTGAATCAAAAATGCATTTTGCAGCATTACTTATGAAGATATCTTGCCCCTTATCAAACTCAAGAATTTTTGTCTAACAAGTAATCAAAATACTCATCATTTATCTACTGGCTTAGAAGATGTGGCCGTTGAGCTTGTAGGCGGCTTGTCGTAGTAGTACGCGATTCGGCGTTGACCTTCAGCGGCTTTCGGTGCTGGTACGTTGGGCACGAAAGGACTGGGCTGGAGCTCCCCATGACGGGTCTCGGCGAAAAGGCTCGTCGGGCCGACGAGAAACGTCCAGAGCAGCATTACCGGGGTTGTTACGTGTAAAAGAAGAATTAACACCCTTGTAAGGATGATAAAATGCATTAGAAGTAGGCTTGGAAGCTTTAAGCTTTTTGACCGCCCTGGCCTCTGCTTGCCTGAGCTTCTTTTCATCTTCGCTATCGGAACCTAACTGGGGCTTCTCGTATTCCTGAACAGTAAGCCAGCCCCCGGGGGAAATATCTGCGACTTGAATGAGCTTATTTCTATGTTTCAGCTTTGAAACTAAATTGTCAACAATCCCTAGCGAAGCACGTGGTAGATTGTTTCTGCGTAAAGCTTCCAGTCCTTCTTGAATTTCTAAATTAAATGCGTACTGTATTTTGTTAGACTCCTTTTTTAAAGTCACAGTCTTTCTATCTTGTGGAAGTTTAATATCAATCAAATCGTTCTTAAATTCCTTTAACTGAGAGTCAAGATAGGTTTTAAATAACGAAAAAGCTTCTATAGCTGAATCCCCCGGGGACTTACCGCCTTCTCCTGGCAATGAAACTCCGCCACGTGGTAAGCCACCGTTTTCAAACTCGTCTTCAATTTCCGACATGTATAATTCTTCGTGTAAGTAGATGTTAACTAGCGTCCAGTATTGCGTCGAATGACCAATACACCTGTAGCACGGGTTTTTCTATCACGGTCAGTGCATGGTTCACTGACCGTAACCATATAAGGAAATATCGGTAAACGGAAATTATCGAACAAAAATAAATATATTTAAAGGTATAAAAGGATCATTATAAAGAGTGTCCAGATCAGTTTTGTCACCATACAAAAGATTGGGAATTGTTTAAATAACAGAAATATTTAAATCATTTTAATAAACATTGATGAACATAAAAATATGTTAAGAAAATGATATTGTAAAATGCGATAATAAACACTGCTTCACAACGGGGCAAAGATTCAAATGGTTAATCATCATTAAAAAAAGATGGTTCGAACACTTGCAAAAAGATGAAATGTAAATTAAAGTTTAAAAAACTTCGTAAACAAACGTGAATTATTTGTAGAAAATGACAAACGCTGTTTTATGAATTTAGTTATTTTATGATCAAGTAACACATTAAAGGAAAAACATAAAACAAAACATGTAACTTGAAATCAGAGAATATTATGACAGATTGAAAGTGTATTATGTCATGTTCGAAAGTAGAAAAACCGCGTATTTACAGAATGGCCATCGTAGAAAAATATGGAGGAAACGCAATACACTTATTGAGTTAAAAGTGTCTACATGGACAGTATGATTCGGGGCCAAAATGAGAGTAATCTAATTAAGTTCTATTACCGTTTTAAATAAAAGTGATCAATATTTATACAGAAAATCTAAATATTACTAAAGAAGGAACTTTCGAGAATACAGCAGATTAGAATTTACAAAACAACAACAAAAATAGAACCACAAAAACATTTTTGCAAAAAAAGTGGTAAAGCAAGATTATTTGAATAGTCGCACAAATCCCACCCTTTGACCCCAGTCACTTGATTGTTACAAAAGATTTTTTTTCTCACTAATTATGTTCTCTGATTTACGGAGAGTTTTGAACTAAAGTACCATGTATGTTGTAAAGAATTTCAGTGTTTTATTAAGTTTATTAAGTTGAAAATGTCGATTTTAAGCCCCGGTCACAACCCGCCGTACGTGCAAGTGCGTGCTGTCTACGTGCAAAAACGTGGACCAAAGTCAGGGATCCGTACGTGGTGAGTACCTCCTCCGTACGGATTTGGGAGCACGCAGAGACTCCGTAGCATTTTTAGTGCATGCAAAACTTTCTCTGCGTTCGAGCTGCGTGCGGGCTACGGATTGACCACCCGTACGGGTGACGTGCGTGCCCTGTACGTCCACGAGCGCATAACGCACTGCCTCTGCGAGTCTTTGCGTGGTCCGTGCGTGGTCCGTGCTTCCTCAGTTCAACCGTCCAAAACGCGCACAGAACTCAGGCGGACCGTACAGAGCAAGTACGTGCTCCGCACTTACAACGCACGGTGTGCGCACGGACCTCTGCGGTATATAAACTATTTCGAGTATCGATAGGTCGTCCTTATATAAATCACCCAACAGCGACGGAAATAAACGCACGTTCACCGCACTGGCACGCACTTACAACGAGCGGGCAGGTAAGAACACCGTAAGTGAGCAGTACGGCCTCCGTAAGTTGACATGGAAATCGCACGGAGATCTTGCGTTGTAAGCAAGTACAACTCACTTATCACCTACGGAACGTACGATGCACGCAACCTTTTACTCCTAGACGTGGCGTGCGGACCACGTACTAACACCTTGCGTGTGACGTGCGTCCTCTCTGCTTTTGCCACGTCCGAACAAAAAACGCCGCGAACGTAACCTCCGCAGAACACGTACGGTCAAAAAAGACGCACGGCGGGTTGTGACCGGGGCTTAAATCATAACGACCTGGAATGGTGCAACAATAAACTGAGCGATACATTTATAAAACATGCTCGTCGACTAATAAACTACAGATTTGGTACAGCAATACGCATGAAATATCTTTCATCTTTCCATGTTTTCATCAATTTAAATTATACTTTACCTTAATGCTTGTTTATATCTAATCTACACTTAACAACTTTTCTAAGTATACACATTCGTATCTGGGCATTATTGGCTTGATAATTGAGTTTTTGCTCTGAAACTTGCAATAAACATACAATAAATACTAACTGATTTATTAGTAAATCAAATATTCAAAATGACAGACAACTGACTGCTTACAATCATTTAGAATACTGACACCCACAGAATACAAATCCACAACATCAGTCAAGAACGTGTAAGACCTCCATCATTTCATGGAGGTAATGCAGTTATGAACGACACTTTAGGAAATCCTCTAGCCCATTTCGTACGCAGACCATAACTAGATTTAAATTGATTGAAAGTGTGGAAGGACCGGAAAAAAGACTTGTCGCAGATATTCCTAAGAATTTAAGTTCGCTTGGTTTAGAACTGCTGCAGTCTTCGAAATACACATGCATTATGGAAGTCGATAACTGACAGTGTAAAATAAATACTTTACTGTCATATGATAGGTAAAAACAGTTGCAATTTCGTTCTTGGTAATAAGAAAAATGTCTGGAGGAAAATAATGAATACTTAGAAAAGTTGTTAAGTGTATATAACCGTCTGATGCCTAGAACTATTTTTATAGCGCTGACAGCTGTTAGGTTTTAGGGCTTGGCCTGTCGTGTTCATTACTACAGGAATGAGTCCAAGGTTTTAGGGCTTGGCCTGTCGTGTTCATTACTACAGGAATGAGTCCAAAGCTGTCAATTTATATACAACGTAAGTTTGCCTCTAATTGGAAAACAATCATCAATATGCAAAGCAACATTTTAGGAAATAAATTTAATGATAAGAATGTGCTTATAAAATGGCATCTACCTAAGAATGAAAACATCTAATGATTTGCCTGTTTACGCAAAATTGCGTTTGTTAACATAATGGAAACGAAAACCTCAATATCAAAACTCAAAGCGTGATGCATCATTTAGTACGCCAATCTAGGCCAATGCCTATCACTGGTCACAATGCTTTGTAAACATTCTCATATTGAAAATAACGTTTTTATTTTCGAAAGTAAAATACTTATTTAAAACGATGATGTATTAAAAAGATTTACAATCACTAAGACTGATATTAAAATCTAACAACAGCCAGTCGGAACCGACTGCAAGCTCAACTATTCGAATAGTCGGAAATAAAGCACATGTTAAATTGGGCATTATTTAAACTGGAGAGTGAGCCAGGAGTTCAATCTAATCTTTCACATCCACCCCATCAAAATATATTGGCATGAGTCTTGAAAGAAAAAAAAAGATTTTGGAGGAATGTGAAAGGAAACTAGAGGATTGGCATCCCCACCACACCCACTAACAACAAAACGCAATGGTTAGTTTTAGTTAAAAACTTTAAAAAATGTGCTTTTGTAACTTTTCTGGAGAGGGGGAGGGGTACCCCAACCAGACACCTGACAAAACACCAGTGGTTGCAATATTTTCATATTTTTCTAGGTCACTGGCTTGCAGTGCCCCTTTTGGTCTTATGATAAATTGTTTATGGCAGAACTATTTGTGCACATATGATCTATGCATATGAACTGACAGAGGCAAATGTGTTTAATTCATGAAGAAAGCCTATTCTAATGCTTTGAAAAAGTAAACATTTGTACTCTCGTTCTTTTGGTAAATCATTCGCTTAGAAATTACAAGTACATGTATTTATGTTGAACCTAAGACTAGTTCAACTAGTTTGATGGCCGGGTTAATGAAACTGATACTGTACAGGTGATGTAAAAGGTGCATGGAAGTTTAAATGGCTTTAGCCGAAACTAGGCAATGACATACCCTTATTCGTATTATGTTATATACAAATAGAATAGAGTCATTAAGGCCGTACTAGGTTTTAACACAAGGTGTATGAATAAGTCGGTCATCTGGCAGAGTTATGACAGTCTTAAGTTGATTGGAAACAAGAAATGCCTTTCAACTATAAAATATACGTGAATGTATATATGTTATACATAAACGAGTTGATAATCTTTTTTCCTGTCTTATATAAATGGATAAACAAGTCCAAATCATACAAATGTTATTGTTTAATCTATGAAATTGATATACATATACTACAATAAATCTCGCTCTCTTATTTACTGGATTATAGTTATGTTGGGGTTGGCACCTCTATCAATAAACAACTAAAAGGCATACCTATGGGGACTTTTTGTGCACTCCTTAACGCTAATCTTTTTTTACTGCTATAAAAAAGATAATTTATGTTTATAGAACATCAACAATACCTCAATCATGAAGATTAGTTAAACTTGATAATAACCTATGTCCAATTTGGGTAAATACAAAATATCATGATACTGTAGCTTAATAAAGCAAACGATATCGAAAAGCATCTTGATCTAAATCCGGCATTTGTAATGGATTCATAACTACTAAAATATATGAAAAAACATTCCTTTGAAGATGTTAACATCCCAATTGCAAATTTCTTTGGGGTTTATGTTTTACAGCTTGTTCGCTTTTCTAGAGAACGTAAGGATGTTAAAATATTTTAATGAACTTTGCATAACAGCTTATAAAACAGGTTGTATCGGTACCAGAAATAAAAATTCTTTTGCAAATTTTATCACCGATATCCAGATTTAACCAAATTATATAAAATCTCTACTGCAAAATGGTGTGTCCTAACCATTTCAATATTGATATTCGACTAATGAATAAAGAAAATAAATATTATTTTCTCCATGTTTATCATAAAAAACCTGGAAATTCGGAAAGAAAGGCTACCGTGATTGACGATTTAACTACACGTGGTTAAATGATATGCTTGCCTCTTTGTTTGCACAGCGGTGCAGGGGATTAAGAGTTCATAAATGTTTATAGAGAACTCTTGTATAGGAAACAAGAAGCTAGATCTGTTAATTTTATTCCTTTTATCGTGTTCTTGCTGATTTGTCTGCACTGGTCTGTTTCAATAAGGTCACTTATACCCAACTTTTTGCTTATGCTTCTTATGTTTAATATGTTTGTGTGTTTTTACATGCAACAATCCGGAGGTGATAGGTGGGTTGGATCTAATTCACCGAGACACAAGGATGGGGTCAATTACTTGAAAAAGTAATTAATTGAATAACGATTGCTTCCAAAAACCCTTAAATTAAACATTGTTAAAATATATTACAATTTCTATGTTTTTAGAAATGCAATTACATGTTATTAAAGTACGATTAATTTAAAATCGTAATAGTAATGTAATACCTTTAAGTATAAAGTAATATAGAAAAGGATATTGACATAAGAATAGTAGGGATGGGATCGAATACTGAAATCACTATTCTAATATTTGTCAGACATATTCGAATATATTCGCATATTCGGACTTTATTCGACTTTTTTCGAGTTTAGTTAATATGTCCACGAACCCAATGTCCGAGTTTTTACACTATCCGAAATATGTTATATTTGGAAAGTATATTATCAAATCAGTGTTTGCTGTTCATTTCTGCTTAATATATTTGCATGTTCAAATTGAGAAAATTAGTTTGAATCGAAACCAGTTTTGTTTGTTGTTAAAAATAACGGATATCATACTATACTGAAGAATTGACTTAGGACCTGACAGTCTGAATTTCAGTCTATTTTTAGAACAGCACGAACCCGTATGAAGGCTCAAGTGACATACCATCTGTTTTGTGATGGTGGCATAATTATTAAAGTCTGTGAAGTTGGCTGTGGCATCAACATTCGACATTCGACATTCAATGTCCCGCAGTGCATTGGACATTCAGCAGGACATTCGACTTGATGCATGTTTTTGAATGTCCCGCAGTGCATTGGACATTCAGCAGGACATTCGATTTGATGCATGTTTTTGAATGTCCTGCAGTGCATTGGACATTCAGCAGGACATTCGATTTGATACATGTTTTTGAATGTCCCGCAGTGCATTGGACATTCAGCAGGAAATTCGATTTGATGCATGTTTTTGAATGTCCCGCAGTGCATTGGACATTCAGCAGGACATTCGATTTGATGCATGTTTTTGAATGTCCCGCAGTGCATTGGACATTCAGCAGGACATTCGACTTAATGCATGGTTTTGAATGTCCCGCAGTGCATTGGACATTCAGCAGGACATTCGATTTGATGCATGTTTTTGAATGTCCCGCAGTGCATTGGACATTCAGCAGGACATTCGATTTAATGCATGTCTTTGAATGTCCCGCAGTGCATTGGACCCTCAGCAGGACATTCGATTTGATGCATGTATTTGAATGTCCCGCAGTGCATTGGACATTCAGCAGGACATTCGATTTGATGCATGTTATTGAATGTCCAGCAGTGCATTAGACATTCAGCAGGACATTCGATTTAATGCATGTTTTTGAATGTCCCGCAGTGCATAGGATATTCAGCAGGACATTCGACTAAATGCATGTTTTTGAATGTCCCGCAGTGCATTGGACATTCAGCAGGACATTCGATTTGATGCATGTTTTTGAATGTCCCGCAGTGCATTGGACATTCAGCAGGACATTCGATTTGATGCATGTTCTTGAATGTCCCGCAGTGCATTAGATTCCCGCAGTGCATTGGACATTCAGCAGGACATTCTATTTGATGCATGTTTTTGAATGTCCAGCAGTGCATTGGAAATTCAGCAGGACATTCGATTTTTTTTGTTTTCGTTTCGGGCCCCAGTTACGAATCGACATATAACAACATCTTATAATGTGGAATACAGATATGTACAAGACATAAATTTTAGCGTTATGGTGGCAACCAGATAAATGATTTCATTATCATAAATATGGTAAATACCCCTAAGATTCTGGCCTGAAACGAGTTGTTTATGTAACAAAAAGAGAAAACGCAATTAAAAGTTAAAACAAAAATGTATGGGCACCAAATGCGTCATACGATCTCATTTATATTTTTGGCTGCTGAAACTTCGTTTGGTTTTGTTTTAAAGTTTACTTGTGGTGATTTTGGAAAAAAGTTTTATTTAAAATAAGTTTATACGACAAGATTTTTTTTTCATACATGAAGAGTCTCAGAATTGCGTCGGGGAAACAGGTATTAATAGGCCAAGCCTTAAAGTTTTTGTAATAACTTGTCAAATTCTTCAAATCGCTCCAGTTGAGAATTTACTTTTGCAATGTACTTTTTTGAAATAAGTTTCTGTTTCAAATACACTCTGAACCCAGCGATTGTTAAACATACTATATTATCGACATTAAATTTACTCTTATAAATGAAATATTTCATAAGTAAGTATACAAAACTCGCAATTTTGTTACCTTTTTCGTATGAAAATATAAAATCTTTTTCTAAAAAAGAAAAATTATAATCACATTCAATTTTATGCATGTTTTTGAATGTCCCGCAGTGCATTGGACATTCAGCAGGATATCCGACTTAATGCATGTTTTTGAATGTCCTGCAGTGCATTGGACATTAAGCAGGACATTCGACGTAATGCATGTTTTTGAATGTCCTGCTGAATGTCCAATGCACTGCGGGACATTCAAAAACATGCATTTCGTCGAATGTCCTGCTGAATGTCCAATGTACTGCTAGACATTCAAAAACATGCATTAAGTCGAATGTCCTGCTGAATGTCCAATGAACTGCGGGACATTCAAAAACATGCATTAAGTCGAATGTCCTGCTGAATATCTAATGCACTGCGGGACATTCAAAAACATGCATCAAATCGAATTGTCCTGCTGAATATCTAATGCACTGCGGGACATTCAAAATCATGCATCAAATCGAATGTCCTGCTGAATGTCCAATGCACTGCGGGACATGCAAAAACATGCATCAAAACGAATGTCCTGCTGAATGTCCAATGCACTGCGGGACATTGAAAAACATGCATTAAATTGAATGTCCTGCTGAATGTCCAATGCACTGCGGGACATTGAAAAACATGCATTAAGTCGAATGTCCTCCTGAATGTCCAATGCACTGCGGGACATTCAAAAACATGCATCAAATCGAATGTCCTGCTGAGTTTCTAATGCACTGCGGGACATTCAAAAGCATGCATCAAATCGAATGTCCTGCTGAATGTGTAATGCACTGCGGGACATTCAAAAAACATGCATAAAATCGAATGTCCTGCTGAATGTCCAATGCACTGCGGGACTTTCAAAAACATGCATCAAATCGAATGTCCTGCTGAATGTCCAATGCACTGCGGGACATTCAAAAACATGCATCAAATCGAATGTCCTGCTGAATGTGTAATGCACTGCGGGACATTCAAAAAACATGCATCAAATCGAATGTCCTGCTGAATGTCCAATGCACTGCGGGACTTTCAAAAACATGCATCAAATCGAATGTCCTGCTGAATGTCCAATTCACTGCGGGACATTCAAAAACATGAATCAAATCGAATGTCCTGCTGAATGTCCAATGCACTGCGGGACATTCAAAAACATGCATTAAGTCGAATGTCCTGCTGAATGTCCAATGCACTGCGGGACATTCAAAAACATGCATTAGGCGAATGTCCTGCTGAATGTCCAATGCACTGCGGGACATTCAAAAAACATGCATCAAATCGAATGTGCTGCTGAATGTCGAATGCACTGCAGGACATTCAAAAACATGCATTAAGTCGAATGTCCTGCTGAATGTCCAATGCACTGCGGGACATTCAAAAACATGCATCAAACCGAATGTCCTGCTGAATGTCCAATGCACTGCGGGACATTCAAAAACATGAATCAAATCGAATGTCCTGCTGAATGTCCAATGCACTGCGGGACATTCAAAAACATGAATCAAATCGAATGTCCTGCTGAATGTCCAATGCACTGCGGGACATTCAAAAACATGCATTAAGTCGAATGTCCTGCTGAATGTCCAATGCACTGCGGGACATTCAAAAACATGCATCAAACCGAATGTCCTGCTGAATGTCCAATGCACTGCGGGACATTCAAAAACATGAATTAAATCGAATGTCCTGCTGAATGTCCAATGCACTGCGGGACATTCAAAAACATGCATCAAATTGAATGTCCTACTGATGTCCAATGCACTGCTGGACATTCAAAAACATGCATCAAATCGAATGTCCTGCTGAATGTCCAATGCACTGCGGGACATTAAATTTTGAATGTCGAATGTTGATTCCACAGCCAACTTCACAGACTTGCTATTTTTCAGCATTAGATGGTGTGTGCGTGTTGCACAGATACTGTGTATGATGTTCAACGAAGTAGAATGTTATGCGTGTGTCAATCAACGAAATCATTATATAGTTTTCAGGGAATAGACAATGCTGTATGTCGATACTTCTGTGTTTCATTTGGCGGTGAAAAATGATGAGTCAAGTCAAAGTGCAGTGGTCCACCCAGAGGAATATTTGTCTTACATCTATGAGACAGTCTCTTCGTCCAAAAGGATATAAAGAAAGAACATTTGAAGTACCTGGTCGTGATGTGGCGACAAAAATCAATGCTCTATGATTTGGTGAATTAACTGGGAACATCAGCGTTAGTGGAAAGCAATGTGAGATATTGCAAATATAAGATACACGCTTACCTAAAGATTGTAAACTTTAATTAATATAATCTAAAGACCATGTCACACTATACTACGTTTTGACTGCGTTGGCACGGCTATGTTTAATTTACAAGACTACGGCCGTGAGATCGCAAGAAAATTGATAAATTTTTCTAGAAGATGGAGATATCAAGACGTCCACACAGCGATCAAGGCGTTGCTACGGAGCTCCCATTGTGTTCTATCGCGTTCCTACGGATTTATTGTTGGCGAGTGTCTGTGCTCTCGTGGCGCTTGCACTGCGTGCACTACACTTTCACTGCGCTCACACTGCGCTGACGGCATGCTGAAGACGTTCGTTTGCTATTCCTATAAAACGAAGTGAATAAACACATCTTCATCAATTATTTGTTTGTTCTCGAACAGTTGAATCTATGCCTTTTGGCCCTCCGTCGTCGTCCCAGATTGATATGCACAATTTATTTGCTGGACTTGTATATCGGCAAGCAGTAGCCAGGCTTGGTGCCATAGTGAAATGAGTGTTTATTTGCAAATCTTATAAATGTATATAATTGTGTTCGTCTTTTTCATGCTAGCGAAGATGAAAGCGGTAGAAGCGCACTAAAGCATGTGGTCGTTGTAAGAACGCAATAAAATAATAACACTCTTTATTAATTAACTAAAACAATATTGACACAATATGTACAATTCAGTCCACCTTATATGGGTTGCACTCAATTCATATGAAATCTCAACTGGGCCAATACGAGATAACCTGGGCCAATACGGGTTTTACTGAGTCAATATGAGATCGCATGATTCTGATTGGATAATGAACTGGTCCAATATGGATTGAATCACTTCCTTTTAAAAACAAAATGCCGCCATTTTGGAATTTCTAAGTCGAATTTTTATGGATAAAAATGATAATAGATAGTGTGACTTTGGACACGAGGTGCATTTAATCAAAGCGGCAGAGTATAAGTCTATGTTGCCGCTTTTGGTGGTTTCTTTCTGTGTAATGAAAATCTTTGAGTTTATCTAACTCACCAGTACAACAGCAATGCGGATGTCTGCAGCAAGAATTCTTGAAACTACAAGTTTTAGCTTTCCAAAAAGCTAGTCGGTCATTAGCAGATAAATTAATAGAATAAATATGTATTCGTGCTTGCATTTAATTTTGGACCAATGGGAGTCAAGGATTTGTCCAGTGTTCAGTCGACGAATGCCACGTAGATTGTATCTGACAAGCCATTTGTGAATTTAGTTGAAGTTTCAAGTTTATTTTTTCCATTTACATTTCTTTGTATGTACAATACATAAACAAGAGAACTGATAGTGCTTGTGTTGTCTACCTTACTGTACTTGTCAAAATAATGTTATTGTTTAGTATCGACAAGAGACCGAATCCAGATCCGTTATATTGCATGTGTATGGGGAAGCAGACATTGGAGTCAGGGGTATCCCCGGAAAGCTTTTACAAGTTAAACTCAATTTGGATTGCAACTGCAACTAGTCCAGCCGTTCACTATAGATCCCAAGAAGAGAACGCATGGATAGATGTGGTTTTGAGAGGGAATCGGGTAATCAAAATAAATCAATTCGTATTTCTTTGAAAATGCATATATTCAAGGGCAAGTTTTGAATATTGGGGCGACGGGAAATTTGTAACATAAATTAAATAGTTAAAGTTTAAATGATAAAAATACAGATGCACGTACAGAATGGTTACCAAGTTTGAATTTGAAAACAATCGTTTAATTTTTTTTCTTAAAATAGATGAAAATGTCACTTTGAAAACCACTTAACACGACAAATATTAAAATATTGCAGGCTCGGTTTGGATAGATCTCAAAAACAGGCAGTTTTTGCCTAACAACACTTTTATGCAAATCTTTGAGAAAGAGCATTGTATATAAATGTCCCTCTGAATGAGTAATTGCGAATAAAAGGTCAAATGTAATGTTCATAACTAATGAAGAGATGGGTAGTCATTAAACCAACTAGGGTTAAAAGCTCGCAGCTCGGTTTTTAACATTCCCAAAGTGCGATCGGGAAAAGCAAAGTTATGAGGTTGATTAGCTGATAACAACTAATTATGGAGTGAAATGAATTTTCAACATACTTGACTAACGAAGTACTTGTCAATATTGGACACCAAAACTAAGGTAACATGTCACCATTTATCTTATAAATTGATATTAGACAAATACAATAAAAAATCATTATTGATGCTACCCTGCATTCTGAACGTGTAACCATAAAGTGCAGTTAAGCTCCTGTGGTCATCCTAGTCGTTAATCTCTGTCGTTTACAGCTAATTGAGCGTATTGATGATTGTCTTTTAACGTTCCGCCGCCCCATTGACTTCGCTTAAGATATAAGATAAAAATATTTCCCATGCTGATCTCCTATGTTTACTTTATACAATGGTCATGTCACATTCGCTAAACATCCGGTAACCTTTGAGAACATTCACCAAAATTGCACTGGAAATCGCAAACAAATTGCAAAATCGCTGACCTCCTGTGTTTACTTTAAACAATTGTCATCTCACATTCGCTAACCTTCCGTTACATTCACAACATTTGCACAGGAAATCGCAAAACTTAGTGTTCGTTTCGTCCTAAATGCTTGTTTAAAATATCTTCTCTTATATTATAAGCCTCCACTTTTTCACGACCGTATGTTTGGTGATTTATACCACAAGAAAGAAAAAATTAATGGTAACGCATGGATAGAAGTTTTCATCAATTTTCAAAATGAACGCGTTGACATGAGTTTTTTTTTGAAACCCGCATTATTTCATCTAACATGGAATACACTGAAATTGACATCATTAAAACAAACAAACAAAAACAAGAAAATGTGCAAGAACCAGCGATATATTGCATGTTGAAGTTCTAAAAAATTGTTGAAGATCAGAATAGTAAATATAATATTTTTGAGTCCCTGTCATGCTTCTCACCCCATCCCCCACCCCGCCCTATGACAGGGACAAAACTTTGTTGTTGAACATTAACTCTAGATTTTGGAATACAATTACAACTTGATTGTCCTTGCTTTCTCTTTACTTTCTGGCAAAAATTGTGTTAGAGAAACCTAACAATTATGGTACTGTCAGGTAAATTATTAATAATGTTTGCAAAAATGATAAGATTTTTCACCAGCTAATTAATGCATTCCTTCAAAACAAAGGATATATAAATAAACTAATGTTTTATGACATCCAATAAAAATTAACTGCTTTCATTTTAAAGTGGCTTAAATTTTTAACTTCAGTGTCGTGTTTTTTGGTTAAAAAGTTATGCTAATGACCGACTAGCTTTTTGTAAACGTTTTGTTTAAAGTCAGCCTTTCCCGCCAAAGTCGCATTGTGTACACACAGGTCACGTGATCATCACATTGTCTATGTTAGCTTGATGACGTGACCGCTATTTATAGAATGGCCAACGTCGATTATTCGTTAGTCTCTAAGAAAACATAAGCGATGTCTTGCTTTTGACGAACAAATTCAAGATAACGGAACGAATCTATTTCAGATATGGCATCATCCTGAACAATTGTTTGATTCTAATAAAGTATCAGTTTGCTTTAAAGATTTGCATCACGTGACTTTCTAAAAAAAGACGCATAACATTATTTCTATACCCTGTAGAAAATACAACACACTTATGTTTACAAAATTTAACATGTCGTTAATTATCAGCTCAATTTCTAATTTGATATAACTACAATGTTCAAATATTGTTTCATCAACATTTAGAAGACCTTTCTTGCAAACAGGGGGAACGGAATAGCATTCTCAAGCTTTAGACGGGCGGCTTTGTCTAAAGTGCGGAACAGGTGGCATAGTCTAAATTATCCGTTCTGGACCGTGAGTCACTGTTAACCGGTGTTCAGGCTAAAGATCTCAAGTTTGGTCGATTATAATATGTCGGTCATCAGGATGACCGACAACATAACCCCAGTGACTTTTAAGGGATTACTCTTGATTTGAGCAAGTATATTCAGAAAAATTTTGCAAAAAGGATCAAAGCTTCGTTTGGATAACTTACAGACATGATAAATTGAGTATTACATGCGGAATTCGTGGATGGAATGAGCGAGAAAAGAAATTTGTTTTGATATATTTGGATATGAACTAAATTTAGACTGGAAGAAAAAGAGAGTTGGCTGCCACAGTGTGTAGGAATGTTCAGGTTGTTTTTATATTGAAAACAAAACAACCTTCATATCTGCATCTCCATGGTAGCTTATATCAGCCAGGTCACTACTGTACATAGACTCATTGAAGATGCCAGACATTAGAATCAGAGTTGACACTTCATCTCTTCAGGTCGGTAAATTAGCAAGTCTAGAACTATGAATATTGTGTTAATTAATAAAATTGTCATTAATCAAGTGAATTCGGGCCAATATGACTACCCTTGACCCAATAACAAGGCCAATATGAATTCACTTGATTAATAACATTATATATGGCCAATTCTCGTATTATCGTGCATCCTCGTATTATCGTGCATCTCCGAGATTTATACTCTTAAATCGTTAAGCAACCGTTAGCACGCGCGGTTATTTCTTCCAGAGCCGTCCACCATCTTAAGAAGACAACAAAAATGCGTAAAAAACAGGCTAAAGCTCGGGTCGGTATAAAACGCAGACAATATAGAATATAGAAGGTTGCAGACAATATAAACAAAGAAGGGGTGTGAAAAACGCAGACAATATAGACAATGAAGGAAACTAGAAAACGCAGACAACATAAAATAAATACAAAATGTTTTTGTTGTTTAAATTAATGATATTTGAAGCTGTAGAAATAGTGAAAAGGCTTTTATGCTTTTATTAATGATAAATTTAAGTGATTATGTTAAATGAATATAATAGTTTTCATTCACTATGGTAAGGTAATAATTAACTCAAATGGTAATAATGACAATATTTTTTTATGAATGATTTGGTGTGATCAAATTATGAATTAGTTTGATATATCTTAGAACAACAGCTTTTGTTGAAATAAAGCAACTTATTTCTAAAGAAGTAATCAAAAGGGAAGAAAATTAATGAAGTAAGGTAATAATTAACTTGTGATAATGACAATCATTTTGATGATTGATTAATAATAAAAGTATGATCAAATTATGATTAAGTTTGTTTGATCTTGGGTATAGTTTTATAAAAAGGTAAAGATATCGAAAATCGGACGAATATAATTATTTCATAGTAATTGATGATTTTTGTTCATAAATATTTGAGTTGGTTTTTTTTTAATGGATCGAGAAACATGGCGGTTCCCCACAGCTTTTCTGTTTTTATAGATATATTTTTTTTAATGCATCTCATCATACATCCTGCTAAGCATTCAAAAAAGATATAGATTTTGGAAATCGAACCATAAAAAGTACTTAATACATAACATAGAGTTCATAAAAGTGTTCATATATTTAAATTAAATTAAAAGTTGTGTTTTGTTAGAAAAGTAAACAATTGTTAAAACTTCACTTTGATCATATTGCTGTCATCATTTATCCCTGTAAAGGGGATTTGTGCATAGTATAATCCTATTAAAATAATTATCATTATTGATTAATAAGTGTTCATATAATCAAATTAAAAAATTTGTTTTGTTAGAAAAATAAATAGTTGTTAAAAGTTCACTTAGCCTGAGGTATTGCAAATAAGTAATCTTTAATTTAGTTAATTAACAGCACCTATATATGCATATATCATGATAATAAATTAATCAAAATAATTATCATTATTGATCAAATTAATCAAAATAATTATCATTATTGATAAACTATAGTTATGACTGTTCACACGCATATCTGTCTTCTAATTAACTTGTGCTAAGTGAATAATTCAGACAATATTCATAGTTTTTATACATATAGTTTTGACTCCTCCCACATTGAATGACAACACCCCAACTGTCAGATTGAGCTGTCATAGATTAGCCAATGGAGTAAGGTAACATGACAGGGGACACAGGCTGATAAATAATCAGTTGCAAATTGGAAAGTATAGTATGCAAGCCCAATTCTAATTATCATGGCACAGAGGATAGATCAAAATTAAAGATCGTGCAGAAAACAGACATTTTAGGAAAAATATAAAGCAACATATTTCTGTCATTGGCATATTGACAAATAAAAATCAATCAAAATTTAACACAATACAATCTAATTTGCCAAGCGGATACAGAATAAGCTAAATACTTACAAGATTATAAAAAACGCCAAGAAGACAAAGAAAACTGGATCCAATATCACACTATATAAAATTGTCAACTAGAACAATAAATAAATGCAAAATGCAATGGTTAAATATTTACCAATTTACTCATTTTCTCTTTGAAGTATTTTTGTAACAAACATTGTCTTATAAAAATTGAACTGATAATTTTCGTCCCTATTGTTATTTACCTCTTTAAAAAATAATTCGCTTTTTTTAAGACTCTGTTTGTTACAAACAACATTAAACAGTTTAACTATACCCAAGATCAATCAAACTAAATCATAATTTGATCACACTTTTATTTATAATTAATCATCAAAATGATTGTCCTTCTTACCAGTTAATTTTTACCTTACTTCATTAATTTTTCTTCCCTTTTGTTTACTTCTTTTATAAATAACAACCTTACGGCGACCCCACTGCGCTCTTTTCAGAACACCTAGCGACCGCATTTGTTTTGTGCATGCTCAAACGTCTGTCGGCGTTCGACTGGCAATACCACTGTGTTGCTGCGGCAGTGTTACGTACTGCGCGGACCTCGGCGTTCTTGAACCCCATAGGATCGTCGTGAGAACGCTGCCATAGTGTGACGGGTTTATCTGTATTTTATATAAACTTCAATGTTATATTTTAAAAGGTTGTACGTTGAACTTTTTGTACTACGGATCATCATTGCTAAATACTTAAAAAGAAATAACGTTTTCTTCATAAGCCATTCTTGTAGCAATGGGACAGTATTCAGAAAAAAAAGGAGAAACGTTGACGTTATAAAAAGAACTTCATTAACTTTATCTCTTTGTATAAATAGATTTGATTGCAAAATATGATACATGTATAATTATAGTATATAAATATATAAATCTTATTACATTTATACGTTGCATGGTACACTGAGATGAATAGATTGATATATTAAATATATAAGAAATATGTCTGGGTAGGTATTTCAACTCGAGTGCAATGATTTTAAGATTCGCTTAAGATGTTACATGACCACAGCCCCTGGGAATATTTGCACCAGTGTCAAACCTTAAAAAGAATATGTAAGTGAATATATCAACAACATTCAGCTAATAAACTCTTAAACGTTCTCAAATGGTTATCCTCGCGATCGAGTCGATTTTCACTGATAATTCCTGTGTGTCTGGCTGCCATAAACAGCATTTTCCACACTCGGTCAGGGCTTTGCTGTCGCATTATCGTTATTGTTTTAGTCCTGCAAAAAATAATGTGCATTTATTCAAGTAGGTGTTATGTGTAGTACGGGTCATTTCTATATTTAATGCACTTAAAATAACTTTCTGCTCAAGCCGGCGCCGAAGGGTATACGAAGTGTAGGATTTTGAATTAACGCTGATGTACAACATGTATGCAACAAAAGGTTCGAACATTCCTTTTAATGTATAATTCCTTTCAATATTTTCCTGATGAACTCACATTCTTTTAAACTTTAAAGCTATGTGTTTGTACTGTCTATTATCGGAAAGAAAAGTATAGGTAGTTTATTAATTAACAGTGATCTGACACCTTGAAACCGGCGCCCCGTTTTTATTCAATTATATGTTTACATTTGTCATGTTATAAGCAGAGCCTATTTTCATATTTAGAGCCTTCATTATATATAGACATAAATTTGCTTTCATTGCGTCAGTAAACCTTGTGATTTACTAAACATGTCCCTTTTAGGCCATATTATTCATCCTATGCCCCACAAAGTAAAAATTGGAGACTACTTTGTGTCAGCGATTAACTGACTTTCTCGAATAGGAACATCCGGTGATATATTTATTAATTGCCAGTACGCATATTAATATCAAATGTTATAATTACCGCATCTTCGCTTTCACGTTTCCAAAGAAACCGAAAACAGTCTTCAATGATTAACGCACACACAGTCGAATAGAAGCGCACACACTTTTATTGATTTCGTATAGACACGAACACTTTATTTTACTTTTACCGAGGCATAGAAACACTTTAATTAGCATTAATATAAAAATGATAAGTAATGTTTTGGTTTTTGAAACTAATGCTAATGGCCTCCTAAATAAGAAATTAAACAAATAATACAATTGAAAAATATTTAATATGTTATATTTATACATTTATGTTATATTTGGCAAAAACATCTCAATATCAGATGAAATCAATCATTGACAAGCATTAAATGTTTTGAAAAACGTAAAATAAACTATACATTACACACCTTGATTTCTGTTCGATGTTTGAGTCACCTCTATGTCATGTTTTCTATGTTAATTTTATTCATACAGAAACAAGTCAGGTATAAGTCTTACTAGCGGGACGTTTTATAAAAAAATTCTGAGAAACATACACTAGCTGTCGATGCGCAACACTTTTCCGTTACACGCGTTAGCCCCCAGTGATTTTAAACCCTTAAATCTAAAGGTATTCCTTTATGACAAGGGCGAACAGTGTAGATCCAGATCAGCCAGCACATCCGTGCCGTCTTATCAAGATCTTCACCGTTCGCTTTTTGATTCTTTTGTTTCTTTTTTACCAAGAAGCAAACAGTGCAGATCCTGATCAAAAGATTGTGCCAGTTTATCTAGATCTATGCTGTTTGCACGAACGATAAAAATCGTATAAAACGAGTAACTTGCACATAACTATCACAGTAAGTTTTCACATCTCCATATAGTTAAGTTCTTTTTACCGCAGTACAGGTAATTGTTGCTTAACCATGGTGACTTTTTAGATCACCATTCTAAAGAGTAATTACATGTAATCATTGTTTATTTAAACACAGAATTTCTGGAATATTGTTGCGCGCCCGGCGACTCTAGGCTTGTTTGGGTCGTGCTGGCTTGTCTCGAGCTCTACGTTCGGCTCGACGGGGTATGTGGACGGATATGTAGGCAATGGCGGACTTCAGATACAAGCGTGGTTGGTATCTCTGTATATGGCCATGTGCCCTTGGGTTGTTTTCTAAATAAGACCACACATACAACCTCTGCATAAAGCAAAGCGCTGCTCTGTTACACGTCGGTTACTCGGAATAAAACCCAGCCCCTGTACCAGGAACAGAATGCAGGCTTGTATGTGTGTTTCTAGTCCTCTTAACTTGACCGTTGTCAAGAGAGGACGGTAGTTTGGGGATTGGACAAAAACCTTTAAACAAAAAAACAACAAAGGTATAAAGTAACGTATTAAATATTCATTTATTGGTAAATAAGTATGCAAGTACTAACTATATTTCTTACAAACTAATAAACAACAAAGGTATAAAAATAAGGCATAAATATTATTTATTTGTTGGTAATTAATTATGCAAGTACTAACTACACTTCTTACACACAAATAAACAACTCAATTTCTGTTGCGATTTGCGAGTGACGCATATATTGTGAGAATTTGCGAGTGACGCATAAATTGTGAGACATCCCTTGAACTTCATAAAATATGACATATATAGTACAAAAACGATATATACTGAACAAAAATAAAAAGTATCCACTTTTTGTGCTGATATTCTCATTAACATATTTTCATTTAATCAGGTACGTTTTGAATGGTGTTTAATTGGTTAATCTCAGTTGTTTTCAATTTCTATTGTTCATAAACATAATCTTCCACACCAAGACCTAATGAACGGCAAGTCGAATAACAATTAATAATGGATTACAAAACACTACATATTCAATTTAAAGGGAGGTAATTGGAAATGGTTGGTCTTTCTAGCGTAGTTTATCGAGGACTCCTTGTTTTATTGATGAATGTTTTATGATTTTATTGATCACAAGAGGTGGAAAGATTGATTTAATTCAAACCATTGTGAATACTTCAAAGAATCACTGACTTTTTCCTGGAACCCTCATTACAACAAAGGGAAAGATAACTAAGTTGTGGCTGCAGATTTTCAAGAACACTTTTTCTCTTTGCAATGATAACAGAAATGCAAAGTTGTCCACATACAGATTTGTCAGTTTTCGTTTTCAAATTTTACCAAATTTAAGGTAGGAAAGTGGATACTTTTTATTTTTGTTGAGTATATAAGCGGCAAATATATTTTGAGTTTATCACTGAATCTCGATGCAAATACGATGTGTAACAATACAAAAATTAGCAACAAGAGCAACAAAATACATACTCAAATATAAAAGCCTACGGACGTGGTCGACTCGCCGAGGAAAAACTGAAACATATAACCACCCCTTTTTGGGAAAAAAAGCAGAAACCTCTACCCGCTTGTCAATGTCTTGTACCACTAGATGTCGGGCCTCATCTCCCGTAAGCTCCTTTACAATACTGTACATGTACAGTATATAAATCTAATCCTAGCATACATTATTAACAATAAACAATAAACGTCTACAAAAAGTATGTTTACTATATCACAAGTAGAACTAATATACTTAAAGAAATTAGAAACACAACTGCTTTCAACACGAAATAAATGTCGTTTTTAAAGAAGTTGCGTCTCTATTTTTTTAACTATATACATATATAAATACACATATTTGAAGGTATGATCCACAAAAATTGATGTGGCATCACAATATTACATGTAGAACTTATATACTTAAAAAATGAGAAGCACAACTTCTTTAAACACGACATATAATGTCGTGTTATAAGAATTTGAGTAACTTTAACTATATACAAATATAAATATACGCATATTTAAACGTTTGATTCACAAAAATTTGTTGTGGCATTACAATATTACATGTAGAATTTATATACAAAAAATGAGAAGCAAACTTCATAAAACACGAAATATAATGTCGCGTTGAAAAAAGTTGCTTCTCTAATCAATTTTACTATAAACATATATAAATATACACATATTAAAAGGTATGATTCACAAAAATTGATGCGGCATTACAATATTACATGTAGAATAAATTAACTTAAAGAAATCAGAAACAACTTCTTTAAACACGAAATAAACGTGGACAAAAGTCTTGTCCGGTATGATTTTCCGAAATTTCTTTTAAACGAATGAAGTTTTTATCGCCCACTCATAAATTTGGTATCGATGCAAAGAGGTCAATTATTTGCATCCAATGAGAAAAGAATTTTAGGAATTTGAGTCAGCTCTGGCAGAAGAGTGGTGTGCTGGAAGTTGTAGAACGGACAAGACTTTTGTCCATTAGCATATAGATAGGATTCACACAATGATGGAGCTTTACAATATGATTGTAGAAATAATAAACTTATAAAAATTAGAAACACAACCTCTTAAAACACGAAATAAATGTCACATTTAAAGAAGTTGCGTTTCTTTTTTCTTTCAAGTATAAGTAGGCATATGCATAAATATATATAAATATAAAACTCTGCACAACTGATAATTATGAAACAATGTTTTGAACCGGTCTTAAATCTCAAGCATCTGATTAGCTGAAATGGCGACTGGTCGCCATTTCAACCAATCAGATGCTTGAGATTTGAGATTAGTTTCCATTCTCAGTTTTATAATCTTTGGGCCTAATGTCTTAAACATTAAGCTCCTTAAATGTCCTGCTTCACAGTTGTATTAGGAATGACACTATGCACTACAATCTTATTATCCCAGTAACTCGTACACTCAATCTCAGATAATGATGTTTGATTCCTCCAATTATCAGAAAGTTAATATAGAGTTACCGGGCATGAATTCATCCACTGTACCAGGATTAGGTTGTACACTGTCAATTTCACTACACGATTTTAAATTTTACATTTAGAACTGTGTCAAATATTTCCATCGGATGGCTTTAAATTCTTCTTATCTGTTCAAAATGATGTATCTTTATTCACAATCTTCTGGAATAATGGTTCATGATCTTTTCATGTTACTTTATCACAAAGTTTATTCACAATGTTTATTTTATGGTTTTGGCCGACACAAGCAACCTTATGTCCTTAAATCTCTTCCCTCACACGGAGTAATCCTGGAATAGTTATTTTCCCACACACGGAGTAATCCTGGAATAGTCGATCTTCCCTCATACGGAGTAATCCTGAAATAGTCATCTTCCCTCACAGGGAGTAATCCTGGAATAGTCATCATCCCTCACACGGAGTTATCCTGGGATAGTCATCTTCTCTCACACGGAGTAATCCTGAAATACAATCAAAATAATATTTTTTCTTACAAACGCATGCAATACAGCTATACCAAACGTATTCAATGCCTGACAGGGATGGATATATCTCACAGGCAATTAAGTAATAATTACTACCAGATTAAAATGATTGACAACTTGTGGCACCAGAAATAGTCTAGTAGAACTAAATCCGAAAGTGAAAGTTTATACAAGTTTTGTATCTGTCGTGTTATATTAAATTTTTCTTAATTGCAAATGTGTACAAGTTACTTCCGCACCATCTTTAATTTTATCAATTTCCATCAGTGCAACACCAACGTGTTGTCTTTAGACGGTCAGTATAAATAATGATTTGGTGGTTTTTGAATCGTTGTTACTAGTTATAAAAGCTCAAGATATACAGCTAAACAGAATGAAGAAGTTGCTGCCAGTCCTCCATATTTTAATATGTTGTGCCAAAGCTATAGCTTAAGTTAAATTATCCACATGATCAGTTTCTATTTTTACCACATTCAAAGTAAGCAGCAAAATCGAGCCAGAATGTGAAGTTTTAACTTGCAACAATTTTCGAACGTATTTCGATGGTCCGTATAAATAATGATGCGGTGGTTTGTACTTTTGATTTAAGATAAAAAGGTAAACCTGGCTGTGCAGGCAGATCTCGGTCAACATTGGTCACATAAGGCATTTCTCGAGATCAAAAATAGAAACTAGAATAAGACTTTATACAATTTAGGCCTACCTTCGTTGGCATGGAAGACATCACGACTTGACAGAGGGTTGTCCATCCACAATCTTGGTTCTTTATTGAAGGTCATCTTTACCGCTGTTAACAGCATCTAAATGAAATAATCAGTTCTACATAAGTTAAGAAAACTGATAATGATGTAAATCGGTGTTACTAGTTATAAACGCACATGCTATACGGCTAAACAGAATGAAGAAGTTGCTGCCAGTCGTCCATAGGTGAGTATATACACGTTTATGACAAAGCAATAGCTTAATAATAAGCAAACTAACTCAGTATCCTCATAATTAGTTTCTGTTTTTAAAACATTTAAAAGAAGCAGCAAAATCGAACTAGAATGTGCGGTTTTCAATTGCAACCGTGTATTTTTAAACGAATTTCGATGGCAGATCTTGGTCAACATAAGTAAACATTAAAAACTAGATAAAGACTTTATACATCTTACCTTCGCTGACATGGCTGACATCGCTACTTGACCGAAGGGTGTCCCACCACCATCCTGGATCTTGATCTGTACCATTTTTTCAATGTTGACAGACTATAAATAAAATATCAGTTTTACATATTTTATGTTATGGAATCTGATGTAAAACGTTGTTACTAGTTATAAAAGCACATGCTACACAGATAAACATAATGAAGAAATTGCTGCCAGTCGTCCATAGGTGATGCCAAACATATATCTTGAGTAACTTAAAAAGAACAAAACTTTTTAATTATCCTCATGATAATCTTGGATCTTGATTAAAGGTCATCTTTACCACTGTTCACGATGTTGACAGCATCTAAATGAAACCGATGATGTAAATCGGTGTTACTAGTTATAAAAGCACAAGCTTTACAGCTAAACAGAATAAAATGTATTAAATGATAGTGCCTCTAGCTGGGAGCGAACACGCACCGTCACGGCGACAGCGCCTAGCCCTGCAATTCCTGCGACGCAACAAATTGAGCTAACCGGTACAACCCCAAAAATGGTTGATCGGATAGCCCTGATATACCTAACAATCACTGCATGACATCGGTAACGGGTTATTTTACTGATAACAGTAAGGCTGCCAGTCTTCCATAAATGGATAAATCTATGTTTATGCCAAAGCAAAAGCTTGAATAAAAACATAAAGTAATAAAAATTATACATCTTACCCCAATTGGCATGGTTAGACATCACTACATGACCGAGGGTGTCCATCCACAATATCTTGGATATTGATTAGTCGTCTTTACCTCTTTCCACAATGTTGACAGGGCAATCTTGGATACTGATTGGTCGCCTTGCCCAATTTCCACAAGGTTGTCAGGGCGGGGTCCATCAACAATCTTGGATCATGATTGGTCGTCTTTACCACTTTCCACAATGTTGACAGCCTCTAAAATAATACGTTTTACATATTTTATTTCATGAAAACTGATGTAAATCGTTCTTACAAGTTATAAAAGAACATGCTATACAGCCAAATAGAATAAAGAAATTGCTGCCAGTCCTCCATAACAAAAAAGTGGTTTATGCCAAAGCAATAGCTTTTATTACTTACAAATAAACAAACTAACCATCTTACCTTCATTGGCATTGTAAGATATCATTACTTGGCCGAGGGGTGTCCATCCACAATCTTGGACCTTGATTGGTCGTCTTTACCACTTTCTACAATGTTGACAGTGCGGGGTCCATCCACAAACTTGGATCTTGATTGAAGGTCTGTACGATGTTCTGACAATGACAATATATGACCATTTTTACCGCTTTTCGCAATGTCGACAACCTCTAAATAAAAGAATCAGCTTTACATATTTTGTTAAGAAAACTGTTGTAAATCATTGTTTGAAAAAGATTGAAAAGAGTGATCAAGGCACAGCTAAAACATCAAACAACGACTACCCAATATAGTTTCCATATTTCCGGTCTGACAGCATTTCTGCATTCTGTTTCTTAATGACAACTACAGGGAGCATACCATATAACTGAAATGAAAGGGCAAATAAAATATATTGTGAAAACAAATCCTTAACCAAGAAATAAGGAACCAACAAGCGGACTGAGCCTTTTCTCTTCTTGTGTCTGCTGCAGTTACCTGAAAACAACATCTCTGTATCTATTTCAGCTGTTATCTGAAAGACACTTTAAAATCCATTCAGTGTTTAAATGGTATTATTTTTAAAAAATGCAACAAAAGAATAATACTTCTTTTTAAAGTTTGGCTATGGCCCTTTATCTGTATCTGTTGCAGCTGTTTTCTGAAAAACACTAACAAACTGGACAATGTTTAAAAACAATGCAAACAAAGACATGGGAACAATAAAAAACAACAGAACAAATAAAAATGGTTTCCCCCAGCATAAAAAGTAAAAAAAAACAAAACTTTTCTTTTAAAGTTTGACTGCGCCTCTTCTTTCTCTATATGTTGCCGCTGGTATCTAAAAAACTCGAAAAACTCGTGTTAAATAAAAAAAATGCAAACATGCAATGGGAAAAATAAAATAAACAACAAATAAACAAAACTGAACACTTTTCAATTGAAATTAAAATAAAAAAATATGTAAACAAAGATATCAAAACAATGAAAAAAGTAGAAAACAATGAAAGATGCGTTTCCCCCTATAGAAAAGTTTTAAAGAACAACAGAAAAATACTTTCCTTTTCGGCGCATCTTCTTTCTGTTGCAGCTGGAATCTGAAAAACATTAAAAGACTGAACTTTGATAAAATAAACTTAATCTAAAACAACATTTACAAAGATATGAGAACAATGAAAAAAGTAGAAAACAAATAAATATGCGTTTCCTCCGATAGAAAAGTTTTATAGAACAAACACTGTTCAAATAAAAATAAATTAAAAAAAAACAACATGTAAACAAAGATGTCAAAACAATGAAAAAAAAAGGAGAAAACAAAGAAAGATGCGTTGCAAGAACAAGAGAAAAATACTTTCATTTTCTGCGCCTCTTTTTTCTGTATCTGTTGCAGCTGGTATCAGAAAAACACTAAAAGACTGAACTTTGTTAAAATAAAATAAAAATAAATCTAATAACAACTTTTACAAAGATATGGAAACAATGAATAAAAAAGTACAAAACAAATAAAGATGCGTCCCCCCATATTAAAGTTTTAAAGAACGAAAGTAAATTCTTTCCTGACCATTTCCTATCTGACTCTGTTGCAGCTGTTATCTGAAAAAAAAAATAACAAAGCTGAACAATGTACAAATGAAATTCAATTTTAAAAAAAGTCTGTTAACAAAGATGTCAAAACAATGAAAAAAGAGTAGAAAACAAACAAAGATGCGTTTAACACCATAGAAAAGTTTTAAAGAACAAAAGAAAATACTTTCCTAAGCATTTCCGACCTCTATCTGTTGCAGATGTTATCTGAAAAAAAGAAACATTAACAAAACTGAAAACTGATGAGCGAACGCCAACAACAACAACAACAACAACAACTGAAAACTGTTAAAATGAAATTTAAAAAAAAACATGTAAACAAAGATGTAAAAACAATGAAAGAAAAGTAGAAAACAAAGAAGGATTTGACCCCCACACATAAAAAAGGTTTAAAGAACAAAAGAAAATACTTTCCCAGGCATTTCATACCTGTATCTGTTGCAGATGATTTCTGAAAGAAATTATCGAAACTGAACACTGTTCAAATAAAGATAAACTAAAAAAACAACATGTAAACAAAATATGTCAAAACAATGAAAAAAAGAGAAAACAAAGAAAGATGCGTTTCAAGAACAAGAGAAAAATACTTTCCTTTTATGTGCTTCTTCTTTCTGTATCTGTTGCAGCTGGTATCTGAAAAGCACTAAAAGACTGAACTTTGTTAAAATAAAATTAATCTACTAACAACTTTTTCAAAGATATGAAAACAATGAAAAAGGTAGAACAAATAAAGATGCGTTTCCCCCAATAGAAAAGTTTTAAAGAACTAACGAAAATACTTTCCTGACCATTTTACTTACCGTGTTTGGTGTTGGTTGTTTGGTGTTTGGGTGTTTGGGTATTGGGTGTTTGGGTGTTGGGTGTTTGGGTGTTTGGGTGTTTGGATGTTGGGTGTTTGGTGTTTGGGTGTTTGGTGTTTGGGTGTTAGGTGTTGGGTGTTTTGGTGTTGGGTGTTTTGGTGTTGGGTATTGGGCGTTTGCTGTTTGAGTGTAGGGTGTTTAGTGTTTGGAAGTTCGGTGTTTTGGTGTTGGGTATTGCGTGTTTGGTGTTTTTGGTGTTGGGTTTTGTGTTTGGGTGTTATGTGTTGGGTGTTTGGTGTTGGGTGTTTGGGTGTTGGGTGTTTGGGTGGTGGGTGTTTGGAGTTTTGGTGTTTAGGTGTTTGGTGTTTGGGTGTTGGGTGTTAGGTGTTTGAGTGTTGGGTGTTTGGGTGTTGGGTGTTTGGTTGTTGGGTGTTTGGTGTTTGGGTGTTGGATGTTTTGGTGTTGGGTATTGGGTGTTTGGGTGTTGGGTGTTTGGGTGTTTGGTGTTGGGTGTTGTGTTTGGGTGTTGTGTGTTGGGTGTTTGGTGTTGTGTGTTGGGTGTTTGGTGTTTGGGTGTTGGGTGTTTGGGTGTTGGGTGTTTGGTGTTTGAGTGTTGGGCGATGGGTGTTTGGGTGTTGGGTGCTGAGTGTTGTGTGTTGGGTGGTGTTTGGGTGTTGTGTTTGGGTGTTGGGTGTTTGGGTGTTGTGTTTGGGTGTTTGGGTGTTGGGTGTTTGGGTGTTGGGTGTTTGGTGTTTGGGTGTTGGGTGTTTGGGTGTTGGGTGTTTGGGTGTTGGGTGATTGGGTGTTGGGTGTTTGGGTGTTGGGTGTTTGGTGTTTGGGTGTTGTGTGTTGGGTGTTTGGTGTTTGGGTGTTTGGGTGTTGGGTGTTTGGGTGTTGGGTGTTTGGTGTTTGGGTGTTGTGTGTTGGGTGTTGGAAGTTTGGTTGTTGGGTGTTGGGTGTTGTGTGTTGGGTGTTGGAAGTTTGGTTGTTGGGTGCTGGGTGTTGTGTGTTGGGTGTTGGAAGTTTGGTTGTTGGGTGTTTGGTGTTTGGGTGTTGGGTGTTGAGTGTTGTGTGTTAGGTGTTTGGGTGTTGGGTGTTTGGGTGTTGTGTTTGGGTGTTTGGTGTTTGGTGTTGTGTGTTGGGTGTTTGGGTGTTTGGGTGTTGGGTGTTTGGGTGTTGGGTGTTTGGTGTTTGGGTGTTGGGTGTTTGGGTGTTTGGGTGTTGGGTGTTTGGGTGTTGGGTGTTTGGATGTTGGGTGTTGTGTGTTTGGGTGTTGGGTGTTTGGGTGTTTGGGTGTTTTGGTGTTCGGTATTGGGTGTTTGGGTGTTGGTTGTTTGGTGTTTGGGTGTTTGGTGTTCGGTGCTGGGTGTTGTGTGTTTTTTGGTGTTGGGTATTGGGTGTTTGGGTGTTGGGTGTTTGGTGTTTGGGTGTTCGGTGTTGGGTTTTGTGTTTGGGTGTTGGGTGTTTGGATGTTGGGTGTTGGGTGTTTGGGTGTTGGGTGTTTTGGTGTTGGGTGTTTGAGTGTTTGGGTGCTGGGTGTTTGGGGATGGGTGTTGTGTGTTGTGTGTTGGGTGTTTTGGTGTTGGGTATTGGGTGTCTGGGTGTTGGGTGTTTTAGTGTTTGGTGTTCGGTGTTGGGTGTTGTGTTTGGGTGTTGTGTGTTGGGTGTTTGGTGTTGTGTATTGGGTGTTTGCTGTTTGGGTGTTGGGTGTTTGGTGTTTGGGTGTTGGGTGTTTGGGTGTTGGGTGTTTGGGTGTTGGGTGCTGAGTGTTTGTGTGTTTGGGTGTTGGGTGTTGAGTGTTTGGTGTTTGGGTGTTGGGTGTTTGGGTGTTGGGTGTTTGGTGTTTCGGTGTTGGGTGTTGTGTTTGTGTGTTGGGTGTTTGGTGTTGTGTGTTGGGTGTTTGGTGTTGGGTGTTTGGTTGTTGGGTGTTTGGTGTTTGGGTGTTTGGTGTTGGGTGTTGTGTTTGGGTGTTGGATGTTTGGTGTTGTGTGTTGGGTGTTTGGGTGTTGGGTGTTTGGGTGTTGGGTGTTTTCTTTGGGTGTTGGGTGTTTGGTGTTGGGTGTTTGGTGTTGGGTGTTTGGTGTTGGGTGTTGTGTGTTGTGTGTTGGGTGTTTGGTGTTGGGTGTTTAAGTGTTGGCATTTGGGGTTTGGGTGTTGGGTGTTTGGTGTTTGGTATTGGGTGTTGGGTGTTTGGGTGTTGGGTGTTTGGGTGTTCGGTGTTCGGTGTTTGGTGTTGGGTGTTGTGTTTGGGTGTTGGATGTTTGGTTTTTGGTATTGGGTGTTGTGTGTTGTGTGTTGGGTGTTTGGGTGTTGGGTGTTTGGTGTTTCGGTGTTGGGTGTTGTGTTTGTGTGTTGGGTGTTTGGTGTTGTGTGTTGGGTGTTTGGTGTTGGGTGTTTGGTTGTTGGGTGTTTGGTGTTTGGGTGTTTGGTGTTTGGTGTTGGGTGTTGTGTTTGGGTGTTGGATGTTTGGTGTTGTGTTTTGGGTGTTTGGGTGTTGGGTGTTTGGGTGTTGGGTGTTGTCTTTGGGTGTTGGGTGTTTGGTGTTGGGTGTTTGGTGTTGGGTGTTGTGTGTTGTGTGTTGGGTGTTTGGTGTTGGGTGTTTAAGTGTTGGCATTTGGGGTTTGGGTGTTGGGTGTTTGGTGTTTGGTATTGGGTGTTGGGTGTTTGGGTTTTGGGTGTTTGGGTGTTTGGATGTTGGGTGTTTGGTGTTGGGTATTGGGTGTTGTGTTTGGGTGTTGGATGTTTGGTTTTTGGTATTGGGTGTTGTGTGTTGTGTGTTGGGTGTTTGGGTGTTGGGTGTTTGGGTGTTTGGATGTTCGGTGTTTGGTGTTGGGTATTGGGTGTTGGCTATTGGGTGTTTGGGGTTGGGTGTGGTGAGTTAGGTTTTTGTTGTTTGGGTGTTGGGTGTGGTGTTTAGTGTTGTGGTGTTTGGTCTTTGGGTGTTGGATGTTTGGTGTTTGTGTGTTGGGTGTTGGGTGTTTGGGTGTTTGGTGTTGTGTTTGGGTATTGGGTGGTGTTTGGGTGCTGAGTGTTGTGTGTTAGGTGTTTGGTGTTTGGGTGTTGGGTGTTTGGGAGTTGGGTGTTTGGTGTTGGGTGTTCGGTGTTTGGTGTTGGGTGTTGTGTTTGGGTATTGGGTGGTGTTTGGGCACTGAGTGTTGTGTGTTAGGTGTTTGGTGTTTGGGTGTTGGGTGTTTGGGAGTTGGGTGCTGAGTGTTGTGTGTTAGGTGTTTGGTGTTTGGGTGTTGGGTGTTTGGTGTTTGGGTGTTTGGTTTTTGGTGTTGTGTTTTGGGTGTTTGGGTGTTTGTTGTTTTGGTGTTGGGTGTTTGGGTGTTGAGTGTTGTGTGTTAGGTGTTTGGGTGTTGGGTGTTTGGGTGTTGGGTGTTTGGGTATTGGGTGTTTGGGTGTTGGTGTTTGGGTGTTGGATGTTTGCTCTTTGGGTGTTGGGTGTTTGGTGTTTGGGTGTCGGGTGTTTGGTCTTGGGTGTTTGGTGTTCGGGTGTTGGGTGCTGAGTTTTGTGTGTCCGGTGTTTGGAGTTTGGGTGTTGGGTGTTTGGTGTTTGGGTGCTGGGTGTTGAGTGTTGTGTGTTAGGTGTTTTGTGTTTGGGTGTTGGGTGTTTGGTTGTTGGGTGTTTGGGTATTGGGTGTTAAGTGTTGGGTGTTGGGTGTTGTGTGTTGTGTTGGGTGTTTGATGTTTGGTGTTGTGTGTTGGGTGTTTGGTGTTGTGTCTTGTGTGTTGGGTGTTGTGTGTTGGGTGTTGGGTGTTTGGGTGTTGCGTGTTGGATGTTTGGTGTTTGGGTGTTTCGTGTTTGGGTGTTTGGGTGTTGGGTATTTGGTGTTTGGGTGTTGGGTGTTTGGGTGTTGGTTGTTTAGGTGTTGGGTGTTTGGGTGTTGGGTGTTTGGTGTTTGGGTGTTGGGTATTGTGTTTGGGTGTTTGTGTTTGGTGTTTGGTTTTGGGTGTTTGGTGTTTGGTGTTTTGTGTTTGGGTGTTGGGTGTTTGGTTGTTGGTTGTTTGGGTCGTGGTTGTTTGAGTGTTGGGTGTTTGGGTGTTGGGTGTTTGGGTGTTGGGTATTGGATGTTGGGTGTTTGGTTGTTGAGTGCTTGGTGTTTGGGTGTTGGGTATTGTGTGTGGGTGTTGGGTGTTTGGTGTTGGATGTTGTGTGTTGTGTGTTGGGTGTTTGGTATTTGGTATTTGGTGTTGGGTGTTTGGTGTTTGGGTGTTGGGTGTTGGGTGTTTGGGTGTTGGGTGTTTGGGAGTTGGGTTTTTTGGTGTTGGGGGTTTGGTGTTTGGTGTTGGGTGTTGTGTTGGGTGTTGGGTGTTTGGTGTTTGGGTGCTGGGTGTTTGGTGTTTGGGTGTTGGGTGTTTGCTTTTTGGTATTGGGTGTTTGGGTGTTGGGTGTTTGGTGTTTGGGTTTTGGGTGCCGAGTGTTGTGTGTTCGGTGTTTGGTGTTTGGGTGTTAGGTGTTTTGTGATTGGGTGTTGTGTTGGGTGTTTGATGTTGGGTGTTTGGTGTTTGGGTGTTTGGTATTTGGTGTTGTGTGCTGGGTGTTGGGTGTTTGGGTGTTGGGTGTTGGATGTTTGGGTGTTTGGTGTTTTGTGTTTGGGTGTTGGGTGTATGGTGTTGTGTTTTGGGTGTTAGGTGTTTGGGTGTTGGGTGTTTGTTGTTTGGGTGTTGGGTGTTTGGGTGTTGGGTGTTGGGTATTGGTGTTTTGGTGTTTTGTGTTGGGTGTTTGGTGTTTTGTGTTGGGTGTTTGCTGTTTGGGTGTTGGGTGTTTGGTGTTTGGGTGTTGGGTTTTTGGTCTTGGGTGTTTGGGTGTTGGGTGTTTGAGTGTTTGGTGTTTGGGTGTTGGGTGCTGAGTGTTGTGTGTTCGGTGTTTGGGTGTTTGGGTGTTGGGTGTTTGGTGTTTGGGTGTTGGGTGTTGTGTTTGGGTTTTTGGTGTCTGGTGCTGGGTGTTGGGTGTTTGGGTGTTGGGTGTTTGGTGTTTGGTGTAAGTGTTGTGTTTGGGTGTTGGATGTTTGGTGTTTGGTGTTGGGTGTTGTTTGTTGTGTGTTGGTTGTAGTGTGTTGTGTGTTGGGTGTTTGGTGTTTGGGTGTTTGGTGTTTGGGTGTTGGGTGTTTGGTGTTTGGTATTGGGTGTTTGGGTGCTGGGTGTTTGGTGTTTGGGTGTTGGATGTTTGGTTTTTGGTGTTTTGGTGTTGGTGTTGTGTTCGGGTGTTGGATGTTTGGTGTTTGGTGTTGGGTGTTGTGTGTTGGGTGTTGGGTGTTTGTTGTTGGGTGTTGGGTGTTTGGAGTTTGGTATTGGGTTTTGTGTGTTGGGTGTTTGGTATTGGATGTTGTGTGTTGGGTGTTGTGTGTTGGAAGTTTGGTTGTTGGGTGTTGGGTGTTTGGTGTTTGGGTGTTGGGTGCTGAGTGTTGTGTGTTCGGTGTTTGGTGTTTGGTATTGGGTGTTTGGGTGTTGGATGTTTGATTTTTGGTGTTTTGGTGTTGGTGTTGTGTTCGGGTGTTGGATGTTTGGTGTTTGGTGTTGGGTGTTGTGTGTTGGGTGTGGGGTGTTTGTTGTTGGGTGTTGGGTGTTTGGAGTTTGGTATTGGGTTTTGTGTGTTGGGTGTTTGGTATTGGATGTTGTGTGTTGGGTGTTGTGTGTTGGAAGTTTGGTTGTTGGGTGTTGGGTGTTTGGTGTTTGGGTGTTGGGTGCTGAGTGTTGTGTGTTCGGTGTTTGGGTGTTGGGTGTTGGTGTTTGGGTGTTTGGTGTTGGGTGTTTAATTTTGGGTGTTGTGTGTTGTGTTGGGTGTTTAATGTTGGGTGTTTGGTGTTTGGGTGTTTGGTTTTTGGTGTTGTGTTTTGGGTGTTTGGGTGTTTGTTGTTTTGGTGTTGGGTGTTTGGTGTTTGGGTGTTGAGTGTTGTGTGTTATGTGTTTGGGTGTTGGGTGTTTGGTGTTTGGGTGTTGGGTGTTTGGGTATTGGTGTTTGGGTGTTGGATGTTTGGTGTTTGGTTGTTAGGTGTTTGGTGTTTGGTATTGGGTGTTGAGTGTTTGGGTGTTGGATGTTTGGTGTTTGGGTGTTGGGTGTTTGGTGTTTGGGTGTTAGGTGTTTGGTGTTTGGTATTGGGTGTTGGATGTTTGGTGTTTGGGTGTTGGGTGTTTGGTGTTTATGTGTTGGTTGTTTGGTGTTTGGTGTTGGGTGTTGTGTTTGGCTGTTGGATGTTTTTGGTGTTTTTGGTGTTGGGTGTTGTGTGTTGGGTGTTGGGTTTTGGGAGTTGGGTGTTTGGGTGTTGTGTGTTGTGTGTTGGGAGTTGGGTGTTTGGGTGTGTGGTTGTTGGGTGTTGGTTGTTATGGTGTTGGGTGTTTGGGTGTTGGGTATTGGTGTTGGGTGTTGGGTGTTTGGGTGTTTGTTGTTTGGGTGTTTGGTGTTCGGTGTTGGGTGTTGTGTTTGGGTATTGTGTGTTCTCTGTTTGGTGTTGTGTGTTTGGTGTTTTGTGTTGGGTGTTTGCTGTTTGGGTGTTGGGTGTTTGGGTGTTGGGTGTTGGGTATTGGTGTTTTGGTGTTGGGTGTTTGGGTGTTTGGTGTTTGGGTGTTTGGTGTTTGGTGTTGGGTGTTGTGTTTGGGTGTTGGATGTTTGGTGTTGTGTTTTGGGTGTTTGGGTGTTGGGCGTTTGGGTGTTGGGTGTTTGGGTGTTGGGTGTTGTCTTTGGGTGTTGGGTGTTTGGTGTTGGGTGTTTGGTGTTGGGTGTTGTGTGTTGGGTGTTTGGTGTTGGGTGTTTAAGTGTTGGCATTTGGGGTTTGGGTGTTGGGTGTTTGGTATTGGGTGTTGGGTGTTTGGGTGTTGGGTGTTTGGTGTTGGGTGTTGTGTTTGGGTGTTGGATGTTTGGTTTTTGGTATTGGGTGTTGTGTGTTGTGTGTTTGGGTGTTGGGTGTTTGGTGTTTCGGTGTTGGGTGTTGTGTTTGTGTGTTGGGTGTTTGGTGTTGTGTGTTGGGTGTTGGGTGTTTGGTTGTTGGGTGTTTGGTGTTTGGGTGTTTGGTGTTTGGTGTTGGGTGTTGTGTTTGGGTGTTGGATGTTTGGTGTTGTGTTTTGGGTGTTTGGGTGTTTGGTGTTTGGGTGTTGGGTGTTTGGGTGTTGGGTGTTGTCTTTGGGTGTTGGGTGTTTGGTGTTGGGTGTTTGGTGTTGGGTGTTTGGTGTTGGGTGTTGTGTGTTGTGTGTTGGGTGTTTGGTGTTGGGTGTTTAAGTGTTGGCATTTGGGGTTTGGGTGTTGGGTGTTTGGTGTTTGGTATTGGGTGTTTGGGTTTTGGGTGTTTGGGTGTTTGGATGTTGGGTGTTTGGTGTTGGGTATTGGGTGTTGTGTTTGGGTGTTGGATGTTTGGTTTTTGGTATTGGGTGTTGTGTGTTGTGTGTTGGGTGTTTGGGTGTTGGGTGTTTGGGTGTTGGGTGTTTGGGTGTTTGGATGTTGGGTGTTTGGTGTTGGGTATTGGGTGTTGGCTATTGGGTGTTTGGGGTTGGGTTTGGTGAGTTAGGTTTTTGTTGTTTGGGTGTTGGGTGTGGTGTTTAGTGTTGTGGTGTTTGGTCTTTGGATGTTTGGTGTTTGTGTGTTGGGTGTTGGGTGTTTGGGTGTTTGGTGTTGTGTTTGGGTATTGGGTGGTGTTTGGGTGCTGAGTGTTGTGTGTTAGGTGTTTGGGTGTTGGGTGTTTGGGAGTTGGGTGTTTGGTGTTGGGTGTTCGGTGTTTGGTGTTGGGTGTTGTGTTTGGGTATTGGGTGGTGTTTGGGTGCTGAGTGTTGTGTGTTAGGTGTTTGGTGTTTGGGTGTTGGGTGTTTGGGAGTTGGGTGCTGAGTGTTGTGTGTTAGGTGTTTGGTGTTTGGGTGTTGGGTGTTTGGTGTTTGGGTGTTTGGTTTTTGGTGTTGTGTTTTGGGTGTTTGGGTGTTTGTTGTTTTGGTGTTGGGTGTTTGGTGTTTGGATGTTGAGTGTTGTGTGTTAGGTGTTTGGGTGTTGGGTGTTTGGGTGTTGGGTGTTTGGGTATTGGGTGTTTGGGTATTGGGTGTTTGGGTGTTGGTGTTTGGGTGTTGGATGTTTGGTGTTTGGTTGTTAGGTGTTTGGTATTGGGTGTTGAGTGTTTGGGTGTTGGATGTTTGGTGTTTGGGTGTTGGGTGTTTGGTGTTTGGGTGTTAGGTGTTTGGTGTTTGGTATTGGGTGTTGGATGTTTGGTGTTTGGTGTTTATGTGTTGGTTGTTTGGCGTTTGGTGTAGGGTGTTGTGTTTGGCTGTTGGATGTTTTTGGTGTTTTTGGTGTTGGGTGTTGTGTGTTGGGTGTTGGGTTTTGGGAGTTGGGTGTTTGGGTGTTGGGTGTTGTGTGTTGGGTTTTGAGAGTTGGGTGTTTTGGTGTTTGGGTGTTGGGTGTTGGTTGTTATGGTGTTGGGTGTTTGGGTGTTGGGTATTGGTGTTTTGGTGTTGGGTGTTTGGGTGTTTGTTGTTTGGGTGTTTGGTGTTCGGTGTTGGGTGTTGTGTTTGGGTGTTGTGTGTTCTCTGTTTGGTGTTGTGTGTTTGGTGTTTTGTGTTGGGTGTTTGCGGTTTGGGTATTGGGTGTTTGGGTGTTGGGTGTTGGGTATTGGTGTTTTGGTGTTGGGTGTTTGGGTGTTTGGCGTTTGGGTGTTTGGTGTTGGGTGTTGGGTGTTGTGTTTGGGTGTTGTGTTTTGGCTGTTTGGTGTTGTGTGTTGTGTGTTTGGTGTTTTGTGTTGGGTGTTTGCTCTTTGGGTGTTGGGTGTTTGGGTGTTGGGTGTTTGGTCTTGGGTGTTTGGTGTTCGGGTGTTGGGTGCTGAGTTTTGTGTGTCCGGTGTTTGGAGTTTGGGTGTTGGGTGTTTGGTGTTTGGGTGCTGGGTGTTGAGTGTTGTGTGTTAGGTGTTTTGTGTTTGGGTGTTGTGTGTTTGGTTGTTGGGTTTTTGGGTATTGGGTGTTAAGTGTTGGGTGTTGGGTGTTGTGTGTTGTGTTGGGTGTTTGATGTTTGGTGTTGTGTGTTGGGTGTTTGGGTGTTTGGTGTTGTGTCTTGTGTGTTGTGTGTTTGGGTGTTGGGTGTTTGGTGTTTGGGTGTTGCGTGTTGGATGTTTGGTGTTTGGGTGTTTCGTGTTTGGGTGTTGGGTGTTTGGGTGTTGGGTATTTGGTGTTTGGGTGTTGGGTGTTTGGGTGTTGGGTGTTGGTTGTTTAGGTGTTGGGTGTTTGGGTGTTGGGTGTTTGGTGTTTGGGTGTTGGGTATTGTGTTTGGGTGTTTGTGTTTGGTGTTTGGTTTTGGGTGTTTGGTGTTTGGTGTTTTGTGTTTGGGTGTTGGGTGTTTGGTTGTTGGTTGTTTGGGTCGTGGTTGTTTGAGTGTTGGGTGTTTGGGTGTTGGGTGTTTGGGTGTTGGTTATTTGATGTTTGGTGTTGGGTGTTTGGTTGTTGAGTGCTTGGTGTTTGGGTGTTGGGTATTGTGTGTGGGTGTTGGGTGTTTGGTGTTGGCTGTTGTGTGTTGTGTGTGGGGTGTTTGGTGTTTGGTGTTGGGTGTTTGGTGTTTGGTGTTTGGGTGTTGGGTGTTTGGGTGTTGGGTGTTTGGGAGTTGGGTTTTTTGGTGTTGGGGGTTTGGTGTTTGGTGTTGGGTGTTGTGTGTTGGGTGTTTGGTGTTTGGGTGCTGGGTGTTTGGTGTTTGGGTGTTTGGTGTTTGGTTTTTGGTATTGGGTGTTTGGGTGATGGGTGTTTGGTGTTTGGGTTTTGGGTGCCGAGTGTTGTGTGTTCGGTGTTTGGTGTTTGGGTGTTAGGTGTTTTGTGATTGGGTGTTGTGTTGGGTGTTTGATGTTGGGTGTTTGGTGTTTGGGTGTTTGGTATTTGGTGTTGTGTGCTGGTTGTTGGGTGTTTGGGTGTTGGGTGTTGGATGTTTGGGTGTTTGGTGTTTTGTGTTTGGGTGTTGGGTGTTTGGTGTTGTGTTTTGGGTGTTAGGTGTTTGGGTGTTGGGTGTTTGTTGTTTGGGTGTTGGGTGTTGGGTATTGGTGTTTTGGTGTTTTGTGTTGGGTGTTTGGTGTTTTGTGTTGGGTGTTTGCTGTTTGGGTGTTGGGTGTTTGGTGTTTGGGTGTTGGGTTTTTGGTCTTGGGTGTTTGGGTGTTGGGTGTTTGAGTGTTTGGTGTTTGGGTGTTGGGTGCTGAGTGTTGTGTGTTCGGTGTTTGGGTGTTTGGGTGTTGGGTGTTTGGTGTTTGGGTGTTGGGTGTTGTGTTTGGGTTTTTGGTGTTTGGTGTTGGGTGTTGTGTGTTGGGTGTTGGGTGTTTGTGTGTTGGGTGTTTGGTGTTTGGTGTAAGTGTTGTGTTTGGGTGTTGGATGTTTGGTGTTTGGTGTTGGGTGTTGTGTGTTGTGTGTTGGGTGTAGTGTGTTGTGTGTTGGGTGTTTGGTGTTTGGGTGTTTGGTGTTTGGGTGTTGGGTGTTTGGTGTTTGGTATTGGGTGTTTGGGTGCTGGGTGTTTGGTGTTTGGGTGTTGGATGTTTGGTTTTTGGTGTTTTGGTGTTGGTGTTGTGTTCGGGTGTTGGATGTTTGGTGTTTGGTGTTGGGTGTTGTGTGTTGGGTGTTGGGTGTTTGTTGTTGGGTGTTGGGTGTTTGGAGTTTGGTATTGGGTTTTGTGTGTTGGGTGTTTGGTATTGGATGTTGTGTGTTGGGTGTTGTGTGTTGGAAGTTTGGTTGTTGGGTGTTGGGTGTTTGGTGTTTGGGTGTTGGGTGCTGAGTGTTGTGTGTTCGGTGTTTGGGTGTTTGGTGTTTGGTATTGGGTGTTTGGTGTTTGGGTGTTGGATGTTTGGTTTTTGGTGTTTGGGTGTTTGGCGTTTGGGTGTTTGGTGTTGGGTGTTGGGTGTTGTGTTTGGGTGTTGTGTTTTGGCTGTTTGGTGTTGTGTGTTGTGTGTTTGGTGTTTTGTGTTGGGTGTTTGCTCTTTGGGTGTTGGGTGTTTGGGTGTTGGGTGTTTGGTCTTGGGTGTTTGGTGTTCGGGTGTTGGGTGCTGAGTTTTGTGTGTCCGGTGTTTGGAGTTTGGGTGTTGGGTGTTTGGTGTTTGGGTGCTGGGTGTTGAGTGTTGTGTGTTAGGTGTTTTGTGTTTGGGTGTTGTGTGTTTGGTTGTTGGGTTTTTGGGTATTGTGTGTTAAGTGTTGGGTGTTGGGTGTTGTGTGTTGTGTTGGGTGTTTGATGTTTGGTGTTGTGTGTTGGGTGTTGGGTGTTTGGGTGTTTGGTGTTGTGTCTTGTGTGTTGTGTGTTGTGTGTTTGGGTGTTGGGTGTTTGGTGTTTGGGTGTTGCGTGTTGGATGTTTGGTGTTTGGGTGTTTCGTGTTTGGGTGTTGGGTGTTTGGGTGTTGGGTATTTGGTGTTTGGGTGTTGGGTGTTTGGGTGTTGGGTGTTGGTTGTTTAGGTGTTGGGTGTTTGGGTGTTGGGTGTTTGGGTGTTGGGTATTGTGTTTGGGTGTTTGTGTTTGGTGTTTGGTTTTGGGTGTTTGGTGTTTGGTGTTTTGTGTTTGGGTGTTGGGTGTTTGGTTGTTGGTTGTTTGGGTCGTGGTTGTTTGAGTGTTGGGTGTTTGGGTGTTGGGTGTTTGGGTGTTGGTTATTGGATGTTTGGTGTTGGGTGTTTGGTTGTTGAGTGCTTGGTGTTTGGGTGTTGGGTATTGTGTGTGGGTGTTGGGTGTTTGGTGTTTGGTGTTGGCTGTTGTGTGTTGTGTGTGGGGTGTTTGGTGTTGGGTGTTTGGTGTTTGGGTGTTGGGTGTTGGGTGTTTGGGTGTTGGGTGTTTGGGAGTTGGGTTTTTTGGTGTTGGGGGTTTGGTGTTTGGTGTTGGGTGTTGTGTGTTGGGTGTTTGGTGTTTGGGTGCTGGGTGTTTGGTGTTTGGGTGTTGGGTGTTTGGTTTTTGGTATTGGGTGTTTGGGTGATGGGTGTTTGGTGTTTGGGTTTTGGGTGCCGAGTGTTGTGTGTTCGGTGTTTGGTGTTTGGGTGTTAGGTGTTTTGTGATTGGGTGTTGTGTTGGGTGTTTGATGTTGGGTGTTTGGTGTTTGGGTGTTTGGTATTTGGTGTTGTGTGCTGGTTGTTGGGTGTTTGGGTGTTGGGTGTTGGATGTTTGGGTGTTTGGTGTTTTGTGTTTGGGTGTTGGGTGTTTGGTGTTGTGTTTTGGGTGTTAGGTGTTTGGGTGTTGGGTGTTTGTTGTTTGGGTGTTGGGTGTTGGGTATTGGTGTTTTGGTGTTTTGTGTTGGGTGTTTGGTGTTTTGTGTTGGGTGTTTGCTGTTTGGGTGTTGGGTGTTTGGTGTTTAGGTGTTGGGTTTTTGGTCTTGGGTGTTTGGGTGTTGGGTGTTTGAGTGTTTGGTGTTTGGGTGTTGGGTGCTGAGTGTTGTGTGTTCGGTGTTTGGGTGTTTGGGTGTTGGGTGTTTGGTGTTTGGGTGTTGGGTGTTGTGTTTGGGTTTTTGGTGTTTGGTGTTGGGTGTTGTGTGTTGGGTGTTGGGTGTTTGGGTGTTGGGTGTTTGGTGTTTGGTGTAAGTGTTGTGTTTGGGTGTTGGATGTTTGGTGTTTGGTGTTGGGTGTTGTGTGTTGTGTGTTGGGTGTAGTGTGTTGTGTGTTGGGTGTTTGGTGTTTGGGTGTTTGGTGTTTGGGTGTTGGGTGTTTGGTGTTTGGGTGTTTGGTGTTTGGGTGTTGGGTGTTTGGTGTTTGGTATTGGGTGTTTGGGTGCTGGGTGTTTGGTGTTTGGGTGTTGGATGTTTGGTTTTTGGTGTTTTGGTGTTGGTGTTGTGTTCGGGTGTTGGATGTTTGGTGTTTGGTGTTGGGTGTTGTGTGTTGGGTGTTTGTTGTTGGGTGTTTGGAGTTTGGTATTGGGTTTTGTGTGTTGGGTGTTGGGTGTTTGGTATTGGATGTTGTGTGTTGGGTGTTGTGTGTTGGAAGTTTGGTTGTTGGGTGTTGGGTGTTTGGTGTTTGGGTGTTGGGTGCTGAGTGTTGTGTGTTCGGTGTTTGGGTGTTTGGTGTTTGGTATTGGGTGTTTGGTGTTTGGGTGTTGGATGTTTGGTTTTTGGTGTTTTGGTGTTGGTGTTGTGTTCGGGTGTTGGATGTTTGGTGTTTGGTGTTGGGTGTTGTGTGTTGGGTGTGGGGTGTTTGTTGTTGGGTGTTGGGTGTTTGGAGTTTGGTATTGGGTTTTGTGTGTTGGGTGTTGGGTGTTTGGTATTGGATGTTGTGTGTTGGGTGTTGTGTGTTGGAAGTTTGGTTGTTGGGTGTTGGGTGTTTGGTGTTTGGGTGTTGGGTGCTGAGTGTTGTGTGTTCGGTGTTTGGGTGTTGGGTGTTGGTGTTTGGGTGTTTGGTGTTGGGTGTTTAATTTTGGGTGTTGTGTGTTGTGTTGGGTGTTTAATGTTGGGTGTTTGGTGTTTGGGTGTTTGGTTTTTGGTGTTGTGTTTTGGGTGTTTGGGTGTTTGTTGTTTTGGTGTTGGGTGTTTGGTGTTTGGGTGTTGAGTGTTGTGTGTTAGGTGTTTGGGTGTCGGGTGTTTGGTGTTTGGGTGTTGGGTGTTTGGGTGTTGGTGTTTGGGTGTTGGATGTTTGGTGTTTGGTTGTTAGGTGTTTGGTGTTTGGTATTGGGTGTTGAGTGTTTGGGTGTTGGATGTTTGGTGTTTGGGTGTTGGGCGTTTGGTGTTTGGGTGTTAGGTGTTTGGTGTTTGGTATTGGGTGTTGGATGTTTGGTGTTTGGGTGTTGGGTGTTTGGTGTTTATGTGTTGGTTGTTTGGTGTTTGGTGTTGGGTGTGTTGTGTTTGGCTGTTGGATGTTTTTGGTGTTTTTGGTGTTGGGTGTTGTGTGTTGGGTGTTGTGTTTTGAGAGTTGGGTGTTTGGGTGTTGTGTGTTGTGTGTTGGGTGTTGGGAGTTGGGTGTTTGGGTGTTTGGTTGTTGGGTGTTGGTTGTTATGGTGTTGGGTGTTTGGGTGTTGGGTATTGGTGTTGGGTGTTGGGTGTTTGGGTGTTTGTTGTTTGGGTGTTTGGTGTTCGGTGTTGGGTGTTGTGTTTGGGTATTGTGTGTTCTCTGTTTGGTGTTGTGTGTTTGGTGTTTTGTGTTGGGTGTTTGCTGTTTGGGTGTTGGGTGTTTGGGTGTTGGGTGTTGGGTATTGGTGTTTTGGTGTTGGGTGTTTGGGTGTTTGGCGTTTGGGTGTTTGGTGTTCGGTGTTGGGTGTTGTGTTTGGGTGTTGTGTTTTGGCTGTTTGGTGTTGTGTGTTTGGTGTTTTGTGTTGGGTGTTTGCTCTTTGGGTGTTGGTTGTTTGGTGTTTGGGTGTTGGGTGTTTGGTCTTGGGTGTTTGGTGTTCGGGTGTTGGGTGCTGAGTTTTGTGTGTCCGGTGTTTAGAGTTTCGGTGTTGGGTGTTTGGTGTTTGGGTGCTGGGTGTTGAGTGTTGTGTGTTAGGTGTTTTGTGTTTGGGTGTTGGGTGTTTGGTTGTTGGGTGTTTGGGTATTGGGTGTTAAGTGTTGGGTGTTGGGTGTTGTGTGTTGTGTTGGGTGTTTGATGTTTGGTGTTGTGTGTTGGATGTTGGGTGTTTGGGTGTTTGGTGTTGTGTCTTGTGTGTTGGGTGTTGTGTGTTGGGTGTTTGGGTGTTGGGTGTTTGGGTGTTGGGTGTTGGATGTTTGGTGTTTGGGTGTTTCGTGTTTGGGTGTTGGGTGTTTGGGTGTTGGGTATTTGGTGTTTGGGTGTTGGGTGTTTGGGTGTTGGGTGTTGGTTGTTTGGGTGTTGGGTGTTTGGGTGTTGGGTGTTTGGTGTTTGGGTGTTGGGCATTGTGTTTGGGTGTTTGTGTTTGGTGTTTGGTTTTGGGTGTTTGGTGTTTTGTGTTTGGGTGTTGGGTGTTTGGGTGTTGGTTGTTTGGGTCGTGGTTGTTTGAGTGTTGGGTGTTTGGGTGTTGGGTGTTTGGGTGTTGGGTATTGGATGTTTGGTGTTGGGTGTTTGGTTGTTGAGTGCTTGGTGTTTGGGTGTTGGGTATTGTGTTTGGGTGTTGGGTGTTGTGTGTTGTGTGTTTGGTGTTTGGTGTTTGGTGTTGGGTGTTTTGGTGTTTGGGTGTTGGGTGTTGGGTGTTTGGGTGTTGGGTGTTTGGGAGTTGGGTTTTTTGGTGTTGGGGGTTTGGTGTTCGGTGCTGGGTGTTTGGTGTTTGGGTGTTGGGTGTTTGGTTTTTGGTATTGGGTGTTGGGTGTTTGGGTGTTGGGTGTTTGGGTTTTGGGTGCTGAGTGTTGTGTGTTCGGTGTTTTGGTGTTTGGGTGTTAGGTGTTTGGTGATTGGGTGTTGTGTTGGGTGTTTGATGTTGGGTGTTTGGTGTTTGGGTGTTTGGTATTTGGTGTTGTGTGCTGGGTGTTGGGTGTTTGGGTGTTGGATGTTTGGGTGTTTGGTGTTTTGTGTTTGGGTGTTGGGTGTTTGGTGTTGTGTTTTGGGTGTTAATTGTTTGGGTGTTGGGTGTTTGTTGTTTGGGTGTTGGGTGTTTTGGTGTTGGGTGTTGGGTATTGGTGTTTTGGTGTTTTGTGTTGGGTGTTTGGTTTTTGTGTTGGGTGTTTGACGTTGGGTGTTGTGTGATGGGTGTTAGGTGTTTTGGTGTTCGGGTGTTTGGTGTTGTGTCTTGTGTGTTGGGAGTTGTGTGTTGGGTGTTTGGGTGTTTTGTGTTGGGTCTTTGCTGTTTGGTGTTTTGTGTTGGGTCTTTGCTGTTTGGGTATTGGGTGTTTGGGTGTTGGGTGTTTGGGTGATGGGTATTGGTGTTTTGGTGTTGGGTGTTTTGTGTTGGGTGTTTGGTGTTTGGGTGTTTGGTGTTCGGTGTTGGGTATTGGTGTTTTGGTTTTGGGTGTTTGGGTGTTTGGTGTTTGGTGTTCGGTGTTTGGTGTTGTGTGTTGAGTGTTTGGTGTTTTGTGTTGGGTGTTTGCTCTTTGGTTGTTGGGTGTTTGGTGTTTGGGTGTTGGGTGTTGGGTGTTTGGTGTTGGGTGTTTGGGTGTTTTGGTGTTGTGTGTTGAGTGTTGTGTGTTGGTAGTTTGGTGTTTGGGTGTTGGGTGTTTGGGTGTTGGATGTTTGGTGTTTGTGTGTTGTGTGCTGAGTGTTGTGTGTTAGGTGTTTGGTGTTTGGGTTTTGGGTGTTTGGGTGTTGGGTGTTTGGGTGTTGGGTGTTTGGGTGTTGGGTGGTTGGGTGTTGGTTGTTTGGGTGTTGGGTGTTTGGGTGTTGGGTGTTTGGTGTTTGTTGTATGGGTGTTTGGTGTTTGGGTGTTGGTTGTTTGGTGTTTGGGTGTTGGGTATTGTGTTTGGGAGTTGGATGTTTGGTGTCTGGTGTGGGGTGTGTGTTGGGTGTTGGGTGTTTGGTGTTGGATGTTGGGTGTTTGGGAGTAGGTTCTGGGTGTTGGGTGTTTGGTGTTTTGGGTGTTGGGAGTTCGGTGTTGGGTGTTGTGTTTGGGTGTTGGATGTTTGGTGTTGGATGTTGGGTGTTGTGTGTTGGGTGTTGGAATTTTGATTGTTGGGTGTTGGGTGTTGTGTGTTAGGTGTTTGGGTGTTGGGTGTTTGGGTGTTGGGTGTTTGGTGTTTGGGTGTTGTGTGTTGAGTGTTGTGTGTTAGGTGTTTGGGTGTTGGGTGTTTGGGTGTTGGATGTTTGGTGTTTGGGTGTTTGGTGTTTGGGTGTTTGGTGTTGTGTCTTGTGTGTTGGGTGTTGTGTGTTGGATGTTTGGGTGTTGGGTGTTTGGGTGTTGGGTGTTTGGTGTTTGGGTGTTTGGGTGTTGGGTGTTTGGGTGTTGGGTGTATGTTGTTTGGGTGTTGGGTGTTTGGTTGTTGGGTGTTTGGTGTTCGTGTGTTGGGTATTGTGTTTGGGTGTTGGGTGTTTGTTGTTTGGTGTTGGGTGCTGAGTGTTGTGTGTTAGGTGTTTGGGTGTTGGGTGTTTGGGTGTTGGGTGTTGGTTGTTTGGGTTTTACGTGTTTGGGTGTTGGGTGTTGGATGTTTGGTGTTGGGTGTTTGGGTGTTGGGTGTTGGGTGTTTGGGTGTTGGGTGTATAGTGTTTGGGTGTTGGGGATTGTGTTTGGGTGTTGGGTGTTTGGTGTTTGGTGTTGGGTGTGGTGTGTTGGGTGTTGGGTGTTTGGTGTTGGGTGTTGTGTTTGGGTGTTGGATGTTTGGTGTTTGGTGTTGGGTGTTGTGTGTTGTGTGTTTGGTATTGGGTGTTGTGTGTTGGGTGTTGTGTGTTTGGGTGTTGGATGTTTTGGTGTTTGGGTTTTGGGTGTTTGGGTGTTGGGTATTTGGGTTTTGGGTGTTTGGGTGTTGGGGATTTGGGTGTTTGGTGTTCATTGTTTGGGTGTTTGGTGTTGGGTGTTTGGGTGTTGGGTGTTTGGGTGTTTGGTGTTCAGTGTTTGGGTGTTTGGTGTTGGGTGTTTGGGTGTTGGGTGTTGGGTGTTGACTGTTGTGTGTTGGTAGATGGGTGTTTGGGTGTTGGGTATTGGGTGTTTGGGTGTTGGGTATTGGGTGTTTGGGTGTTGTGTGTTGGGTGTTTGGTGTTGTGTGTTGTGTGATGGGTGTTTGGAGTTGGGTGTTTGGTGTTGTGTGTTTGGTGTTGTGTGATGTGTGTTTGGGTGTTGGGTGTTGAGTGTTAGGTGTTTTTGTGTTGGGTATTGGGTGTTTGGGTGTTTGGTGTTTGAGTGTTTGGGTGTTGGGTGTTGGGTGTTTGGGTGTTGGTTATTTCGGTGTTGGGTGTTTGGGTGTTGTTTGGTGTTTGGATGTTGGGTTTTTGGTGTTTGGGTGTTGTGCGTTTGGTTGTTGGATGTTTGGTGTTTGGGTTTCTGGATGTTGGGTGTTTGGGTGTTGGGTGTTTGGGTGTTGTGTGTTTGATGTTGGGTGTTGTGTGTTGGGTGTTGGATGTTTGGTGTTTGGGTGTTTGGTCTTTGGTGTTTGCTGTTTGGTGTTGTGTATTGGGTGTTTGGTGTTTGGGTGTTGGGTGTTTGGTGTTTTGTGTTGTGTGTAGGGTGTTGGGTGTTTGGTGTTTGGTGGTTTGTGTTTGGTTGTTTGGTGTTTGCTGTTTGGTGTTGTGTGTTGGGTGTTCGGTGTTTGGGTGTTGGGTGTTTGGTGTTTGGTGTTTTGTGTTGTGTGTAGGGTGTTGGATGTTTGGTTTTTGGGTGTTGGGTGTTTGGTGTTTTTTGTAGGTTGTTGTGTGTTAGGTGTTTGGGTGTTGGGTGTTTGGGTGTTGGGCGTTTGGGTGCTGGGTGTTTTGGTGTTGGGTGTTTGGTGTTCAGTGATTGGGTGTTGGGTCTTTGGTGTTTGGGTGTTGGGTTTTGAGTGTTGTGTGTTGGTAGTTGGGTCTTTGGGTGTTGGGTATTGTGTGGTTGGGTGTTGGGTATTGGTTGTTTGGGTGTTGTGTGTTGGGTGTTTGGTGTTGTGTGTTGTGTGTTTGGTGTTGTGTGTTTTGTGTTTGGTGTTTGGGTGTTGGGTGTTGAGTGTTGTGTGTTGGTAGTTGGGTGGTTGGGTGTTGGGTATTGGGTGTTTGGTTGTTGGGTGTTTGAGTGTTGTGTGTTGGGTGTTGGGTGTTTTGGTGTTGGGTGTTTGAGTGTTTGTGTGTCGGGTGTTGGGTGGTTGTGTGTTGGGTATTGGGTGTTTGGTTGTTGGGTGTTTGAGTGTTGTGTGTTGGGTGTTGGGTGTTTTGGTGTTGGGTGTTTGGGTGTTGGGTATTTGGGTGTTTGGTGTTGTGTGTTGGATGTTTGGGTGTTGGTTTTTGGGTGTTTGGTGTGTGGGTGTTGGGTGTTTGGGTGTTGGTTGTTGGTTGTTTGGGTGTTGGGTGTTTGAGTGTTTGGTGTTTGGGTGTTGGGTTTTTGGTGTTTGTGTGTTGGGTATTTTGGTGTTTGTGTGTTTGGTGTTTGGGTGTTGTGTGTAAGGTTTTTTGGTGTTTGGATGTTGGGTGTTTGGTGTTTTGGTGTTTGGTGTTGGGGTGTTGGGTGTTGTGTGTTTGGGTGTTAGATGTTTGGTGTTTGGGTTTTGGGGTGTTTGGTGTTTGGGTGTTGGGTGTTGAGTGTTGGTAGTTAGGTGTTTGTGTGTTGGGTATTGGGTGTTTGGGTGTTGGGTGTTTGAGTGTTTGGGTGTTGGGTGTTTTGGTGTTGGTTGTTTGGGTGTTGGGTGTTGGTTGTTTGGGTGTTGGGTGTTTGGGTGTTTTTTTTGTTGTTTGGATGTTAGGTTTTTGGTGTTTGGGTGTTGGGTGTTTGGTGTTTGGGTGTTGGGTGTTGTGCGTTTGGTTGTTGGATGTTTGGGTGTTTGGGTTTTTGGATGTTGGGTGTTTGGGTGTTGTGTGTTGTGTGTTATGTGTTGGGTGTTTGATGTTGGGTGTTGTGTGTTGGGTGTTGGATGTTTGGTGTTTGGGTGTTTGGTGTTTGGGAGTTTTGGTGTTTTCTGTTTGGTGTTGTGTGTTGGGTGTTTGGTGTTTGGGTGTTGGGCGTTTCGTGTTTTGTGTTGTGTGTAGGGTGTTGGGTGTTTGGTGTTTTGGTGTTTGGGTGTTTGCTGTTTGCTGTTTGTTGTTGTTTGTTGGGTGTTTGCGTGTTGGGTGTTTGGTGTTTTGTGTTGTGTGTACGTGTTGGGTGTTTGAGTGTTTGGTGTTTTGTGTTGGGTGTTTGGTGTTTTGGTGTTGGGTATTTGTGTTTGGTGTTTTGTGTTGTTTTTAGGGTGTTGTGTGTTGGGTGTTTGGGTGTATGGTGTTTGGGTGTTTGGTGTTCAGTGTTTGGGTGTTGGGTCTTTGGTGTTTGGGTGTTGGGTGTTGGGTTTTGAGTGTTGTGTGTTGGTAGTTGGGTGTTTGGGTGTTGGGTAATGGGTGCTTGGGTGTTGGGTATTGGGTGTTTGGGTTTTGGGTGTTTGGGTGTTTTGTGTTTGGTGTTTGGAGTTGGGTGTTGGGTGTTGTGTGTTTGGTGTTGTGTGTTGTGTGTTTGGTGGTTGGGTGTTGGGTGTTGAGTGTTGTGTGTTGGTAGTTAAGTGGTTGGGTGTTGGGTATTAATTATTTGGGTGTTGGGTGTTTGAGTGTTTGTGTGTTGGGTGTTTGTGTGTTGGGTGTTTGGGTGTTGGGTGTTTGGGTGTTGGGTGTTTGGTGTTGTGTGTAGGGTGTTGGGTGTTTGGGTGTCGGGTATTGGGTGTTTTGGTGTTGGGTGTTTGGTGTTTGGGGTTTGGGTGTTTGGTGTTTGGTGTTGTGTGTAGGGTGTTGGGTGTTTGGTGTTTGGGTGTTTGGTGTTTGCTGTTTGGTGTTATGTGTAGGGTGTTTGGTGTTTGTTGTTTGGGTGTTGGGTGTTTGTGTTTGATGTTTTGTGTTGTGTGTAGGGTGTTGGGTGTTGGGTGTTTGGTGTTGTGTGTTGGGTGTTTGGTGTTGTGTGTTTGGTGTTTGAGTGTTGGGTGTTTGGGTGTTGGGTGTTTTGTTGTTGTTGTTGGGTGTTTGGTGTTTGGTGTTGTGTGTTGTGTGTAGGGTGTTTGGTGTTTGGATGTTGGGTGTTTGGTGTTTTTTTTAGGTTGTTGTGTGTTAGGTGTTTGGGTGTTGAGTGTTGGGTGTTTGAGTGTTGGGTGTTTTGGTGCTGGGTGTTTGGGTTTTGAGTGTTTGGTGTTTGGTGTTTGGGTGTTTGGTGTTTGCTGTTTGGTGTTGTGTGTTGGGTGTTTGGGTGTTTGGTGTTTGGTGTTTTGTGTTGGTAGTAGGGTGTTGGGTGTTTCGTGTTTGGTGGTAGGGTATTTGGTGTTTGCTGTTTGGTGTTGTGTGTTTGGTGTTTGGGTGTTGGGTCTTTGGTGTTTGGGTGTTGGGTTTTGAGTGTTGTGTGTTGGTAGTTGGGTGTTTGGGTGTTGGGTATTGGGTGTTTGCGTGTTGGGTATTGGGTGTTTGGGTATTGTGTGTTGGGTGTTTGGTGTTGTGTGTTGTTTGATGGGTGTTTGGAGTTGGGTGTTAGGTGTTGTGTGTTTGGTGTTGTGTGTTGTGTGTTTGGGTGTTGGGTGTTGAGTGTTGAGTGTTGTGTGTTGGTAGTTAGGTGGTTGGGTGTTGGCTATTGGGTATTTGGGTGTTGGGTGTTTGAGTGTTTGGTGTTGGGTGTTTTGGGTGTCGGGTGTTTGGGTGTTGGTTGTTTGGTGTTCGGTGTTGTGTGTTGTGTGTAGGGTGTTGGGTTTTTTGTGTTTGGTTGTTGGGTGTTTGGGTTTTGGGTATTGGGTTTTTTGGGTGTTGGGTATTGGGTGTTTGGGTGTTGGGTTTCGGTGTTGGGCGTTGTGTTTGGGTGTTGTGTGTTGGGTGTTTGGTGTTGTGTGTTGGGTGTTTGGTGTGTGTTTGGTGTTTGAGTGTTGGGTGTTTGGTGTTTGGGTGTTGTGTGTTTGGTGTTGTGTGTTGGGTGTTTGGGTGGTGGGTGTTTGGTGTTGTGTGTTGTGTGTAGGGTGTTGGGTTTTTGGTGTTTGGGTGTTGGGTGTTTGGTGTTTTTTGGAGGTTGTTGTGTGTTAGGTGTTTGGGTGTTGGGTGTTTGGGTGTTGGGTGTTTGGGTGCTGGGTGTTTGGGTGTTGGGTGTTTGGGTGTTGGGTGTTTGGTGTTTGGGTGTTTGGTGTTTGCTGTTTGGTGTTTTTTGTTGGGTGTTTGGTGTTTGGGTGTTGGGTGTTTGTGTTTGGTGTTTTGTGTTGTGTGTAGGGTGTTGGGTGTTTGGTGTTTTTTGTAGGTTGTTGTGTGTTAGGTGTTTGGGTGTTGGGTGTTTGGGTGCTGGGTGTTTGGGTGTTTGGGTGTTGGGTGTTTGGTGTTTGGTGTTCAGTGTTTGGGTGTTGGGTCTTTGGTGTTTGGGTGTTGGGTGTTGGGTTTTGAGTGTTGTGTGTTGGTAGTTGGGTGTTTGGGTGTTGGGTATTGGGTGTTTGGGTGTTGGGTATTGGGTGTTGTGTGTTGGGTGTTTGGTGTTGTGTGTTGTGTGATGGGTGTTTGGAGTAGGGTGTTGGGTGTTGTGTGTTTCGTGTTGTGTGTTGTGTGTTTGGTGTTTGGGTGCTGGGTATTGAGTGTTGTGTGTTGGTAGTTAGGTGGTTGGGTGATGGGTATTGGGTATTTGGGTGTTGGGTGTTTGAGTGTTTGTGTGTTGGGTGTTTGGGTGTTTGGTGTTGGGGGGGGGGGGGTTGGTGTTGGGTGTTTGGTTTTTGGTGTTGTGTGTTTGGTGTTTTGTGTTTGGTTGTTGGGTGTTTGGGTGTTGGGTATTAGCTGTTTTGGTGTTGGGTGTTTTGGTGTTGGGTATTGGGTGTTTGGGTGTTTGGTTTTTGGTGTTTGGGTATTTGGTGATCGGTGTTGGGCGTTGTGTTTGGGTGTTGTGTGTTGGGTGTTTGGTGTTGTGTGTTTGGTGTTTGAGTGTTGGGTGTTGGGTGTTTTGGTGTTGTGTGTTGGGTGTTTGGTGTTGTGTGTTGTGTGTTTTTTGTAGGTTGTTGTGTGTTAGGTGTTTGGGTATTGAGTGTTGGGTGTTTGGGTGTTGGGTGTTTGGGTGCTGGGTGTTTGGGTGTTGGGTGTTTGGGTGTTAGGTTATTTGGTGTTTGGATGTTGCGTGTTTGGTGTTTGGGTGTTGGGTGTTTGGTGTTTGGGTGTTGGGTGTTGTGTGTTTGGGTGTTGGGTGTTTGGTGTTTTTTGTAGGTTGTTGTGTGTTAGGTGTTTGGGTGTTGGGTGTTTGGGTGTTGGGTGTTTGGGTGCTGGGTGTTTGGGTGTTGGGTGTTTCGGTGTTGGGTGTAGGATGTTTGCTTTTTTGGTGTTCAGTGTTTTGGTGTTTGGTGTTCAGTGTTTGGGTGTTGGGTGTTTTTGGTGTTTGGGTGATTTGTGTTGGGTGATGGGTGTTTGGTGTTGTGTGTTGGGTGTTTGGGTGTTGTGTGTTCGGTGTTTAGGTATTTGGTGTTTGGGTGATGGTTGCTGAGCGTTGTGTGTTAGGTGTTTGGTGTTTGGGTGTTGTGTGTTGGATGTTTTGTTGTCTGGGTGTTTGGTGTTTGGGTGTTTGGTGTTTGCTGTTTGGTGTTGTGTGTTGGGTGTTTTGGTGTTTGGGTGTTGGGTGTTTGGTATTGTGTGTAGGGTGTTGGGTGTTTGGTGTTTGGGTGTTGGGTGTTTGGTGTTTGGGTGTTTGGGTGTTTGGTGTTGGGTGTTTGGGTGTTGGGTGTTGAGTGTTGTGTGTTAGGTGTTTGGTGTTTGGGTGTTGGGTGTTTGGTGTTTGGTATTGTGTGTAGGGCGTAGGGTGTTGGGTGTTTGGGTGTTGGGTGTTTGGTGTTTCGGTGTTTGGGTGTTTGGTGTTGGGTGTTTGGTGTTTGGGTGTTGGGTGTTGAGTGTTGTGTGTTAGGTGTTTGGTGTTTGGTGTTTGGGTGTTGGGTGTTTGGTGTTGGGTGTTGGGTGTTTGGTGTTTGGGTGTTGGGTGTTTGGGTGTTTTGTGTTTGGGTTTTGGGTGTTGGGTGTTTGGTTGTTGGGTGTTTGGTGTTTGGGTGTTGGGTGTTAGGGAGTTGTGTGTTTGGTTGTGGTGGTTTTGGTGTTTGGGTGTTGGGTGTTTGGTTGTTGGGTGTTTGGGTGTTGAGTGTTAGGGAGTTGGGTGTTTGGTTGTGGTGGTTTTGGTGTTTGGGTGTTGGGTGTTTGGGTGTTGGGTGTTTGGGTGCTGCGTGCTGGGTGCTGGGTGTTTGGTGTTTGGGTGTTGGGTGTTGGTTGTTTGGGTGTTGGGTGTTTGGGTGTTTGGTGTTTTGTGTTTGGGTGTTGGGTGTTTGGTGTTTGGGTGTTGGGTGTTTTGGTGTTTGGGTGTTGGGTGTTGTGTGTTTGGGTGTTGGATGTTTGGTGTTTGGGTTTTGGTGTGTTGGATGTTTTGGTGTCTTGGTGTTTGGTGTTTGGCTGTTTGGTGTTTGCTGTTTGGTGTTGTGTGTTGGGTGTTTTGGTGTTTGGGTGTTGGGTGTTTGGTGTTTGGTATTGTGTGTGGGGTGTTGGGTGTTGGGTGTTTGGGTGTTGTGTGTTTGGTGTTTGGGTGTTTGGGTGTTTGGTGTTGGGTGTTTGGGTGTTGGGTGTTGAGTGTTGTGTGTTAGGTGTTTGGTGTTTGGGTGTTGGGTGTTTGGTGTTTGGTATTGTGTGTAGGGTGTTGGGTGTTTGGGTGTTGGGTGTTTGGTGTTTCGGTGTTTGGGTGTTTGGTGTTGGGTGTTTGGTGTTTGGGTGTTGGGTGTTGAGTGTTGAGTGTTAGGTTATTTGGTGTTTGGATGTTGCGTGTTTGGTGTTTGGGTGTTGGGTGTTTGGTGTTTGGGTGTTGGGTGTTGTGTGTTAGGGTGTTGGATGTTCGTTGTTTGGGTTTTGTGGTGTTGGGTGTTTGGATGTTGGGTGTTTGGGTGTTGGGTGTTGGATGTTTGGGTGTTGTGTGTTGTTTGTTGGGTGTTTGGTGTTTGGGTTTTGGGTGTTGTGTGTTGGGTGTTTGGTGTTGGATAATAGTGTGTTGGGTGTCGGGTGTTTGGTGTTGGGTGTTGGGTGTAGTGTGTGGGTTGTTTGGTGTTTGGGTGTTTGGTGTTGGGTGTTAGGTGTTTGGTGTTCTGTGTTGTGTGTTGAATGTTGTGTGTTAGGTGTTTGGTGTTTGGGTGTTGGGTGTTTGGTGTTTGGGTGTTGGGTGTTTGGGTGTTTTGTGTTTGGGTTTTGGGTGTTGGGTGTTTGGGTGTTTGGTTGTTGGGTGTTTGGGTGTTGGGTGTTAGGGAGTTGGGTGTTTGGTTGTGGTGGTTTTGGTGTTTGGTTGTTTGGTGTTGTGTGTAGGTTGTTGGGTGTTTGGTGTTTGGGTGTTTGGTGTTTGCTGTTTGGTGTTATGTGTAGGGTGTTTGGTGTTTGTTGTTTGGGTGTTGGGTGTTTGTGTTTGGTGTTTTGTGTTGTGTGTAGGGTGTTGGGTGTTTGGTGTTGTGTGTTGGGTGTTTGGTGTTGTGTGTTTGGTGTTTGAGTGTTGGGTGTTTGGGTGTTGGGTGTTTTGTTGTTGTGTGTTGGGTGTTGGGTGTTTGGTGTTTGGTGTTGTGTGTTGTGTGTAGGGTGTTTGGATGTTGGGTGTTTGGTGTTTTTTTTAGGTTGTTGTGTGTTAGGTGTTTGGGTGTTGAGTGTTGGGTGTTTGAGTGTTGGGTGTTTTGGTGCTGGGTGTTTGGGTTTGAGTGTTTGGTGTTTGGTGTTTGGGTGTTTGGTGTTTGCTGTTTGGTGTTGTGTGTTGGGTGTTTGGTGTTTGGTGTTTTGTGTTGGTAGTAGTGTGTTGGGTGTTTGGTGTTTGGTGGTTGGGTATTTGGTGTTTGCTGTTTGGTGTTGTGTGTTGTGTGTTTGGTGTTTGGGTGTTGGGTCTTTGGTGTTTGGGTGTTGGGTTTTGAGTGTTGCGTGTTGGTGGTTGGGTGTTTGGGTGTTGGGTATTGGGTGTTTGGGTGCTGGGTATTGGGTGTTTGGGTGTTGTGTGTTGGGTGTTTGGTGTGTGGGTGTTGGGTGTTGGGTGTTTGTGTGTTTGGGTGTTTGGTGTTTGGGTGTTGTGTGTCTGGTGTTGGGTGTTTGGTGTTGTGTGTTGGGTGTTTGGTGTTGTGTGTTGGGTGTTTGGTATTGTGTGTTGGGTGTTGGGTGTTTGGTGTTGGGTGTTGTGTGTTGTGTGTTGGTTGTTTGGTGTTGTGTGTTGGGTGTTTGGTGTTGGGTGTTGTTTGTTTTGTGTTGTGTGTTGGGTGTTTGGTGTTCTGTGTTGTGTGTTTGGTGTTTGGGTGTTGGGTGTTTGGTGTTGTGTGTTGGGTGTTTTGTGTTGGGTGTTGTGTGTTGGATGTTTGGTGTTGGGTGTTGTCTGTTGTGTGTTGGGTGTTTGGTGTTGGGTGGTGTGTGTAGGGTGTTTGCTGTTGTGTGTTGTTTGTTGGATGTTTGGTGTTGGGTGTTGTCTGTTGTGTGTTGGGTGTTTGGTGTTGGGTGGTGTGTGTAGGGTGTTTGCTGTTGTGTGTTGTGTGTTGGATGTTTGGTGTTGGGTGTTGTCTGTTGTGTGTTGGGTGTTTGGTGTTGGGTGGTGTGTGTAGGGTGTTAGCTGTTGTGTGTTGGATGTTTGGTGTTGGGTGTTGTCTGTAATGTGTTTGGTGTTGGGTGTTGTATGTTGTGTTTTTGGTGTTTGGTGTTCTGTGTTGGGTGTTTGGTGTTGTGTGTTGTTTTGCGTGTTTTTTGGTGTTGGTTGTTGTGTGTTGGGTGTTGTGTGTTGGGTGTTTTGTGTTGGGTGTTGTGTGTTGGATGTTTGGTGTTGGGTGTTGTCTGTTGTGTGTTGGGTGTTTGGTGTTGGGTGTTGTGTGTTGGTGTTTTTGGTGTTGTGTGTTGCGTGTTGGATGTTTGGTGTTTGGGTGTTGGGTGTTTGGTATTGGGTGTTTAGGTGTTTGGTGTTGTGTGTTGTGTGTTGGGTGTTTGGTGTTGGGTGTAGTGTGTTGGGTGTTTGGTGTTTGGGTGTTGGGTGTTGAGTGTTGTGTGTTAGGTTTTTTGGTGTTTGGATGTTGGGTGTTTGATGTTTGGGTGTTGGGTGTTTGGGTGTTGGGTGTTGTGTGTTTGGGTGTTGGATGTTTGGTGTTTGGGTTTTGGGGTGTTGTGCGTTTGGGTGTTGGGTGTTTGGGTGTTGGGTGTGTGGGTGTTGGGTGTATGGTGTAGGGTGTTGTGTGTTGGGTATCGGGTGTTTGGTGTTGGTTGTTGGGTGTTGGGTGTAGTGTGTTTGGTGTTTGGGTGTTTGGTGTTGAGTGTTGTGTGTTAGGTTTTTTGGTGTTTGGATGTTGGGTGTTTGGTGTTTGGGTGTTAAGTGTTTGGTGTTGTGTGTTGGGTGTTTGGTGTTGGGTGTAGTGTGTTGGGTGTTTGGTGTTTGGGTGTTGGGTGTTGAGTGTTGTGTGTTAGGTTTTTTGGTGTTTGGATGTTGGGTGTTTGATGTTTGGGTGTTGGGTGTTTGGGTGTTGGGTGTTGTGTGTTTGGGTGTTGGATGTTTGGTGTTTGGGTTTTGGGGTGTTGGGCGTTTGGGTGTTGGGTGTTTGGGTGTTGGGTGTATGGTGTAGGGTGTTGTGTGTTGGGTATCGGGTGTTTGGTGTTGGTTGTTGGGTGTTGGGTGTAGTGTGTTTGGTGTTTGGTGTTTGGGTGTTTGGTGTTGAGTGTTGTGTGTTAGGTTTTTTGGTGTTTGGATGTTGGGTGTTTGGTGTTTGGGTGTTAAGTGTTTGGTGTTTGGGTGTTGGGTGTTCTGTGTTTGGGTGTGGGATGTTTGGAGTTTGGGTTTTGGGGTGTTGGGTGTTTCGGTGTTGGGTGTTTCGGTGTTGGGTGTTTTTGTGTTGGGTGTTTGGGTGTTAGGTGTTGGATGTTTGGTGATTGGGTGTTGGGTGTTTGGGTGGTGGGTGTTTGGTGTTTGTGTGTTGGGTGTTTGGTGTTTAGGTGTTGAGTGTTAAGTGTTTGGTGTTTGGGTGTTGGGTGTTTGGTATTTGGGTGTTGGGTGTTTGGGGTTGGGTGTTTGGTGTTGGGTGTTGTTTGTTGTGTGTTGGGTGTTTGGCGTTTGGGTGTTGGGTGTTGGGTGTTGAGTGTTGAGTGTTAGGTTATTTGGTGTTTGGATGTTGCGTGTTTGGTGTTTGGGTGTTGGGTGTTTGGTGTTTGGGTGTTGGGTGTTGTGTGTTAGGGTGTTGGATGTTCGGTGTTTGGGTTTTGTGGTGTTGGGTGTTTGGATGTTGGGTGTTTGGGTGTTGGGTGTTGGATGTTTGGGTGTTGTGTGTTGTTTGTTGGGTGTTTGGGTTTTGGGTGTTTGGATGTTTGGGTGTTGTGTGTTGTTTGTTGGGTGTTTGGTGTTTGGGTTTTGGGTGTTGTGTGTTGGGTGTTTGGTGTTGGATAATTGTGTGTTGGGTGTCGGGTGTTTGGTGTTGGGTGTTGGGTGTAGTGTGTGGGTTGTTTGGTGTTTGGGTGTTGGGTGTTTGGTGTTGGGTGTTAGGTGTTTGGTGTTCTGTGTTGTGTGTTGGGTGTTTGGGTGTTGGGTGTTTGGTGTTGGGTATTGTGTGTTGGGTGTTTTTTGGTGTTGGTTGTTGTGTGTTGGGTGTTGTGTGTTGGGTGTTGGGTGTTTGGTGTTGGGTGTTGTGTGTTAGATGTTTGGTGTTGGGTGTTGTCTGTTGTGTGTTTGGGTGTTGGGTGTTGTGTGTAGGGTGTTTGCTGTTGGGTGTTGTGTGTTGGATGTTTGGTGTTGGGTGTTATCTGTTGTGTGTTTGGTGTTGGGTGTTGTGTGTTGTGTTTTTGGTGTTTGGTGTTCTGTGTTGGGTGTTTGTTGTTGTGTGTTGTTTGTTGGGTGTTTGTTGTGTGTTGGTGTTTTGTGTGTTGGGTGTTGTGTGTTGGGCGTTGGGTGTTGTGTGTTGGGTGTTTGGTGTTGCATGTTGTGTGTTGTGTGTTGGGTGTTTGGTGTTGTGTGTTGGGTGTTTGGTGTTTGGGTGTTGGGTGTTTGGTGTTGGGTATTGTGTGTTGGGTGTTTGGTGTTGGGTGTTGTGTGTTGGTTGTTGTGTGTTGGGTGTTGTGTGTTGGGTGTTTTTGGTGTTGTGTGTTGCGTGTTGGATGTTTGGTGTTTGGGTGTTTGGTGTTTGGTGTTGGGTGTTTGGGTGTTCTGTGTTGTGTGTTGTGTGTTGGGTGTTTGGTGTTGGGTGTAGTATGTTGGGTGTTTGGTGTTTGGGTGTTGAGTGTTGTGTGTTAGGTTTTTTGGTGTTTGGATGTTGGGTGTTTGGTGTTTGGGTGTTGGGTGTTTGGGTGTTGGGTGTTGTGTGTTTGGGTGTTGGATGTTTGGTGTTTGGTGTTGGGGTGTTGGGCGTTTGGGTGTTGGGTGTTTGGGTGTTGGGTGTTTGTTGTAGGGTGTTGTGTGTTGGGTGTTGGGTGTAGTGTGTTGGGTGTTTGGTGTTTGGGTGTTGGATGTTTGGGTGTTGTGTGTTGTTTGTTGGGTGTTTGGGTTTTGGGTGTTTGGATGTTTGGGTGTTGTGTGTTGTTTGTTGGGTGTTTGGTGTTTGGGTTTTGGGTGTTGTGTGTTGCGTGTTTGGTGTTGGATAATTGTGTGTTGTGTGTCGGGTGTTTGGTGTTGGGTGTTGGGTGTAGTGTGTGGGTTGTTTGGTGTTTGGGTGTTGGGTGTTTGGTGTTGGGTGTTAGGTGTTTGGTGTTCTGTGTTGTGTGTTGGGTGTTTGGGTGTTGGGTGTTTGGTGTTGCGTATTGTGTGTTGGGTGTTTTTTGGTGTTGGTTGTTGTGTGTTGGGTGTTGTGTGTTGGGTGTTTGGTGTTGTGTGTTGTGTGTTAGATGTTTGGTGTTGGGTGTTGTCTGTTGTGTGTTGGGTGTTTGGGTGTTGGGTGTTGTGTGTAGGGTGTTTGCTGTTGGGTGTTGTGTGTTGGATGTTTGGTGTTGGGTGTTATCTGTTGTGTGTTTGGTGTTGGGTGTTGTGTGTTGTGTTTTTGGTGTTTGGTGTTCTGTATTGGGTGTTTGTTGTTGTGTGTTGTTTGTTGTGTGTTGGTGTTTTGTGTGTTGGGTGTTGTGTGTTGGGTGTTGGGTGTTGTGTGTTGGGTGTTTGGTGTTGCATGTTGTGTGTTGTGTGTTGGGTGTTTGGTGTTGTGTGTTGGGTGTTTGGTGTTTGGGTGTTGGGTGTTTGGTGTTGGGTATTGTGTGTTGGGTGTTTGGTGTTGGGTGTTGTGTGTTGGTTGTTGTGTGTTGGGTGTTGTGTGTTGGGTGTTTTTGGTGTTGTGTGTTGCGTGTTGGATGTTTGGTGTTTGGGTGTTTGGTGTTTGGTATTGGGTGTTTGGGTGTTCTGTGTTGTGTGTTGGGTGTTTGGTGTTGGGTGTAGTATGTTGGGTGTTTGGTGTTTGGGTGTTGAGTGTTGTGTGTTAGGTTTTTTGGTGTTTGGATGTTGGGTGTTTGGTGTTTGGGTGTTGGGTGTTTGGGTGTTGGGTGTTGTGTGTTTGGGTGTTGGATGTTTGGTGTTTGGTGTTGGGGTGTTGGGCGTTTGGGTGTTGGGTGTTTGGGTGTTGGGTGTTTGTTGTAGGGTGTTGTGTGTTGGGTGTAGTGTGTTGGGTGTTTGGTGTTTGGGTGTTTGGTGTTGAGTGTTGTGTGTTAGGTTTTTTGGTGTTTGGATGTTGGGTGTTTGGTGTTTGGGTGTTGAGTGTTTGTTGTTTGGGTGTTGGGTGTTCTTTGTTTGGGTGTGGGATGTTTGGTGTTTGGGTTTTGGGGTGTTGGGTGTTTTGGTGTTGGGTGTTTGGGTGTTGGGTGTTTTTGTGTTGGGTGTTTGGGTGTTGGGTGGTGGATGTTTGGTGATTGGGTGTTGGGTGTTTGGGTGGTGGGTGTTTGGTGTTTGTGTGTTGGGTGTTTGGTGTTTAGGTGTTGAGTGTTGTGTTTAAAGTGTTTGGTGTTTGGGTGTTGGGTGTTTGGTATTTGGGTGTTGGGTGCTTGGTGTTGGGTGTTTGCTGTTTGGTGTTGGGTGTTGTGTGTTGTGTGTTGGGTGTTTGGTGTTGGGTGTTGGGTGTAGTGAGTTGGGTGTTTGGCGTTTGGGTGTTGGGTGTTAAGTGTTGTGTGTTAGGTTATTTGGTGTTTGGATGTTGCGTGTTTCGTGTTTGGGTGTTGGGTGTTTGGTGTTTGGGTGTTGGGTGTTGTGTGTTTGGGTGATGGATGTTCGGTGTTTGGGTTTTGGGGTGTTGGGTGTTTGGGTGTTGGGTGTTTGGGTGTTGGGTATTTGGGTGTTGGGTGTTGTGTGTTGGGTGTTTGGGTGTTTGGGGGTTGGGTGTTGGGTGTTGGCTGTTAGGTGTTTGGGTGTTGGGTGTTTGGGTGATTGGGTATTAGGTGCTGGGTGTTTGGTGTTGGGTGTTGTGTGTTTGGTGTAGGTTGTTCTGTGTTTGGTGTTTGGGTGTTTGGTGTTTGGGTGTTGGGTGTTTGGGTGTTTGGTGTTTGGGTGTTGGGTGTTTGGTGTTTAGGTGTTGAGTGTTGTGTGTTAAGTGTTTGGTGTTTGGGTGTTGGGTGTTTGGTATTTGGGTGTTGGGTGTTTGGTGTTGGGTGTTTGCTGTTTGGTGTTTGGTGTTGTGTGTTGTGTGTTGGGTGTTTGGTGTTGGGTGTTGGGTGTGTGGTGTTTGGGTGTTGGGTCTTGGGTGTTTGGTGTTGGGTGTTTGGTGTTTAGGTGTTGAGTGTTGTGTGTTAAGTGTTTGGTGTTTTGGTGTTGGGTGTTTGGTATTTGGGTGTTGGGTGTTTGGTGTTGGGTGTTTGCTGTTTGGTGTTGGGTGTTGTGTGTTGTGTGTTGGGTGTTTGGTGTTGGGTGTAGTATGTTGTGTGTTTGGTGTTTGGGTGTTAAGTGTTGTGTGTTAGGTTATTTGGTGTTTGGATGTTGCGTGTTTGGTGTTTGGGTGCTGGGTGTTTGGTGTTTGGGTGTTGGGTGTTGTGTGTTTGGGTGTTGGATGTTCGGTGTTTGGGTTTTGGGGTGTTGGGTGTTTGGGTGTTGGGTGTTTGGGTGTTGGGTATTTGGGTGTTGGGTGTTGTGTGTTGGGTGTTTGGGTGTTTGGTGTTTGGGTGTTTGGTGTTTGGGTGTTGGGTGTTTGGGTGTTGGGTGTTTGGTGTTTAGGTGTTGAGTGTTGTGTGTTAGGTGTTTGGTGTTTGGGTCTTAGGTGTTTGGTGTTTGGGTGTTGGGTCTTGGGTGTTTGGTTTTTTTGTATGTTGTTATGTGTTGGGTGTTTTGGTGTTGGGTGTTTGGTTGTTGTGTGTTTGGTGTTTGGTTGTTGGGTGTTTGGTGTTTGGGTGTTTGGTTGTTGGGTGTTTGGTGTTTGGGTGTTGGGTGTTTGGTGTTAGGGTGTTGGGTGTTTGGCGTTTGGTGTTTGGTGTTGGGTGTTGGGTGTTTGGTGTTGGGTTTTGTGTGTTGGGTGTTTGGTGTTTGGGTGTTGGGTGTTTGTTGTTTGGGTGTTGGGTGTTAGGTGTTTGGTGTTTGCGGGTTTGTAATTGGTGTTGGGTGTTTGGGTGTTTGGTGTTCGTAGTTTAGGTGTTGGGTGTTTGGTGTTTGGGTGTTTGGTGTTTGGGTGTTACGTGTTGGGTGTTTGGGTGCTGCGAGTTGGGTGTTGTGCGTTTGGGTGTTTAGGTGTTGGGTTTTTCGGTGTTTGGGTGTTGGGTGTTTTGGTGTTTTGGTGCTTGGGTGTTTAGTGTTTTGTGTTTGGTGTTGTGTGTTGGGTGTTTGGTGTAAGGTTTTGTGTGTTGGGTGTTAGGTGTTAGGGTGTTGGGTGTTTGTTGTTTGGTGTTTGGTGTTGGGTGTTGTGTTGTGTGTTGGGTGTTTAGTGTTGGGTGTTGGTTGTTTGGGTGTTGGATGTTTGGTGTTTGGGTGTTGAGTGTTTGGTGTTGTGTGTTGTGTGTTTGGGTGTTTGGGTTTGTGTGTTTGGGTGTTGGGTGTTGGCTGTTAGGTGTTTCGGTGTTGGGTGTTTGGTGTTTTGGTGTTGGGTGCTGGGTGTTTGGTGTTGGGTGTTTGGTGTTGGGTGTTTGGTTGTTGTGTGTTTGGTTTTTGGTGTAGGTTGTTGTGTGTTTGGTGTTTGGGTGTTGGGTGTTTGGTGTTTGGGTGTTGGGTGCTTGGTGTTTGGGTGTTGGGTGTTTGGTGTTTTGGTGTTGGGTTTTGGGGTTTGGGTGTTGGGTGTTTGGTGTTCAGGTGTTGAGTGTTGTGTGTTAAGTGTTTGGTGTTTGGGTCTTGGGTGTTTGGTGTTTGGGTGTTGGGTCTTGGGTTTTTGGCTGTTGGGTGTTTGGTTTTTTTGTAGGTTGTTATGTGTTAGGTGTTTTGGTGTTGGGTGTTTGGTTGTTGTGTGTTTGGTGTTGGGTGTTTGGTTGTTGTGTGTTTGGTTTTTGGTGTAGGTTGTTGTGTGTTTGGTGTTTGGGTGTTGGGTGTTTGGTGTTTGGGTGTTGGGTGCTTGGTGTTTGGGTGTTGGGTGTTTGGTGTTTGGTGTTTTGGTGTTGGGTTTTGGGTGTTGGGTGTTTGGTGTTCAGGTGTTGAGTGTTGTGTGTTAAGTGTTTGGTGTTTGGGTCTTGGGTGTTTGGTGTTTGGGTGTTGGGTCTTGGGTTTTTGGGTGTTGCGTGTTTGGTTTTTTTGTAGGTTGTTATGTGTTAGGTGTTTGGGTGTTGGGTGTTAGGTGTTTGGGTGTTTGGGTGTTGTGTGTTTGTGTGTTGGATGTTTTGTGTTTGGATTTTGGGGTGTTGGGTGTTTGGGTGTTGTGTGTTTGGTGTTTGGGTGTTGTGTGTTTGGGTGTTGGATGTTTGAATGTTGGGTGTTTGGGTGTTGGGTGTTGGGTGTTTGGGTGTTGGGTGTTTGGTTTTTTTGTAGGTTGTTATGTGTTAGGTGTTTTGGTGTTGGGTGTTTGGTTGTTGTGTGTTTGGTGTAGGTTGTTCTGTGTTTGGTGTTTGGGTGTTTGGGTGTTGGGTGTTGGGTGTTTGGTGTTTGGTGTTTGGTTGTTGGGTGTTTGGTGTTTGGGTGTTGGGTGTTTGGTGTTAGGGTGTTGGGTGTTTGGCGTTTGGTGTTTGGTGTTGGGTGTTTGGTGTTGGGTTTTGTGTGTTGGGTGTTTGGTGTTTGGGTGTTGGGTGTTTGTTGTTTGGGTGTTGGGTGTTAGGTGTTTGGTGTTTGCGGGTTTGTAATTGGTGTTGGGTGTTTGGTGTTTGGGTGTTTGGTGTTCGTAGTTTAGGTGGTGGGTGTTTGGTGTTTGGGTGTTTGGTGTTTGGGTGTTACGTGTTGGGTGTTTGGGTGTTGCGAGTTGGGTGTTGTGCGTTTGGGTGTTTAGGTGTTGGGTTTTTCGGTGTTTGGGTGTTGGGTGTTTTGGTGTTTTGGTGTTTGGGTGTTTAGTGTTTTGTGTTGGGTGTTGTGTGTTGGGTGTTTGGTGTAAGGTTTTGTGTGTTGGGTGTTAGGTGTTAGGGTGTTGGGTGTTTGTTGTTTGGTGTTGGGTGTTGTGTGTTGGGTGTTTGGTGTTGGGTGTTGGTTGTTTGGGTGTTTGGGTGTTGGATGTTTGGTGTTTGGGTGTTGGGTGTTTGGTGTTGTGTGTTGTGTGTTGGGTGTTGTGTGTTTGGGTGTTTGGGTTTGTGTGTTTGGGTGTTGGGTGTTGGCTGTTAGGTGTTTCGGTGTTGGGTGTTTGGTGTTTTGGTGTTGGGTGCTGGGTGTTTGGTGTTGGGTGTTGGGTGTTTGGTGTTGGGTGTTGTGTGTTGGGTGTTTGTGTGTTGGGTGTTTGGTTGTTGTGTGTTTGGTTTTTGGTGTAGGTTGTTGTGTGTTTGGTGTTTGGGTGTTGGGTGTTTGGTGTTTGGGTGTTGGGTGCTTGGTGTTTGGGTGTTGGGTGTTTGGTGTTTGGTGTTTTGGTGTTGGGTTTTGGGTGTTTGGTGTTGGGTATTTGGTGTTTAGGTGTTGAGTGTTGTGTGTTAGGTGTTTGGTGTTTGGGTCTTGGGTTTTTGGTGTTTGGAAGTTGGGTCTTGGGTGTTGGGTGTTTGTTTTTTTTGTAGGTTGTTATGTGTTAGGTGTTTGGGTGTTGGGTGTTTGGTGTTTGGGTGTTTGGGTGTTGTGTGTTTGTGTGTTGGATGTTTGGTGTTTGGGTTTTGGGGTGTAGGGTGTTTGGGTGTTGTGTGTTTGGTGTTTGGGTGTTGGATGTTTGGATGTTGGGTGTTTGGGTGTTTGGTGTTTTGGTGTTTGGGTGTTGGGTGTTTGGAAGTTGGGTGTTGGGTATTTGGTGTTTGGGTGTTGGGTGTTTGGTGTTTGGGTGTTGGGTGCTTGGAAGTTGGGTGTTGGGTGTTTGGTGTTTGGGTGTTGGGTGTTTGGTGTTTGTGTGTTTTTGGTGTTTAGGTGTTGAGTGTTGTGTGTTAGGTATTTGGTGTTTGGGTGTTGGGTGTTTGATATTTGGTGTTTGGGTGTTGGGTGTTGGGTGTTTTTTGTAGGTTATTGTGTGTTAGGTTTTTGGGTGTTGGGCGTTGGGTATTTGGATGTTGGGTGTTGGGTGTTTGGTGTTTGGGTGTTGTGTGTTTTTGTGTTGGGTGTTTGGTGTTTGGGTGTTGGGTGTTTTGGGGTTTAGTTGTTTGGTGTTTTTGATGTTTTGTGTTGGGTGTTGGGTGTTTGGTGTTTGGGTGTTGAGTTTTTGGTGTTTGGGTGATTTGTGTTCGGGTGTTGGGTGATGGGTGTTTGGTGTTTGCATGTTTGGTGTTTGGGTGTTGGGTGTTTGGTGTTTGGGTGTTGGGTGTTTGGTTTTTGGTGTTTTGTGATGGGTGTTTGGGTTTTGGGTGATGGGTGTTTGGTGTTTGGGTGTTAGGTGTTGGGTGAATGGTGTTTGGGTGTTGGGTGTTTGGTGTTTAGTGTTGGGTGTTCGGTGTTTGGGTTTTGGGTGTTTGGTGTTTTGTGTTGGGTGTTTGATGTTTGGTTCTTGGGTGTTGAGTGTTTGGTGTTTGTTGTTTGGGTGTCTGGTGTTTGGGTGTTGGGTGTTGAGTGTTGTGTGTTGGTAGTTAGGTGTTTGGGTGTTGGGTATTGGGTATTGGGTGTTTGGGTGTTTAGGTGTTTGGGTGTTGGTTATTGGGTGTTTGGGTGTTGGGTGTTTGTGTTGGGTGTTGGGTGTTTGAATGTTGGGTGTTTGGTGTTTGGTGTTGGGTGTTGTGTGTTGGGTGTTTGGTGTTGGACGTAGTGTGTTGGGTGTTTGGTGTTGGGTGTTGTGTGTTGGGTGTTTGTTGTTGGGTGTAGGGTATTGTGTGTTTGGTGTTGGGTGTTTGGGTGTTGGGTGTTTGGGTGTTGGGTGTTGTGTGTTTGGGTGTTGGGTGTTTGGTGTTTAGGTGTTGGGTGTTTGGTGTTTGGGTGTTGGGTGTTGAGTGTTGTGTGTTTGGTGTTTGGAACTTGGATGTTGGGTGTTTGGGTGTTGGGTGTTCGGTGTTTGGGTGTTTGGTGTTTGGGTTTTGGGTGTCGGGTGTTTGCGTGTTGGGTGTTTTTGGTGTTTGGGTGTTGGGTGTTTGGTGTTTGGTGTTGGGTTTTGTTTGTTGGGTGTTTGGTGTTTGGGTGTTGGGTGTTTGTTGTTTGGGTGTTGGGTGTTAGGTGTTTGGTGTTTGCGGGTTTGTGATTGGTGTTGGGTGTTTGGTGTTGGGTTTTGTGTGTTGGGTGCTTGGTGTTTGGGTGTTGGGTGTTTGTTGTTTGGGTGTTAGGTGTTTGGTGTTTGCGGGTTTGTGATTGGTGTTGGGTGTTTGGTGTTTGGTGTTTGGGTTTTGGGTGTCGGGTGTTTGCGTGTTGGGTGTTGGGTTTTGTGTGTTGGGTGTTTGGTGTTTGGGTGTTGGGTGTTTGTTGTTTGGGTGTTGGGTGTTAGGTGTTTGGCGTTTGGTGTTTGGTGTTGGGTGTTTGGTGTTGGGTTTTGTGTGTTGGGTGTTTGGTGTTTGGGTGTTGGGTGTTTGTTGTTTGGGTGTTGGGTGTTAGGTGTTTGGTGTTTGCGGGTTTGTGATTGGTGTTGGGTGTTTGGGTGTTTGGTGTTCGTAGTTTAGGTGTTGGGTGTTTGGTGTTTGGGTGTTTGGTGTTTGGGTGTTACGTGTTGAGTGTTTGGGTGTTGCGAGTTGGGTGTTATGCGTTTGGGTGTTTAGGTGTTGGGTTTTTCGGTGTTTGGGTGTTGGGTGTTTTGGTGTTTTGGTGTTTGGGTGTTTAGTGTTTTGTGTTGGGTGTTGGGTGTTTGGTGTAAGGTTTTGTGTGTTGGGTGTTAGGTGTTAGGGTGTTGGGTGTTTGTTGTTTGGTGTTTGGTGTTGTGTTGTGTGTTGGGTGTTTGGTGTTGTGTGTTGGTTGTTTGGGTGTTTGGGTGTTGGATGTTTGGTGTTTGGGTGTTAGGTGTTTGGTGTTGTGTGTTGTGTGTTGGGTGTTGTGTGTTTGGGTGTTTGGGTTTGTGTGTTTTGGTGTTGGGTGTTGGCTGTTAGGTGTTTCGGTGTTGGGTGTTTGGTGTTTTGGTGTTGGGTGCTGGGTGTTTGGTGTTGGGTGTTGGGTGTTTGGTGTTGGGTGTTGTGTGTTGGGTGTTTGGGTGTTGGGTGTTTGGTTGTTGTGTGTTTGGTTTTTGGTGTAGGTTGTTGTGTGTTTGGTGTTTGGGTGTTGGGTGTTTGGTGTTTGGGTGTTGGGTGCTTGGTGTTTGGGTGTTGGGTGTTTGGTGTTTGGTGTTTTGGTGTTGGGTTTTGGGTGTTTGGGTGTTGGGTATTTGGTGTTTAGGTGTTGAGTGTTGTGTGTTAGGTGTTTGGTGTTTGGATCTTGGGTGTTTGGTGTTTGGGTGTTGGGTCTTGGGTGTTGTGTGTTTGTGTGTTGGATGTTTGGTGTTTGGGTTTTGGGGTGTTGGGTGTTGGATGTTTGGTGTTTTGGTGTTTGGGTGTTGGGTGTTTGGAAGTTGGGTGTTGGGTATTTGGTGATTGGGTGTTGGGTGTTTGGTGTTTGGGTGTTGAGTGCTTGGAAGTTGGGTGTTGGGTGTTTGGTGTTTGGGTGTTGGGTGTTTGGTGTTTGTGTGTTTTTGGTGTTTAGGTGTTGAGTGTTGTGTGTTAGGTATTTGGTGTTTGGGTGTTGGGTGTTTGATATTTGGTGTTTGGGGGTTGGGTGTTGGGTGTTTTTTGTGGGTTATTGTGTGTTAGGTTTTTGGGTGTTGGGCGTTGGGTGTTTGGATGTTGGGTGTTTGGGTGTTGTGTGTTTGGGTGTTGGGTGTTTGGTGTTTGGGTGTTGGGTGTTTGGGGTTTAGGTGTTTGGTGTTTTTGATGTTTTGTGTTGGGTGTTGGGTGTTTTGTGTTTGGGTGTTGAGCTTTTGGTGTTTGGGTGTTTTGTGTTCGGGTGTTGGGTGATGGGTGTTTGGTGTTTGCATGTTAGGTGTTTGGGTGTTGGGTGTTTGGTGTTTGGGTGTTGGGTGTTTGGTTTTTGGTGTTTTGTGATGGGTGTTTGGGTTTTGGGTGATGGGTGTTTGGTGTTTGGGTGTTAGGTGTTAGGTGTTGGGTGTTTGGTGTTTGGGTGTTGGGTGTTTGGTGTTTAGTGTTGGGTGTTCGGTGTTTGGGTTTTGGGTGTTTGGTGTTTTGTGTTGGGTGTTTGATGTTTGGTTCTTGGGTGTTGAGTGTTTGGTGTTTGTTGTTTGGGTGTCTGGTGTTTGGGTGTTGGGTGTTGAGTGTTGTGTGTTGGTAGTTAGGTGTTTGGGTGTTGGGTATTGGGTGTTTGGGTGTTTAGGTGTTTGGGTGTTGGTTATTGGGTGTTTGGGTGTTGGGTGTTTGTGTTGGATGTTGGGTGTTTGAATGTTGGGTGTTGGGTGTTTGGTGCTGGGTTTTGTGTGTTGGGTGTTTGGTGTTGGGTGTTGGACGTAGTGTGTTGGGTGTTTGGTGTTGGGTGTTGTGTGTTGGGTGTTTGTTGTTGGGTGTAGGGTATTGTGTGTTTGGTGTTGGGTGTTGGGTGTTTGGGTGTTGGGTGTTTGGGTGTTGGGTGTTGTGTGTTTGGGTGTTGGGTGTTTGGTGTTTAGGTTTTGGGTGTTTGGTGTTTGGGTGTTGGGTGTTGAGTGTTGTGTGTTAGGTGTTTGGTACTTGGATGTTGGGTGTTTGGGTGTTGGGTGTTCGGTGTTTGGGTGTTGGGTATTTGGTGTTTGGGTGTCGGGTGTTTGCGTGTTGGGTGTTTTTGGTGTTTGGGTGTTGGGTGTTTGGTGTTGGGTTTTGTGTGTTGGGTGTTTGGTGTTTGGGTGTTGGGTGTTTGTTGTTTGGGTGTTGGGTGTTAGGTGTTTGGTGTTTGCGGGTTTGTGATTGGTGTTGGGTGTTTGGTGTTTGGGTGTTTGGTGTTCGTAGTTTAGGTGTTGGGTATTGTGTGTTTGGTGTTGGGTGTTGGGTGTTTGGGTGTTGGGTGTTTGGGTGTTGGGTGTTTGGGTGTTGGGTGTTTGGGTGTTGGGTGTTGGGTGTTTGGTGTTTAGGTGTTGGGTATTTGGTGTTTGGGTGTTGGGTGTTGAGTGTTGTGTGTTAGGTGTTTGGTACTTGGATGTTGGGTGTTTGGGTGTTGGGTGTTCGGTGTTTGGGTGTTGGGTATTTGTTGTTTGGGTGTCGGGTGTTTGCGTGTTGGGTGTTTTTGGTGTTTGGGTGTTGGGTTTTGTGTGTTGGGTGTTTGGTGTTTGGGTGTTGGGTGTTTGTTGTTTGGGTGTTGGGTGTTAGGTGTTTGGTGTTTGCGGGTTTGTGATTGGTGTTGGGTGTTTGGTGTTTGGGTGTTTGGTGTTCGTAGTTTAGATTTTGGGTGTTTGGTGTTTGGGTGTTTGGGTGTTTGGTGTTTGGGTGTTACGTGTTGGGTGTTTGGGTGTTGCGTGTTGGGTGTTGTGCGTTTGGGTGTTTAGGTGTTGGGTTTTTCGGCGTTTGGGTTTTGGGTGTTTTGGTGTTTTGGTGGTTGGGTGTTTAGTGTTTTGTGTTGGGTGTTGTGTGTTGGGTGTTTGGTGTTAGGTTTTGTGTGTTGGGTGTTAGGGTGTTGGGTGTTTGTTGTTTGGTGTTTGGTGTTGGGTGTTGTGTGTTGGGTGTTTGGTGTTGGGTGTTGGTTGTTTGGGTGTTTGGGTGTTGGATGTTTGGTGTTTGGGTGTTGGGTGTTTGGTGTTGTGTGTTGGGTGTTGTGTGTTTGGGTGTTTGGGTTTGTGTGTTTGGGTGTTGGGTGTTGGCTGTTAGGTGTTTCGGTGTTGGGTGTTTTGGTGTTGGGTGCTGGGTGTTTTGTGTTGGGTGTTGGGTGTTTGGTGTTGGGTGTTTGGGTGTTGGGTGTTTGGTTGTTGTGTGTTTGGTTTTTGGTGTAGGTTGTTGTGTGTTTGGGTGTTGGGTGTTTGGTGTTTGGGTGTTGGGTGCTTGGTGTTTGGGTGTTGGGTGTTTGGTGTTTGGTGTTTTGGTGTTGTTGTTGGGTGTTTGGGTGTTTGGTGTTTAGGTGTTGAGTGTTGTGTGTTAGGTGTTTGGTGTTTGGGTCTTGGGTGTTTGGTGTTTGGGTGTTGGGTCTTGGGTGTTTGGGTGTTGGGTGTTTGGTTTTTTTGTAGGTTGTTATGTGTTAGGTGTTTGGGTGTTGGGTGTTTGGTGTTTGGGTGTTTAGGTGTTGTGTCTTTGTGTGTTGGATGTTTTGTGTTTGGATTTTGGGGTGTTGGGTGTTTGGGTGTTGTGTGTTTGGTGTTTGGGTGTTGTGTGTTTGGGTGTTGGATGTTTGAATGTTGGGTGTTTGGGTGTTGGGTGTTTTGGTGTTTGGGTTTTGGGTGTTTGGAAGTTCGGTGTTGGGTATTTGGTGTTTGGGTGTTGGGTGTTTTGGTGTTTGGGTGTTGGGTGCTTGGAAGTTGGGTGTTGGGTGTTTGGTGTTTGGGTGTTGGGTGGTTGGTGTTTGTGTGTTTTTGGTGTTTAGTTGTTGAGTGTTGTGTGCTAGGTATTTGGTGTTTGGGTGTTGGGTGTTTGATATTTGGTGTTTGGGTGTTGGGTGTTGGGTGTTTCTTGTAGGTTATTGTGTGTTAGGTTTTTGGGTGTTGGGCGTTGGGTGTTTGGATGTTGGGTGTTGGGTGTTTGGTGTTTGGGTGTTGCGTGTTTGGGTGTTGGGTGTTTGGTTGTTGGGTGTTTGGGGTTTAGGTGTTTGGTGTTTTTGGTGTTTTGTGTTGGGTGTTTGGTGTTTGGGTGTTGAGTTTTTGGTGTTTGGGTGTTTTGTGTTCGGGTGTTCGGTGTTGTGTGTTGGGTGTTTGGTGTTGGGTGTTGGACGTAGTGTGTTGGGTGTTTGGTGTTGGGTGTTGTGTGTTGGGTGTTGTGTGTTGGGTGTTTGTTGTTGGGTGTAGGGTATTGTGTGTTTGGTGTTGGGTGTTGGGTGTTTGGGTGTTGGGTGTTTGGGTGTTGTGTGTTTGGGTGTTGGGTGTTGAGTGTTGTGTGTTAGGTGTTTGGGTGTTGGGTGTTTGGGTTTTGGGTGTCGGGTGTTTGCGTGTTGGGTGATTTTGGTGTTTGGGTGTTGGGTGTTGGGTGTTTGGGTGTTGGGTGTTTGGTGTTTAGGTGTTGAGTGTTGTGTGTTTGGTGTTTGGTCTTTGGTTGTTGGGTGTTTGGTGTTTGGGTGTTCAGTGTTGGGTGTTTGGTGTTTGGGGTTTGGGTGTTGGGTGTTTGGTGTTGTTTGTAGGTGTTATGTGTTAGGTGTTTGGGTGTTGGGTGTTGGGTGTTTGGGTGTTGGGTGTTTGGGTGCTGGCTGTTGGGTGTTGGGTGTTTGGGGTTTGGGTGTTTGGTGTTCGGTGTTTGGGTGTTGGGTGTTTGGTGTTTCGTGTTTGGATGTTGGGTGTTGAGTGTTGTGTGTTGGTAGTTAGGTGTTTGGGTGTTGTGCGTTGTGTGTTTGGTGTTTGGTGTTGGGTGTTGTGTGTTTGTGTGTTGTTTGTTTGGTGTTTGGGTTTTGGGGTGTTGGGTGTTTGGGTGTTGGGTGTTTGGTGTATGGGTGTTTTGTGTTTGGGTGTTGGATGTTGGGTGTTGGGTGTTTGGGTGTTGGATGTTTGGTGTTTGGGTGTTGGGTGTTTGGAAGTTGGGTGTTGGGTGTTTGGGTGTTGGGTGTTTTGGTGTTTGGGTGTTGGGTGTTTGGAAGTTGGGTGTTGGGTGTTTGGTGTTTGGGTGTTGGGTGTTTGGTGTTTAGGTGTTGAGTGTTGTGTGTTAGGTGTTTGGGTGTTGGGTGTTTGGTATTTGGTGTTTGGGTGTTGGGTGTTGGGTGTTTTTTGTAAGCTGTTGTGTGTTAGGTTTTTGGGTGTTGGGTGTTTGGATGTTGGGTGTTGGGTGTTTGGGTGTTGGGTGTTTGGGTGTTGGGTGTTTGAGTGTTGGGTGTTTGGGTTTTAGGTGTTTGGTGTTTGGTGTTTTGTGTTGGGTGTTTGGTGTTTCGGTGTTGGATGTTTGGTGTTTGGGTGTTGAGTGTTTTTGGTGTTTGGGTGTTTTGTGTTCGGGTGTTGGGTGTTTGGTGTTTGCATGTTAGGTGTTTGGGTGTTGGATGTTTGGTGTTTGGGTGTTTGGTTTTTGGTGTTTGTGTTCGGTGTTGGGTGTTTGGTGATGGGTGTTTGGTGTTTGGGTGTTTGGTGTTGGGTGATTGGTGTTTGGTGTTGGGTGTTGGGTGTTTGGTGTTTGGGTGATTGGTGTTTAGTGTTGGGTGTTTTGGTTTTTGGTGTTTGGTGTTTTGTGTTGGGTGTTTGATGTTTGGTGTTTGGGTGTTGAGTGTTTGGTGTTTGTTGTTTGGGTGTCTGGTGTTTGGGTGTTGGGTGATGGGTGTTTGGTGTTTTGGTGTTGAGTGTTTTGTGTTGGTAGTTAGGTGTTTGGGTGTTGGGTATTGGGTGTTTGGGTGTTGGTTGTTTAGGTGTTTGGGTGTTCGGTGTTTGGGTGTTCAGTGTTTGTGTTGGGTGTTTGAATGTTGGGTGTTTGGTGTAGTGTGTTGTGTGTTGGGTGTTTGGTGTTGGGTATTGGGTGTTTGGGTGTTTTGTGTTTGGGTGCTGGGTGTTTGGGTGTTCGGTGTTTGTGTTGGGTGTTGGGTGTTTGAATGTTGGGTGTTGGGTGTTTGGTGTTGTGTGTTGTGTGTTGGGTGTTTGGTGTTGGGTATTGGGTGTTTGGGTGTTGGGTATTGGATGTTTGGGTGTTGGCCGTTGTGTGTTTTGTGTTTGGTGTTGGATGTTGTGTGTTTGTGTGTTGTATGTTTGGTGTTTGGGTTTTGGGGTGTTGGGTGTTTGGGTGTTGGGTGTTTGGTGTATGGATGTTTTGTGTTTGGGTGTTGGATGTTTGGATGTTGGGTGTTGGGTGTTTGGGTGTTGGATGTTTGGTGTTTGGGTGTTGGGTGTTTGGAAGTTGGGTGTTTGGAAGTTGGGTGTTTGTGTTTGGGTGTTGGGTGTTTTGGTGTTTGGGTGTTGGGTGTTTGGAAGTTGGGTGTTGGGTGTTTGGTGTTTTGGTGTTGGGTGTTTTGTGTTTAGGTGTTGAGTGTTGTGTGTTAGGTGTATGGTGTTTGGGTGTTGGGTGTTTGGTATTTGGTGTTTGGGTGTTGGGTGTTGGGTGTTTTTTGTAAGTTGTTGTGTGTTAGGTTTTTGGGTGTTTGGATGTTGGGTGTTGGGTGTTTGGGTGTTGGGTGTTTGGGTGTTGGGTGTTTGAGTGTCGGGTGTTTGGGTTTTAGGTGTTTGGTGTTTGGTGTTTTGTGTTGGGTGTTTGGTGTTTGGTGTTTCGGTGTTGGATGTTTGGTTTTTGGGTGTTGAGTGTTTTTGGTGTTTGGGTGTTTTGTTTTTGGGTGTTGGGTGTTTGGTGTTTGCATGTTAGGTGTTTGGGTGTTGGATGTTTGGTGTTTGGGTGTTTGGTTTTTGGTGTTTTGTGTTGGGTGTTTGGTGTTGGGTGATTGGTGTTTGGTGATTGGTGTTTGGTGTTAGGTGTTGGGTGTTTGGTGTTTGGGTGTTGGGTGATTGGTGTTTGGTGTTTAGTGTTGGGTGTTTGGGTTTTGGGTTTTTGGTGTTTGGTGTTTTGTGTTGGGTGTTTGATGTTAGGTGTTTGGGTGTTGAGTGTTTGGTGTTTGTTGTTTGGGAGTTTGGTGTTTTGGTGTTGAGTGTGGTGTGTTGGTAGTTAGGTGTTTGGGTGTTGGGTAATGGGTGTTTGGGTGTTGAGTGTTTAGGTGTTTGGGTGTTTGGGTGTTGGGTGTTTGGGTGTTCGGTGTTTGTGTTGGGTGTTGGGTGTTTGAATGTTGGGTGTTGGGTATTTGGTGTTGTGTGTTGTGTGTTGGGTGTTTGGTGTTGGTTGTTGGACGTAGTGTGTTGGGTGTTTGGTGTTGGGTTGTTGTGTGTTGGGTGTTTGTTGTTGGGTGTAGGGTATTGTGTGTTGGGTGTTTGGGTGTTGAGTGTTTGGGTGTTGGGTGTTGTGTGTCGGGTGTTGGGTGTTTGGTGTTTAGGTGTTGTGTGTTAGGTGTTTTGGTGTTTGGATGTTGGGTGTTTGGGTATTGGGTGTTCGGTGTTTGGGTGTTGGGTGTTTGGGTGTTTGGTGTTTGGGTTTGGGGTGTCGGGTGTTTGCGTGTTGGGTGTTTTTGGTGTTTGGGTGTTGGGTGTTTGGTGTTTGGGTGTTGGGTGTTTGGTGTTTAGGTGTTAGGTGTTGTGTGTTTGGTGTTTGGTCTTTGGGTGTTTGGTGTTTGGGTGTTTGGTGTTTGGTGTTTTTTGTAGGTTGTTATGTGTTAGGTGTTTGGGTGTTGGGTGTTGGGTGTTTGGGTGTTGGGTGTTTGGGTGTTGGATGTTTGGGTGCTGGGTGTTTGGGTGTTGGGTGTTAGGGTGTTGGGTGTTTGGGTGTTGGGTGTTTGATGTTTGGGTGTTTGGTGTTCGGAGTTTGGGTGTTCGGTGTTTGGTGTTTCGTGTTTGGGTGTTGGGTGTTGAGTGTTGTGTGTTGATAGTTAGGTGTTTGGGTGTTGGGTATTGGGTGTTTGGGTGTTGGGTATTGGGTGTTTGGGTGTTGTGTGTTGGGTGTTTGGTGTTTGGTGTTGGGAGCCGTGTGTTGTGTGATGGGTGTTTGGTGGTGGGTGTTGGGTGTTGTGTGTTTGGTGTTTGGTGTTGAGTGTTGTATGTTGGTAGTTAGGTGCTTGGGTGTTGGGTATTGGGTGTTTCGGTGTTGGGTGTTTCGGTGTTGGGTGTTTCGGTGTTGGGTGTTTGGGTGTTTAGGTGTTGAGTGTTGTGTGTTTGGTATTTGGGTGTTGGGTGTTTGGTGTTTGGGTGTTGGCTGTTGGGTGTTTGGTGTTTGGGTGTTGGGTGTTTGGTGTTTGGGTGTTGGCTGTTGGGTGTTTGGTGTTTGGGTGTTGGGTGTTTGGTGTTTTTTGTAGGTTGTTATGTGTTAGGTGTTTGGGTGTTGGGTGTTGGCGTTGGGTGTTTGGGTGTTGGGTGTTTGGGTGTTGGGTGTTTGGGTGCTGGGTGTTTGGGTGTTCGGGTGTTGGGTGTTTGGTTTTGGTGTTCGGTGTTTGGGTGTTGGGTGTTGGGTGTTTGGTGTTAAGGTGTTGGGTGTTTGGGTGTTGGGTGTTTGGTGTTTTTTTGTAGGTTGTTATGTGTTAGGTGTTTGGTGTTTGGGTGTTGGGTGTTTGGGGGCTGGGTGTTTGGGTGTTTGGGTGTTTGGGTGTTGGGTGTTGGGTGTTGAGTGTTGTGTGTTGGTAGTTAAGTGTTTGGGTGTTGGGTATTGGATGTTTGTGTGTTGTGCGTTTGGTGTTTGGTGTTTGGTGTTGGGTGCTGTGTGTTGTGCGATGGGTGTTTGGTGGTGGGTGTTGGGTGTTGTGTGTTTGGTGTTGTGTGTTTGGCGTTTGGTGTTTGGGTGGTGGGTGTTGAGTGTGTTGGTAGTTAGGTGTTTGGGTGTTGGGTATTGGGTGTTTGGGTGTTGGGTGTTGGTGTTTGGGTGTTGGTGTTGTTGGTGTTGTTGGTGATTGTGTTGTTGTTGTTGGTGGTGGTTTTGTTGTTGGTTGTGGTGTTGTTGTTGGTGGTGGTGTTGTTGTTTGGTGGTGGTGTTGTTGTTGGTGGTGGTGTTGTTGGTGGTTGTGGTGTTGTTGTTGGTGGTGGTGTTGTTGTTGTTGGGTGGTGTTGGTGGTGTTGGTGGTGGTGGTGTTGTTGGTGGTGGTATTGTTGTTGTTGGTGTTGTTGTTGGTGGGGGAGGTGTGTGGGGGTAATGGGTTGGGCCTGGTGTGGTGTGGCATAAACACTCATCATTCCATGATGCTGCTCTTGTTCCTCCACTGCACACGAGGGTTCTCAGGATTCTCGAACAACTCTTCTTCTTCGCCCGTGTTGTGCTGCTATAATTGCAAAAATCAATAACCTTTTAAGATTCATGCAAGATGTTTATACAGAAACTGGGAGCACACAAGACCAAACGTCAACTTTTTCGAAACCAGACTTGCGTAAATGTGCGCCTCAGAATTTACAAAAAAATCAAGGACTAAAAGGACTAAATCGATAGGAAAACTACATTAAGCAACGACCTAAGCATCAATAATTCCTAATCCTAGATTAACAAGAGCCAGTCGGAAACGACTGCACGCTCGACTATTCGAAAAGTCAAAATTATTAAGCACATTGTAACTGGGCTTCATTTAAACTGGGGAGTGATTCAGGAGTTTATGACACCCCCAACAAACACACATGAACAAAAGTTTCTTAATCCAAGTTAGGAAATCAATAAATTACACTTAATTTATTCTTGTAGATTTTTTAGGGTTTACACAACCCAGCCCATAAACCCCTGATCCCACACCCATCAACCCACTATCTTTGCCCACCTATAGTGGTGTGGCGTGGTGAAGTACAGTATGGTATGCTGGTTGCTGTTGTTGGTGGTGGTGTTGCTGTTGGTGGTGGTGTTGGTGTTGCTGTTGGTGGTGGTGGTTTTGTTGCTGTTGTTGGTGTTGTTGTTGGTGGTGGTGTTGTTGGTGTTGGTATTGTTGGTGGTGGTGGTGGTGGTGTTGGTTGTTGGTGTTGTTGTTGTTGCTGTTGTTGGTGGTGGTGTTGATGTTGTTGTTGGTGGTGGTGTTGATGTTGTTGGTGTTGTTGTTGGTGGGGATGTTGCTGGTGGTGGTGGTGTTGTTGTTGGTGCTGGTGTTGATGTTGTTGGTGGTGTTGTTGTTGGTGTTGTTGTTGTTGGTAGTGGTGTTGTTGTTGTTGGTGGTGGTGTTGGTGGTGGTGTTGTTGTTGGTGGTGTTGGTGTTGTTGTTGGTGGTGGTGTTGTTGTTTTTGGTGTTGTTGGTGGTGGTGATGGTGTTGTTGTTGTTAGTGGTGGTGTTGTTGATGGTGGTGGTGGTGGTGTTGTTGTTTGTGTTTGTGTTGTTGTTGGTGGTGGTGTTGATATTGTTGTTGGTGGTGGTGTTGGTGTTGTTGTTGGTGGTGTTGTTGTTGTTAATGGTGGTGCTGTAGTTGTTGTTGTTGGTGGTGTTGGTGTTGTTAATGGTGGTGTTGTTGTTGGTGGTGGTTGTGTTGTTGTTGGTGGTGATGGTGTTGTTGGTGGTGTTGTTGTTGTTGTTGTTAGTGGTGGTGGTGTTGGCGGTGTTGTTGTTGGTGGTGGTGGTGGTGTTGTTGTTGTTTGTGTTTGTGTTGTTGTAGTTGTTGTTGGTGGTGGTGTTGGTATGTGGAGGTGGTGGTGGGTGGTGGGGGTATAGTACAGTACAGTGTTATGGTATGGTATGGTATGGTATGGTATGGTATGGTATGGTATGGTATGGTATGGTATGGTATGGTATGGTATGGTATGGTATGGTATGGTATGGTATAGTATAGTATAGTCTATGCACCCACCCACCCACCCCACAATTACTCAACACTTTCAACCAAAGTATGTTAAGGACATCTGTTTTAAACCTTTTATATAGCATTTCATATGAAAAACACTAACATTGAAACTTTAACAATTATTTATAAGTCTTAATTCTAATTTCAAGTGAAAAGGGGCAAAAAACAAATATAAAAAAGCAAGGATGAGTTATGGGCCTTTGAAAATAAACCTGATGAAAGATAAAATAAAGGTATACAAAGTTTTAAACCTTAATTTTTAAGTCTAAAAAGGGCAGTAATTTGAAAAAAATCAAAGAGTTATGGTTCTTGGCATACATAGTCAGGGTCATGATGGTGAATAAGTTTCAAAGCTATAGTACAAGAAGTATGAAAGTAACTAGCTTGCACGCAAACTTTAACCTGAAATTCTAAGTCGAAAAAGGGCCATAATTTGATTACAAATGAAAGAAAGAGTTATGGTTCTTGGCATACATAGTCAGGGTCATGATGGTAAACAAGTGTCTTAAGTCTCAAAGCTATAGTACAAGAAGTATGAAAGTAACTAGCTTGCACGCAAACTTTAACCTGAAATTCTAAGTTGAAAAAGGGCCATAATTTGATTAAAAATGAAAGAAAGAGTTATGGTTCTTGGTATAAATAGTCAGGGTTATGATGGTAAACAAGTGTCTTAAGTTTCAAAGCTATAGTACAAGAAGTATGAAAGTAACTAGCTTGCACGCAAACTTTAACCTGAAATTCTAAGTCGAAAAAGGGCCATAATTTGAACAAAATGGAAGTAAGAGTTATGGTTCTTGGCATACGATCTTGAAATATGATGATGAACAAGTGTTGAAAGTTTCAAAGCTGTAGTATAAGTAGTATGGAAGTTATGGGTTTGCACAGTAGCTTGCACGCAAACTTTAACCTGAAATTCTAAGTCGAAAAAGGGGCATAATTTGATAAAAATGAAAGTTAGAGTTATGGTTCTTGGCATACACACTTGGGATATGATGATGAACAAGTGTTGAAAGTTTCAAAGCTGTAGTATAAGTAGTATTGAAGTTATTAGTTTGTATAGTAGCTTGCACGCAAACTTTAACCTGAAATTCTAAGTCAAAAAAGGGCCATAATTTGATCAAAATGAAAGTCAGAGTTATGGTTCTTGGTATACACACTCAGGACATGATGATGAACAAGTGTGCCAAGTTTAAAAGCTGTAGTATAAGTAGTATTGAAGTTATGAGTTTGTACAGTAGCTTGCACGCAAACTTTAACCTGAAATTCTAAGTCAAAAAGGGCCATAATTTGATCAAAATGAAAGTTAGAGTTATGGTTCTTGGCATACACACTCGGGACATGATGACGAACAAGTGTGCCAAGTTTAAAAGCTGTAGCTATAGTAGTTTTTAAGATATAGGTAGGTTGCACGTAAACTTTAACCAAAGCGGGACGCCTACGGCGACGGCGACGCCGACGCCCAAGTGAGTACAATAGCTCGACATATTCTTCGAATAGTCGAGCTAAAAATATATATTTTAAACTATTTTAAATGGTAAAAGCGAGACCAAACACTAACTGAAAATCTTATCTAGCAACTTGCAATTGGAACTACTTTCGTGGACTAATTTTCCTTTCCCGATGCAGGAAAAACACTGAGAACAGTTCAGATCATAGGACAATTCTAACCAATAGGATTTATCTATTTAACAACACATGATGTTCATGTGATCAAACTTTTTTCTGTATATATAATTCTATAATAGAATAAGGCAAACAACCACTTTTTGGTACATATGAGACGCAGAAAACTGTAAAATTCGGCTCTTTTTTACCTCTACTGCATATCAGGAAGATCAAACTATCTAAACCAATCGAAACACTTATAAGTAACTTACGTCTTTCCAGGATGATGGTGCATTGTTCCTCCACTGCACATCAGGATTGTTAAACAAACCATTCTTCTCCTTTTTTCATCTTTTTCTTTAATTATTATGGCTATCATTCATTTTCTGAAACACATACATTTCAATTACTCGACGGTGTTGTGCTGTTTTAACTGCAGATACCAATTACCTTTCAAGACTCATGCAAGATGTTTATACAGAAACTGGGAGCGCGTAGACTGAAAGTCAATTTTTTGAAACAAGATTTGCGAAAACGTGCGACTTGGAATCGAAAAGAAAGATGGACTGAAATCGATTCTAAACTGATTTGAAACACATAAGTAGCTTACGTCTTTCCAGGTCGCTGCTCTTGTTCCTCCACTGCACCTAAGGATTCTCAAACTACTCTTCTTTTTTCTTCTATAATAATGTTTAACTGGTACTCAATTACACTTCACCCTCGCCGGTGCTGTGCTGTGATAACTGCAAATAACAATCACCATTTAAGACTTAGCGCGCAGACTTACAGCTTTTACTTAAAAAAACAGACAGGCGAAATAGGTGAATCGGAATTTAACAATAGAAAAACCCCGACTAAAACGATTCTTAAGTGATTCGATAAGACTACTACATTAAGCAATTACCTTTGCATTAATTAATTAATCCTAATACCAGTAAAAATAAAAATAAAATAAAGATTGAAATGGTCAAAACGTGACGAATACTAAAAATCTTATCAAGCTGCTTGCACGTGGAACTAGTCTCCTATCCGTTTCAGTACAATTAGAACAGCTTAGGTCATATGACCTATCTAACCAATAGGATTTACCTTTTTAACATCAGGTGATCGACACATGGAACTTCTACTACTTTCGCGGACTAATTTTCCTATTCCGCTACAGTACAATTCTAACAGCTCGGGTCATATGACCGATAAATCACGTTTTTTGATACATATGAGATGCAGAATTGTGTAAAAATTCACTCTGCTTCACCTCTACTGCACATCAGAAAGCTCAAACTATCTGAAATAATCGAAACACTTATAAGTAGCTTACGTCTTTCCAAGATGCTGCTCTTATTCCTCCACTGCATATCAGGATTCTCAAACTATTCTTTTTCTTTTTTTCTTCTATTATAATGGTTAACTGGTACTCATACACTTCACTATCTCGCCGGTGCTGTGCTGCGATAACTGTAAATAACAATCACCAATTAACCATTTAAGAGTCATGCAATATGTAAATACAGAAACTAGTAGCGCGCAAACTTAAGAGTCTCAACTTTTTTTGAAACCAGACAGGCGAAAAATGTGACTCGGAATTCAACAATAGAATCCCTGACTGACACGATTTTAAACTGATTCGATAAGAATAATACATTAAGCAATTACCTTTGCACCAATAAATCATAATCGCAGTAAAAAAATAAAAAGATTAAAATGGTCAAAACATGACGAAACTCACTGAAAAATCTTATCTTGCTGCTAGCACATGAAACTACTTCCGCGGAATAATTTTCCTATCCCACTGTAGTACAATTAGCACAGCTTAGGTCATATGATCTATCTAACCAAAAGGATTAAGCTTTTTAACATCACGTGATCGATACACGTGGTCAAAATTCTAATTCTAAATATAAAATTGTTTAAAAAATAAGGCTGAAAATCACATTTATGATTCATATGATATGCAGAAAACTGTAAAATTCGGCTCTGCCCCACTTCTTCTGCACATCTGGAAGCTCAAACTATCTGAAACAATCGAAACTTATAAGTAGCTTACGTCTTTCCAGGATGCTGCTCTTGTTCCTCCACTGCAAATCATGATTCTCAAACTATTCTCCTTTTTTTTCCTTCTTTTATTATAATGGCTAACATTCATTTTCAGATATATTATGGCTATGCGTGGTTTAGTAAAAGAGAAAGGTGTTAGGGCTCCCAGGTAACCCAGTCCACCCAGGAGTGACCTAACAACGTGCAAAAAAGTAAAAACCTAACACGTTAAAAAAAACCTTAAAGCCATAGTATACTATAACATGTATATGGTTTCGAGCATACGAGAGACTTTGTATGGTTAAGAATAAAAGCATGATATTTATGGAGCAGTTCATGCAGCCAGCGCTAATTCCTATATTATTAGAAAAACAAAAACAAAAGACATTTACATTAATTGAAAATAAATAATAAAAAACGGAAAAAGACATTAAGCAATTATTTGGGTAAAGCTGTTACTGTTATTTAAGTCATGATTAAGGTAATTCAATCTTTCACACAATACACTTTTGCTGATGTGGTGCGAAAATAAAATAATTGTTGTTGTTTTATTTCATTTTTCAAAAAAGATGTCATTATATTGTTATAAACAGATGTATATTGATAATTACAGGAGACAATTGTTGGAAAAAAGAAGAATTTTGTCATAAAAGTCATAAAATGTGGTACCTGCTATGTTGTCTAATCCGGGTGTCAAAACAATGCACTTTCCGCTCAAATAAATCCAAAATAATTACAGTATCCAGTTCAATGTTACATCTAGGACCAACCAGTTTTACTTGTTCAAAATAACTTGAAAATATTGCTCTTATAAATCAAAATCCAAACACATCATCTATAGTCCCATGAGGTCACTCACCCATGCAAAAAGCATGCAAATCATGCCCACATGTGTTTACCTATAGAACAATTTAATATCTACATGTATAACACTGATAATTTTGAAAAACAATATAAAACACAGCTCATCACCATTAAAATTGTATGGTGTTCACGAATGAATTACCTTAAGCTGACAAATGACACGCCAAAACATGTAACAAATATAACACGTGCATCAGGTAATCAGGTGATACATATGGTGTATAACGGGGCAATAATATATACAGGTAAAAATATAATCGTTTGCATATTTACTTAAATCACATCAAAACTTAGTATCGCTATGAAAGAAAACAATCTAATGAAAGTGCACTTACCTAAAAAGTATTAAAATGTCCAGAAAAATAAATAATTTCCAATGACAAAAACACAGCAGCTATCTTGTTTGAAATTTTTAAAAATGCAGTGATTGGGTGTTTGTGATCACGTGCAAAGACGAATGCGATCGTATCCCTTCGGCTATATTCATAATAGAGAGGTATGTTTGGGAGTATGGAACGTCACAACGGTATAAGGTGTTCAATATGGGATAAATAAAGACAAACGAAGAAATTCACTAAACGATATGTAATTCAGTTTTAACTCTTAACAAAATTCCTAATTTCGGAACAAACAATTTTATATTTCAAATCAACACTTAATGTTACCATTTTCCCCAATGTTTCCGCACAGCCGAAGGAAGACAGCAGGTGTACAGTAACAGGCCATAATAATAATATGTATTCATAGAAATATTGCTATTATATAAACAGTCACCCAAAGATCTACTTTGTCATAAATTCTATATGTTTACATAGACAGAACATAAACAGACCACGAAAACGCGAAAACACGATGCGAGGGCGCGACACAATGACGCGAGATCGCGAAACACCGATGTGAGAACGCGAAAGGAAGATGCGAAGGCGCTATATTAACAACACTCCCTCCTATCGTACTTTCTCGACCATGCAACGTGTTTTCGCGATTTCGCATCGTTGTTTCTCCATTTCGCATCGTTGTTGGTTACACTACAGTAATTCAGGTGGCTCGGGAACCAGTCAATTTTGTCTAGGGTTTGTGCGGACCATTAGATAAAGTAATTCTGTGATTGGTTGAAAATGCAAAAGCAGAATAAAAAATATTAAATAGCTATGTGAAAATGCACAGTGTATAGAAGAAGTTGAAACAAAACATGTGCATTTTTATTTTGAGTGTATGAAAATTTTTATCTTTAAAAATGGGTATTATTTTGGACAAAGTGAAACTGAAAGTGGCGCAAAGCTGAGGGTGGTGGTATTCCAGTGCATGTCGCGAAAAAGTTTACTGGTTACGCTATATTTTTGTTGTGTTTTTATGATGTCTCTAGTTTAGTTTTATTTGCAAAAGTAAGATTTTAAGGCCTTGACCCAATAGCTAATTCAGAATAGGAGATGAAGCTATACTGGGAGTCTATGGAAAATGAATTACTGTAGTCTAACCTAAATATCAAACTGAAAGTCATGGACTGTCTTCTCAAGATGCCAAATTTGAAATAGATATTGCCATCAGTTGGTATGTAGTCAGTTTCAAGACAAATTTGGAGTGTTTCTGAACAATTTTATGGAATCACATAGGTAAATAATTGTCAGAAGTCTTGATTTTGGCCATGGGATACTGAAATAGTTACAGTTTGCATATTCATCCAATGAGAGGTGTTGGTAGCATTTCAGAGAAGCGCTTTTATTTTCTTATATTTCAATAACAGCTTGGACATGGAATATTTGTGCATAGAAATATGTCGCGTATTCATATGTATGTTTGTTTTCCTTCGTAACATTGGCAGGTTTTCGCTGAAAGTAGGTTGTCGGCTGAAGTTCACCATTTAGCGGTTAGTAAAGAAGTATGATATTTTTGCCATTATTGCCATTCAAGATGCACATTTTGATGTACCTTATATCTTTTTAAGCATGAAAATCTGCCTTATTCACATACATTATACTGCAATGCTTATGAAAAAGCCAGTTCATAAAGCATAATGCTGCTGATGGGTTCACTATGGCCTTATGGAACTTAAGAGTTGTGTTTCAGAATTATGAATTACAAAAACCTTGAAAGAAAATGTGAATCTAGAGGTCCAAAACTGTCTAACTGATAATCAAATTGGATCATTTTAGTTACAAATCATCATTTTAAACAAAAGTCTCAAGTCAAAATAATCAAAACCTTGTAAATCACTGTTAGACCCTGTAAAATATGGCAATTCAGTTTTTTATGAATTACCTCCCTTTACAATAAACAGTTATCAGTGGATATTCAGACAGCTCTTAGAAGTATTTTGACTACTTTACACTGAAAAATGCCCTATTTATAAGTATTTTATTTTATTTCTAGACATAAATGGCATTTTAACAGGGTTATTAAGCAATAATGGGTACAGTATAAGATTTTGAGTCAAGGATGGCTCAAATAAAGCTCATTCCTGAAGGATTTAGTAGACAGTAGTGTGATTATAAGCAAATAGCTGTGTCTGTGGTTGGAGATTTCCTTATTTTCAGTACATATTTTACATTATTTATGCTAAATTGCATATCTTTTGATATTTTAGGATCATAAAATAGGCAAATTGAGGTGCCAAAAGTGCCCTATAGGTAAATTTTAGCCTGTTTTTCCTTGGTCTAGCTCTCCATATTTGCTATGACTGTCATCTTGTGTTGCTGATATAGACTTAAACAGTATTCTTTTCACATATAGTTGGGTTTACATGTAATCTTGAAGTCATATTCAGTTGGATAATAACTTAAGGCAGTACTACAGGATCAGGAAAAGAGTAAAAATGTTAAAATTCTTGATTTTGAAGAGGGGGTGGGGAAACAAAATTAGCTCTGTGTTAAAGACTATTAAGGCCAAGCAAAAAAATGTTGGTGCATTATGTGACACACATGTTGACATCTTCATTGTAGAAGTTATATAGCATTTGTTTGAAAATTATAATTTTCCTGAATTTTTGTGTACCACTTTTCATAACTAACATCACAGGAAATTTATTGCAGGAAATTGGGCTTATCAGCTTGTATTTGATTTCAGTTTGTGGGTAAAGTATGGGATAATGAAAGACAAAAAAGTGGTTTCAGTGTTCAGAATAATTTATTTATTTGGATAAAACAGAATAAAGTCATTATAACAAGTAAGCCATGCATCTTTAGGTTACACTACAGTAATTCAGGTGGCTCAGGAACCAGTCAATTTTGTCTAGGGTTTGTGCGGACCATTAGATAAAGTAATTCTGTGATTGGTTGAAAATGCAAAAGCAGAATAAAAAATATTAAATAGCTATGTGAAAATGCACAGTGTATAGAAGAAGTTGAAACAAAACATGTGCATTTTTATTTTGAGTGTATGAAAATTTTTATCTTTAAAAATGGGTATTATTTTGGACAAAGTGAAACTGAAAGTGGCGCAAAGCTGAGGGTGGTGGTATTCCAGTGCATGTCGCGAAAAAGTTTACTGGTTACGCTATATTTTTGTTGTGTTTTTATGATGTCTCTAGTTTAGTTTTATTTGCAAAAGTAAGATTTTAAGGCCTTGACCCAATAGCTAATTCAGAATAGGCGATGAAGCTATACTGGGAGTCTATGGAAAATGAATTACTGTAGTCTAACCTAAAACGCGACCTCGCATGGTGTTTTCGCGATTTTGTGGTCTCGCCTAGCCCAAGAGGTCGATCGAAACAATAAATTCCCAAAAGGAACACCGTTAAATGTATTAGAACTGCCGATGCTGACGTAATATTGTCTGCAAATGTATTATTTATCCACTTTAAATCGACTATATACTGACTATATATATATATATATATATATATATATATATATATATATATATATATATATATATATATATATATATATATATATATATATATATATATATATATATATATATATATATATATAGTCAGTATATAGTCGATTTAAAATATATATGTAATATATAGGTCTTTGTTTCAGCCAATAAGAATGCTTAGACCTCGCAGACACTTGTTTCAAAGCTCAGTATCTAACCTTGGTGCCCGGTCACAGTTTACATGTTCACTTATTTAGTGTGCTTGTCGAGCGTTGGGTACGTTGGATAATTCACCAAGGCAACATAATTGTATTTTACTTTTAATACTAAGTGCTATTTGGACATCCCTAGAACTTATTATTCACCAACCGGTCAGCTCCTCCCAGCCATATCTAAAACAATGGGACCATATTAACGACCAAGATCTCGCCAAAATCTCAAGGTTCATTTATGCGCATGGTTTATTGCTGTTGCTGAAGAAATCCTTAGACAAAGATGTATAATGACAAAGATATAAAATATTGTGAGACATATTGTCTCATTCCTAGAAAATAAAACTGCTTTTTTAAATTTCACGCAGCATGGACTGTGTGTAATTAATTGCATTTAGATATCTAATTTTGTATTAATTTTGGAATGGAATGAGAAACCTATGACATTTACACGAAAAACACTTTCAGACTTCAACATTTCTACCAGGTATCAATTTTACCGAAAATGACTAATTGTGTCCACGTGACTTACATATGTAAACTTTACGAGATATTAGGAAAAGTGTGTTTGACCTTCAATTTTCTGGTCGCTTCCTGGTCGCGTAAACGGATGACAATCACTGATTTATCTTTTAGTAGTTGAACGCTTTTTACAAAGTACACAGCATTTTCTTGTCAGTAACATTGCACTCACGTGGGAATTTATAATTATGTTTTGTATCGCTTAGTTTTTGTGAATTTATGTAAATAGATTCTTAAGGAATTTTAAGGTCTAGCTTGTTGTCTTTACTATTCTAACCTGTCTTACTGTATGCAAAATCAAGATACATTAGTAACATTCATTTGTGTAAAGTTTCATTGAACGGCATTTTGCCATTATTGAGATTTTGATAATTTTCTTTTTATCGATGAACATGACTGGGGGGAGTGTGGCAAGCCCTTAATTCATTATGTTGCGCTCAGCCCGGGACCTTGACGGCGTGGGCAATAATATGCATTTCTATTACTGTCCATGAACTGATTCAATCAAACCGAGCCTGCAATATTTTTATATGTCGTGTTCGGTTGCTGTTTACACTATCTGTTCATTAAACACATCAAAACTTTTATTGTCGGTCATCCTAATGACCGACATATTAGGTTGTAATAAGTTAAATAACTCAGTATTCCTCCGTGGTCCATTCGAATGAAGTCCGTTTAATATATGCTATTTTTTTCTCTTCATCTGGGGGCCCCTTAACCGTTAGAAATCGACCTGTTTGTGACTTGTTTGCAGGAATAACATCTCAGGAAAATAAATGAAAGCAATTTCATGCCTATATCTCGTTTGGTAGAGGCGTACTAGTTCCGGAAGAGCGGATGTATATTTTTGGCACCGTATTTGCGATACCGCGTTTAAAATAGGGTCTGTTCGGTTAGAGATCAGTAATTTTCTTACAAGTAAGTTAACCCCCCCCCCCCCCCCCCCCCATTTGCTGTGTGTTTTTGAATAGATGAAATGTAGATCTTCACAGTCATATATGGTTGTCTAGAAATTAAGATGATAGAAATCATGTTAAATGTGCATTGAATATTGGGAATTTAACATTGAGGTCTATGGGAATTGGATTTACTTTGTTCAACCTATTATAATCGACCAAACTTTAGATCTTTAGCCTGAACACCGGTTAACAGTGATATCACATACCCGACGTAACGCATAGTTTAGACTATGCAACCTGTTTACGCATGCAATAAGATAGTGTAGAGGCTGATGTTTGATTGCTTCATATAGAGAGAAGATGTTTACCGGAAAAGACTTCAATGTTGATAATCTTGTTACTTAAATACTGAATTTAATTGTCTTTCAAATGTTGATGAAACAATATTTTAAATTGTAGTTAAGGCTTATCAGAAATAGAGCTGATCTATAACGACATAATAAATTATGTAATTACGTATGTTGTATTTTCTACAGCGCATAGAAATAATGTTATGCGTCTTTATTTAGAAACTCACGTGATGCAAACCTTTATAGCAAAGTTTTTAGTTGCTCATAAGTTGAACTGATCCTTTATTTGAATCAAACAGCTGTTCAGGATGATGCCATATATGAAGTAGATTCGTTAAGTTATCTTGATTGTGTTCGTCAAAAGCAAGACAACGTTTATGTTAATCTTAGAGACTGACGAATATCCGACTTTGGCGGGAAATGCTGTCTGTCAACAAAAGTTTATAAAAAGCAGTAAAATTTTGACCCGTGAGCTGTGACCTTTCGGACAAGTCCACTGTTATAATACTAAATAGGTAAAGTGCATCATTTTACAGAGATACCGTTAAATTACTTTACTTATATGACATTAAAACCTGTTAAAAGCAACTGATATTTAGTCACGTCGCAATAGCTCAGTGGATAAGATCTCGGGCTATGATGCAAAACGTTGCATGTTCGAATCCAATTAAAGAAACTTTGTACTTTGTCTTTCATTTCCTTCTTATAATTTAAATTTAGTTCATATGATATTATTTTTAATAATATTGAGCTGTTCTGTCTTTATATTTTGCAACCCCCTTTCAATTTTGTTCATGTTCATTCCATTTTTAACAATATATTTTTGTTGAGCAGCTTGCCCTGACCCCATACACCTATTTACCAAAGGAACGTTGACAATTGTGAAACATGGCGTTCTGTAAACTATTGTTGTTACTTTTTTTCTTTAATAATTTACATTATTCAAAACCACTTTGTACAATGTTTTGGCATCGCCCAAAAACTGTGTTTTGAGTAAGCATCGATCGCGACAACCCGCTTGATGAAAGATTACTCGAAAATTGTACGGTTTAATGTCATTTTTGTTCGGTTTCTACATGAATGTATTGGAAAAAATGACATTAAAACAGAAAAAAATGAAATCTCTTCATGGGATTCGAACACACAACCCTTATGTCGTATTATCAGAAATCAGAAGCGTTACTGCCACGGCCATGAAATCTTTTCTTATAGGCCTGTACAATTTCAACATAATGATCCATGATGGGAATATCTAACATCCCTATTTTGTGGAATATTCCAAAAATCTATAAATACAAAAGTACATTCACGGCTCAACGCGTAAAATCGGACTATAGTCGGTCATTAGCATAACCTTTAACAAAAAAAAACATGGCACTGAAGTTAAAACTTTAAGCCGCTTTGAAATAAAAGCGCTTAAATTTTATTTCATGTCATACAAAATACGTTTACTTATATATGTAGGACTCAGATCATGGGTGGGTCCCTTATCGTGGGCCGATTCCCAAATCGTGGGCCGATTGCAAAATTTTCATTTATTCAGAATATAAGACCGATCAAAACTAAAAACACATATTAACATGTAAACATAGAATGGTTTAATCATTCGAATCATCAAACAATATACAATTATGCCTATTTTAATTGGTATCTGTTCACCTCATGAACAGATCCGTCTGCAGCATCTGTGACGGTGTAAATTTTTCCGGCGTTTGTTTGTCGGTAGCCAACGAACCGTCCTGGCCGAAAAAAAAACAGACTTAATATAACTAGTCCCTGCGGTAAGAGCAGGATTTACGGCGTTCACTGAGACGTCTACAGAGCGTGTACAGATTGTTATTTAATTTTAATGCAATTTAAACCATACTCTCTCTTCGTTTTGGCGGTGTGGGGAGGATGTGTCATTTTGAATGAGGCAATCCCTAATACGCATACTTCACTTTTTTTACAATAAACGGATCTGTCACGGACAAATGCAGACATCTTAATCACAACCATCGGTTCATGCACGAGCTGCAGTATGCAACGATGGTCTTCATCACCCCGTTAGGGCGGTGTGACCGCCGTGAATGTGCAGCGAACGAAGCATCTCCTGTGGTGAGAACAAATCAAAATATATTTATAAGTATATGAAAGTTAATGAAATTTTGACGGATAGCTAAAATTGTCAATTTATGAAATAGGTTTTCTGAGGGCATGTCTTTTATTGCGATTTTTATATAAAACTATAAAACTAGATCTAGATTAAAAATAATAACTTCAAAAACCAAAACAAATGTTTATTAACGAAAACAAACCTGTGAAAAGTGGTATTGTCCTGGGAACGCCCGAATAATAATGAATTGTCATCATCATAAAAATAAGATTCCAAAATGTTCTTTGTTCTTTGTTTTTTTTTTCTCTTGCAAATTTATTTGCTCAGAAATCTTTTTCGGACCCCATTTTGGATTCATAGATTTTAGTTTTGCTACGTTGATTATTGTGTCATATTCCGCCCAAAACCATTCGGGATTCGGTTCTTAAGTTACTGATTTAGATCTTTTTTTCACTAGTGAAAATCCTACGCCTTCCATAAACGCGGCGTCCATGTTTTTTTGTGTTCTAGTTAATTAAGGTGGAATGCGCCGATTTTTCAACTTTCGAGTATTTTAATGAAAATTTGCATGCAGTTAATTGATCATATTTCCGATATGGAACAGAACATCTTGTAAAAATATTTTATTTTGTCTCAAAGATACAGATCTTCAAAGATGGCCACTAACGGCAGTTTTTTTGGTCATGACGTCAAAAGAACCGTAACTGAATGTTTTCTGCTGTATCTTTAATATCCTTCTAATGTTCTGTTTTCTGTTTTAATAATATTGTACAGAATTAAATTCTCTTTCCACTGATGTAACTTTCATGAGTTTTCACCCAAGATTTACGTGTGACGTCGCCGAAAAGCGCCGTTTCGACCTGAAAAATGACGTAGAGTTTTACTAAAATTTCGTCGCTTGTTTCGGAATTGCGAAAATTCTGATAAAAAAAATTTTGATTTTTTTGCATAAATTTGTTTGTAAATTGTATTTTGAAAATGTTTGACAAATAAAAAGGGGGGTCACCGACTTCGTTTTTGCGTTATTACGTTCACCTTTACCCCTATCCCTTATGCAAACGTTGGCGCAAATTGCATCATAAAAGGAATTTGGCGGCGAACAAATAACATTTATTCTGACAATACTAGTATATATATAGAGGAGTAAAACGTTCAGGAAGGCGGGGATGGGGGTTAAGCGCTGCAACTTTGATTTATGTCTCGTCCTCTCTATAATCGCGCATAGTTGTGCACTTCCTTTTACTTACAGTTTTAAAATAAGTACTTTCTTACAATGATAGACATTTATTTTACATGGAATGTAATTCTCATGTCGGCAGGATGGCGCAGTAAATTAGGCGAACATAATTCAAAACCTTATATTGCGCCGTTTTTGAAAACTTGTTTTAACAAAGAGACAGAAACACGAATATTGAAATGCAATTTCTCTTATATCTGAGGAAAGAGGACATAATATAACGAACCCAGCATCTTACACAACAGCGCAGAATATTATATGAACTTTGTTCTGGTGCGAAATAAAAAAAATAAGTGTTGCGTTGAAAGTTTATTTTAGTATATATAAGCGACACAAAGAAAAAAGAGCAGCTTACGGTATTAAAAATACGTTGTTGACGCGTTTGATCAGTCTTAATTGGGTGACTAGTTTTTAGCTATCGAGTTATTTCGTATATGCTGGTATTTGCCTTTTTCTAACGCTTCTTTTTCTCGCATTATGTTGGAACATTTGGTGGTTTTATACAGAAAAAAGCTCGTGTACTGCTTTTCCGACAGTGACCGCCATAAACATTTAGACCACACTTTGAGATCAGCGAAAAAAAAATTGTTGCTAGCGAGCGTACTGAAATTTAGCGAGTTGATTACTTTTGGCGAACAATTAGAAATAAAGAAATCAAAAGTAAAATTCTTTAATAATGGAAAATACATTATGTATTTTGTATTGAGTTAAACGTATGTCAAACAAAAGTAAGAAAGCAGATTTACCGGAATCAGCTTGAAGACTTATGAATTTGTGATTGAAAAGGAAAATTGAACGTGTTTAAAACATGTGCGTACTTTTTAATATTTCTGGAACATGAAACCAATGTTTTGCTGTTAATTTAATGTGGATGCAAATAAAAAGATTTTGTTTATGTATCAAATAGTTCTGGAAAGTTAAAAATGCCAGGTTTGATTTTTTGTTGAGGATATTTGATTTCTTTATTGAAGTAACGGAGAAATTGAATATGAATTCATTTCTTTATAAAAATGTCACACAGTGCTTAGCTCACCATTTAAAGGGTGTTCAACGGGCTGTTCAACGGCAAACTCGGTCCAGCTTTATAACTTCAACTATGTTCAGTCATACACTGATTAGTAAGTCTTTCCGCTTGATTAATTGTGTTATATTTTTGTGGAATAATACATACCTTACTATTTATAGTAACAAATTTATATAGTAATTTTGGTTGTTATTTTCCAGACCGGGCCATTATCATATAATCGGCCCTCACGCGAGGGCTGATAACATCATATCAGCCCTCGCGTGAGGAGCGCGCGTTGTCACAATATTTTCGTTTTGTTTTCAATCGTTATATCTTAACTTATGCGGCTTGTTCGTATGGTTAAAAATGAAATAATCCTCGGCAGTGAAGCATTTTGCATTCCACTCATTAGATTTATAATTACATTTAAGTAACCGACAAAGAAATCATCTATTTAAACTAGGGATGGGAACGAGTAGCAAAATCGGTACTCGGGTACTCGCATCTTTTTCCGATCGAGTACTCGGGTAATCGAAACCTTCCTCTAAGTCAAACGTAGGAGGAAATATCAGCTTCTTACGATCGTACCGGGTATGAACATTCCAGACTGCCTGTCATAATCGATTACTCAAGAAGATAAACAACACAATTACAGGAAACAATCACACTTTAATGACAATTATTCAATACTTTTCGAGCATCAACTTTCTGAAAACATTTAACAATACAATCATAAATAAGCACGTGTCACAAACTAGAACATCACCGTAAAATTTGCACATCATGAAAATAGCGTCAACTGACAGCATATTTCTCCAATCAGATTTGACTTCAGTTTTGCAAACTTCCAATCAACAATCGCATTTGAATATAATTACTCAAAAAACAAAATCAAATAAATCGCCGACAACAGACACGTTGTACTTAAAACATTCAGGTGCTAATTTTTATGATTGCGAATTATTTGTGTAACTGGTGTATCTACGGCATCAAACAAAAGCGTCAATTAGGCGCCAGTTATCGGATATTTGTACCCCTAACTGTCAACTTGTTTATTGGATACCAGGTGCGAGGTGTTTACAATCAACTGTCAGTTGGCGATTTTTAAAAATCAATAAAAATTAACGACTGTCATAAAATTTTGTTGAATTTTTTAAATTTTGTATTGAGTACCCGAATACTTAATGAACTACTCGGGTACTCGTGCCTATCCCTAAATTTTAAACACAAGCTTTGGAATGAGTAAAATTTAAATTTAAATGACGTAATACTTGAATCGTGACGTACAGTCATGTGCAAAAAGTATTGGTGAAAAGAGAAATAACTGACGCATGCTCAGGAAATAGGTTACATTTGCTAGTCTCTCTTTACTGATTACATCATTATCAAGGTCAAATATGACATCATAGAAACTTGATGACATCATAGTTCTAGAATGTTTTTGTTATCTTTTGGAATTTTTTGAGTGTTTGTGTTCTTTGCTGTGTTAATCTAAAATGGGTAGAAAGGGAAGTGAAATCTCACAGGATATTAGAAAAGTCATTGTGTATTTATACAAGAATGGACATAAAGTGTGTAACATTACTAAATTGTTAAATTTACCTTACATGACTGTGTCAAATATTGTTAAAAAATTTTTGTGCAGTGGTTCTACTGAAAACAAACCAAGAAGTGGCAGGCCAAAAGTTGTGACTGACAGAGATTATCGTCAACTGGAGCGTTTGGTTAAGGTCAACAGAAGAGACTCTTTAAGTGATATTACATCAGCTTTTAATGATAATAGAAATAAAAAAGTGTCTAGACGTACAGTACAGTATCTTTTAGGGAAACATGGATTTCATAGACGTGTTGCTAGAAAGCGTGTGATCGTCAAGTGTGTTAACAGAAAGAAACGGCTTGCTTGGTGTTTAAATAAAAGAAAGTGGACAGTGAATGGACAGTGGGATAAAGTAATATTTTCAGATGAAAGTCAGATTGTCATTGGTAATGATAGCAGAGTGTATGTGTGGCGAAAGAACGGCGAAGGCTATAGACCAGACTTGATACCAGCTAAGAGCAACAGGAAGTTTCAGGTGATGATATGGGGGTGCATTTGCTGGCATGGAGTGGGGACTTTAAGTCAAGTGACAGGAATTATTAATTCTGAAAAGTACAAAAACATTCTTTAGGACAACATTTGGCCTGTTATTGTAAGACATTTTCCTGACAATAATTATTTATTTCAAGATGATAATGCCCCAGTACACAGATCTCGCCTACTTCAACAGTATAAAGCTGACAACAGTTTAAAGTCCATTTCTTGGCCTGCACAATCACCCGACATTAATATTATTGAAAATATATGGTTATACATCAAAAGAAAACTTCAATACAGACACCATGTAATCAACAGCAATGACGAACTTTTTCGTGAAATTCAGAAGATATGGATGGACATTCCCGCCATTTATGTTCAGAGCCTGTTTTTGTCTATACCCAGACGATTAATATCAGTAATCAGACTAAAGGAACACTTGACTAAGTATTAAGGTAAGAAAACCAATAGTTTTTGTAGTTTGAGCAAGCTAGTTATTTGTTTAAATGAAGGAAATCTAAGATTGATTAATTCAGATAAATCCAATATGGCCGCCAAAATCACCAATACTTTTTGCACCTGACTGTAGTGCTCGTTCAATTAACAAGTGCCTGAGTGAACATTTTATAAAAAGATGTCCAAATAGATGTCTGTAAAGGTATGTATTATAGACGTTAAAATACGGCTGAGCGGGGCCGAGGCGTAATAATCGGCCCTCGGTCGCAAACGGCCCTCGGGCCATTATGCTCCTCTCGGGCCGATTATCACTCCTCGGCCCCGCTCAGCCGTGTATTATCCTCTAAATATTTATTTATAAAACCAAACTTAAGAATAGCATCAATACTGTTCTCATTGATTACATGTACCTACAGGAGCATATAAAGATGAAAAATTTTCGAAAATGTAAATGTGTGGTGCCGTCGTGGGTGTTTTTAAAAATGTGCGTCAACTTACCAAAATCTCTATGTTTTATGCTAGATGTTTTGATTTGACATCTTGATATCTGTCATTAAAATTAGTGTCGTCTGCGTCGTAGGGGGGCCTCAAAATGATTGTATTTTCAATGCATACATTTGACATTCTTTCAGTTTGAAAATCTTACGTAAAATTTAGAGCAACTTTAAACAACAAATTATTACACTTGATTTGATTTTATTGCTTAATGTTATAATTTGCTTATTGATGAATTCTGATGTAGTTCTTATAAAATTACTAGAACCTTAAACTGCAATTTAAGCAAAAGTATGATTGTTGATGTGAAACAAAAACTTTTACAAAACTATAATTTTAATACGTTTAATTTTACCAACATTATTATAGTGCATAAGTATGAACGCGCAATGGAAAGGTTTTATTGTGTCGTTAAAATTACGGGGATAGGGGTAAAGGAGTACGTCATAACGCAAAAACGACCCCCTTTTTTATTTGTCAAACATTTTCAAAATCAGATTTTTCGCAATTCCGAAACAAGCGACGAAATTTTAGTACAACTCTACGTCATTTTTCAGGTCGAAACGGCGCTTTTCGGCGACGTCACGCGTAAATCTTGGGTGAAAACTCATGAAAGTTACATCAGTGGAAAGAGAATTTAATTCTGTACAGTATTATTAGAACAGAAAACAGAACATTAGAAGGATATTAAAGATACAACAGAAAACATTCAGTTACGGTTCTTTTGACGTCATGACCAAAAAAACTGCCGTTAGTGGCCATCTTTGAAGATCTGTATCTTTGAGACAAAATAAAATATTTTTAAAAGATATTCTGTTCCTTATCGGAAATATGATCAATTAACTGCATGCAAATTTTCATTAAAATACTCGAAAGTTGAAAAATCGGCGCATTCCACCTTAAACAGACGTCGCGTCGACATCGGTTTCCCGCTCTTGAGACGTTGTATTTTGAAGCCAATTGGACGTCATTCGACATCGGCCGATTTGAGATGTTTACGGCCCACGATCTGCGATCGGCCCGCAATGGGGGCCTACCGATATACTGAGTTACCTCCCATTGAGAGTGGTTTCCCTTGCTGATTGGGTAGTTCCGGTTTCAAAAACGGTAATAAGCGTAGCGTTAAAAGTGTAAATAAAAAGGCTCAAAGTGCTTTTGAAGTTAAAATGCATTGTCGAATTAACAAAAAAGTGGAACAGACATATAAGGAATATCATTCATCTTTGTAAATTGATTTTAAGTTAATAACTAAATGCAACTTTACCTATTAACGTAACTTCACGTATCCTTTATGAATTTTTTTTTGGCTGGCATGGAAATTTTAGCTTTTTAAAACTTTCACCAAAGTATTCAGCTTAAGTCATCCAAACAATGCTTATTAAGAAAAGGGCCTGGTGTTTTATGACCATGTTACGTAATCTAATTAACAAGACCGGGTTTTACCAGCTGGAGGTGTGATAAAGGCCTTTTGAAGTTCAGTTGTAGATTTGTAAGAGGTTGAAAACGTTGCTAATTTAGGGTAAAATTGTTGTTTAGGAAACTGACTAGAGATTAAATAGATTAAATATTCTAATTCACAATAATGTTTGAGACTCGAGACATTGATTATTTGATATTGGCAACTTAAAGCGCTCCGAACTAAATTAAATAAAACACGGGAAGTTTTACCGAAACATATATTTATATATAAAATTGATTGTAAAACTAAATGAACTAAAAATTTTCAGAAATAAAGAGAAAAACGTGAAAACATTATGAAACAATGTTTGAATGTGTTCTTAATTGTATAAGAATAAGAAAGAACTTTTTCGAGAAAAAAGAGCAGTACTCGTATATTGAAAAATACGACAATACAATCCAATCTCATTAAAATCACATCCTAACTTTCGCTTCATTACTTTCCGCTGGTTAGGCGTAGCGTAGCGTAGAGTATCGAAGCGTAATCAAAGATCTGATTTTAATGAGATTGCAATACAATCATGGCACAAATTTATTAACCGAATCGTGTGCATTCAATTTGTAGGATAAAGTTTAGTTATTTAAAATATCTATAAAATTTCTGACAAAAAATGTTGCATCGGCACTGGGTTACTATAACCCAGATCGGCATGAAAGAACATTTATAGAAGTGAACGGGCGTTTTCATTGGTAGATGTCAAACTTTAACCTTTTTAAGGTTTTCTAACTTTTCTTTTCCTCAAATCAGCCATTTTAAGCAAAAGAAATGTGTTTTTTACTATTTATTAGTTACCGAAGGAGTCGAACACAACGATGGTTTACACAAACCTCTCCGACGTATTAAAATGGTTAAAAGAGAAAATTTAAATATTATGCGCTGCACTATAAAAACCATCTTTTTTTTCCATTCAATGATAATAATCAAACGTTTTTATGCATTATGCTGATATCTAACCAACCAGACCCTATTAACACTTATTTGAAAGAACCACGGATGTTTAGTGCAGGTCAATTTTAATTGTCAATCTCAGACCGGAACTACCCAGTGACGGGTGCGCGTTACAAAGGGAGGTAAATTAAGACAGAATATTGAGATAACTCTGTATATCGGTAGGACCCCATTTGGGACCGGCCCACGATCTGAGTCCTACATATTATCCGAAGTTAAGGCAGCTATAAAATGCAGAAAAGAAAATTGACTCTTTTGTTTAGGTTTACACTGCCTGAACTCCAATATTATGAAACTTTAGGCCGCTATGCCGCCAAGTTCACAGATCTTAGCAGTTTTTGATTATTCAAATAATAATATCTGACACCTATCTTTATTTCATAAATGTTATTTGTAAAGAAGATTTGCTTATTGTTGAAATGTTTCAGGCGAATGACTTTTGGATTATAAATCTTTTCTTTTTATATTTTTAATAAAGGTAACCATTGTGTTGATAACATGATAATTCTGTCAAAACATGAAATTTATGAAATTAGGTTTATTAACTAATAGGGTCTCTTTAGTGACCAGCACATACATATAATGAACACATAAAGATTCTAAGATAGACATGAACAATTACAAATTATGTGCATGCGGAATCTCGTGTGTGACAAATTCTTTCGAATTATTTTGTTAATTTTATAATGACTTGGACACTGTTACTTTCTAGACAAAAAGAAAATACAATTTATACAAGAAGACACGTTTCATTGTTTATTCTCATACTTAGCTTAGTCTGTGACTAACATGCGATTGTGATGTGACGAAGAATTTAGCTTCGAAACAGTTGGTATGCGATTTTGTTTCTGAAATACTTAAATTGCTTATGTCGTTTTACCAATATATGTTTAAATTAACATCTATTTGTGTAAAGTGTTAGAATTCGAAATTAACAATCAAATTTCTGCATTCACAAAACCATTGTAAATGCTTCTTATAGCTGAATAAAGTAAATATGTTATACATGTATAACAATACAAACTCAGGCCACATAATACTTCAAGAAATTAAGTTGTTTGAAACTGATTTACTGATATTTAAAATATTAGTGAAAATTTACATAAACCATAAGCTTGGCCGCAGGAGCCGCAGTCGCGGTCCTAATATTTCGACAAGTCAGTTGGCGCTTATATTACATTACAGTTCAACCTACTTTCTCAGCCAATCAAAAGTCTTCATTTCATTCAAGCAGTCGCGGACCTAATATTTCGACAAGTCGGTTGGCGCTTATATTACATTACAGTTTAACCTACTTTCTCAGCCAATCAAAAGTCTTCATTTCATTCAAATCCAAGAAATTTAATGGCATAATTTGGGTTTCCCATTACTTCCTGTTAAATCTGACCAATTTAATGATTAAATCTGGCAGATTTGTTGTGTCAGATTTCCTTCAGTTTTATACACTCAGTAATAAGAACTATACCGCTTAATTTCTAAGATTTGAATGAAAAGCTTTAAAAAGTTATATTTTGTGTTTCAGAAATATCACTGAAAATAATTAATTAATATTTTGTTACACAATTTCAAGTTATTAGCACAGATTCATAATTTTCAAACACACACTTTCAAACATCCGTTACAAACTTTGTCCAATTCGGTTTTATTTTAACAAGTGTTTTTACCGAAATTGAAATCATGTGTCATCCATGCATAGCTCACATAGCTAGTGAAAAGATACAAATAAAGAGTTCCCAGTGAAACTAATACAGTAAAAGTTATAATAATTCATATCTCAATTACCCACATGTTTTAGATTACGATGAAATTTTGCATGTTTTAAATAAGTTTAATTTTAGTTTAATGTTGTATATAATTTCTTTTTACAAGAAAGTACTTTCAATATTAATCATAAGAAAGCATTAATAAATAATTCTAAACATCCGTTTCAATGTAGTATTATGATTTACACAAATCCTATGTGCTTACTGCTTACTGTTGAGTTGCACTTAATTCTGCAGCTTATGACAAATCTAAGAACGTGTTTAAGAAACATGCATCATCTGTTAAACTGAAATCCATGTTTACACAAAATAAAATGAAGCCTGAGTGAGCTTTGAATTTCTTGTCAGGGTAGGGTTGGGAATTCAACAGTGTTTTTTTGTTTTGAATCACAAAGCCTACAGACAGGACACTGATCCATTGATTACAGTGCTGTACAAATTAGAAAAAAAAAGATCCAAAACAAGATGAGTTTCCTGAGAATCAATAGATCTTTTCTAACACCTTGTTGATAATGGCAAATTAATGGGTCAGTTGAACTGTAAGAAGGTTATAGTTCAGAATTAGAAAACTTAACATTAAATTCTACCTCACTTCGTTCGGTCGAATTTAATTTGTTAAATTTTCAAATTCTGAACTATAACCTATAAGTAAAATCGTGTTAAGATCGTCGTTTTATTCACATGAAAATCTTTATAGGCTTAGCTTATTCACAGTCATAATATGTCCACGTCCAGGAAACAGTGATGTTTCATCACATCACACTAAACCTAACATTTGTGGGGCATTAAATACCACCTGGCGACATGGACTCGATTGTAAAATTAAAGATCTGAAAATTGTAAGGCGGGACTATAACGTAGCACACAAGTATTGGTATGTCAATCACGCTCGTGTATTGGAAAATAGCGTTTTCGTTTTGTTAGCCGTTCTGTTATTGGCTAGAAAATTTACATGCAATGGGTCAAAAATAATATAGGTGCAACTACAATTTTTATAGGTGCACCTTTACTTTTTGTAACCACTGCTTGCAGTTGGTTACAGTGTTACAGACCGAATTTCTGAGCCTGGCAACTTCGCTAGGATTAATTGATTTACCGCCAGGAAACCCCTCATCCACCAAATAAGTAGTTCCTTAGTCTATCGTGGAACCGTCTTTACTGGTTGCAATGTAATGATATAAAATAAAGATATTAGGTTCACAAAACATTTTGTATGTGATACTGAATAATATTTCCACAGCATGGCAAAAATTATTATTTGTTTTTATAATGCAAATAACGCGGAGAAATACAAGATTTCGTGTTTTTCCAATCTAAAAATAAATCTATAGGAGATATTTCCGTGACGTCAAAGCGTAGTCACGTGATGGGGTTTTCCGCTGTGGTTTGCAAAAGCATCAATAGACAACCATTGATTATAGAAAGTTACCTGTGAATTGCATGTAAACAAAAATAAAAAATGGTCGTTTCTTGTTGTGTTACGGGATGCAGTCAAAGGTACGAAGCTGGAGTATCTTTCTACAGATTTCCTAAGAATACTACACGGAGAACTATGTGGTTAGCGGCCGTAAAATGATGTAAATTAGGACAGTAAAATTCACCGTGGGAACCAAGAGTCCACGATCGCATTTGTGGACGCCACTTTGTCAAAGGTGCGTTTCTTAGTTGATTGAATAAATATTTTGACCTTGTAATAGTTATTTTAATAGAATTATCAATGCTTTCGTTTTGAAATCAAATAAAAAGTACAAATTTCCGGAGCTCAACGATTACCCCACCCACATCTTTATACCAAGAAATTATCGTGGCCGACATTTACAATGGTAACGTTGTTTGTGATAAGAGTACTAAATGAAGGGTCCAGAATATTTTAATTATTTCTGTTAATCACTTTATATTTGTGTGTGTTGTAGGACAGTGTGATGACCCCCATGATCCAGATTATGTACCAAGTGTAAACATGGGTAATCCCTACACAGAGAAGAAAAACTCAGAGGCCATGAAAAGTCGGTATGAGAGAACAGTGTTGCGGGATCCAAGAATCATGTTATGTATTTAATGGGTGCCGATGAATTTAGAAAAACTCTGCAGAATTTTGCTCACTGTAGCGAATAACATAAAACTGTGTATGTACAAGTTTTAACGCTTTTGTGAACCTGATAGATCAATTGACAAACCCATACTGTCCGATCATAATCTAAAATAAGTTGGCATCTTGGTAAAAAAATAACCTTATACATCTAAAAGAGAACAGTGTAGATCCTGATCAGATGGAACAAACAAGCCAGCTGATCTGGAGCTGCACTGTTAGTCTAAGGAGATTAGTACCTTATTTTTCTGTTTTATATGTGCTTTTCATATTATTTCAGATATCCATGACCGCTGCATTAAAGCACCAGCAAGCAATTGAGGAGATTGGGCAGCTTCAGCAAGAGAACCATCGGCTGAAAGAGGAGATTAAGCTTCTAAAGTTCTCCGACAATATTCTGGAGGGAGAAAGAAAAAACGCTAAAACTTTATTTTTCAGTGGATTACCAAATCATGCTGTGTTTTTATGGCTGGTGAATTTTACACAGGCAGTTCTACCAAAGTCCAACATACTTTCCCCAGGCTCTGTGTTAATGATCATACTCATGAAACTGAGACTAAACTTACAGAATGACGATCTTGCATTCAGGTTTAATTTTTCCCGGACTGTAATATCCGACATATTAAATGAAGGACTGCCAAAGCTTGCAAACAAAATTGGCTTTCTGGTACAGTGGCCAGATAAAGAATCTGTGTTGAGGAATCTTCCAGATGTTTTCCGAGAAACATACCGTAAATGTAGGGTAATAATTGACTGTTGTGAAGCTTTCATTGAAAGAGCAGGGAACTTGACATTACGGGCATCAACATGGTCGAATTACAAGCATCACTATGCTGTGAAAATTTTAGTTGCCATTACCCAACAGGTGCGATTAGTTTCGTTTCACATGCATTTGGTGGCAGAACGTCAGAGAAGGTCATAACTCTGCGCTTACGATTTCTGGATTTGATTGAAAGAGATGACCAAATACTGGCTGATCGTGGCTTTCTTATTTCGGAGGAAGTAGCGTCGCGTAATGCAACTTTATTTATGCCAGATTTTACAAGAGGAAAAAAACAGTTAAGTGCCACAGAAGTGGAACGAAGAAGGAAAATAGCCCGTGTCAGAATACATGTGGAGCGAGCCATAGAGAGGCTGAAAAAACTTTAAAATTTTAAGTTCAAAAATGAATCTTCAGATGATTCCACATGCCGACAACATAATGACAATTTGCTCTGCAGTATCTAACTTGCACCCTAGGCTTGTTAATATAGTAGCTTTTAATACTTAACCGGCAAAGTTACCAACAAGTTTATTTATTAAGAAAGTTGTGGGCATCAGCTAAATAAAAAATGTAACAAAGATTACCAACAAATTAGTTTTATTCACTTTAAAGAGACATTGACATGTTGTATTTTTCTGTTATGAGTGGACATTTAGCAAGGTTGACAAACACTAACCCTTTGCTACATATATATATACATTTATATATATATATATATATTATCCCTTGTGCAACCTATGTAGATCCAGATCAGCCAGTACATTCATGCCATCTGATCAGGATCTGCACTGTTTCCTTTTGTCAGAAACCTCCTACTTAAAAGTGAAAAAGTGTAGATCCTGATCAGATGGTACGGATGTGCCAGCTGATCTGGATCTACACTGTTGCCCAGGCAATCAAGGCATATTTATGAAGCAAAGTGTTAAGGAAGCAAGCATACAACATAATGGTTTCAATGACTTGTATATTTTATGCTAAAATTTCAACCGTTGTTATTGTTACTGAATAAACATAACTTTATTTACAAATACTTAGGTTCATTTCAATGAACAGCAAAAGCATATAACAGTTCAATATAACAAATATAAGAGTCAATGGTGTAAAAGGGAAACGACATGCAAATATCAAGCGTTGCTTCTGTATCTACAGTGAAGCAGGTCACATCATATAAATACTAAATAAACATATACAGTTCATGCATGTGATAATGCATTATAAAATGAAGGAAAAGAACAGTTGAATATGGATGTCCGTATTATGCATAATACAATACAGAAATGGTATAAACATTACAGTTACTGATAAACGGCTGTAATAATTAAATATTGATAAAAAGGAAGAAAAAGAATGTTACTATGATTAAACTATTTTACGCGCATACTATTTTCATGATTTTTCTAACGAAGATACTTAATTTCTTTAATTCTATTATGTTTTCGCTTGTAATTAATTCTTTAAGCTTAATAATATTTGGTCTTCTATAAAAATATGGTTTAATAAGTTTTTTACGCTCTTGATCAAATAGAGGACATAGGAATAAATAATGAAATTCATCGCCTAAAGTATTACAATGTATACAAAGTCTTTCGTTTGCTGGTATACTTCTCCATCTGCCGACTTCTATAGGCAAACGATGGTTTCTGGTCAGAAAAGCGAGTAGACTTTTACAAAAATCAGTAGATAAAACATCAACATATTTGCTTCTATGAAAATTCGTTTTAAAAATTTTATATAAGTTCGAGTCGGAGGTTCTCGATATTTCAGAATACCAATTTTGAACAAAAGTGTCTTTTAGTTTTTGTTTTATGCTATCTATTAACCATTTCCTGTTCAAAAAACTTTGAGAGTACCAAACACCCGAAAAGCCTAGGCTACACAGCAAATGTTTGATATTATCTAACCAGAAAGACTTCACTTTGTTTTCTGAGTGCATACCATGTAATAATGAATACACTTGTGCAGATAGTTTTAACTGCATGTAACCGTTCTGATATTCTACTAATTTAGACCAAAATGATAATATACGACTGTTTATGTCAAGGGATATTGGTGTGATTCCGAGTTCACCATAAACCATATAAGATGGTGTTGATCGTTTGAGATTAAAGACATATTTATAAAATTTCAATTGAACTTTCTCTATTTCATCTAGGTTTCCAAATCCCCAAATTTCACTTCCATATAATAATATCGGTTTGACAGTTTTTTCAAAAAGTTCAATTTGTAAATCGGAAGGAAGAGATAATAGTTTAATTTTTCTAATTAACGAGTATAAAGCTTTATTTGCTTGTTCAGCAATGTATTTCTTCGTTTTTAAAAACGATCCACTCTTTGAAAAAATTATGCCAAGATATTTGTATTCATTGACATTTTCTACAACATCATCACCTATAAAATAATCATGCTTTCTAGGGTTGCCTTTACTAAATGTAACAATTTTAGTCTTATCAATATTAATAGTTAGTTTCCAAATTTCACAATACACTTTAAAGCAGTTAAGAGCATGTTGCATATCGTTTTCATTGTCGCTAAAAATAACAGTGTCATCAGCATATAAAAGGATAAACAGTTTAAGGTAAATATGTAAATCATCTATTAACATTTCTCTTTGTACTCCGTTAACATTTCTATTTCTGAGAAATATTTCTAGATCATTAAGGTAAATGCTAAAAAGAAAAGGGGATAAATTTTCTCCCTGTCTCACGCCTCTTAGGCTGTTAAATTGGGATGTGCCTTCGGAGATTCTCTATCATAACAGAGATTCTCTATCATAACAAGAAATATCTTTAAAAAAGATAAACGGCGTTGATGGAAAAGATTTATATATACATGTATATAAGAAAGAAAGAAATACAGAGAGGCAAAGCAGACACAGTTTAGTTATTTTATTTTATTTATTATAGATGTCGACGAACCCTCCCCGCTTCTTAGTATGACTTAGAGATTAATTAAGCGACCGAATCATGACAACTCATAAATTTATTGAAAGTGTCTTTCAAAAAAAAATGTTGAAGCTGTTGCAACGATTTCATACAGTGATAACAAGTCGATTAAAGATACTGAAGCAAACTATTCAGTTTCAATAAAATACCTCATGTAGAGTGAGAATTCAAAATGAATAAATGTTCTTGAAATTTAATAAATATAAATAATAACAGCCTGTTACAAGAGCGAAATCTACCAACTTTTACGTATATTAACTTTAAAAAAAGTGTCCGTCCTGAGTATTGAACCCGGGGCCTCCGATTGAGAGGCGAGAGTGTTAGCCACTACACTACAATAAACTTGTATTTCGTACTTGAAATTAACAATCAGTATCAAAGGAACTAGAAAGGAACCAGTAAGAACTAGAATTATCTACACTTCTCTTTCGTTTTACACTGTGTATTGTATGCAAGTGTTTACCTGACACCCAAGAATATTCCATATAATATTGTATTTAAGCCATCAATATTGACTTAACTGGTTACTTAAATCGTAAATATGTTTTTCCTCCAATACAACACCCACTAACAACCAATCGAATTAATCTATTTGATTTTTCCGCTGCTTAATAATAAAAATCCCACTAGATACCTCTCCACCCTGCTAGATGCCTCTCTGGTGTAAATAGCTACCAATCGAAATAGTTTATTTCATTTTCCCTCTGCATAATAAGAGAATACGAGTATTATTTACAACCTTTCATTGGTAAAAAAAAGTGAGCTTAGACAGCTAACGCCGAAAAAATAAAAAAGCGTTCACATTCTATGCTTTGTTGTTAACATTGAAAACAAATATAAATTGTCAGATACATTTTAAAAAAAGTTTAGTAAAATCTCAAACTGGGATTCAAACCTACACAACCATGTATCGCTACAGAAAGTGAAATAAAAGCTCTGCACCCCTTCTGTCACAACTATCTCAGCAATGCTGAAAGAATGATTAAGTTTTTGTAACCGATTGGCTGTCCCTAATCTGGGATTGCAGGCTGCACATACTGTAAGGATCAAAGTCACCTTTATTATGTGGAAGTGACATCACTTTCTTGAAATACATTCAATCCTTTTTTGAATGTAATCTGAGCATTTATAATGAATGTTCAACCCTTAACGCCCGTTGCTATTCTTAATAAAAAAGTGCATTATAAAATATATATGTACACTAGTCAAAAGTTAAGTGCACACTTGATAAATGTTAATTTTTCCAATAATTTGATTGGATCTTTCAAAATAGTGTAAATTACAATGAAGAAGAATCAATATTCTTTTAAAGCACACCAAAAATTTCAAGTCTGCTTAACCAGATTAAAAAATAATAATATTTTAGCTCACTTGTTCTCAGAAAGCAATTCTCAAGTTAATTATCATTGCATCGGCTATCATTTGTGATCGTTTTCTCATCTCTGTATAATTTAAATTTCATGCAGATTTAAAGGAAAAACTGTAGTTTGCCATTCCATTGCACTGAAATAGCTTTCTGTAGCTTTGTAATGGTCTGCTGGGCACGATGAGCCAACACACTCAACATTATTTTATCCATAACGTTTTTACAGGATTTCAAGGAGAAAATTCCATTTTTCACACAATGTTTTGTGCCAAAAGCTTTTGAATTGTCTAGCAGTTTGGGATGATACAATTTTCTATGATAGATGTGTCACAGCCTTTCCAAACGAAAAAAATGTATTCATTTCGATAAAATTGACCAGTTTTCGGATACGCCTTTTGACCGAATAAGCATCATTTTCGAATTATTCGATTTTGAATTTTATTGAATTTCTATAAATTTTAGTTTTAAATTTTTATTTATTGGACACTTATCCAACAAATGATACACTAAGTTTTTCGATTTTACGTTGTTTTACGTAAATATTTAATGACGTAATTGAGTAACATCAGCGTTCAACGTAAGCAACGTAATCAATCTAGAAAATAATATCGTTTGATTTTCTTCTTAAATTAATAAAATATGCATAAATAAGGTATTTCTTTTGCATTTACGAAAACCGTCAAGATTTTTTTACAACAAATTTGAAGTTGTGCCAGTGAAAAGAATTTTGACGGCAATGTCGTTGTCTGCTGACGTCAACCGTTCCATGGTTACAATTTGTTGGTGTGTTTTTCGTGTTTGTCTTGAGTTGGTGAACATGTGAAAAACAAAAACGATTGTAAAAAATAAATTTCGCTTGCCGCACGGGGATAATGCATAAAAGACGTATGCCGACGTGGATGACGTAAAACGTAAAACATATGCACGGTTTTCAAAAAATTATTGTTGTTTGATCATTATTAACATTAAGTCAAACTTTCATTCAATTTGAATAAGTTTACTTTAAGATATTCAAAATTGAAAAGTGTGCACTTAGAACTTTTGACCAGTGTATATATAAAAAAAACTAAAATATGTTAAAGAATGGTTTCTTTCACTTTGACATATAGTTGCTCTATTAAATTAGAAATCCAATTTCATTTAACAAACAGAAATAAGTCTACAATGTCTTATTATTTCAACTTGTTTCATTCCAATTCATATTGCCAACATTGTACATACACCACCCATTTGTTTTGTAAACGCTGTTGGTACAGGCAGTGGTTACTCCAGCGCCTGCAGCGCTTTGATTATAGGTGCACCTATACGATTTTCCAATAAACAGTTTCGCAGTCCTGTATGGTATACCATTTGGGTCAAAAGTTAGTGTTCAGGTGCATCTATATTTCAAATATAGGTACTTCCAACAATTTTTATAGGTTTACCTATACATTGAAATGGAGGTACACCTATATTTATAGGTGCATCTATACCTTGAAATGGAGGTGCACTTATATTTATAGGTGCACCTATACCTTGAAGTATACTTATAGGTGCACCTGTAAATTTATAGATGCACCTACAACAAATGAAGAAATTTTCCATCAACTCATAAGATTGTCCGTTTCAAACGATAATTTAAAGTTTTCGTAAGGCACTTAGGCTAAGGTACTTCGTTAGGAATCAACAATATTTATACATCTCTGCAATTAGATATAATTTTTTTAGTTTATAAAAAATAGTTTATAAAAAATATTCTCTGATGCTTGCACGTTAACATCCAATATGAGTTGAAGTCCGTATTCGTTATACATGTAATTAGGTTTTCATAATTTCAAATAGAATCGTATAAATTTATTTATAAGACTTTCTTAAAGTTTATAAAGCCCTAATTTCTGAGAAATTTGGTATTTGAATAATGCTTCATTTGCAGGTAAAAACCTTTAACCCTTTAATGCATATATACACTTAAATTGCATGGGTGAACTGTGTAGATCCAGATCAGACGACAGATCTTTGTCGTCTGATAGGGATATAGTCGGCTTTTCAGACTAATTACATTATTTCTGATAAAGACAGAAAAATGCAGATCCAGATTAGACAGTATGGATGTGCCAGATGACCTGGATCTACACATTATTTCATATTGAATTGTATGAATTTATTACACTTTCTTAGAGGTTTATAAATACAAAATTTCTGAGAAAACAACAACAACAAAATAATGTTAAAAACAATGTCAAATGTCTTTTTAGATTTAAAAATTTAAAACAATGGTACTATTATTGGACGCAAAAATACCATAAGGACCAAATATTTATTGCATATATAATTAATTTAATTTTACTTTTTTTCCGATAATTTTTATTTATTTTTATTTTAACAATCAAAATTAATTTAGTGATACAAGAATATTCAGAAATTTACTCAGGGATGCCATGTTCATGTATCATCAACACCAACTCTACAGCATGGTTACTGATAAAGCTTGTTTAATAAACATTCGCCTTCTTCGAATTTATGCAATAAGAGAAGATTAATAGGGCCATGCGGTCAAATTAAGGCATTTGCTAAAATATGGAGTGGAGTGTTGGAGTGGAGTCTGGAGTGAAGTTTGGAGTCAGATTCTGGAGTGACTTTGGAGTCGAAAATTGGAGTGAGATTTTGGAGTCAAATTTTGGAGTTGAATTTTGGAGTCACTTTTTAAAATTGTTGAAGTATATGATAACTTGAGCGTTAATTATTTTATCTGGTATGGAGGTTAGATTAGAGTTCTATTATCTTTGTACAGAGTCTGGAAATAATTTTTGTATAGAAAACTGGCTCTTGAGACTTTGGAACTGATCTAAAACAAGTTATTTGTAGAGAACTCGAGACGAGTAAATCAGTACCACCATTCAGGAGTATCAATCTATTTTTAATGTTCTGTAGTAATTTTCTTATTACATTTACTTGTGAATTAATGTTTTGGGGCATCTACTTGATTGTGAAATAAAATTATAATATGTGCTTGAAGGCTGTAAATTTAATAAAAGATATTTTCGGAAAAATTATTAATTCCAAGACAGTGCCTTAAGATTCCACGAGAAAGCCATTTATACATTTTTATTTTCATAAAAAATAAAAATTTACTTTCTTGTACCAAAAATGTACAGTCTAGATCGAAATCTTAAACACACAAACATTCTGCAAAAATTTATATTTAATTAGGACAACCTAATAAAAGTAATGGAATCAACAATGACTCTTGAAATCTTGTAATTACAAATATTTAAAATTTGACTCCAAGTTTTGACTCCATAATTTGACTCCAATTTTCGACTTCAAAATTTGACTCCAATTTTTGACTCCAAAGTCACTCCAAAATCTGACTCCAAACTGCACTCCAGACTCCACTCCACAACTCCACTCCAACACTCAACTCCATATTTTAGCAAATGCCTCAAATTAAGGGCATTTCAGACAGTTGTGTAGAAGTTAAAAAGTGGAAATTAATAGTGCTGCATGATTACGGGAAAACGATTACCAGTAGTCCAGTATACGTAATAAGAACTGTTAAGAGGCTTAAACTGTTTGCAGAGCCAGATTAAATAAACTGATATTCATCATTCTGAAGAATCTCAATTTGTCTATAAACAAACATTATATGCCCATGAATTATGTTTGTGTTGATTGGCAGAGATCCTTTGGATGTACTTGAAAAAAAATTAAACAATACCAATCTGTTACAGGAGAGTTTCATAATACTAGATCAGTTAAGAGATCGTACTTTACATAGCAAACGCATGTGATTCCAGATGAAGATGGGACGTTACAGGTCAGCGTACACTATTGCGTTTCCTATATGTTCTATATAGAGTCGTGGGAGTCTACTTGATTTATTTACTCTTAGACAATATCAGGCATGGTCTTCTGATGAAGTTTGAATATAAATCTACATAGAAACATAGATTCCATACCACCATTTTCTGCCTAAAATTTCGCTTTGAAAACTACCACCCTTGCCTATTGACTAAATTTACTTGTCGCTAACCTGTTATTAGGCATTATTTTAAAAGTTTTTTTTTCTTATCCAAAATGTTTTGGATAATGATTTTTGGTTCCAACAGCTGCAGAAATACACGATTTCTGTTTTTAGAAGGAGTTTTATGTTTTGTTTAGCTATATTGGCCAATCAGCTAATGTATCTATAGAGTCTTAGGGGTTTCCCCTAACTTTTTTTTAACCAACCGGGAAGCAGCTTTTATTTAGTGTACACTGATCTTGCAGTCCGTCATCACATATTTGCAGGGGTCTTAAGATTCCACTTGATAATATGGAAATGTTTACTTTTTACTAGTACAGTGAAACCCCAATATTAAGACCACCAAAGGGACTGGGGAAATGTGGTCTTATAAGTGGGGTGGTCTTAATTTAGGGGTAGAAAATAGTGCAAAACTGTAAAATGGAACACCAGAATAGTGGTCTTATTAGAGAGGTGGTCTTAATTTCGGAGTGATCATAATGAGGGATTTTACTGTATTTAGTATTTACATTTCACATAAGTCTACAACCCTTTAGTGCATTCAAGAGATATTCACTAATATCTTTGTATCAGTTGGATGGAAACGGGCATTTACGTAAGGAAGAATTACGACAGGTCATCACTAATGAATTTTCACATGTATGTTGCCATACATTGTTGTTTTAGATTATTATCTCGTAGATAAAAGATTTCCAAAGAAATTATAAAATAAGGATCAAGTATTAAAAATTTGTCACAAGTGTAACATAATAAGGAACCACAAATTATTAACCCAATCATAATAGAACTGATCTTATGACACTAATTGTTTTGAAGACAATCATGTTGTAATTCTTCTTATTCTGAACTCATACTTCTTACACATGAATCCATGGATTAACGACACCTTTTACTAGAATCCACTGAACTTGTGCTGCTCTAGCATGTAACTTTATACGAGAATTATGTCCTAATGTCCCTAGCTAATAGATCACCAACACATACCATACATTATTTTTTGTTCCTACAATTTATACACTCTCTTACACTATCGGCTCATTACATTCACCTGATGTAAAGTGAGTGTAAGGAACGGCAACTCTGCTATTTATACAGCTATAACAAGAAGTATAAACAAACGACAAAAAATGGGATAATTGGGCATTGAGTGGTTAAGTGGGTGGGGTTTGAGGTGGGCAGGGATAGTGGGTAGATGGGTGTGGGATCAGGGATTTATGGGCTGGGTTGTGTTAACCCTCAAAAAACCCTACAAGAATAAATTAAGTGTAATCTATTGATTTCTTGACATGGATCAAGAAACTTTTGATCATGTATGTGTGTTGTTGGTATCATGAACTATTCGAACAGTCGAGCGTGCAGTCGTTTCCGACTGGCTCTTGTTTTAATGTCTTGTTGCTGCTGTTAACTATTATTGTGACTGACAAACATGATGATGATGATGATGATGATGATGATGATGATGATGTATATTTTTGTAAGAGGCAAAGAGATTTTGACTGTGAGTCCGTAGATCCGAAAAAGTAACTGAAATTCCGGAGATTTCGGATAAAGTCCGAATTTGGCAGGCCTGATTTAGTTGAAGAGAAAAATGTGTAACTATATTCCTGCAAGTATTACAATGAAAGTTATATTTTCAAAATATTTTAGCTGGGGCCATTAAATAAATTTATTTATTAAAAACAAATAATATAGACCCTGCGGATGCACAAAACACACCAAATACTCTGATAAACGTCACAGCGGTAATTTGCTTAGCACAATATCAGCGTTGTGTGTGCCATGTGGAGGCTGTACAAAGTCTCCCCGTACATTCAATCATTGCTGTTATCAGTTATGTCCTTTGAAGGTCTTTGAGCACTATACTTATTTCATGTGTGAAAAGTACTACACAAATTACTTTGTTTTAATTTTTCGGCCAGTTTATAGATGGTTTATAGATCATGGGTGGTGTCAATATTCAAGCGAATAATTTGGATATCAGTGTTTAATCACCCCAAGGATATATTTGCTTTTTAAATTTTGCCTTTGGCGTTTTCTTTGATGTGCAGGATTTATATTATCTGATCCCTTGTCAAAATTCTATTCTCTTTACTACCACCCATTGTTTTCTCGTTTAGGGCAAACCTATTCGTTTATCTGGGGACCATACGCCGCTGAACATGGAATGGTATTAATCTGAAAAAACAGCATTGAAGGTTCCATGTTCACCGCCATATGTTTTACACCATCGTTTGCGATGAATATAAATTGTACTGTTTTTGTGTGTGTAAATATTGAGTTGCGCTCAGCCAAGGGCTAGACAGCATGGGGAGTATTATGCATTTCCATTACTGCCCATGAACAGGCTCAATCAAACCGAGCCTGCAATTTTTTCATATTGTCGTGTTCGGTGGCTTTCAGGGCTAGGCGCTGTCGCCGTGACGGTGCGGGTTCGCTCCCAGCTAGAGGCACTATCATTTGAAATTCACAGTAGCGCTATTTGTGCAGTGTGGCGGCCGTAAAAAGTCTCCCCGTACATATAGTCAGTACTGTTATCAGTAAAATAACCCGTTACCGATGTCATGCAGTGATCGTTACGTATATCAGGGCTATCCGATCAACCTTTTTTGGGGTTGTCCCGGTTAGCTCAGTTGGTTGCGTCGCGGGAATTGCAGGGCTAGGCGCTGTCGCCGTGACGGTGCGGGTTCGCTCCCAGCTAGAGGCACTATCATTTTTCATAGTTTTCTTTTCACTATTCAGAATGTTAACTTATTAAAACTGAATCACGTTTTATCTGAAAAAAAAAATCGAGATTTCTCGAGAATACATTTTTAAACAGAGATATAGATATTTTCGTATCAATGTCTAAATGGCGCGTTATCAACAGCCACTCTTAAAACCATAGTTTGGAATTGTTCAAACCCAATAACAAATAAAATATTTTTGAAAATCTAATATCTAAGCCAGATGCTTTTTCTTATAAAGCATCTTTCAAATCAATCCTTTATAATGCAATCTAGAATTAAGAAACCCACGAACCCCGGCCAATATTGACCCTGTGGCAATGATATGAACAAAACTTGAAAAAGTCTACTAAACAATGCAGCACACCAAATATCTAAGTTCTATAAGCTCTGATAACATTACCTCAAAATCCTCTATATAAGTATATAAATTTGAGAAAATTTGAAACATTAATGTCATCTAAATCCACTCGTGTCTTATTGAATTTAGCAAAATTTATATACTTCGCAAACCAGAAAAGAGATGAAAACATTCAAAATTAAAATATCTGTAGTTTGTATGTGTGTTTAACTAAAAAAAATTCTTTAATTAAAATCTGCCTCTGTAAACGAAAATAATCTATTGCAACCATAAAATGTATAGATTATTGTTTTTTCTTCACTGTTGTTTGTCACCTTAAACTTGCATATTTTGTGTTAGGCTATAAGCATTGTAAAATGTTTTATGCTGAATAAACTGTATTGTATTGTATTGTATATAAAATTTAGTGATCCCCGGGATTGAGCCAAGATTGACCAGTGGGTTTGAACATATCTATGCTTTGGGCCACGTATTTTCTGACAAGAATATTTTTAAAGTTATTCTCAAATTAGCTAATAGTGTGTGACTAATATTGACGATGGGTTAGTATTTTGAACAATGTTTGAAGTCAATAGTGACCCCCGACATTGCCTGTATTGACCCGGGGTCATTATTCGAATAACACTAATTGACATGAAATGCATTACTGAACTTGAACCAAGCCGTATTTTACAAGTACAAATGCTTTTGCATGCAACATTGTTAAGCCGATAAGTGGGTTGGAGTTTTTTCACCAAGACAACTTGTACTTGTTTTGTGATATGAGAACCTGTTGGGGCAAGTGTGAGGTTAGTGCACCCTAGAACCTGGTTTAAACCCCCAGTGGCAATTTGATTTGCCACTGACCGTTCCAAGGCGGTAACCCCTCGGGTTCTCATTTTTGTTTATTGTTAGTGGTGTCTTTTTTGAAACTGATCATTTTATTAACCATGCTCTCTCCCCCTCTCTTCTTCTTGACTGTGGGGAGGCTGTTTTTTCTGAATGTGGCGATTCTTGATATGCATAGTTCACCTTTTTAGTTTAAACTTGTGTTTATTGACTTTAAACATAGTTTTTTTAATATTTATCATTGCAAGATTAACACATTTACACATTTGAATAATTTAGGCACATACATTGATAACTATGATTGGAACGAAACACTTCACCTTGTACACTTCCTCTCCATAACAATTCTAAATAAGTAATTTAAATGCCATAATAAATTAAAATGATATGAATTTTTCATATCGAATGTATTTTTAAATAAAAAAATGTTTCCTGTACTAAGATCATATGTAATGATAAATGGCACGAGTTAGAGGAAAACGAGGAAAGACAGAGAATTTTGGTGGATATCAGTTTACAATCTCTCTATATCTTAAAACGATTGCTAAAGTTAATTGGCTGATAAACAGCATAAAACATTTTGAAATTCATAAAATTGTGCGTTGGTGATATATTATCCGAAGTTAAGGCAGCTATAAAATGCAGAAAAGAAAATTGACTCTTTTTTTAGGTTTACACTGCCTGAACTCCAATATTATAAAACTTTAGGCCGCTAGGCCGCCAAATTCACAGATCTTAGCAGTTTTTGATTATTCAAATAATAATATCTGACACCTGTCTTTATTTCATAAATGTTATTTGTAAAGAAAATTTGCTTATTGTTGAAATGTTTCAGGCGAAAGATTTTTGGATTATAAATCTTTTCTTATAATATTTTTAATAAAGGTAACCATTGTGTTGATAGCATGATAATTCTGTCAAAACATGAAATTTATGAAATTAGGTTTATTAACCAATAGGGTCTCTTTAGTGACCAGCACATACACTCAACAAAAGTTCTAATTGGTCATCAATTGTATTTGCTTACAATGTATGATAGTTTCGTTTCTTCCCTACGTCAAGAGAGGTTATGGAAAGAACTGTTCTGTCTTGAAATCAATTCTCTAAAGTCTTTTTAATCTTTATCGATTGTTTTCTTAAATGAATCCAATACCATTTACTAACACCGCAGGATCAAAATTAGAACAGTCTTTAATTAAAAGGGAGGTAATTTTTAAATTGGATACTTTGAAGGGAATTTATTTAAACAAATATGCTGCTGATTGATAAGTGTTTATGTTTTTCCTACTTATGAGGGATCCTATTAAAACAAAACAAGAAATTAAGAGCAAATTTCTGTTTGCTTGACCTTTTAATGCAAGAAATGCATTTTTAGCAAAATTAAGGATAACTCTCGCTAAACTGTTCCAAAGTCAATTATTACAAGATTAAAGCTTAAGATGAAGACTATTGTTGGCAGATAATCATAAATAAAGAGTGAATTCAATGTCTTTCTAAAAAAAAAATACGGACAAAAAGTGACCAATTAGAACTTTTGTTGAGTGTACATAATTATAATGAACATATAAAGATTCTAAGATAAACATGAACAATTACAAATTATGTGCATGCGGAATCTCGTGTGTGACAAATTCTTTCGAATTATTTTGTTAATTTTATAATGACTTGGACACTGTTACTTTCTAGACAAAAAGAAAATACAATTTATACAAGAAGATACGTTTTATTGTTTATTCTCTTACTTAGCTAAACCTGTGACTAACATGCGATTGTGATGTGACGAAGAATTTAGCTTCGAAACAGTTGGTATGCGATTTTGTTTCTCAAATACTTAAATTGCTTATGTCGTTTTACCAATATATGTTTAAATTAACATCTATTTGTGTAAAGTGTTAGAATTGGAAATTAACAATCAAAATGTCTGCATTCACAAAACCATTGTACATGTACTAGCGTTGCACCATTCGCGGTAGAGGAAAGTGCTCCAAATGCTTCTTATAGCTTAATAAAGTATATATGTTATACATATATAACAATATAAACTCAGGCCACATAATACTTCAAGAAATTAAGTTGTTTGAAATTGATTTACTGATATTTAAAAAATTAGTGAAAATTTACATAAACAATAAGCTGTGGCCGCAGGAGCCGCAGTCGCGGACCTAATATTTCGACAAGTCGGTTGGCGCTTATTTTACAAATTACAGTTCAACCTACTTTCTCAGCCAATCAAAAGTCTTCATTTCATTCAAATCCAAGACATTTAATGGCATAATTTGGGTTTCCCATTACTTCCTGTTAAATCTGACCAATTTAATGATTAAATCTGGCAGGTTTGTTGTGTCAGCTTTCTTCTGTTTTATACACTCAGTAATAAGAACTATACCGCTTAATTTCTAAGATTTGAATGAAAAGCTTTGACGGAACGTCAAATACTGGTGACCATTGACGTTACATGTAAAATTACGTTAAATTCTGTCTTTTTGACGCTATCATTCGCAGCGCAGAAAATGAAATTCATCATGTAAACGGACATGGTGAATATTTCGTATGTTAGATACGGGTTTGAAACAAATATTGATGTGTCATTTTAAATTAATGACCGATCTATGTTTTTCAGCATCGCTGGAAAATACGGTTTTGCATAAGTTTAACGTCTACAATTATTTTGCGTTTAAGTTTACCACGTCTTTAGTATTCACGTTTGTGTCCCTTTCATATAATTTGTATTTTTATTCGGGTACATTCTTTCATCAATCTTCTTTCTGTAGAGATTTCAATTTATTTTCACGGCGATGTTCTTTTTTTCTTTCTTTTATTCCTTATTTTAATCTTTTCTTTAAATTTATGTGACGTACTAGGCCGTTAATCTATGGGAAAGGAAATAAAAAGTTATATTTTGTGTTTCAAAAATATCACTGAAAATAATTAATTAATATTTTGTTACACAATTTCAAGTTATTAGCACAGATTCATAATTTTCAAACACACACTTTCAAACATCCAATCTAACTTTGTCCAATTCGGTTTTATTTTAACAAGTGTTTTTACTGAAAGTGAAATCATGTGTCATCCATGCATGGCTCACATGGCTAGTGAAAAGATACAAATAAAGAGTTCCCAGTGAAACTAATACAGTAAAAGTTATAATAATTCATATCTCAATTACCCACATGTTTTAGAATACGATGAAATTTAGCATGTTTTAAATAAGTTTAATTTTAGTTTAATGTTGTATATAATTTCTTTTTACAAGAAAGTACTTTCAATATTAATCATAAGAAAGCATTAATAAATAATTCTAAACATCCGTTTCAATGTAGTATTATGATTTACACAAATCTTATGTGCTTACTGCTTACTGTTGAGTTGCACTTAATTCTGCAGCTTATGACAAATCTAAGAACATGTTTAAGAAACATGCATCATCTGTTAAACTGAAATCCATGTTTACACAAAATAAAATGACGCCTGAGTGAGCTTTGAATTTTCTTGTCAGGGTAGGGTTGGGAATTCAACAGTGGTCTTTTGTTTTGAATCACAAAGCCTGCAGACAGGACACTGATCCATTGATTACAGTGCTCTACAAATTAGAAAAAAAAAGATCCAAACAGGATGAGTTTCCTGAGAATCAATAGATCTTTTCTAACACCTTGTTGATAATGGCAAATTAATGGGTCAGTTGAACTGTAATTAGGTTAAAGTTCAGAATTAGAAAATTTAACATTAAATTCTACCTCACTTCGTTCGGTCGGATTTAATTTGTTAAATTTTCAAATTCTGAACTATATCCTATACGTAAAATCGTGTCAAGATCGTCGTTTTATTCACATGAACATTTTATAGGACAAGACAAGACAAGACAAATGTTTATTTAGACTTGTACAAAGTACATCGTCTACAACACGTTAACTACATATGTAAACATCAACATGACATAGCTTACAATAATGGGTTTCTATGTAGATTAGAAAACATATTATCTACTTAAAGCTATAATAACAACAATAAATATTATATCGAAAGAATTCGGAGGATGAACTACTTAATTATTTTCAACTGTGAGTGCATTTCTTATACATAAACCTTCTTTAACAAATTTTGATATATTTATTAAATCTGTCTTGATGTTTGAATTAAAAAGTTGAATAAATTTGTACACAGACGGTTTCAGTTTCCAAATTGTTTTTTTTTTTCGGTTTCCAAGTTTATTACGTTTTTCTCAGTATGTACAAACATAAACATGAGAACATATATACATAAAACAATATTCTTATTCCGATCACGGCATGTCTAGTAAGTTTATTTTACAAGAGGACAACCCAAGATAGAGCGTATTTTATTTCGTTGATGACCCGCGTCAGTCGAGCGGAAAGCGCACGCTTTCTACACAACTGTCACCGGTCACCTCTGTGTGTTTCAATATACGGTTTGAGTATAAAATGCTGATTACACGTGTCAGTTAATGAAAATGTATAATCAGTACGGTGAACAATTTGGAGTGGCGAAAAATGGGATTAAATTAAAAATTCATTAAATGAAAATGTATAATCAGTACGGTGAACAATTTGGAGTGGCGAGAAATGGAATTAAGTACACGTATTATTGATTTAAATGCGTAAATACAGTAAGTATTACAGTTAATTATGATCGACGAAAGAAGAGAAAAGGACCTAAACTGTGTTTTCTTTTACTGGGTTGAACTCGAGTAGGAGGCAGACGGGTCTATGTCACATAGTAATACTTTTTTAAATACTTTCGTCTGATGTTATTGTAACAATTGCATATACAAACAAAATGATATTCATCTTCAATGTCTGAAGAGTTACAAATTAAACAAGATCTTTCTTCTCGTGGTATACGATTTCTACTGTATCTACCGGTTTGAATTCTTAGAGGGAGATTACTTAGTCTCAATCTACAGTAATAAAATCTATATCTCCTAGGCAAGATATATAAGTATTGCTCATAGGAGTGCAACGCTTTAACATGTTTATATAAACATAACATGGAGCTATTATCGATAGTGGATAGTGTTTCTTGTTTAAAAGTATCTACAATACGATATTTTAATTCAGATAAAAATAGATCTATATTGATATTGTTAATATTGTCGAATACGTATGCAAAGCCGTAATCTGTGAGTATTTTTCGTATGTTGGACACCCAATTCACCTGACCATTATAACAATCGACAACAGCTTGGTTGTAAATGGTTTTAAGAATAATATTATCTGTATTTATAATTTTCAGCCAATATTTTATCATTCTAATATACCTTTGTATGTACAATGGATATCGACCAAGTTCGCTATAAACGCTAGCATTACAAGTATTTGTTTTCACATTTAATAAACGTTTGCAAAATTTAAGGTGGATTCTTTCTATCTCTTTTGATTTAGAATAACGCCATATTTCGCTAGCATAGTTCAATATTGATCCGACAAAAGCATCAAATAACTGATTATTATACTTTTGGACTGAGGTCAAACTCTTTACATTTACACAATAAAATATTCGTTGCTTTTAAAGCTTTACCGACTAAATGTTCTTGATTTAAACTAAATGTCCCCGTATAATTAAAAACTGTACCTAAATAATTATATAAATAAATAATATAGGCTTAGCTAATTCACAGTCATACGTCCACGTCCAGGAAACAGTGATGTTTCATCGCATCACACTAAACCTAACATTTGTGGGGCGTTAAATACCACCTGGCCACATGTATGGCATGCGGTTGGCACAATAATTACTTAAACTATAGGTTTAACTTTTTTTAACAGAACATATCGTTTATTTTCGTCCAAGTGCATGGTTACACAATAAGGACAATATAACACAATACAACTAATACATATTATATATATCTGACTCCCGGTAAAACAATTTGGATGTGGGGGTGGGGGAGGGAGAGAGCAAGTCTCGTGAAATTAATAATAACTCATGGATTGTATACAAAAAGAAAAAAAAATACAGTGATATTGATTTGCTTAAAGGTACATAAACAAAACAAGAACAAAACAAAGAAAAAAGAAGAAAGATAAATCTCCATCAATGTAAGTTATAATTATGATATCATAATAATAATAAAAAATATTTAATAATATTATTAACATATATAATTATAATGATATTAATATTTACACCATCATTATTGATCCTAATTATAATAACGAGTAGGAAAATGGAAAGACAAACAAAACAACTGTATAAGTCAAGAGTGCATGCTACGCTCCTGTGATTGACGTCATAGCCTGTTAGAGAGTTTCGAGTAATATACACGTAACGTTATTAGTCTGAGTTTTGACAGTTAAATCATCATTTCTTTTAATAATTTTCATTTCTTATGTCGACCTACAAGACAGATTATATAAACAGTGACACGTTTACATATTTACGGTTTAGATTAGAGATTAGCCGAAATAAGATACATGTGAGTGAGAAAAACGTGCGTTTGGTAACAATGACTGAAAAACATCTAGAATATTGAAAAGAAGCTATTATTGGAAGTGTGTCATGGGGATAAGAGCTTATTTTAACAGGTAAGAGTAGTTTAATTGTTCACATTTCCATGATCTTAAAAATTTGGGCCTAAAATGTAAAGATTGATAACGTTACACAGGGCAGTAGATGTTTAAAAAAGGAAACAAACAAACAAATATGGTACAGAATTAGTTTTACAATAATTATGAGGCAGTGTTCTTGAGTAGATACGTTTTAATCTACACAAGTGCAATAGTGTCTATTACTGTTTTGTTAATGATAAACAGGTTCATTATAAACACAAATCGGCCCATATTATACAGGTGAGGAAAGAGCAGATCCAGATCAGTTGGCACATAAATGCTCCATATCGGTATGGAGTAAAGGGTTAAAACAGAAAACAGGAAAAGTGGTTTAATAAGAGACATGTAAAATGAACCTTAGTAGAGAATCTACATGTATAAATAATAATAAATATTAATCACATATTCCAAAATATATATGTTTTCAATCGGTAGTAGTTCAATTCGGTGGCATTGGTATATTGAATGTAATGAGATTAATGCATAAATTTACTCGTAATAGTTTTTATAAACTTAATTGCTTCTTTTAAATATGATACGGAGGAAGAAGATAAGACGGTCTTTAATGACAAGTTGTAAACAGACATAGTTTAACAGACTTAAACCCAGGGTTTAAGAGTCTTAATCCTATAGTTTCAACTTTTCGAAATTAAAACTATAGTTTAAGACCTTAAACTATATGTTTAACAGTTAAACCCTATGTTTAACAGTTAAACCCTATGTTTAAGACTCTTAAATGATAGTGCCTCTAGCTGGGAGCGAACCCGCACCGTCACGGCGACAGCGCCTAGCCCTGAAAGCCACCGAACACGACAATATGAAAAAATTGCAGGCTCGGTTTGATTGAGCCTGTTCATGGGCAGTAATGGAAATGCATAATACTCCCCACGCTGTCTAGCCCTTGGCTGAGCGCAACTCAATATTTACACACACAAAAACAGTACAAAGCTATAGATTAAACTTTATTTCTCTTAAACATATAGATTAAGGTCTTAAACTATAGGTTTAACTGTTTAACTGTTAAACCCGTAGTTTAAGACTTCATGTCACTGTTTTCTCTTAAACCTATAGGTTAAGACTTTAAACCGTTGGTTTCAACTTTTTTGCTTAATCCCTTAGATTAAAGTTTCATTTTCGTGTTTTTGTCTTAAAACTATATGATTAAGAGATTTAAATTCTTAAACCCATAGATAGAAGTCTTAAACTGTGGGTTTAAGCGCCGTTTGCACATTAATTACTTAAACTATTTAACTGTTTAACACTTAAACCCTAGGTTTAACAGCGGACCAATAGAAACTATAGTATTAAGCCTTTCAACCAATTAAATCGCTTTTGGTATTTCACACGTGATTAGTGTTGTTGATAAGGTAAATATGTCGTCTGCTTATGGTTAAATACTGGAAGTAAATGGCTCATTTGCGAAACAATAATTATTAAGTAATAATAGCCTTAAACGGCGTAGTGAATAAGACAGAATTATTTTTATATAAATTGACCTGTATTTACTTATTTTATTTATGGACTAAAACTGGATCTGTAGTTTTGGATTTTTGACAGTATTTCATAGAAAGTTAAAGGAAAGCTAAGATACCCTACCTATCCGAATATGGACAGTTTTGCAGTTTTCTCATTCGTATTCACAAGCAGAAGGAAAGCTTTCACGCATTTTATATTTTTGTTGTTGTTTTATTGTTGTTGTTTTTATTTTTTTGGTTGGAGACGATGGGACCTACCATCATGAGCAAATTACCATGTAGTAAGCCCCGAATTGGCAGATTTCATCTGGTTGGGCAGTACTGGCTCTGCAAGTTTGTCGCGACATAAAATATAATATTGACGGATAGATTGGATACACAAAATGATTTTACGTGAATAAAAATCATAATTATGCACTGCCGACGTCCGATCAAATAATTTTTATCAAGGTTAGCATTCTCAAATATATTTACTGTACACGTCGTGCAAACAGCATCGTCATTTACAATAACGAAATAAAACAACGTTGATGTAATATTATCCTGTTCAACAAAGATCAGGGATCGACATAAAAACGCATAGTGACCAAAACACAGGAAGTATACGTGTTAATTTTCTTGCAACACAAAAAATAGATCCATAATCGCGACATTGTTAAATCCCATTGATTAAAGTTTCATTTTACGTATTTTTGTCTTAAAACTAAATAATTAAGAAATTTAAATACTTAAACCCGTAGATTGAAGTCTTAAAGTATGGGTTTAAGTGCCGTTTGCACATTAATTACTTAAACTATATGTTTAACACTTAAACCCTAGGTTTAACAGCGAACCAATAGAAACTATAGTATTAAGCCGTTTAACCAATGAAATCGCACATGATGTTTCGCACGTGATTAGCGTTGTCGATAAGGTAAATTGTCCTCTGCTTATGGTTAAATACTGGAGGTAAACGGCCATTTGTAAAATAATGATTATATGGCGTTGTTAAGACAGAATTATTTTTATTTATAAATTAACATGCATATACTTGATTTCTTTAGGCAATAAAATTGGAACTGTAGTATTTGATTTTGGACAGGATTTCTTAGAAAGATACAGGAAAGCTAAGACACTCTTCGTATCCGAATATGGACAGTTTTGCAGTTTTCTTTATTCGTATTCAAAGCAGAAGGAAAGGCTATGCGCATTTTATCTTTTGTTTTTAGCTCACCTGAGCACGAAGTGCTCATGGTGAGCTTTTGTGATCGCCTGATGTCCGTCGTCCGTCGTCCGTGCGTGCGTCGTCAACTTTTCTTCAAACGACTTCTTCTCCTGAACTCCTGGGCCAATCTTGCTGAAACTTGGCAGGAATGTTCCTTGCATGAAGCTCTTCCAAAGTTGTTCAAAGAAATCAATTTCATGCAGAACTCTGGTTGCCATGGCAACCGAAAGGAAAAACTTAAAAAATCTTCTTGTCTGAAACCACAAGGCCTAGAGCTTAGATATTTGGCATTTAGCATCCTCTAGTGGAACTCTACAAAGTTTGTTCAAATTATTTCCCTGGGGTCAAAATTGGCCCCGCCCCAGGGGTCGATTCATTTTACATATACTTATATAGGAAAAACTTTAAAAATTTTCTTGTCTGAAACCACAAGGCCTAGAGCTTAGATATTTGGCATTTAGCATCCACTAGTGGAACTCTACAAAGATTGTTAAAATGATTTCCCTGGGGTCAAAATTGGCCCCACCCCAGGGGTCACTTCATTTTGCATAGACTTATATAGGAAAAACTTTAAAAATCTTCTTGTCTGAAACCACAAGGCCTAGAGCTTAGATATTTGGCACTTAGCACCCTCTAGTGGAACTCTACAGAGATTGTTCAAATGATTTCCCTGGGGTCAAAATTGGCCCCGCCCCAGGGGTCACTTCATTTTGCATAGACTTATATAGGAAAAACTTTAAAAATCTTCTTGTCTGAAACCACAAGGCCTAGAACTTAGATATTTGGCATTTAGCACCCTGTAGTGGAACTTTACAAAGCTTGTTCAAACGATTTCCCTGGGGTCAAAATTGGCCCCGCCCCAGGGGTCACTTCATTTTACAAAGACAAATATAGGAAAAACTTTAAAAATCTTCTTGTCTGAAACCACAAGGCCTGGAGCTTAGATATTTGGCATTTAGGATCCTCTAATGGAACTCTACAAAGATTGTTCAAATTATTTCCCTGGGGTCAAAATTGGCCACGCCCCAGGGGTCACTTCATTTTACAAAGACATATATAGGAAAAACTTTAAAAATCTTCTTGTCTGAAACCACAAGGCCTAGAGCTTAAATATTTGGCATTTAGCATCCTCTAGTGGAACTCTACAAAGATTGTTCAAATTATTTCCCAGGGGTCTAAATTGGCCCAGCCCCAGGGGTCACTTCATTTTATATAGACTTGTATAAGAAAAACTTTAAAAATCTTCTTGTCTGAAACCACAAGGCCTAGAGCTTAGATATTTGGCATTTAGTATCCTCTAGTGGACCTCTACAAAGTTTGTTCAAATTATTTCCCTGGGGTCAAAATTGGCCCCGCCCCAGGGATCACTTCATTTTACATTGACTTATATAGGAAAAACTTTAAAAATCTTCTTGTCTGAAACCACAAGGCGTAGAGCTTAGATATTTGGCATTTAGCATCCTCTAGTGGAACTCTACAAAGATTGTTCTAATGATTTCCCTGGGGTCAAAATTGGCCCTGCACCAGGGGTCACTTCATTTTGCATAGACTTATATAGGAAAAACTTTAAAAATCTTCTTGTCTGACACCACAAGGCCTAGAGCTTAGATATTTGGCACTTAGCACCCTCTAGTGGAACTCTACAAAGATTGTTCAAATGATTTCCCTGGGGTCAAAATTGGCCCCGCCCCAGGGGTCACTTCATTTTACATAGACCTATAAACTAATATAGGAAAAACTTTAAAAATCTTCTTATCTGAAACCACAAGGCCTAGAGCTTAGATATTTGGCATTTAGCATCCTCTAGTGGAACTCTACAAAGATTGTTCAAATGATTTCCCTGGGGTCAAAATTGGCCCCGCCCCAGGGGTCACTTCATTTTGCATAGACTTATATAGGAAAAACTTTAAAAATATTCTTGTCTGAAACCACAAGGCCTAGAGCTTAGATATTTGGCACTTAGCACCCTCTAGTGGAACTCTACAAAGATTGTTCAAACGATTTCCCTGGGGTCAAAATTGGCCCCACCCCAGGGGTCACTTCATTTTACATAGACTTGTACTAATATAGGAAAAACTTTAAAAATCTTCTTGTCTGAAACCACAAGGCCTAGAGCTTAGATATTTGGCATTTAGCATCCTCTAATGGAACTCTACAAAGATTGTTCAAATTATTTCCCAGGGGTGTAAATTGGCCCCGCCCCAGGGGTCACTTCATTTTATATAGACTTGTATAGGAAAAACTTGAAAAATCTTCTTGTCTGAAACCACAAGGCCTAGAGCTTAGATATTTGGCATTTAGCATTCTCTAGTGGAACTCTACAAAGATTGTTCAAATTGTTTCCCTGGGGTCAAAATTGGCCCCGCCCCAGGGGTCATTTCATTTTGCATAGACTTATATAGGAAAAACTTTAAAAATCTTCTTGTCTGAAACCACAAGGCCTAGAGCTTAGATATTTGGCATTTAGCACCCTCTAGTGAAACTCTACAGAGATTGTTCAAATGATTTCCCTGGGGTCTAAATTGGCCCCGCCCCAGGGGTCACTTCATTTTATATAGACTTATTTGGGGAAAAACTTTAAAAATCTTCTTGTCTGAAACCACAAGGCCTAGAGCTTAGATATTTGGCATTTAGCATCCTCTAGTGGAACTCTACAAAGATTGTTCAAATTATTTCCCTGGGGTCAAAATTGGCCCCGCCCCAGGGGTCACTTCATTTTGCATAGACTTATATAGGAAAAACTTTAAAAAATGAAACCACAAGGCCTAGAGCTTAGATATTTGGCATTTAGCATCCTCCATTGGAACTGTTCAAAGATTGTTCAAATGATTTCCATGGGGTCAAAATTGGCCCCGCCCCAGGGGTCACTTCATTTTACATAGACTTGTATAGGAAAAACTTTAAAAATCTTCTTGTCTGAAACCACAAGCTGAGAGTACTTTTGTAGTCAGGTGAGCGATATAGGTCCATCATGGCCCTCTTGTTTTTTTTTTGGTCGGAGACATTGGGACTCACCATGAGCAAATAACCATGTAGTAAGCCCCGAAGATTTCTTCTGGTTGGGGCAGTACTGGCTCAGTTAGTTGGTCGCGGCATAAAAATATAATATAGATGGATAGACTGGATACACAAAATGATTTGACGTGATTATGATATTTCACTTCTTTGGACTTGAAAAAAATCATACTTATGCACTGTCAACGTCCAATCAAATACATTTTACCAAGTTAAAAATTCTCTTTGATAGTTTAACACATCGTGCAAACGTCGTCATTTACAATAAAGAAATTTAATATTATCCTGTTCAACAAACACCAGGGATCGACATAAAACGCGTAACCTTGACAAATAAAGTTTGTTGTTGTTGACATAAAACGCGCAGTGTCCAAAACACAGGGAGTATATGGGGGCGTCCGTGGCCGAGTGGTTAAGGTTTCCGACTGGCAATCACTTGCCCTTCACCGCTGTGAGTTCGAGACCTACCAGGGTCAAGATCTTTCATGTGTTGGAAGCTAACCAGCTAGCTTGCGGAACGTCGGTGGTTCTACCCAGGTGCCCGCTCGAGCCTGAAAATTGTCCGGAGGGGCACCTGGGGTCTTCCTCCACCATGGGAAGCTGGTATGTCCACACCATAATGTCCTCGTTCAGAGGCGGGAGGGACATAAAACTGGGATTTAACAACAACAACAACAACAACAACAACAGGGAGTATATGTGTTGATCATACTGCAAAAACTACCTCACCGGGTTATCCGATCAACGAATTTTTCGCTATATAGAACAAAGAAGGCAGTAACATTCATGTGCATAACTTTTTTCCTGCTCATCTCAATTCTTAGGTGCAAACAGTTTCATAAAATTTAATCTTTGCTTTATATTTATATAATTTATTTCTTTATTTCATATCAAATTTCAAATATTGCGATAGTCTGTTTTTAGGCTATAGTTAACCATCTCAGCCTCCTATATATTCTATTGAAAATCGTTCAAAATCGGCGATCTGTACGTTTTTAGTTTAAACATATTTATTGCATATACAATCAATTACAAACACAGCAACAATACGATTTCGAATACAAAACAATAAGCAAACGGGTCGGGCAACAAATTCTTACAACGTTAATGACAGCCCTCCCCGAAGAATAGTATATTATAAAACAATGTGTAAAGATACAGAAGGAATGATTGTATTATATAAGTGACAATAATCACCACAGATTTCATCCACATTAAGATAAAGGATACATAAGAAAAGAATGGATCCATTTCTGACAGGTAAGTACACCGAGGGACCGTCGGGTAATTAGTTCATTTTATTTTATTAAATTGCAGTTTGCTGAGAATGGTTATTCTGAAAAGATTTAATCTAGTTTGATCTAATAATAGTTTAAAAGAGTGAAAAATTTTAAAAACGACGACTATGTTTGATAAATCATTTTGTTCGTCAGTAAAAATATCATTGCCGTTCAAAATAAGACTAATTGTTATCGGTGCAAAGGGTTGTAATTCCAATATCATGATTCTTCTTTGTTCACAGTATTTGCGACATTGAAGGAAAAAGTGACTTGCATCTTCTAAGTTACCACAATCACATAGTGGATCAACCCGAAGGTGATTTCTATGAAGGTCATCGTGTAAATCACTGCACCGGTTTCTTAGCCGCGCGTGCATAACAGAAGTGCGTCGTTCACCCAACAAGAAACGTTTGGGTACGACGGGCGCTTGAAATAAACATTTGAGCTTTGATTTAAAAATTGGTAATGAAACTGAGTTTCTAATTTCCAAATCTAATTCGTTCCAAAGAGACACTGAGGACGGGACAAATGAATTGGTGAAAAGCTGTGTCCTTCTTACGATCGAAACGAAATCTTCACCATTACGAAGAGGATAATAAACGGTTTCAGATACAATAGGTGGAAAAATATCTAGCATATAATACGGTAAAACCCAGGTTTTGGCCTTATAGACAATAGTTAACTTTTGGATAGTGCGTCTGTCTTCTAGAGATACCCAACCTATTTCCTTAAGAAGATTTGCTATCGATACTGAACGCGTTAATCCGGTTACGACGCGAGCCGCTTCAGACTGAAGTTTTTCTAAAGTTTCTTTTTCATAACTAGTGCACCCGTCCCATACGGCTGACGCGTATTCTAAAATCGGCCGCATGTAGGATAAATACATTTGATTCAGAGTAGATCTTCTTAATTTAAATTTTAGCGCTGTCATGGTACCAAGAACTTTTGATGCTGAGTTAGTTATATTTTGGATATGTTGATACCACTTTAAATCGGATGATAATGTCAATCCTAAATGCTTATGGTGATCAACAAAATTAATTTGCACATTGTCGAAGAAAAGTATTGGTCTGTTTACGAGGTTTGATGAAAAGAACATAGCTTCGGTTTTATTTGGATTGAAATCTACAAGCCATTGCCGAGACCAGTCGTGTATTTTACTTAAGTCGCTGTTAATGATAGTTTGAATTTGATTAACGTCAGTTGATGATACCGCCAGAGAGCTATCATCTGCGAAAAGTCTGGTGATACTTGTCAGCGTTTCAGCTATGTCATTTACATAAACAAGAAAAAGTAGCGGACCAAGGGCGGAGCCTTGAGGAACACCGACGTTAATGAATTTTACTTGTGATTTAGACTGACCTATAAATACCGACTGATACCTGCTGGTAAGATAATTATTAAGCCAGGTAATACTTTGCCCATCAAAACCGTGCTGTTTGAGTTTAAAGATAAGACCCGCGTGCCACACTCGATCAAAGGCTTTAGATATATCACAGAAGACCATACACGAGGACTGTTTATTGTCATATGCTTGGCTTAATTGATGATAGATGCCAATGAGTTGATAAACAGTAGAATGTCCGGGAAGAAAACCTGACTGAAGCGGATAAATAAGATTATTACTATGCAGATGGTTATAGATATGTTTAAACATTACCCTTTCCATTACTTTACCAACACAACTAATTAATGAAATAGGTCGATAGTTTGAGGGCACATCCCTTTCTCCTTTTTTAAAAAGCGGCATAACCTTTGCGAATTTCCAACTAGTGGGGAATATGCCTTCTTGAATTGAACGATTAAAAAGATTACATAATGGATAAACAATTGTGGCTCGAGTTTCTTTAAGTAATTTGTGACTAATTTCGTCGAGCCCACACGCTTTGTTGACAATAAGGTTTGACAGTATATCGTTTATTTCAAGTTCTGTTATATCAAAGTTAGACAAGATATTGTTGGTTTTAATATTCATTAACGGAAATTGAGCATTAGTTGCGTCCACGTTTGTAACTGATACAAAGAAGTCGTTTAAACAGTTGGCTTTTTCTTCGTCGCTACGATAGTATTTAACATTGCCATTGTTATCAGTGATGAGCATAGGGATTTGTTCGGAACTTTTAGAATTTCTGAGGAGCATTTTGACAGTTTTCCAGTAAAATTTTGGATTGTTATTTCTAGAGTCGTTTAAGCAAGTTTCTAAGTTATTATAAAAGATAATCTTGCGTACTTTTTCATGTTATTTACTTTATTACGTAGTTCGCGATATCTATTCCAGTCAATTAACTGATTTGTAAAAATTGCTTTCCGTTTTTGTCTATCTTTAAGTTTCGCGGCTCTCCTAATATTTGAATCATACCACGGTTTATCTTTAGGGCGAATGGTTACGAAATGTGTCGGTATACAGCGTTTAGCAAGACCTAGAAAAGTTTTCGTGAAAGCGTCACACGCTGTATCTAAGATGCCATTGTTTATAAATGACCAGTCTGTGTCTTGAATAAGTCTATATAATTCTGTAAAATTCGCGCGTTTATAGTTCCAGACTCGCCGTATATGCAGAAGGTGGCTGATAAACGTAGTTAAAATAAGCATATGTACCAAAGTGATCACTGATGTCCTTAGATGTTTGATAAATACCTGAGTGAAGAAAATCAACGGTATTAGAAATAGCAATTGGATCAATTAGTGTCGCAGTGTTATCGGTTACCCGCGTCGGTGAAGTAATAACATTTGTAAAACCATTCGTAATTAAGATGTCGCGAAATTTATGATTACTAGCACATAGTTGGTCTTCATCAATGTCTCCAATCAAAATTATTTTAGCAGAGGTTTCAAGAGCTTTTTCAAGACTAATGTTAAGACGCTCCCAAAAATCGACTGTGGCACTTGGTTTTCTGTAAATATTGCAAATTAAAAACTGTATTTAGTGAATTAATTATACTATTTCTATTGAAATAAAAGCTTAGGTGCAAACGGATATAAAACAAGACACATTTATCTTTCAACTGATATATGTTTTTCTTTGTAAAACTTATGATGCGATAGTCTGTTGAAGGGGTGAAGTTAGAATATATTTTTAATTTGAAAAAAGGACCCGATACATATTGCGCTGAATCGAAAATCGTTCCCGGGGTTAACCTTATTTCGCGGTTGAATGGAGACGGTTTAACAATGTGCCATTTCAGCATTTAAATAAAACTATTTTCCTCCAGCTGTAAAATGAAAAAAAGCCAAATCGTAAAAAAACATATGTATAATTTTAGTGGGTTATAGAGATTAGACTTAATGAATGCTTTGTGTTTTATGTTCAATATTATTATTTGTTATTGTTTGTTTTGATATATTTTTTTTTTGCTTGTGAAAGTCAAGGGGTGTATTTGATAAATTTCGAAAATTTAAAATTATTATTGTTGCTGTTGTAATATTCATAGAAATAGAATTTACATTTTAAGGCACCGAAGCTTAAACGTGTCCAACCAGAAACGAAACAAATTCTGATTTTATTAAAGACGTCTATATGCATTTATCTTTCGGAGGTTGCGTATTTTTGTCCTTAAAAAGTTTAAGATTTCACACCTGATTGAAGTAAAGGCAAACGGAGAATATCTTTCAGGTGTTTTTTGATATCATTGAAAGATTCGAATCCACATTTTTACACGTGTCCACAGTTGCCCACCTGTCATCTGGTAGCTAACACAAATTCGGATTATGGATTCTGCTCAGCGAAAACAACAACAACAACAAATTGTCTTAAGATTTAGCTAAATAATCTACACAAATGTATAGGACCGAATTTCAGAGAATTTGCGTTACCTTACAAGATAGTTAATTTTAATTCAGTTACAAAGTATCGGTATTGTCGAAATTATTGAGTCAAAACAGTAAATTTACTGAAATAAAATCAGCACTATTTCATATAATTATAATATTCTGACTTTAATATGACAGAATTAAATTAATCAGTTATGAACCGCATGCCATAGACATGTACTCGATAGTACGATTAAAGATCTAAAAATTGTAAGGCGGGACTGTAACGTAGCACACAAGTATTGGTATGTATATAACGCTCATGTATTGGGAAATAGCGTTAAAACTTTTCGTTTTGTTAGCCGTTCTGTTATTGGCTAGAAAATTTACATGCAATGGGTCAATAATAATATAGGTGCAACTACAATTTTTATAGGTGCACCTTTACTTTTTATAGGTGCACCTATATTTATAGGTGCCTATACCTTGAAATGGAGGTGCACCTATACTTATAGGTGCACCTATACCTTGAACTGGAGGTGCACCTATATTTATAGGTGCACCTATACCTAGAAATGGAGGTGCACCTTTAACTTAAAGGTGCACCTATAAAAAGTATAAAAATTGTAGGTGCCACTATATTTAAAATCTTTTGACCCAAATGGTATACCATATCTTTGAATCTATTGATATAACATATTAACTAGAATTTGGTGTTCCACGGAATACGTGTGTAACTTTCTTGCACAAAGTTTAAATGTGGGCCTATGTTTACACTAGTCAAAAGTTCTAAGTGCACACTTGATAAATGTTGATTTTTCAAATTATTTGATGGAATCTTTCAAAATAGTGTTAATTACAATGAAGAAGAATCAATATTCTATTAAAGCACACCAAAAAAATTAAAGTCTGCTTAACCAGATTAAAAAATAATAACATTTTAGCTCACTTGTACTCAGAGAGCAATTCTCAAGTTAATTATCATTGCATCGGCTATCATTTATGATCGTTTTTTCATCTCTGTATAATTTAAATTTCATGTACATTTAAAGGAAATACTGTAGTTCGCCATTCCATTGCACTGAAATATCTTCCTGTAGCTTGTAATGGTCTGCTGGGCACGACGAGCCAGCGCACGCTTCCCTAGTTTATCCATAACGTTTTTACAGGATTTCAAGGAGAAAATTCCATTTTTTTTCACAGTGTTTTATGCCAAAAGTTTTTGAATTTTCTAGCAGTTTGGGATGATGCAATTCACTATGATAGATGTGTAACAGCCTTTCCGAACGAAAAAATGTATTCATTTCGATAAAATTGACCAGTTTTCGGACACGCTTTTTGACCAAATAAACGTCATTTTCGAATAATTCGATTGTAAAGTTTATTGAATTTCTATAAATTTTAGTTTTAAATTTTTATTAATTGGACACTTATCTAACAAATGTTACACTAATATTTTCGAGTTTAAGTTGTTTTACGTAAATATTTAATGACGTTATTGAGTATTATCAGCGTTCAACGTAAGCAACGTAATCAATCAAGAAAGTAATAACGTTTGATTTTCTTCTTAAATTAATAAAAGATGCAAAAATAAGGTATTTCTTTTGGATTTACGAAAACCGTCAAGATTGTTTACAACAAATTTGAAGTTGTGCCAGTGAAAAGAATTTTGACAGCAATGTCGTTGTCTGCTGACGTCAACCGTTCCATGGTAACAATTTGTTGGTGTGTTTTTCGTGTTTGTCTGGAGTCGGTGAACATGTGAAAAACAAAAACGATTGTAAAAAAATAAATTTCGATTGTCGCACGGGGATTACGCATAAATAGCGTATGCCGACGTGGATGACGTAATACATAAAACATATGCACGGTTTTCAACAAAAATATTGTTGTTTGATCATAATGAACATTATGTCAAACTTTCATTCAGTTAGAATAAGTTTACTTTGAGATATTCAAAATTGAAAAGTGTGCACTTAGAACTTTTGACGAGTGTAGTCATATAAGATAAAACAATTTAATTCAAGTTAATTGCAAAACTACACCGCATGTGTGACCTAAATTGCAGTTGAAGGAGAATAACTAAAATGTGGTAACACCTGAGTTATCATTCTTCACCAATAGTATTAAGTGAATTGGACAAGTACTTTCATTTGAATTGCATTTGAATTACATTGCGTTTGGAAGGGGCATAACCCAAAGAATAGTGAAACTGGAGTTATGATTTTTGTTGTAACTGATGTTCTTGTTCTTGAAGATGATATATTACAAGTATGAAGTGAATAGGACAAGTACTTTCAAAGTTAAAGGCAACATTAAGTTTCATGTTAAAGCTGGGGGACTACCGAAAGACGCCGACGACGACGACGTTGCCGGGCAATAGAATCCCAATGTGTCTGCCTGCTATCGCAAGCGACACAAAAACTAAGAAATATTCTTAACAGACATTCAAATGCCTTTCTTCTAGTAAATTGTCCAATGTGGGATGAAAATGCTGGATGCTATGTTTGATTTTCCCTCTGCGTTTTAAGGGCTTGGGACCTTTTGTAAAGCACATATGACAAGTCATATACATGAAAAACGCCAACACCATCAGGTTTACTTTTTCTGTGCATTTGGTCTTTGTTCAATGTGTATATGACATTGTACATGTTCTTTACAAGCCGCATTAAAAATCTAGAATCCCACGGACGTCACAAGTAATGAGACGTAGGGTAGCACTCCTCAGACCGAAGTCCGAGGTAACATACTGGCTATTGGGTCCGAAGACCTACTACCCTCAGTCACACCATAACGCGCCCATTGTGTTGCCAGAGGCTCAGGTTTGAAAGGTCAACATTACATCATTGTGACGGGATTCTAAGTCCACCAGCGGACTCGGATATTTGTTAAGTTCGAACCCAGTCGTATAGTCGGTACTCATCAGCGGACTCGGAAATAGGATCTATCTATCTCACCAGCGGATTCGGAAGTCAGATATCTAAATATCTAACTATCTCACCCGCCGACTAGGAAGTCGGATCTATCTATCTATCTCACCAGCGGACTCGGAAGTCAGATATCGAACTATCTATCTCACCAGCGGACTCGAAAGTCGGCTCTATCTATCTATCTCACTAGCGGACTCGGAAATAGGATCTATCCACCTACCTAAATAGGATTGTTTAGTTCGAACCCAGTCGTATAGTCGGTTCTTACCAGCGGTCTCGGAAGTCGGCTCTATCTATCTCACAAGCGGACTCGAAAGTCGGCTCTATCTATCTGTCTCACCAGCGGACTCGGAAATAGGATCTATCCAACTACCTAAATAGGTTTGTTTAGTTCGAACCCAGTCGTATAGTCGGTTCTCACCAGCGGACTCGGAAATAGGATCTACTCTACTCTACTCTACTCTACTCTACTCTACTCTACTCTACACGACTCGACTCTATTATGGTCTAATCTAATATAGACTCGAAAATAAGATCCATCCACCTACCGAAATAAACCTACAACAACAAAGAAAAAATACCTTCTAAAGTTTGACTGCGCCTCTTCTTTCTGTATCTTCATCTGTAATCTGAAAAACACAAAAAAGTTGGAAAATGAAATTTTACTAAAAATGCAAACAAATAATTTGGAAAAAAAGGAAAAAAATCAATGGAAGACATCAGCAAGAGGTGACTAGATTGATGTTAGGAAAGATATGTGGAAGCTGTTGGCAAGTGGTGAACATCATCTGCCCACCACTTGCTGATGGTTTTCATTTATAAAAAAAAGAAAAATACTTATCTTTCAAAGTTTGACTGCGCCTCTTCTTTCTGTATCTGTTGCAGCTGGTATCTGAAAAACACTAAAAAGAAAAAAGTTAGAAAATGAAATTTTACTAAACAATGCAAACAAATAATTTGGAAAAAAGAGAAAAAAAATCAATGGAAGACATCAGCAAGAGGTGACTAGATTGATGTTAGGAAAGATATGTTGAAGCTGTTGGCAAGTGGTGAACATCATCTGCACACCACTTGCTGATGGCTTTCATTTATAAAAAAAGAAAAATACTTATCTTTCAAAGTTTGACTGCGCCTCTTCTTTCTGTATCTGTTGCAGCTGGTATCCGAAAAGCACTAAAAAGAAGAGAGCAGTGTTAGAAATGAAATCAACAAAAAAATACAACAATGCAAACAAAGATATTGGAAAAAATGAAAAAAAAAGAGAAAAAATCCCAAAACTTTAATGTTTGAAGAACATAAAGCCTAATGGTGTTGTAGACGAATAACTGTAAAACAGCCGTTACTGTATTACAGTGTTGCTATGGAGGCCCGACTGCTCAATGTGTATGTGTAATAGAATGTGAGTTTACCAGTGACTGTCAATTTATAACAATTAAACCCCATTGTCACATCTATTTAGAAAAAATAACAGCAATGGAAATGAGCGTTATCTTTACTTGATTAATTTGTAAACAGTCAAGATGAAAAAAACAATTTTAGTGCATTAATACATTCTATGCGGTTTAGGTAACAGAAAGGCCTCATAAAAACATGAAACATGTAGCTAGATGTACAGTTATAAGTACAGCTGCATGTGGAAAGCGTATACACTCAAAAACAGTCTAATTGGTCACTTTTTGTCCGTATTTTATTATTAGAAAGACATCGAATTCACTTTTTATTTATGATTAAATACCAACGACAGTCTTCAACTTAAACTTTAATCTTGTAATAATCGACTTTGCAAAAGTTTGGTGAGAGTTATCCTTAATTTTGCTAAAAATGCATTTCTTGCATAAAAAAGTGAAGCAAACAGAAATATGTTCTAAATTTCTTGTTTTGTTTTAATAGGACCCTCATTAGTAGGAAAAACATAAACAGTTATTAATGAACAGCACATTAGTTTAAAAAAAGTCCCCTTCAAAGTATCAAATTTTAAAATTACCTCCCTTTCAATTAAAGACTGTTCTAATTTTGACCCTGCGGTGTAAGTAAATGGTATTGGATTCATTTAAGAAAACAATCCATAAAGATTAAAAAGACATTAGAGAATTGATTTCAAGACAAAATAATTCTTTCCACAACCCCTCTTGACGTAGGGAAGAAAGGAAACTAGCATACATTGTAAACAAATACAATTGATGACCATTTAGAACTTTTGTTGAGTGTATAATTAAACAGTATAGATTGAATAGGCTGTACCTTTTCCTTTAAAGGTTTGCTATTTAATACCTTATATGGTACATGTATAATTATGTTTCTTTCGGTGGACGACGCACTATCCATCTGTTTGTCTTCTCTGTCGATCTGGAAATAAAAAATAGAATGAAGCACAACACAATGTTAACCTTAAAAAGAAAAAACCGGCGACATCAATATACAAGATAAGTTTTTATTTTTCTGAAAAGATAACTTAATCCCGCGGAATGTTAGTTAATTAAGCACCAGAAATGAAAGTAGCTAGCCCTTTATTTATGTGGATTCATAAATGTGATGGGATGGGGGTCCCAAGAAATGTTACCCGGAAAATTTTAAAGACAAAATTGAGTTTTCTAACGCGGATGGGTCCTCAATTTGATATTTAGTAGTGCAGAAACTGCAAGGAACGTTTGATATGAGCATGTAGGCTAGTCAAATACTTATTCTTGTTTTTTGCGGAGATTGTTTCAATCTTTCCGTCCAATTATGTGGATTCAGTCTCGTACTCCCGTAAAGACCGCTACGCGCCTGCCAGAACGATGTATATAAATGTATGTTGAATCCCAGTCTAGTGGTTTACGATTAGCCTAATATATTCAAAAATACATTAAATCCGTTTTTGTCTCCACTGATGAATATCCACTGAAACACTTACCAAAATGCCAGAGATCTAGGCCTAAGACAATAAAACTGAGTGTGGAGGCCAGTCTCAAATCTCAAGCATCTGATTGGCTGAAATAGCGAGCAGTCACAATTTCAGTCAATCAAATGTTTTGAGACTTGAGACTGGTCATCAGTTTTAGCTTTATAATCTTGGACCCTTTATGTTCGGTAACAAGCCTGATGGTACATTTCCCGCCTCTTGCCTCACTCAGTCTTTCGGAACTGTGATTGAAGACAGAATAAAGTTGAAAGAGGTGTCAACGGAAAAGTTTAACCTTATGTGATACTTTAAAGAATATACTGAATCTAATTCTGTTATCTTTAAATGTTAGCTGGAAATGTACGAAACCGCCCTGCATTCGAGATTTTGTATAAAAATAAAGTTCAGTTAAACGTCTTCTCAAAGACTACCCCTTGGACTGGACAAGAGAGGTCTAAATACTGGAGTGGTCTACTTTCCAAGGTGCAAGTTAGTGAAAAAAGGGACATTAAACTAGTTGTTTTATTAACGGGGTGGCCTTTAAACTGGGGCGGTCTTTACCAGTGGTTTTATTGTACAATGAAATCAAAACATGTTTGGGACACATTCGGCCCGATGAATCATGGTTGAAGTGACAGCAGCTTTAACAATTTCCTCCATATATACGCATTTTAACGCATGTGCAACCAGTGTAGATCCAGATCAGCGGGCACATTCGTGCCGTCTGATCAGGATCTGCACTGGGTCGCATTGTGGTCTAAAATTACCTAACGAATCAAAAAGCGAACAGTTAAATTCCTGATCAGACGGCACGGATGTGCCGGCTGAGCTGAATCTAAACTGTTCGCCCACGCAATAAAGGAATATCCGTGAAGGAAAGGGTTAAAGGCGCAATGGAAACGGGAAAATCTGGTTTTTAAATAAAGATTTACGTAAATGTTGCATACATTGGCTGTCAACCAAATTAAATAACCATTAGTCTGATTTGCTTAACATTCTATTGTTACTTGTAGTTAAAATCATGAACTTTCATGAAATGTACACTGGGGAACAGCTCTGCACTTTCATTAATCCCGGGGGTCTCAATGACAGACTAACTGTCTGGAATATTTCGTCTCCGGATATAATGTTCTAAACTAACATGTACTTGGTGGGCACTTGGGCACTAGGGCATTTCGGGCTTGTTGATGATTGTTCCAGTGATCTCATAGCATAGCTGTACTGTGCTGTATCAACTAGAACACACATGTGCTCAGATTCTCCCCTACAATTACACGAAAATGTCATCAGCATTCATCAACAAAGAAAAAGCTAGTCACATGAAAGGTTAAATTCTTCCTTTTTGAAAAAATTCTAAACACTGTCATACAGCCACCAGATGTAAATTATTTTAATAAAATCTACCTATTTTTTTTAATTCTTTACTCCAACACATGTGTGACAAGTGTAGATCCAGGTCGATACATTCGGTGAGTGTTGTCGAAGTAAGTTTGATAAGAGAATCGTGTCAACTTCGGCATTAAACAACAGTATCATCTGAACATAACACATAGAGTTACAAATCTGTAAAACCAAATTTTGTTATGTTCATTTAACATAAACATTTACTCGTCTTATTGTTTATGAATAAATATTAAATTTTGTAAAAGGCATTCAATATCACTTTCCGGCACATTCTAGGCAGAAGGGCGGTTGAATAATTGACCTTATGAAATTAGAAGTTAATGAGGATTACAGATTTGTAAATGAACTTTCACCATACATATTATCTTGTCCGTACCGCACCATCTTCTGCCACTGTTGTGCTGAGAACAGGTTCATTCTACATGTACAGACTAGAGTCCTTCACAAAATTGTCACATCACAGATCTTTCATTAGCCCACAGCATGTCACTTATCTCTGTTTAATGATTAAACTTCCACCAGACCTAAAGTCAAATTCCAAAACTTTCTTCGAACCTGTTATTATGATCCTAATTTTTGCCAAACTTACAAATCGCCATCTTTATTTTAATATTTATAGTTTTGCCTAAATGTCACATACAATCCGCTACCTTGAAAGATTGAACGCATTCAACTCTTACAAATACAGGTTGTGCAAGTATGCCCATACCATGGGGATAAATTACTGTATTCTCCATAGTACAGCTTTTATTACTCAATCAAAAATGATCAGATTGATAATTGTAATATAAAACAGTACAATATGTCACGTTATTCTACTGCATAGAAGTACAACAGGAACAACACTTAAACGAGAGTCGGCCTAGGAGCCCTCGTCTACTCGCTTGGACGAGCTACTAAGACTGCCGCACTAGCATGGCTACTAGAATGCGCACTAAGATTGCCGCACTCTGGCTACCACTCTCCGGATAGCAACTGCCTTGCTAGTCCAGTATATATAGGCTGATTATATAACTATTGTAATAATAAACAATCTGCAACCATAGCGATAACAAGCCGATACAGTGATTGTACCCTCTGACAGGTTCATCGAGTACGATTTGATATCGCTGTAGTTGCTTATTATATTACACAATAAATACAAATCATGGAAAATTTCCTATTATTACAAAAAGAAACTACGAAGGTGTGGCAAAATGATGATTGAGAATAGAATATTGAGAATGTAACTTATATAGGCTCCCGAAACTTTATAATGGCCGATTTATTCTGGCGAGGTTGGTGAATTCGTAAAACAGTATAAACAGAGCAATATCTTCGGTGAAACCCCATCCGCTCCGCCCCACACGAGTACATAGTACATATTGTCATAGAACTTCTTGGAATCAACATACGTACACTTAACAAGTTTTCTAAGTATACACCTTGGTACAGGAACATTACTAGCGTGATAAGTGAGCTAATGCTCTAAACCTTTCTACAAAGAATGCAATTAATACCTACTGATTTATTAGCAAAACATTATTCAAAAGAAACCCACAGAATACAAATTCACAATATCAGTTAATGACCACCTTCAGCGGTAAACGGTGAAATCGTGAAAATACTGTTGAATGGGATTTTTTATCGTGTTGGATCAGTTATAATGCTGTGGGCTGGTGTGTCAGTGCACAAGAGGACTGCACCAGTTTTAATCCAAGGGAACTTAAATTATGAAGAATATTAGCGACAAGCCATTGTTCCGTTTGCCCTTCCAATTCTTCAAGCACATAGATGCATGCGGTTAATGTTATGCATGTTATTAATATTAACTGCTATTGTGTCGTTGTACGGCGAACACTAGACAATTTCTTGAGGTGAACACCTTCAGAATATTTCCATGGTGCGCTAGAACTCTGGACATTAATCCAATTGAAAAAACTGTGGTCTGATCTTAAAAGAGGCGTACGAAACAGGATGGACCAACCATGCAATCTTCGCCAACTTGGAAATGCGCTTCTTCATGAATGGTCTTAAGATTCCCCAAAGGAACTGTATTAGCTCAATGAGTTAATTGTGGCTTGCAGTATATACGCCTTGTTGGTGGTCATACTCTTTATTTAATGACGTGAATTTGTATTCTGTGGGTGCCAGTACTTTAAATGATATTAAACAGTCAGTTATTTGTCATTTTAAAAAATGTTTTCCTAATAAATCATTTATTATTTATTGAATGTTTTTTTGAAAGTTTTAAGCAATAGTTCAATTATCAAACCAATAATGCCCCAGTACGAAGGTTTACCTGTATACTTAGAAAAGTTGTTAAGTGCAATATTCATAAAACATTGAAATTCTAAAATGGTCTTTAAAGATCCTTTGTTTACAATAACCTTATACTGAATTTAGCAAATACGTACGTATTGGTTGTGTAATGATTCCTCTTGTACATGTATAGCATCAATAATACTCTGTAATTAACAACGGATCCGACTAATGATGTCGTCGGACCCTCTCCCCCCCCCCCCCCCCCCTCCCCCTTCCACATTTCTTCCTATAGACGATTGCGTATGCTTCAGGCTTGGTTCAGGTAAGTGGTTCAAGTCTGCCTTAATGACATTTTATATTGTAAAATTTACTGTCTATTTCCATTACCCCTACCAACAATTATACGGAACAGCAGAACGAAGAAACTGCCTTATGTCTACATGTAGGTCATACATTCACCGATAAGACGCCGGATTAGCTACGGATACGATCTGGCATCATTCGTTGCAATATGCTCCGTAAGTAGCCGTAGTCATAATTGTATAAACGTATCACTCTTATTGCCAACTGTCCCCATTCTTACCTTATCCTTGGTAAATATGTAAAAAGCAATTGTCAGACGCCTTTGCATCCCTATTGGATCCTTACCGGCGAGGTGATTCGCGAATGTGTGATTCCTATGTACGTATAACAATATACCCAAGGTCTGAGGCTTATAAAGCTGAAAAAAAGAGACGAGACTAAAATCTCAAAGATCTGATTTGCTGAAATGAAGAATTGTCTCCATCTCAGCCAATCAGACGGTTGAGATTTGAGACGTGTCTCCAAACACAGTTTTATAACCTTCGGTACTGGTCGTGCAAGGCTGAAGAAGAACCATTATACGATCTTTAAAAAGCAATAATAACCAATTAATACCTTAATATTAGTTATGAGAACTAATGTGTGATCATGATAACTGCTCGTCTACAAGTGAAAAGTAAAAAAAAAAACAGGAGGAAAATCTTTGGTATCATTAAATAATATCCAAAGATATACTTGCTGCGACGTTGAATGCTGAAACCACCTAATATATAAAACAATGCAAAATAATGAATCAAGCGCATTTTAAGGAGTTCTATTACACACACATAAGTATCCTGCCTATCGAGCTTAACTGATAACAACAGAGACATTCTAACAGCCGCCACACGGCACATACACGCTTCAGACCCATGATATTGCAATATGTGAACATGGAACGTTCAAAGTGTGCTAAGTATTACAAAAATACGGATCTGATCCCAAGATTATAAAACTGATAATGAAAACCCAGTCTCAAATCTGGCCCCAAGATTATAAAACTGGTTGCCATTTCAGCCAATCAGATGCTTGAAATTTGAGACTGGTTTCAAATCTCAGTTTTATACTTTTCAGCCCAGATCAGCCAACTAGATGCTTGAGATTTGAGACTGGTTTCAAATCTCAATATTTTAATCATCAGCAGTGGTTGTATTTGGATAGTGAGCATAAAAACAGCGTTATTAACTGTTCGTATAAGCAAACTAGAATTTGATATTCAACGGAATACAAGTGTTACTTCAAGTGAAATATGAAAGGGGTAAAACTAAAAAAATAGTGAAACAAAAGTTATCATTCTTGTTGTCAACGATGGCGTTGTTCATGAAGCTGATAAATTCCAGTTATTAATGTAGTAAGTGATTTGTTGTAGGAGATTTCCTTTCAAAGTTGTAGGCAACATTAAGCATCATGACAAAGTTGGGAGTCTACCGGACGACGACGCCGCCGCCGGAAAAAAGGATCCCTATGGGTCTATCTGTTATCACAGGCGACACACAAAAAGTATTGACTGATCAATAGTCCCGCGTGAAATGACGTTCTCGGTCCAGGTCATCATCCCATTAGTGGAATAGTGAAATATGCATATCAGGAATGGCCACATTCAACAGACACAGCCCATACCACCAAAAGGTAGAGAGGATATGAGAGAATTTGAGTGGTTAGGGAGGGGTGTGAAAAGTGAATGTAAACAGCAATCCCTGAGGGATGAAAAGATAACAGTATTGATTGAATGTACGGGGAGACGTTTTACGGCCGCCACAAAACACAAACAAAACTACTGTGATCGAAAAAAAAGTGAAATATGCATATCAGGAATGGCCACTTCCAGCAGACACAGCCTCCCCACACAGCCAAAAGGTAGAGAGGATATGAGAGAATTTGAGTGGTTGGGGAGGGGTGTGAAAAGTGTATGTTAACGTATTTACATAATGTATATCAGGAATGGCCACATCCAGCAGAGGTTGAGTTAGACTACGGAAGGTTTAGGAAGGGTTGTTCCCATTTTCCCAAATTCTTATTATCGCACCTACCTATAAACTATGTACTTTCTTCTCACATGTGTTTTCTATACTGTTCAACAAAAATAATTAATAATGTGTTATTTGTTTAAACATTTTATATAGGTACCTTTACTTCTTTCTCAGATAGATAAAAAAACAAATTTTGATACACAGTAAATTGTTTACAGTGAAATCATTCCATTCGGGCCGGATGAATGTTGTCTCTTAATATTATATTCTTTGTTTCGGGTTGAAAAGCAATGCAATTCTGTAAAAAGGACATCAACATAATAGTCTTATTATTGAGGTGGTCTTAATCTCGTGGAAGGTTTAACAAGAGGGTTTACTGTTGGATCTCTTTCTGGCAATTTTTAGATTCAAAAGATACATTCCCAATACCATGACCTCAGTTTCTGTATAAAACATTAGCGTTAGGCAAAATGGGAATACAACATTCTAGAAGCTCATCAACTTCGGGAAGCAAGGCGGAGGAGGTGGCTTGCAAAGGAGACAGGCTTTTTAAAAGAACACACCGTGATTTTTTAGACCGCCTTGGGAATCGAATTCAACAGATCTATAAGCTTGTTCTGGTTGTAATAGGCATAATCATAAATTAACGTCAGTTAGACCGTATATGTCACAAACGTATATGTCACACGTGTGTGACATATTCGGTCGAATTAATCACACCTGTCTTTATTTGTCATATACGTTTGTTCAAATTAGCGATAAATGTCTGACTGTATATATCACACATTTCATACAATGAACCAATTCTAAACATCGTTGCCTTTTTCTTTGTCCGCAGCAGCAGCTTGCCCTCATTAACGTCAACGAAACATCGCCATCAACATCATCATCACGAGTGATTTTGTATTGTAACGTTTTCGACTTGCAGATATGCAATGCACAGTAAGGGGCCACATGAACTTTAACAAAAAATAGTATTAATAGATGAGAAACTAACATCAAGTTTTTAAGTCAAATCAACAACAACAATCATAACTTTATAACTTTAATAAACAAGAAACTGACATAGCTTTTACAGTTATTTAAAAGAACACCGCATCATTACACGTAACATTTATTTTTTTAAATGTTATTAAACAAGATAGTGACATTATCTAACTTATTAGTTATTTTAAAGAGCATCACACCATTAGACATATATTCTAACTACATCATGTAACTTTTGAAGTCATATAACAGTTTACGGGAAAATAATCTACAAATATAATGTCGCCGTCACAATTTCTCTATCAATCTCTATTCGTGTTGTCGCGATGTTGCATGATGATGATGATGATTATATTAACAATTCCAGTACTAGGTAAATGTTCATCAATATTTTTAATCACTGGACATCTATTTATATAAACCCTTTTCATTTCTTCACACATTTTTGGTAAGTGACAAATACGTTTTGATTAGCCTAGAAATACTTATTCCAACCGAATATGTCACATTTTATGTCCCATATTCGGCTGAAGGGTGTGACGTATTCGATCAAATATATATCACACATGTCACGTATTCCACCGTATATATTACACGTGTAACATATACGGTCTAACAACGGTCTTGTATCAATGACTGGGATGCACAGTAACGCGACAAAGGACGATGGCGCAACATCCCATACCCCCATCAAATACTCTTTACTTTGAGATTTTCAAGTACTACATTACATCTCTTTTATTGTCGAATATTAATATTACTAATAAACTATAGTTTTAGCAGCGCCTGTTTAATTATTCCTTACAGAAATTCTCTGCCTTTCTAAGTTGCACATGTTCAGCTTCGTTATGTGTTTTCCAATGCACATGTACCTGACTGTAGATCGCGTGTTTTATGTTTTATTCGTGCTATAGTTTGATGAAAATATTTCTCGCGCCGATACTATGCTTTGCATCATAATATTTCTTGTAGCTAATGTGCTCGGGACAATAAGACCTCATATGCTCTGATACCTTAATTTTATTCTATTCATAATTTTAAAATATTTATAACTTAAATCTGCAATACAAAAACAGACTTTAAGGTCATTGCTGGTTGTTATACTCGTCACTTATGGTCTGTTATATCCTCCAAATAACAAGGTTTTTTGTTGAATGCAGGGGTGGGGAAAGCAGGGCGTAGTAACCCCTGCTCCGTACCCAAGCCCACCCAAGGTCATTGCTTATAAGGTTCTCACCTATCACATTAAGATGATAATTTTTAAGTCTGATTATACATGTAAGGGTTGCAAAGTTATACTATGAAAACAAAAGTTTTCTTTTTTACATTTTAATGCTGCTTGTGACACCAACGAGTGACCCTGACATTAAAGGTACGGACATTGATATGGTATGCAATATGTGTGAAGATTAGTTGAAATCGTTTCTAAAAATATGTTGAGTTTATTTAAACACGTCTTTTGGCAAGTCATATGGGCGTCTGTCTTTAATCAATTCATTGAGCCTACATCTATTAGTATGTGTTCTATCGCCTATATTGGCGAAATCTAGTTGAAATCCATTAAAGGAGTTGCTAAGATATGCTCCTGAAACCAGCAGATGTGATGGATAGATGGGCAGATATCCGGACAGGCGGATATCCTGAAGGGCAGATAGATAGACAGATTCACAAGACGATCACTAGTATTTGTGCCCTTACTCTCTGGGATCGGGGACATAAAAAATAAATAAAATCAATCAATGTGTACAAAAAAACTTTATTAAATATGTAAATTTGTCAATTAAATATGTAAATTTGTCAATTAAACAGAAAGCAAAATCATTGCAAAATCTACAGGAACCAGTCACTGCAGAAATATACAGGTTGATGTCACCTTGACAGTTATAAGATCAGTATTAATCATTTTTAAAAATAAAATTGCCAAAATGGCAAACAGTCATTTCAGATAATGTAAAGTATTATTTTTACTTTAATTCAAAATAAATTTAATTGGAAAAATGAATATTTTAATTGTTTCCTGATTTCTTTTTCCAGTCAGTTTGTGTTGCAAAAAGCTCTTATCAAAAATAAACAAGTCATTATGTTGTGGTCGACCATGTCAAAATGAGATATTTTTAATACTGTTTACTGCCTTCTATCGTATCTGCCCTTAGTGTAGAACAGATCAGCTGGAACATCTATGCTATCTGAACTGGATCTACAGTGTTCCTTTCTTCGTAAGAAAAAACCTTAAGCATTAAAAGTGTAAAGTGTGAATCAGATCAGATGGTGGATCTGGGTCAGCACTATTTGCTCACAATATGTATTGAATTAATGCAAACAATGACATAACAGATATGCAAATGTTCCCAAAACTGTCAGTTCATTTATGACAAAGAAGTCATCCTGATCTGGGTCTACAATGGTCATCCATGGGAGATATGGCATATCAAATGAAATAAATGGTTGAACTTCTACTAAATATGTGGCTGTGACTGACATAATGGGTAAAAAAAAACAAAAAAACTCTTCACTCAGTATATACGCCTTACTACGCATTTGCAACCAGTGTAGTTCCACATTAGCCAGTACATCTCCGCCATCTGATCAGGATCTGCACTGTTCCCTTTTTGGACAGAAACCTAATAAATGGAATAGTAAACAGATACTTATCAGATGGCATGGAAGATAACGCTGATCTGGATCTACACTGTCGGCCCATGCCAGAGATGTGCATATGGTGGAAAGGGTTAAATATGGCTTATAACTAGCAATAGCATACGACACTGGTAGGTCATCAATTTATGTTAACAAACTGAGTAAGAGTCTAAGATAAATGCAACCAACTCTTGTAAAATTGTTAATTTTAGACCCTACCAAGTTGTCAGGACTCAAAGCCGGTACCTTGCCGCATCAATGTTTATCCTCGGAAATTCACGGAACATACCGGGATCATAATTATATCAAATGCATGAAGGAATATACCAGCTTTGCAGAATACTTATTACAACTACTCTTCGAACTGACGCTTTAAACGCTATGTATACGAATATATAAAAAATATTTTCCGGTAAATTAAGAACTCCCTCCGAGAATTATAAACAGATATTTACATTATACGACGGCCTTTGCATTTAGTTAGTACAGTGAATGACGAGTGAATAAAATGCAGATCACGAACAAAGTTATGTCTTTGACCGTGATCTGAGTTTAATATAACATTTCTCGTAAACACGGATTTTTTTCAATGATTATTAACTTTAAGTCTTTTCCCCAACATAAATGATAAACTCATTTTAATATACGATGCTGAAGAAGATCTGATATTTTGATGACAACATGTCCTGCAAGATTTGATAAAGTTCCGTATCCGTATTTTCTTTATAAAACTTTGATTATGTAATATTGTGAATGCAAAATTGGATGCATTAGGTAATGGCTTGAAACAGAGACGTCGACATGTTGGATTTCCATAAATCAAACGGTAAATAAATGTCGTGGAGTGATTCATTTCATAGACATAACAGTGCATTCCTACCACAATCAAATTTTGACAGTCTATTTCAAATTTTCTTTTCAACCCTACTTGCCGGAGGTTCAAAATATTCATTGCTTATCTTATTTCGTTACTTGCTAACGCTGTCTTCATGTTTTTAATTTCAACAATTACACTTTATTCTTAAACTTCTGAGTAGAATCTTAAAATTTGATATGCCGCTGAATTCAAATACTGGTTCAGTTGCTCCTATGCTCTTAGTGTAATACGGAGGTTTTAAGGAGACTAGAAATTTAACTGTTAAAATATTTTTAAAACCTTACAAAACAAAAGTGGTTTCAATAATAACAATATCTAGGTATTGTGTTTATAGTTAAAACTTAATCAGAAAATTGAATACAAATAGTCAAATGCCCACAGAATATAATATTATGTAATTAATATATGTGATGCTGGCGCTGTAAACTTGCGATTATCAATAAAATTTATCTTCAAGTTTAATGTTTGCAATGATCAACTTTTGAGAATCGACAAAATGTGTGCAACTATCTTCTAAAATTCCTACTTGAACTTTAAGTGTAGTGCAGTTCAGCAGATATATTGAAATTAACACGGTATTGGAGCTATAAAAAGAAATGCTACAGAATCTTATTTATAGCGGATTCTAAATGTTCTTTAACAAAGTGGGCGCAAGTAATTAATTCTAATGTTCCTGGTCACAGATAAATCCAACACGCATCGAGTCACGTTCCCCGTTTTTCAAAGAATTGCTTAATAATTTGATAAAAAACGAGTCAAAGCTGACCACCTACCTTTCCGGGTCAAAATAAACATCAGCAGTACTGTCACCAGATGCTTGAAGAACAATTTTCTCGTTTCACCAGCGGTAACGGTTGTGCGCGATTCCCCGCGCCCCCCCCCCCCCCCCCCCCCCACCGTGTGTTAATACCCTCATTGTACAACGGATTTACAAACACGAGGAATCACATATTAGATCGTGGTACTTCTAAAATCATCATTAGCGGTATGTTTTTTAATAATTACAGCCAAACCTGTCTTAAGCAGCTACCCAGGGGAGTGACAAAGTGGATGTTTAAGACAGATGGCTGCTTAAGACAGGTAAAAATTAGAACAAAGTGTCAGTTTAGGACATCTTCAAACTGGCTGTTTAAGACAGGTGGTTGCTATTCGCAGGTGCCTGCTTAAGACAGGTTTGACTGTATACCTTTTTCATATGCCAGAAACATTTACTGCATTTTGTGCAACGGTATCGTGCGTCCAATAGTTTATCTTGTATCTGTGTGCGTCCATTATATTGTCTATCGTGCATTTTGTTTGTAACATATGCCTATTTTGTATGCAGTCATGCCTGAAATGGGAACCTTAATGCAAAGATTTTTAATAATACTATTTTTTGACGTTTCCTGTATATCAGTATAATTAGATTTGTATCACGTGTTATTCTGTGTTAGCAATGGTGCTATTACCAGCATTTCAATATTAGCTTTAGGCTTGTACATTGAAGAACCAAAACAAAATAGGCAACTGCACCATCTTCGGGTCCCAATACCGAGTGTGAAGGCAGGAGGGACTATTTTGTTTACATATTAATATTTATGTGGTAGTTTTGGGTTGGAAAGAATAGCCTTGACCAGGACTTGAACCTTAGATACAGTTTTTCATAGTGATTCTCTCTCAATAATTCGACTCCAAGTACAGACCCATTATCATACTGACTTTTTATAGACGTCTGTCCTTTACGTCTCAAGCAGTAAGGATCAAAACTGAGGTGGAAATCGACCCGATTTATATTCCCATTTTTTCACTGCCACTTGAAAATTTCAGCACTACCATGTTCATTTGTTGTTATAAAACATAAATAGTCTCTAAAATATTAATAAAATAAAAAAGATTCCACAAATAAAACTGTTTAACCTACTATTGTTCAGGCCGTTTACATGTAGATTTTAACGTAATAACCAATGAAAGCGTCCCTTTCATAAATCGATACACTACAGTCAAGTTTTTTTCATAAACAAACAAGTTTCTGAAAAAGTATCACATATATTGGTTCTAATTGGAATTAGCTTTTAAGGTATGTATTTTTTTAAATATATATAAGGTTTAAAAAATTAATTGAAGCGTCAAAAGTTGCGACAAGGATTCTTATCGCTGGCATATAGACATAGAAGGAAAATTTTCCGCCTTGATTTGAATGCTAACTGGGTTGTGCGCGAAGGGCGGACATCGTATATATAGAAAAGTCCTTGTTGCGCACAATTCGTTGGGCTATCAGCTAAGCTACCAAGGCGGCATGAAGGAAATCTACAAAATTTTAATGTTTGAAGTGTTATAATCAGAGTAAAGACAGTAAATTGCATTGCTTGTTGCTAAAGTGTAACAACCTAAATAAAAGCTTTTTGTTACATTTTGGTTTATTAAATTGTAGTTCAAGATGTTTCAAGTCATTCAGAAGCAGCAAGTTAAAAAGTTTTCTTGAATAAAAGAGTTTTGCACTAGAGCTCGCATTGAGGCAATGCCTTAGTTCATATTAACCATGATGATACCACAGTAATAAAATAATGTTTATTTTATATATTTAGATAAAATACTATAATTATTTTCCGCTATTTGGGGCAACGTCACATCATTTCCCTGGTTTACATGTTATTTCCTGGTGCAGTATTTAAGTGTTAGATTGACAAATACGGTTCGAACGACGACTGGAGAGTGCTGGATGCGTGGTTGGATGGAAATGTATTCAAGTTTGTTATTCAATCTTTAAATTATTATTAGTTTTTGAATTATGGAGATGTTTAGGGAGTAAACACTAACTGCTGACCTTATAACCCGTTCGCGTTTATTACGACGCGCTAAAATTGAGTTATATTATTTCGCATATTCAGTCAGAAGTGTCGTGTTAGAATTGAAATAATCAATAGTTTCCGGTGAATTATCGCAGGATAATTCACGGGGCGTCGTTCAGCTGCGTAGATATATATTACTCGGGGCTACGCCCCTCGTGATATATCCTTACGCATCTGAACTCCACCCCGTGAATTATCCTGCGATAAATTCACCGTAAGCTATTGATTATTTCTTAAACCAACTATCAAATTGAAAGTTGAATTGAAACTTGTTTTGATATTTAATAGTTCGTATAAAAATTGTTATGAGAATATGTTATAACGAGAGCGAATTACCTGAAAACAACACCTATGGGAACGGAATGTCGCAAAACTCGATTTTAAATTATTTTAGACATAACTGTCACTTTTAAACTTTGGCTTAATAATAATGAATTGTTTTATTACCATTTGTAAGCATTTTACATATTTAAATCATTTTCTCTAACTTCTTAGGTCACGCCTGCTTCCAAATGTAATAAAAGTTGTAAACGAGCATATGTGTCCACCAGTTCACGCATTTTCTCGTGGCGTGTCACATATTCATATGACTTTTATGCAATCCAGATTAGAAGCTTTCATAATTCAAACGTCAAAATTTTTGCCGAGTTACTATAGCAACATACACGTCAAACAAAAACGCGAATATCGATTTATCCTTATTGTCAGTTGTTGTTGTTTTGTTGCTGCTGCTGTTGTTGTTATTGTTGTTGTTGTTGTTGTTGTTGTCGTCGTCGTATGACACTTATCAAGCTTTTAATGCACTTACAATGTGTAAAGTACTTATTTTGAGAAATACGTCGATTTCCCCAGCAGACATTAAACTCTGCTTCAGTTTGGACCTTGATTAAATGTTGTTGTTTTTGTTCTAAAACGACTTAGAGTATACGTAATGGAGATTATCAACTATTTTATGGATAGTTCGATAATAACTAAAAATGGATAAACAAAATAAAAGAAATTTTAATTTCCGTTGACAGATATGACCTTTTTGAAAATCAAGACGAAATAACTCAGAGAAATACTCGTAAAATTATCAAGGAAGCGCTTATTAATAAATTCAAGCAATCATGGCACGATGACCTTCTAACATCAAACAAAGGTCAGATATATCTCAGCTTTAAAGAAAGCATTGAACTTGAACCCTTGAACTTGAACTTCATTGAACTTGAACCCTATTTCAAACTTTTAACTAAAAAAGAGTATACTAACCTTTTCAAGACGGTATTAAGTAGCGTGAATATATTAATGCTACTTAGTTTGGATATATATTAACAGTCTTTTTGTTTTGTGTCCAGGATAGATGCGCATGCTTAAGAAAAGGTTAGTATACTCTTTTTTAGTTAAAAGTTTGAAATAGGGTTCAAGTTCAATGCTTTCTTTAAAGCTGAGATATATCTGACCTTTGTTTGATGTTAGAAGGTCATCGTGCCATGATTGCTTGAATTTATTAATAAGCGCTTCCTTGATAATTTTACGAGTATTTCTCTGAGTTATTTCGTCTTGATTTTCAAAAAGGTCATATCTGTCAACGGAAATTAAAATTTCTTTTATTTTGTTTATCCATTTATAGTTATTATCGAACTATCCATAAAATAGTTGATAATCTCCATTACGTATACTCCAAGTCGTTTTAGAACAAAAACAACAACATTTAATCAAGGTCCAAACTGAAGCAGAGTTTAATGTATGCTGGGGAAATCGACGTATTTCTCAAAATAAGTACTTTACACATTGTAAGTGCATTAAAAGCTTGATAAGTGTCATACGACGACGACAACAACAACAACAACAACAACAGCAGCAGCAACAAAACAACAACAACTGACAATAAGGATAAATCGATATTCGCGTTTTTGTTTGACGTGTATGTTACTATAGTAACTCGGCAAAAATTTTGACGTTTGAATTATGAAAGCTTCTAATCTGGATTGCATAAAAGTCATATGAATATGTGACACGCCACGAGAAAATGCGTGAACTGGTGGACACATATGCTCGTTTACAACTTTTATTACATTTGGAAGCAGGCGTGACCTAAGAAGTTAGAGAAAATGATTTAAATATGTAAAATGCTTACAAATGGTAATAAAACAATTCATTATTATTAAGCCAAAGTTTAAAAGTGACAGTTATGTCTAAAATAATTTAAAATCGAGTTTTGCGACATTCCGTTCCCATAGGTGTTGTTTTCAGGTAATTCGCTCTCGTTATAACATATTCTCATAACAATTTTTATACGAACTATTAAATATCAAAACAAGTTTCAATTCAACTTTCAATTTGATAGTTGGTTTAAGAAATAATCAATAGCTTACGGTGAATTTATCGCAGGATAATTCACGGGGTGGAGTTCAGATGCGTAAGGATATATCACGAGGGGCGTAGCCCCGAGTAATATATATCTACGCAGCTGAACGACGCCCCGTGAATTATCCTGCGATAATTCACCGGAAACTATTGATTATTTCAATTCTAACACGACACTTCTGACTGAATATGCGAAATAATATAACTCAATTTTAGCGCGTCGTAATAAACGCAAACGGGTTATAAGGTCAGCAGTTAGTGTTTACTCCCTAAACATCTCCATAATTCAAAAACTAATAATAATTTAAAGATTGAATAACAAACTTGAATACATTTCCATCCAACCACGCATCCAGCACTCTCCAGTCGTCGTTCGAACCGTATTTGTCAATCTAACACTTAAATACTGCACCAGGAAATAACATGTAAACCAGGGAAATGATGTGACGTTGCCCCAAATAGCGGAAAATAATTATAGTATTTTATCTAAATATATAAAATAAACATTATTTTATTACTGTGGTATCATCATGGTTAATATGAACTAAGGCATTGCCTCAATGCGAGCTCTAGTGCAAAACTCTTTTATTCAAGAAAACTTTTTAACTTGCTGCTTCTGAATGACTTGAAACATCTTGAAATACAATTTAATAAACCAAAATGTAACAAAAAGCTTTTATTTAGGTTGTTACACTTTAGCAACAAGCAATGCAATTTACTGTCTTTACTCTGATTATAACACTTCAAACATTAAAATTTTGTAGATTTCCTTCAGGCCGCCTTGGTAGCTTAGCTGATAGCCCAACGAATTGTGCGCAACAAGGACTTTTCTATATATACGATGTCCGCCCTTCGCGCACAACCCAGTTAGCATTCAAATCAAGGCGGAAAATTTTCCTTCTATGTCTATATGCCAGCGATAAGAATCCTTGTCGCAACTTTTGACGCTTCAATTAATTTTTTAAACCTTATATATATTTAAAAAAATACATACCTTAAAAGCTAATTCCAATTAGAACCAATATATGTGATACTTTTTCAGAAACTTGTTTGTTTATGAAAAAAACTTGACTGTAGTGTATCGATTTATGAAAGGGACGCTTTCATTGGTTATTACGTTAAAATCTACATGTAAACGGCCTGAACAATAGTAGGTTAAACAGTTTTATTTGTGGAATCTTTTTTATTTTATTAATATTTTAGAGACTATTTATGTTTTATAACAACAAATGAACATGGTAGTGCTGAAATTTTCAAGTGGCAGTGAAAAAATGGGAATATAAATCGGGTCGATTTCCACCTCAGTTTTGATCCTTACTGCTTGAGACGTAAAGGACAGACGTCTTATTATCTTATTTAAACAACAAATAATGCTTTAATTACCATTTATTAAGTGTATTTCGGTAATCAAAGTCTATTTCGGTATTTTTCGGTAAAATAGTGTATTTCGGTATTCAGTACTACCGATTTTAAATAACTAATATTAAACTCTGTGACTAAATGGTGGATTTAAGATTCATTTCGGTATTGAATGACTGGTATTCAGTTTGGAAGAATTGATTAAGTGAACATCTTTTTGTAGACCAAGATTATATTGAAATATGGAAATTAATCAAGACTCACTGCTGAAAATAAAGTGTTGACAAATAGCTGTTTTTTACGTTTTTATATGGACAGTGTTGGCTGTTGCTGTGCATATAGGAACATATAAGATAGCAAGTGCATTTTGTTGTCTGGCCTACAAATAAAATGAAGAAGCAACGCAACCTCTTCTGAGAGAGGAGTCACTGCTAGTTGAAGCTTACTTTTAGACCAAGTCCATATTGGTTACACATGTGATGTGAGAATGGCTCATAATCCAAAGGTAGGAGAATTTTCGTTGTTGGCTAATTTGGTAAAGAAATGGTCACTTACATTTATTTCACAGAGAAAATTATATAATTCACTGGAAAACATAAAATAAATAGTGGTCGATATCTCATATAGTTTGATAGTATTAGTTTGTAATGTGTTCAAGGATTCTGCATGTAAAATAAGTCTTGATTTATTCACGAATGTTTTATCATGAATTTTGCCCGAGAAGTATTTATCGTATTAAATTTAATATATTTTGCAATAGATAGTGTTTTCTGACAAGACGCCTTTAAATGTTTCCCAAACAAGTCGCTTTCAAAATATGTGGTAACTTTATAGTTTCTTTTGAATTATATAGGTCCCAAAACATCTTTCATAATACATGTATGTGTAGTTTTATAAAAAGTTTCAAGCTGTTTTTGTATGAGTTTTTATGTGGCCTGATCTCTGAGTCTCTTAAAACGATGCAACGTTAAAGAATGCAGGATGTACTCATCTTGTAGTGTTTTTATAATGCATTTTTCTCCTCACCAGTGTTTAGATTTCTGTCACGTAAATATTACAAACTCAATCAGATTTAAGCTGCATTTCAGTTGTTCTTTTTTAACAGCATTGAAATAAGTAAAGTTATGGAATGAAAGGAATTGATAAGCAGCAGATAACTTCCAGGCTTTCAATTTTTCACATTACCGCCTTTTGAATATGCAAAATTGATACAAAGGTTAATTGTGTTGCTTTTATTCGCTACAAGTACAAACTATATTGTGGATTGTGATCGGAATGAGATGCTCGGAGTGTGTTCAATAAATAAAAAATGCCTTAGTTGGATGCATTTCATTATTATTATTATTATTATTATTATTTTTTCTTAAAATTTTTCAAAATATAGTGTTTTGCATATTTTACATAAAAATATGAAATCTCTCTGTGAATAAAGAATTATTTTTTAAATTATTTTAATAGAAATTAACACAGTGTCATGTTTTTGTCATGAGCTATTCAGTAAGAAATTTCAGAAAATATGTCTTAAAAAGATTACCCCATCTTGCAAAAAAAAGGTTCCAAAGTGAAGTTCACGGTCTCCTGTACTAGAGGAAGCCTGAATGTCTTCAAGATATAATATCGCTTTCATCAATTATATGGTAAAATTAATATATACTGTTGTTTTTAAATTATATATTTTGTAAACAAATTTATTACATAAGAATTGGGGAAAAGGTTGTATTCTAAATGGTCATTGAAAAAAATGAATAAATGGTTCAGTTTTCTCTGACCAATAGACCGTCTGTAAAACAGCAAGTTACTGTTTTACTTTTTCTTGTTAAATTTAGAACAGCAAATCAAAACTCTTGCGCTCGTGGACGGGGCAAGAAATAACGTCAATTCATATTCAATAATTTTAATGGAAGTTTTACTCAGTTTGCATTGTTAAGCTTTATATTAAATATTATCTAAACCCAGCCATGACAGTTTTGTGCCAATCCTTAATAAAAAAAATATATGTAAATCATTTGTTTTTAGTCATTGTTTGCTGGTTAATAGTTATTTATGACAATGTGAGAGTTTTGCTGTGGCGTCTCCTATTGCCGTAAAGTGGTGGTGACATTAATTATCAGAAAAGAGAAGTTATGGCATAAAAATGTATACTTGTGGATAAAATAATTTCTGATAGTAATATAATTATTATGTGAATAAATTGACAAAAACAACTTGAGAGATACATTTAACAATCCCAATTTGTCACAGATCAAATACAAGGTATCAAAATTTGTTGTTGTTTCTTTAAATTAGAGCAAATTAGCCATGACTATGTAAGTTTTTATTTATTTTTTTTTATCCGTTAAATTCACTTAATCGCAAACTAAAACAAACTACTTGCTAAGTGTCGATTTGTCATTGACAAGTACATCTTTAAAGTACTGCTGAAACATTGAAGAAAGATGTTTGATTTTTCATTGTATAAAATGTACCGGGCCTGTCCGATGTCGAAAGTCCATGGGTATTTCGCACAATAAATGCATGCAGTTGGTTACTTGAAAACAAGTTACTAGTACTGAATATTTGATTTAGTTTCTACATTATCTTGTAATGTTGTTCATGATTCATTTCTTGTCCTAAACCGAAGGCATAGTAATGTTCGTACTTGACAGCGACGGTGGTTGCCTTGGTGGGCGAATCAATTGACACAGAAGACATAAACAATTGGAAATAAAAGCTTAAACATAAATATTTTAAAACAGCTGTGGTAACAAAGTATTGCGGTTTCTATCGAACCGCACTGCCAAATGTTATGGTGTTTAAAATTATTATACGAGGGTTGATCAAAAATAAACCGGATTTTTGCTCTCAAATAAAAAGTTTCCTTTCAAACAATCAAATCTTTACACCAATAGAAATCCCAATTTATATGCAAACAGTTGATCCAACTTTTTATTTGAAAAACACATAATTCTATTCATAATCACTAATTAAGAAACCATGGTAACGCTATCATGGCGCAGCGCATCATTTTTCTGTTACGTCCGAAGTTGAAAATTGTTTATTGTTGTTTCCAATCATGTTTTATATGTAAAAATCCACGAAAACGTCGTGCTGTTATGTTTTGACGTTATCGCAAAATATGACGTAATTGCATAGACGCAAATGGTAGCAATTGGATTTTTAATATCGTACGCTGATTTTCTTATTGCGTTACAAATGGCGTCAACAGAAAAACTTGAAATACGGGCAATAAATAATTTTTGCCAGCAGCAAGGTGACACTCCGTCGTCTAAAACTTTTGAAAAAAGTGCAGCTATGCAAGAGAAGCATGCAGTAAGCAGAACAGTGGTTTTTTGATTGGCACAAATATTTTAGAGAAGGCATCACCGACAAAGAAGGAAGAGGAAGAAAGAAGAAAGAGACAACCACGTAAGTGACGTTAATGGCGAATGCGTTGGAAAACAACAGGCGTTTAACGGTTAGGGCATTGATGGCAAAATTCGATGTAAGCTACGGGACCATGCAGACTTTTCTTACATGAGATTTAAAAAATGTGAACGATAAGATTTTTTTAATTATAATAACACTTTAATTTTTTTCAATTACACGATGTCTTGAATAATTGAAACTTAGGATATCGACGAACTTCGTTCCAAACCTTGCAAAATATGCATTTTCATAATGAAAAATACATTTTTTAACAATTAAGTTAATCGTGAATACTTATTTTTATCTGAATATTATTTTTATATGTTTCTAAAACGGAAATGCATTTTTTTTAAAGTTTAACGATACCTGATTACTAATACTAGGTGCACGCGCGCTGGTTCCCGCGTCTCTTAAAAGACACGGAGATGGTCCGTCGCGTGCAGGATTCACCAGCCTTCCTTCGTAGAAAGAACCGAGAAGGGGACAACTTCCTCAGTAACAACGTAACGACGGACAAAACCTGGCTATGGTTCTATGACCCAGAAACCCGGTCACATTCGAGGCGCTGTAATAACGCGCAACGTCAACGACGTCACCAGTGTCGTCTTACCATGCGCCGTGACACCAGACATATGCTCACGCAAATCTCTCTATTTCCATTGTTTGTAAATGTTTTTGAAAACTGTTTTTTGTATTCTGTAGTGGATTGATTCCGCAAACTGTTATATGTATTTTTATTTATCCTGATGAAATATTCTACTTGCTATTTAAATAATCCGGTTTATTTTTGATCAACCCTCGTATTATTGTACTTTATAAACTTGAAGACAGCGGTTATTATGTGGGGTATTCTAATGAAGCGGGTAAAGGGTGGGGTATTCTGAAGAAAGCGTTTATTAAATTGGGTATTCTGAAGACAGCGGTTATTATATAGGGTATACTGAAGACAGCGTTTATTATATGGGATATTCTGAAGAAAGCGGTTATTATATAGGGTATTCTGAAAACAGCGGTTATTATATGGGGTAGTCTTATGAAACGGTTATTATGTGGGGTATTCTGAAGAAAACGGGTTTTATCTGTGTTATTCTGAAGAAAGCGGTTATTATATGGGGTATTCTGAAGACAGCGGTTATTATATAGGGTATTCTGAAGACAGCCGTTATTATATAGGGTATTCTGAAAACAGCGGTTATTATATGGGGTAGTCTTATGAAACGGTTATTATGTGGGGTATTCTGAAGAAAACGGGTTTTATCTGTGTTATTCTAAAGAAAGCGGTTAGTATATGGGGTATTCTGAAGAAAGCGGTTATTATATAGGGTATTCTGAAGACAGCCGTTATTATATGGGCTAGTCTTAAGAAAGCGGTTATTATGTGGGGGGGGGATTCTGGAGAAAGGGGTTCTTATATAGGGTATTCTACAGAAAGCGGTTACTACGAGTATATGGGGTATTCTGAAGACAACGGTTATTATATGGGTTTAGTCTTAAGAAAGCGGTTATTATGTGGGGGATTCTGAAGAAAGTGGTTATGATATAGGGTATTCTGAAGAAAGCGGTTATTATATGGGGTATTCTGAAGAAAGTGGTTATTATATAGGGTATTCTGAAGAAAGCGGTTATGACATTGGGTATTCTGAAGAAAGCGGTTAATATATAGGGTTTTCTGAAGACAGCGGTTATTATATGGGGTAGACTTAAGAAAGCGGTTATCATGTGGGGGATTTTAGAGAAAGTGGTTTTTATAAAGGGTATTCTGAAGACAGCGGTTGTTATATGAGGTAGCCTTAAGAAAGCGGGTTTTATGAGTGATTTTCTGAAGAAAGCGGTTATTATATAGGGTATTCTGAAGACAGCGGTCATTATATGGGGTATTCTGAAGAAAGTGATTATTATATGGGATATTTTGAAGAAAGTGGTTATGATATGGGGTATTCTGAAGAAAGCGGTTATTATGTGGGGTATTCTGAAAAAAAGCGGATATAATATGGGGTATTCTGAAGACAGCGGTCGTTATATGGGGTATTCTGAAGAAAGCGGTAATTATATGGGGTATTCTGAGGAAAGCGATAATTATATGGGATATTCTGAAGACAGCGGTTGTTATATGGGGTAGTCTAAAGAAAGCGGGTTCTATGAGTGATTTTCTGAAGAAAGCGGTTTTTATATAGGGTATTCTGAAGACAGCGGTCATTTAATGGGGTATTCTGAAGAAAGTGATTATTATATGGGATATTTTGAAGAAAGTGGTTATTATATGGGGTATTCTGAAGAAAGCGGTTATTATATGGGGTATTCTGAAAAAAGCGGATATAATATGGGGTATTCTGAAGACAGCGGTCGTTATATGGGATATTCTGAAGAAAGCGGTAATTATATGGGGTATTCTGAAGAAAGCGATAATTATATGGGATATTCTGAAAAAAGTGGTTATAATATGGGGTTTTCCAAAGAAAGCGGTTATTATGTGGGGTATTTTGAAGAAAGCAGTTACATGTATTATATGGGGTATTCTGAAGACAGCGGTAATTATATGGGATATTCTGAAGACAGCGGTTATTATATGGGATATTCAGGAAAAAGGCGGTTATGATATGGGGTATTCTGAAGAAAGCGGTCATTATATGGAATATTCTGAAGAAAGTGGTTATCATATGGGGTATTCTGAAGAAAGCGGTTATTATGTGGGGCATTCTGAAGAAAGCGGTTGTTATGTGGGGTATTCTGAAGACATCAGTTATTTTGTGGGGTATTATGAAGAAAAGCGGGTTTTATGTGGGGTATTCTGAAGAAAGTGGTTATTATCTGGGGTATTCTGAAAAAAAGCGATAATTATGTAGGTTATTCTGAATAAAGCGGTTATATTATGGGATATTCTGAAGAAAGCAGTTATTATATGGGGTAGTCTTAAGAAAGCGGTTATTATGTGGTGTGTTCTGAAGAAAGCGGTTTTTATGTGGGGGTTCAGAAGAAAGCGGTCATTATATGGGATATTCTGAAGAAAGCGGTCATTATGTGGGGTAATCTGAAGACAGCGATTATTATGTGGGTTATTCTGAAGAACGCGGTTTTATGTGGTGTATTCTGAAGACAGCGGTTATTATGTGGGGTAATTTGAAGAAAGCGGTTATTATGTGGGGTATTCTGGAAAAAGCGGTTATTATATGGGGTATTATGAAAACAGCGGTCATTGTATGGGGTATTCTGAAGATAGCGGTTATCATATGGGATATTCTGAAGAAAGTGGTTATTATATGGAGTATTCTGAAGAAAGCGGTTATTATATGGGGTATTCTGAAGAAAGCGGTTGTTATGTGGAGTATTCTGAAGAAAAGCGATTTTTATGTGGGGTATTCTGAAGAAAGCGGTCATTTTGTGGAGTATTCTAAAGAAAGCGGTTATTATGTGGGTTATTCTGAAAAAAAAAACGCTTATTATGTGGGGTATTGTGAAGAAAGCGGTTATTATATGGGGTATTCTGAATACAGCGGTTATTATATGGGGTAGTCTTAAGAAAGCGGTTATTATGTGGGGTGTTCTGAAGAAAGCGGTTATTATATGAGATATTCTGAAGAAAGCAGTTATTATGTGGGGTATTCTGAAGAAAGCGGTCATTATATAGGGAATTCTGAAGAAAGCGGTCATTATATGTGGTATTCTGATGAAAGCGATTATTATATGGGATATTCTGAAGAAAGTGGTTATTATATGGGGTATTCCGAAGAAAGCAGTTATTATGTGGGGTATTTTGAAGAAAGCGGTTATTATATGGGGTATTCTGAAGACAGCGGTAATTATATGGGGGTATTCTGAAGAAAGCGGTTATTATATGTGATATTCTGAAGAAAGCGGATATTATATGGGATATTCAGAAGACAGCGGTTATAATATGGGATATTCTTAAGAAGCGGTTATTATGTGAGGGTACAGAAGAAAGCGGTCATTATGTGGGATATTCTGAAGAAAGCGGTTATTATGTGGGTATTCCGAAGAAAGCAGTTATTATGTGGGTTGTTCTGAAGAAAGCGGTTATTATGTGGGGGTACAGAAGAAAGCGGTCATTATTTGGGATATTCTGAATAAAGCGGTTATTATGTGGGGTAATCTGAAGACAGCGGTTATTATGTGGGGTATTGTGAAGAAAGCGGTTATTATGTGGGGTATTCTGAAGAAAGCGGTTATTATGTGGGGTATTCTGAAGAAAAGCAGTTTTTATGAGGGGTATTCTGAAGAAAGCGGTAATTTGGTGGGGTATTCTGAAGAAAGTGGTTATCATGTGGGGTATTCTGAAAAAAAAAACGATAATTATGTGGGTTATTCTGAAAAAAAGGGGTTCTTTTATGGGATATTCTGAAGAAAGCGGTTATTATATGGGGTAGTCTTAAGGAAGTGGTTATTATGTGGGGTGTTTTGAAGAAAGCGGTTATTATGTGGGGTAATCTGAAGACAGCGGTTATAATGTGGGGTATTCTGAAGACAGCGGTTATTATGTTGGGTATTCTGAAGACAGCAGTTATTATGTGGGGTTATTTGATGAAAGTGGTTACTATGTGGGGTATTCTAAAAAAAGCTATTATTATATGGGGTATTCTGAAGACAGCGGTCATTATATGGGGTATTCTGAAGACAGCGGTTATCATATGGGATATTCTGAAGAAAGTGGTTATTATATGGGGTATTCCGAAGAAAGCGGTAATTATGCGGGGTATTTTGAAGAAAGCGGTTAATATATGAGGTTTTCTGAAGAAAGCGGTTATTATATGGGGTATTCTGAAGAAAGCGGTCATTATATGGGATATTCTGAATAAAGTTGTTATTATATGGGGTATTCTGAAGAAAGCGGTTATTATGTGGGGTATTCTGAAGAAAGCGGTTGTTATGTGGGGTATTCTGAAGACGTCAATTATTATGTGGGGTATTCTGAAGAAAAGCGGTTTTTATGTTGGTTATTTTGAAGAAAGCGTTAATTTTGTGGGGTATTCTGAAGAAAGTGGTTATTATGTGGGGTATTCTAAAAAAGCGATAATTATGTGGATTATTCTGAAGAAAGCGGTTTTTATGGGATATTCTGAAAGAAAGCGGTTATTATATGGGGTAGTCTTAAGAAAGCGGTTATTATGTGGGGTGTTCTGAAGAAAGCGGTTATTATATGGGGGGGTACAGAAGAAAGCGGTCATTATATGAAATATTCTGAAGAAAGCGGTCATTATGTTGGGTAATCTGAAGACAGCGGTTATTATGTGGGTAATCTGAAGAAAGCGGTTTTTATGTGGGGTATTCTGAAGACAGCGGTTATTATGTGGGGTTATTTGAAGAAAGCGGTTATTATGTGGGGTATTCTGAAACAAGGGGTTATTATATGGGGTTTTCTGAAGACAGCGGTTTTTATATGGGGTATTCTGAAGACAGCGGTTATCATATGGGATATTCTGAAGAAAGTGGTTATTATATGGGGTATTCTGAAGAAAGCGGTTATTATATGGCGTATTCTGAAGAAAGCGGTTTTTATATGGGGTATTCTGAAGAAAAGCGATTTTTATGTGGGGTATTCTGAAGAAAGCTGTAATTTTGTGGGGGTATTCTAAAGAAAGCGGTTATTATGTGGGGTATTCTGAAAAAAACGCTTATTATTATGTGGGGTATTCTGAAGAAAGCGGTTATTATATAGGGTATTCTGAATACAGCGGTTATTATATGGGATATTCAGACGAAAGCGGTTATAATATGGGGTATTCTAAAGAAAGCGGTTATTATATAGGGTATTCTGTATACAGCGGTTATTATATAGGGTATTCTGAATACAGCGGTTATTATATGGGGAAGTCTTAAGAAAGCGATTATTATGTGGGGTGTTCTGAAGAAAGCGGTTATTATATGAGATATTCTGAAGAAAGCGGTTATCATGTGGGGTATTCTGAAGAAAGCGGTAATTATGTGGGGTATTCTGAAGAAAGCGGTCATTATATAGGGAATTCTGAAGAAAGCGGTCATTATATGTGGTATTCTGATGAAAGCGATTATTAAATGGGATATTGTGAAGAAAGTGGTTATTATATGGGGTATTCCGAAGAAAGCAGTTATTATGTGGGGTATTTTGAAGAAAGCGGTTATTATATGGGGTATTCTGAAGACAGCGGTAATTATATGGGGGTATTCTGAAGAAAGCGGTTATTATATGTGATATTCTGAAGAAAGCGGATATTATATGGGTTATTCAGAAGAAAGCGGTTATAATATGGGGTATTCTAAAGAAGCGGTTATTTTGTGAGGATACAGAAGAAAGCGGTCATTATCTGGGATATTCTGAAGAAAGCGGTTATTATGTGGGTATTCCGAAGAAAGCAGTTATTATGTGGGTTGTTCTGAAGAAAGCGGTTATTATGTGGGGGTACAGAAGAAAGCGGTCATTGTTTGGGATATTCTGAATAAAGCGGTTATTATGTGGGGTAATCTGAAGACAGCGGTTATTATGTGGGGTATTGTGAAGAAAGCGGTTATTATGTGGGGTATTCTGAAGAAAGCGGTTATTATGTGGGGTATTCTGAAGAAAAGCAGTTTTTATGCGGGGTATTCTGAAGAAAGCGGTAATTTGGTGGGGTATTCTGATGAAAGTGGTTATCATGTGGGGTATTCTGAAAAAAAAACGTTAATTATGTAGGTTATTCTGAAAAAGCGGTTATTTTATGGGATATTCTGAAGAAAGCGGTTATTATATGGGGTAGTCTTAAGAAAGTGGTTATTATGTGGGGTGTTTTGAAGAAAGCGGTTATTATGTGGGGTAATCTGAAGACAGCGGTTATTATGTGGGGTATTCTGAAGACAGCGGTTATTATGTTGGGTATTCTGAAGACAGCGGTTATTATGTGGGGTTATTTGATGAAAGTGGTTACTATGTGGGGTATTCTAAAAAAAGCTATTATTATATGGGGTATTCTGAAGACAGCGGTCATTATATGGGGTATTCTGAAGACAGTGGTTATCATATGGGATATTCTGAAGAAAGTGGTTATTATATGGGGTATTCCAAAGAAAGCGGTAATTATGTGGGGTATTTTGAAGAAAGCGGTTATTTTATGGGGTATTCTGAAGACAGCGGTTAATATATGGGGTTTTCTGAAGAAAGCGGTTATTATATGGGATATTCAGAAGAAAGCGGTTATGATATGGGGTATTCTGAAGAAAGCGGTCATTATATGGGATATTCTGAATAAAGTGGTCATTATATGGTGTATTCTGAATAAAGTGGTCATTATATGGTGTATTCTGAAGACAGCGGTTATCATATGGGATATTCTGAAGAAAGTGGTTATTATATGGGGTATTCCGAAGAAAGCGGTAATTATGTGGGGTATTTTGAAGAAAGCGGTTATTTTATGGGGTATTCTGAAGACAGCGGTTAATATATGGGGTTTTCTGAAGAAAGCGGTTATTATATGGGATATTCAGAAGAAAGCGGTTATGATATGGGGTATTCTGAAGAAAGCGGTCATTATATGGGATATTCTGAATAAAGTGGTCATTATATGGTGTATTCTGAATAAAGTGGTCATTATATGGTGTATTCTGAAGACAGCGGTTATCATATGGGATATTCTGAAGAAAGTGGTTATTATATGGGGTATTCCGAAGAAAGCGGTAATTATGTGGGGTATTTTGAAGAAAGCGGTGATTTTATTGGGTATTCTGAAGACAGCGGTTAATATATGGGGTATTCTGAAGAAAGCGGTTATTATATGGGATATTCAGAAGAAAGCGGTTATGATATGGGGTATTCTGAAGAAAGCGGTCATTATATGGGATATTCTGAATAAAGTGGTTATTGTATGGTGTATTCTGAAGAAAGCGGTTATTATGTGGGGTATTCTGAAGAAAGCGGTTGTTATGTGGGGTATTCTGAAGACATCAATTATTATGTGGGGTATTCTGAAGAAATGCGGTTTTTATGTTGGTTATTTTGAAGAAAGCGTTAATTTTGTGGGGTATTCTGAAGAAAGTTGTTATTATGTGGGGTATTCTAAAAAAGCGATAATTTTGTGGATTATTCTGAAGAAAGCGGTTTTTATGGGATATTCTGAAGAAAGCGGTTATTATATCGGGTAGTCTTAAGAAAGCGGTTATTATGTGGGGTGTTCTGAAGAAAGCGGTTATTATATGGGGGGGGTACAGAAGAAAGCGGTCATTATATGAAATATTCTGAAGAAAGCGGTCATTATGTTGGGTAATCTGAAGACAGCGGTTATTATGTGGGGTAATCTGAAGAAAACGGTTTTTATGTGGGGCATTCTGAAGACAGCGGTTATTATGTGGGGTTATTTGAAGAAAGCGGTTATTATGTGGGGTATTCTGAAACAAGGGGTTATTATATGGGGTTTTCTGAAGACAGCGGTTTTTAAATGGGGTATTCTGAAGACAGCGGTTATCATATGGGATATTCTGAAGAAAGTGGTTATTATATGGGGTATTCTGAAGAAAGCGGTTATTATATGGCGTATTCTGAAGAAAGCGGTTTTTATATGGGGTATTCTGAAGAAAAGCGATTTTTATGTGGGGTATTCTGAAGAAAGCGTTAATTTTGTGGGGGTATTCTAAAGAAAGCGGTTATTATGTGGGGTATTCTGAGAAAAAAACGCTTATTGTTATGTGGGGTATTCTGAAGAAAGCGGTTATTATATAGGGTATTCTGAATACAGCGGTTATTATATGGGGAAGTCTTAAGAAAGCGGTTATTATGTGGGGTGTTCTAAAGAAAGCGGTTATTATATGAGATATTCTGAAGAAAGCGGTTATTATGTGGGGTATTCTGAAGAAAGCGGTTATTATGTGGGATATTCTGAAGAAAGCGGTTATTATGTGGGGTATTCTGAAGACAGCGGTTATTATGTGTGGTAGTCTGAAGAAAGCTGTTTTAAGTGGGGAAAGCGGTTATTATGTGGGGTACTCTAAAGACAGCGGTTTTTACATGGGGTATTCTGAATAAAGCGTTTATAATGTGGGGTAGTCTTAAGAAAGCGGTTATTATGTTGGGTATTCTGAAGAAAGCGGTTATTATGTTGGGCATTCAATTGATGCAACTCCGGTACCTGTTACAGCTCCGCACCCGTTTCCGGACCCGTTCACTACCAAGCCGGGATATGAGCAGCGCTACGATGTACCGACCAAGTCAAATCAAGGACATCAGTACTCTCAGCCGTCTTAAGGGGAACCAGGTATAGCTCTAGACAGTCTTTGAAATAAGAGAAAAGTCAAACACGTACATTTGAAGATTTAGACTTCTTCATTTTTTCATTATAAATTATTTTTCAATTTCAATACAGTACAATTATGATCATAGCAATTGCTTATAGGTAGTAAGAATATGGCGTGTCTACTCAAATACTCAGATGGACTCGTTCTTTCCTCATCGGCAGAAACCAAACAGTCATAATAGATGGTGAATGCTCAACAGAAGTCCCTGTCACCTCCGGAGTACCCCAGGGCTCTGTCCTTGGTCCTCTATTATTTCTTGTCTACATAAACCAACTTCCTTCTTCTGTTTCTAAATCCGAAGTCCGGCTATTTGCTGATGACACTGCCATTTACCTCACCATCAACTCTTTGGCAGACTCCTTAACTCTACAACAAGATCTTGACAAGATGCAGGCATGGGAGAAGGCGTGGGACATGGAATTTAATCCCTCAAAGTGTCAAGTATTACACATTACTAAAAATAAACATGTCATTAAAAACAAATATTATCTCCACGGTCAAGTTCTTGAATCCGTAACACATGCAAAATACCTAGGGCTATATCTTTCTTCTGAGCTTAACTTTAACACACACATAGCAAGAATTACAACAAATACTAGTAAATCCCTAGGCTTTATCAAAAGAAACATAACAACTAATAACCAAAAAGTCAAAGAACTGTTATACACGACCTTGGTCCGGCCCCAGGTAGAGTACGCATCTACTGTCTGGAACCCATATACCAAGACAAACATCCACAAGGTGGAAATGGTCAAAAGGCGGGCAATAAGGTGGGTTAAACAGGACTACTCTCCTCTTTCCAGTGTCACGGCTATGCAGGGGGAACAGGGCTGGAGGTCCTTAGAACATCGAAGACTTGATGCGAGACTTATAATGTTTTATAAAATATACCATAACATCGTAGCAATAAACCTTCCTTCTTATATACAAAAACCGAACAGACTAACCAGGCACATGCATCCCTTTGTTTAAGACAAATTCAGGTCAAATCAGATTATCACAAGTTCTCTTTTTTTCCTCATAGTATTACCCTTTGGAATAAACTTCCTGTTAATATTGTAACCCTGCCTGATCTTGAGCATTTCAAGCAGGCAGTGGCTGTGATCCAGTACAAGTTGTGTAATCTTTGTTTTTATCTCTTTTACTTTTATCTCCAATAAATCTAGCACTCACTAACATTTTAACATTTGTCTTGGCATCCAAGATCAGAATTCTTGACTTTATTCTTTCACAACTTTACTAACACTTCCGACGTGCACCAAGTCCTGTCAGTAACACTCGAAAGAGGAGTAGACAGTATACAGAGATAGATAGATAATAAGCATTACGGCAGATAACCAATCACTTACTTCGACAGATTTATTTTATTTTTACAGAAATGACCTGCCAAAGTCAGCGAAAATCAAAGCAAGCATCGTACGGCGACAGATCCGTTTGAACATGGATGTATTAATGCGCCAATATGCGTAACTATACGAGGTTCTGAGGAGACCATGAGATCAGAGGGAAAATGTATGCAGGCTTGGCAAGCGCGCCATTTACACTACGGTGTTCCGTTGGGACCATTGTTGTTTTAACCTACGAACACCGTATTCAACGAATCTTGAGGACTTTCATATGAGGCTTCTACGCTAAAATTCGTCCCCTTAAAATAAAAAAGATACCATTGATAGATTGACTCATCTGCTTTTCATGAAACATAAAACACTGTATATAAGATCAGAACAAGTTATTTGAACATATAACCCGTTACCGGCACCTGTAGACGGGTGTCTGAGTGGAATAATACTGATCGTTGTCGTAGTCGTCATTCTCGTCCGTCAGAGACGACGTAGAAACCCGAACCTACCACCGATTCACGATCAGGTACGTGTTCGAACCCAAAACACTATTTCTACATCAAAGAGAAAGTTTATTAAACGTGGTCAACAAAAGTGAAACATTTGACGAATTCTCAACGTTTGCTGACGGGCCGACTATTATAAAACTAAAACTGGAGACCAGTCTCAAATCTCGAGCATCTGATTGGCTGAATAGGAGTCACCATTTCAGCCAATCAGTTTGATGCTTGAGTTTTGAGACTGGTCTGCAATCTCAGCTTTATGGTCTTGAGTAAAGGACAGAACGTGTTCCTGAAGGAGTTTTATTTAATAGATAGACTGGTTGATACTGAAAAGATTCAAACCGAAAAAATGTCTGGGTTGTGAATTAACACGAACGAACTTTAACTATTACAGTGACACCTCTTTATTAAAACCATCTCTGGGACAAACGTTGTCTTAATAGTTGGGTGGTCTTAATGCTGGCGTAGAAAATAGTACAAAACTGTTCGAAGGAACACTGAAATATGGTCTTGTTATTGAGGTGGTCTTAATTTCGGGATGTTACTGTATATCGCTCTGCAGGCCTGGTGATTAACCCTTCTACAGTTGATCATTATGCTTACCTCTTTGGTTGCACGACGGTGGCAGGGGTTTAAGAGTTTATGAAGGTTTATGGGGGAAATCTTTTCTTAAAAGAACCTTAAAGCTCGATTTGTTTCTTTTATCCCTGTCATCGTGTTCTTGCTGACTTTACTCCAGGAGCTCTGGTCTCGGAAAGATCATCGAGTACCCGCCCGTTGGCTTTGCAATGCTATTAGATTCTTATGTTTTATATGTTTGTGTGCTTTTGCTTGCAACATTGTTGAGCCGATAAGTGGGTTGGAGTTGTTTCACCAAGACAACTTGTATTTGGTTTGTGATATGAGAAACTGTTGGCGCAAGTGTGAGGTTAGTGCACCCTAGAATCTGGTTTAAACCCCCAGTGGCAATTTGATTTGCCACTGACCGTTCCAAGGCGGTAACCCCTCGGGTTCTCATTTTTGTTAATTGTTAGTGGTGTCTCTTTTGAAACTGATCATTTTATTAACCATGCTCTCTCCCTCTCTTCTTCTTGACTGTGTGGGGAGGCTGTTCTTTTCTGAATGTGGTGATTCCTGATATGCTTATTTCACCTTTTTTTTTAAATTCACCTCTGTCAATAGTTATAGCTCACTTGTACTCAGAAAGCTATTCTCAAGTTAATTATCATTTGTGATCGTTTTCTCATCTCTGTATAATTTAAATTTCATGCAAATTTAACTGGAATACTGTAATTTGTCATTCCATTGCACTGAAATAGCTTCCTGTAGCTGTGTTATGGTCAACTGGGCACGATGAGCCAACTCACTCTTCTCTATTTTATCCATAACGGTTTTTACAGGATTTCAAGGAGAAAATTCCATTTTTTTTCACAATGTTTTGTGTCAAAAGTTTTTGAAATGTCTAGCAGTTTGGGATGATGCAATTCTCTATGATAGATGTGTAACAGCCTTCTTTGAAACGAAAAAAAATGTATTCATTTCGATAAAATTGACCAGTTTTCGGACACGCTTTTTGACCAAATAAACGTCATTTTCGAATAATTCGATTTTAAAGTTTATTGAATTTCTATAAATTTTAGTTTTAAATTTGTATTTATTGGACACTGATCCTACAAATGTTACACTAATATTTTCGAGTTTACGTTGTTTTACGTAAATATTTAATGACGTAATTGAGTAACGTCAGCGTTCAACGTAAGCAACGTAATCAATCTAGAAAATAATATCGTTTGATATTCTTCTTAAATTAATGAAATATGCAAAAATAAGGTATTTCTTTTGCATTTACGAAATTCAAGATTTTTTACAACAAATTTGAAGTTGTGCCAGTGAAAAGAATTTTGACGGCGTGTCTTTGTCTGCTGACGTCAACCGTTTCATGGTTACAATTTGTTGGTGTGTTTTTCGTGTTTGGCTGGAGTCGGTGAACATGTGAAAAAACAAAAACGATTGTAAAAAAATAAATTTCGATTGCCGCACGGGGATTACGCATAAACAGCGTATGCCGATGTGGATGACGTGATTCGTAAAACATATGCACGGTTTTCAAAAAAAAATATTATTGTTTGATCATAATTAACATATGTCAAACTTTCATTCAATTAGAATAAGTTTACTTTGAGATATTCAAAACTAAAAAATTGAAAAGTGTGCACTTAGAACTTTTGACAAGTGTAGGTCAGTCGTCAATTGATGTTCACAACTGTGCAAGAGTCCAAGACCTGTGTACTCAACTCGTGTACAATGGTTAATTTTGGACCCTACCAAGTTGTCCGGACTCAAAGCCGGTACCTTGCCATATCAATTATAATTCTCGGCAATAAACGGAACATACGGGGATCATAAATCAAATGCATGTAGTAGTATACCAGCTATACAGAATACATGTTTAAGCTACCCTTCCATAACCTACCCAACACCACCCTCATCCATGCCCGTATATTGTTTTAAATAATTATAGATTTTAGTGAACTTGACATAGAACGGAGCTAGAATGCATTGAAATTTATTTACATATAATTCAAACTGACTCAAATGATAAGCGGTTTACAAGAAATCCACAAACATTTAACTCGGCACACAGATGTATTACACTTGCCGTTAACCAACTTTAGCGCAATGTCAAGTCATCGAATGCAGTATTGTGTTTCAATTTGATTATCTTGATACTTCTCGGATTTAAGTCTTTGTAAATTATTGTTTTAAAATGACAGTAACAGTATCTGTGGATTGTGTGCAAAAAATATGCGCAGGCGAAATTTACAACACAAATACAAATTTAGTAACCATTCGGAATGTCGAAAATGATCAAGACATTACATAAACCGTGTGTGTACGTCCTCCCTTTCAGGAAAATCAGGACTATGGAGAAGTCTCTGATTGTGAGACTGTTACCTCATGAATATCTAGACCTGACAAACTCAGTAGATCCCGGATACTTGACTGTAACTTGATGGTCGGGAACCAGGCCACAAGGTGATAACAAACTCGACAGTTCTTGGATACCCGACAGTAACTTGATGGTCGGTAACCAGCCCACAGGTAACCAGGCCACATGGTTACTAAAAGATTTGAGCGCACCGTTTTCTTTAAGCGTAAAATATCGACTTTTCGATGTTTGACGTCGTTTTAATTGTCCGTGAAAGAAACCTTGAATTTGAATTTTATAACGAAAACGTAGGCTAATATGTTCTCAGTGAAACGCAAGCGTTTTAAAAAAGCTACCGCCAGGTGGCGCGCCTGATTCTAGAGCGCGCGACGTCATTCCCAAAATTTGGTAACCAGGCAACAGGAAAATGATTTTTACGACTTTCTGCAAAGTTTCAAGTATCTATTTTAATTTTCATTTTTCGACGTCGTTTTTTCGGCCATGGGCGCGAACTACCTTAAACTGAGAATGGAGGACCAGTCTTAAATCTCATGAATGTTATTGGCTAAATAGAAACTTGTCTCCATTTCAGCCAATCAGATGCTGGAGATATGAGACTGGTTCTCACCCCAGGAGTTAAATATAGTGAACAGAAATGATCTCTGATTGAAAAACAAAATGTCTGTGCATAGTAATAACTGACATATCTCCAACTTGGTGATCTGAAATTCAAGACACTGACGTTGTGGATTGTTTGGCAGCAAATTAGTTAGCTTGCGACTTGTGCCAGTTCTGTGAATGCATATAACATTATGATAACTCGCTGAAATGAACATGTTTTTATAAGGATTTATCTCCCTTGGACCATATCCTATCACAAAAAAGCTTGTAGGTAGTTAAAAGATATGCGGACTTCATTTCTTTTTTTTAATTTTTCGAATGCCGAAAACACGCCCGTTGCCCACTAGTTAATGGATCTTAACCAAATATACATAACAAGAAAAGTATAACGCACACGTGTTATATGTGGACGACATTTATGCTAATGATATAATGTCCCTGAGCCAAGTTGTGGTTGGATCCATTTGATTGTAGATATGAAGTGAATAGTTGTTTGACCTATGATATGAAATAAAGATCAAGTATAAGTAGTTATATAAGTGGCAAATTTATTGAATACCACATATGACTGGCAATGATGTGATTATGATATCTTGAAGAATATCAGCATGGATGAAAGATCCCTGGCTAGAGGGAAGTGGATATTGTCCAAATAAGTTAAGCAATGTAGTAAAAACGTTTAATTAGACTAGATATCACAAAACATAGACATGAGAACTTCTGACATAAATATATTAAATGATACAAAGTAAAAAGGTGTTTATGCAATCCACATTAGTGGTAAGAAATCTTTGATCACAATGAAATTGTTAAAGGTTAACAAGAACCTTTCAATACAATATTTACATGCAAAGGGAGAGCAATCAAACATAACTTCCGTTATTGGAAGGGATGTTCAAAAAGTTCTTCTACCCCGTCAAAATCACTCAACAATTTCACTTCAAAAACTAAGGTTTCTACCAAAAAAAAAACGTTCATTACAATACATTTTATTTCTAAAACAATCATTTTGAATGCATAAGTAAAAAAAATCACGTATTTACCAGAACAACATCTTTTCTGAACTTTTTTAGTAACCCTCTTATCTCTCTTGGGTCAAACAAGATGGACGTATTGAACATCATCTATTAATAGTTAAATAATAAATAAAATACATGACCCATAATTCGTCCAGAAAATAAGACAGAGTGATCCATCTAAGAAGTATAGCTCTGTAGTATGGTGGCTGATTTATGCCATTTCGTTTTTTCGTTATTTCGCCGCGAAATAACGCCAAGCGAAAAGACGAAATAACGAAAAAACGCCACGCGAAAAAACGAAATAACGAAAACACGCCACGCGAAATAACGAAAAGACGCCACGCCACTTTATTTGTTACGAATCTGGGGTAGAATGATTCAAATCCACATGGCCTGGTCTAGAGAGGAAGTAAAGAACTACGTCGAAAGGTGCCAGTACATAATGTTATCTATCTATTACAAGCAAACATACATTTGTAGTCAACCAGGTTTTAATTATAAAATAGTATAATAAGAGATCTTTACTATAAACAGCAAAATAGCGACGATGGCCTCTTTAGAACAAGAGCAAGGACCAAAGCGTCAACCGCGCTGATGCTTAATAGCACACATCTTTGTATTCTTATTATGAAGTAATTTCACCACAAAAGAAGAACCCAAGAACTCTTTCAAATTTTGAGCATTAACCCACCAAGGAGCATGTTTCGTTTCCGTCCCCTCATCGTCTTAATTTTTATAATTAATTGTATATAATATCCTTAGTTTTAGTTCTTATTTATCTCCAAACAATAATTACATTCGGGAAATTTTCCGTATTTGATTTCTTTACGGCCGCACTATCACTTGTCGGTAAATTATTGCCGGAATTGTGGCTGACGTTACTGACGTCTGACGGATAAGTGTATTTGTCGTCACACTTGACGTCAACCGGCGTTAGGTCTAGGTACTCGCCAGGGGTCAGCGGCAGAGGGTCGTTCCCAGATCATCGATTTGAATCATGACCCCTGAAGTAAAGAAACGTTGAATGTCTTTAGTTTAAGTTTGAAAAAAGGAACCAAACGCTCTGTATACTGGGTAACCTGTTCACCAAACTTCTAAAAAGCGGTGAATTACACGGTTTAGTACCAGTAAAAATATATATCAAACAGTATTTTACAATGTATTCCAACGCCATTTCAAACCTGTGCATATATCAAAATAAGTATAATACTTGTATAATGATGTAATCCATATGAATACTATGCACAGTTTTTAAATGGCGTTAGTATACGTTAGAAAACGATCTTCCTTGGTTTTGTTAAAGGTCAACATGATCTTCCATGATTTCAACGTGACGTTTGCATATAATGCTTTACAAATAATATTTTTAACATTTTCCTATGTAAGTATTTCCTCATGCACAGTTTTTAAATCGCGAGTATACATAACATGCACTTACTCGACATGTTCAGTTATGAGTGGTTTTGGTATTTTGTCCTTGAAATTCAGAGTTCCCGTGCAAACGGTTTTTCTTTTGTTTTGGTATGTGCTTGGTAATTAGAACACGATTAAGACTTAACTGAGCATGCAAACATTAAATACTTTCCTTCACTAAACTCTAGGTGGCAACGAGATTTTCCCCCAAAATTCATGTATCCAATTTTTGCAATGTTTGTCTCCCCTTAACTGTTCATATAAATATATTTACACGTAGACAAACGGTAACTCTATAAAAACAAGTTTGATCCGTGTCTACATACACCAGATTCTGTTTTTGCACCAAGATTTATTGCAAATGATAATTGTCTGGACTTCATGGAGTGGACGTTTTTAATATTTGGCATTGATTCGAAGATTACACTATTTGTTCGCGTTTCATATGACACTCCTATGAAACGATACGTGAGGCTACATTTAAAAAAAACTGAAACTGATCAATACTTGCTTTCAAATATCATATAAACGCTTACCTTATCATCTATCACACACAGGCGCTTGGTAAGTTTGTTATTTTGACGGGGGAGAACTGTCAACACAACAAGCACTATGAAACCGCCGACAGAGGCCGCCACTGGCACCACCCAGGCTGAAAGCAAGCACGGTCAACGTTGTCATGTAACTATATCACTATGAGACCGCCGACAGAGGCCGCCACTGGCACCACCCAGACTGAAAGCAAGCACGGTCAACGTTGTCATGTTACTATATAACTATGAGACCGCCGACAGAGGCCGCCACTGGCACCACCGAGACTGAAAGCAAACACGATGAACGTTGTCATGTTACTATATATCTATGAGACTGCCGACAGAGACCGCCACTGGCACCACCCACACTGAAAGCAAACACGATGAACGTTGTCATGGTACTATGAACGTGTCAGTGTTTGAAACTTTTTTTTCAATTTTCAACATAGGTTACCTTGAATAACTTTCTAATTTTCAAACGACCTGTATTATTTCTTTTTTTTAATTTTTCGAATGCCGAAAACACGCCCGTTGCCCACTAGTTAATGGATCTTAACCAAATATACATAACAAGAAAAGTATAACGCACACGTGTTATATGTGGACGACATTTATGCTAATGATATAATGTCCCTGAGCCAAGTTGTGGTTGGATCCATTTGATTGTAGATATGAAGTGAATAGTTGTTTGACCTATGATATGAAATAAAGATCAAGTATAAGTAGTTATATAAGTGGCAAATTTATTGAATACCACATATGACTGGCAATGATGTGATTATGATATCTTGAAGAATATCAGCATGGATGAAAGATCCCTGGCTAGAGGGAAGTGGATATTGTCCAAATAAGTTAAGCAATGTAGTAAAAACGTTTAATTAGACTAGATATCACAAAACATAGACATGAGAACTTCTGACATAAATATATTAAATGATACAAAGTAAAAAGGTGTTTATGCAATCCACATTAGTGGTAAGAAATCTTTGATCACAATGAAATTGTTAAAGGTTAACAAGAACCTTTCAATACAATATTTACATGCAAAGGGAGAGCAATCAAACATAACTTCCGTTATTGGAAGGGATGTTCAAAAAGTTCTTCTACCCCGTCAAAATCACTCAACAATTTCACTTCAAAAACTAAGGTTTCTACCAAAAAAAAAAACGTTCATTACAATACATTTTATTTCTAAAACAATCATTTTGAATGCATAAGTAACAAAAATCACGTATTTACCAGAACAACATCTTTTCTGAACTTTTTTAGTAACCCTCTTATCTCTCTTGGGTCAAACAAGATGGACGTATTGAACATCATCTATTAATAGTTAAATAATAAATAAAATACATGACCCATAATTCGTCCAGAAAATAAGACAGAGTGATCCATCTAAGAAGTATAGCTCTGTAGTATGGTGGCTGATTTATGCCATTTCGTTTTTTCGTTATTTCGCCGCGAAATAACGCCAAGCGAAAAGACGAAATAACGAAAAAACGCCACGCGAAAAAACGAAATAACGAAAACACGCCACGCGAAATAACGAAAAGACGCCACGCCACTTTATTTGTTACGAATCTGGGGTAGAATGATTCAAATCCACATGGCCTGGTCTAGAGAGGAAGTAAAGAACTACGTCGAAAGGTGCCAGTACATAATGTTATCTATCTATTACAAGCAAACATACATTTGTAGTCAACCAGGTTTTAATTATAAAATAGTATAATAAGAGATCTTTACTATAAACAGCAAAATAGCGACGATGGCCTCTTTAGAACAAGAGCAAGGACCAAAGCGTCAACCGCGCTGATGCTTAATAGCACACATCTTTGTATTCTTATTATGAAGTAATTTCACCACAAAAGAAGAACCCAAGAACTCTTTCAAATTTTGAGCATTAACCCACCAAGGAGCATGTTTCGTTTCCGTCCCCTCATCGTCTTAATTTTTATAATTAATTGTATATAATATCCTTAGTTTTAGTTCTTATTTATCTCCAAACAATAATTACATTCGGGAAATTTTCCGTATTTGATTTCTTTACGGCCGCACTATCACTTGTCGGTAAATTATTGCCGGAATTGTGGCTGACGTTACTGACGTCTGACGGATAAGTGTATTTGTCGTCACACTTGACGTCAACCGGCGTTAGGTCTAGGTACTCGCCAGGGGTCAGCGGCAGAGGGTCGTTCCCAGATCATCGATTTGAATCATGACCCCTGAAGTAAAGAAACGTTGAATGTCTTTAGTTTAAGTTTGAAAAAAGGAACCAAACGCTCTGTATACTGGGTAACCTGTTCACCAAACTTCTAAAAAGCGGTGAATTACACGGTTTAGTACCAGTAAAAATATATATCAAACAGTATTTTACAATGTATTCCAACGCCATTTCAAACCTGTGCATATATCAAAATAAGTATAATACTTGTATAATGATGTAATCCATATGAATACTATGCACAGTTTTTAAATGGCGTTAGTATACGTTAGAAAACGATTTTCCTTGGTTTTGTTAAAGGTCAACATGATCTTCCATGATTTCAACGTGACGTTTGCATATAATGCTTTACAAATAATATTTTTAACATTTTCCTATGTAAGTATTTCCTCATGCACAGTTTTTAAATCGCGAGTATACATAACATGCACTTACTCGACATGTTCAGTTATGAGTGGTTTTGGTATTTTGTCCTTGAAATTCAGAGTTCCCGTGCAAACGGTTTTTCTTTTGTTTTGGTATGTGCTTGGTAATTAGAACACGATTAAGACTTAACTGAGCATGCAAACATTAAATACTTTCCTTCACTAAACTCTAGGTGGCAACGAGATTTTCCCCCAAAATTCATGTATCCAATTTTTGCAATGTTTGTCTCCCCTTAACTGTTCATATAAATATATTTACACGTAGACAAACGGTAACTCTATAAAAACAAGTTTGATCCGTGTCTACATACACCAGATTCTGTTTTTGCACCAAGATTTATTGCAAATGATAATTGTCTGGACTTCATGGAGTGGACGTTTTTAATATTTGGCATTGATTCGAAGATTACACTATTTGTTCGCGTTTCATATGACACTCCTATGAAACGATACGTGAGGCTACATTTAAAAAAAACTGAAACTGATCAATACTTGCTTTCAAATATCATATAAACGCTTACCTTATCATCTATCACACACAGGCGCTTGGTAAGTTTGTTATTTTGACGGGGGAGAACTGTCAACACAACAAGCACTATGAAACCGCCGACAGAGGCCGCCACTGGCACCACCCAGGCTGAAAGCAAGCACGGTCAACGTTGTCATGTAACTATATCACTATGAGACCGCCGACAGAGGCCGCCACTGGCACCACCCAGACTGAAAGCAAGCACGGTCAACGTTGTCATGTTACTATATAACTATGAGACCGCCGACAGAGGCCGCCACTGGCACCACCGAGACTGAAAGCAAACACGATGAACGTTGTCATGTTACTATATATCTATGAGACTGCCGACAGAGACCGCCACTGGCACCACCCACACTGAAAGCAAACACGATGAACGTTGTCATGGTACTATGAACGTGTCAGTGTTTGAAACTTTTTTTTCAATTTTCAACATAGGTTACCTTGAATAACTTTCTAATTTTCAAACGACCTGTATTATTTCTTTTTTTTAATTTTTCGAATGCCGAAAACACGCCCGTTGCCCACTAGTTAATGGATCTTAACCAAATATACATAACAAGAAAAGTATAACGCACACGTGTTATATGTGGACGACATTTATGCTAATGATATAATGTCCCTGAGCCAAGTTGTGGTTGGATCCATTTGATTGTAGATATGAAGTGAATAGTTGTTTGACCTATGATATGAAATAAAGATCAAGTATAAGTAGTTATATAAGTGGCAAATTTATTGAATACCACATATGACTGGCAATGATGTGATTATGATATCTTGAAGAATATCAGCATGGATGAAAGATCCCTGGCTAGAGGGAAGTGGATATTGTCCAAATAAGTTAAGCAATGTAGTAAAAACGTTTAATTAGACTAGATATCACAAAACATAGACATGAGAACTTCTGACATAAATATATTAAATGATACAAAGTAAAAAGGTGTTTATGCAATCCACATTAGTGGTAAGAAATCTTTGATCACAATGAAATTGTTAAAGGTTAACAAGAACCTTTCAATACAATATTTACATGCAAAGGGAGAGCAATCAAACATAACTTCCGTTATTGGAAGGGATGTTCAAAAAGTTCTTCTACCCCGTCAAAATCACTCAACAATTTCACTTCAAAAACTAAGGTTTCTACCAAAAAAAAAACGTTCATTACAATACATTTTATTTCTAAAACAATCATTTTGAATGCATAAGTAACAAAAATCACGTATTTACCAGAACAACATCTTTTCTGAACTTTTTTAGTAACCCTCTTATCTCTCTTGGGTCAAACAAGATGGACGTATTGAACATCATCTATTAATAGTTAAATAATAAATAAAATACATGACCCATAATTCGTCCAGAAAATAAGACAGAGTGATCCATCTAAGAAGTATAGCTCTGTAGTATGGTGGCTGATTTATGCCATTTCGTTTTTTCGTTATTTCGCCGCGAAATAACGCCAAGCGAAAAGACGAAATAACGAAAAAACGCCACGCGAAAAAACGAAATAACGAAAACACGCCACGCGAAATAACGAAAAGACGCCACGCCACTTTATTTGTTACGAATCTGGGGTAGAATGATTCAAATCCACATGGCCTGGTCTAGAGAGGAAGTAAAGAACTACGTCGAAAGGTGCCAGTACATAATGTTATCTATCTATTACAAGCAAACATACATTTGTAGTCAACCAGGTTTTAATTATAAAATAGTATAATAAGAGATCTTTACTATAAACAGCAAAATAGCGACGATGGCCTCTTTAGAACAAGAGCAAGGACCAAAGCGTCAACCGCGCTGATGCTTAATAGCACACATCTTTGTATTCTTATTATGAAGTAATTTCACCACAAAAGAAGAACCCAAGAACTCTTTCAAATTTTGAGCATTAACCCACCAAGGAGCATGTTTCGTTTCCGTCCCCTCATCGTCTTAATTTTTATAATTAATTGTATATAATATCCTTAGTTTTAGTTCTTATTTATCTCCAAACAATAATTACATTCGGGAAATTTTCCGTATTTGATTTCTTTACGGCCGCACTATCACTTGTCGGTAAATTATTGCCGGAATTGTGGCTGACGTTACTGACGTCTGACGGATAAGTGTATTTGTCGTCACACTTGACGTCAACCGGCGTTAGGTCTAGGTACTCGCCAGGGGTCAGCGGCAGAGGGTCGTTCCCAGATCATCGATTTGAATCATGACCCCTGAAGTAAAGAAACGTTGAATGTCTTTAGTTTAAGTTTGAAAAAAGGAACCAAACGCTCTGTATACTGGGTAACCTGTTCACCAAACTTCTAAAAAGCGGTGAATTACACGGTTTAGTACCAGTAAAAATATATATCAAACAGTATTTTACAATGTATTCCAACGCCATTTCAAACCTGTGCATATATCAAAATAAGTATAATACTTGTATAATGATGTAATCCATATGAATACTATGCACAGTTTTTAAATGGCGTTAGTATACGTTAGAAAACGATTTTCCTTGGTTTTGTTAAAGGTCAACATGATCTTCCATGATTTCAACGTGACGTTTGCATATAATGCTTTACAAATAATATTTTTAACATTTTCCTATGTAAGTATTTCCTCATGCACAGTTTTTAAATCGCGAGTATACATAACATGCACTTACTCGACATGTTCAGTTATGAGTGGTTTTGGTATTTTGTCCTTGAAATTCAGAGTTCCCGTGCAAACGGTTTTTCTTTTGTTTTGGTATGTGCTTGGTAATTAGAACACGATTAAGACTTAACTGAGCATGCAAACATTAAATACTTTCCTTCACTAAACTCTAGGTGGCAACGAGATTTTCCCCCAAAATTCATGTATCCAATTTTTGCAATGTTTGTCTCCCCTTAACTGTTCATATAAATATATTTACACGTAGACAAACGGTAACTCTATAAAAACAAGTTTGATCCGTGTCTACATACACCAGATTCTGTTTTTGCACCAAGATTTATTGCAAATGATAATTGTCTGGACTTCATGGAGTGGACGTTTTTAATATTTGGCATTGATTCGAAGATTACACTATTTGTTCGCGTTTCATATGACACTCCTATGAAACGATACGTGAGGCTACATTTAAAAAAAACTGAAACTGATCAATACTTGCTTTCAAATATCATATAAACGCTTACCTTATCATCTATCACACACAGGCGCTTGGTAAGTTTGTTATTTTGACGGGGGAGAACTGTCAACACAACAAGCACTATGAAACCGCCGACAGAGGCCGCCACTGGCACCACCCAGGCTGAAAGCAAGCACGGTCAACGTTGTCATGTAACTATATCACTATGAGACCGCCGACAGAGGCCGCCACTGGCACCACCCAGACTGAAAGCAAGCACGGTCAACGTTGTCATGTTACTATATAACTATGAGACCGCCGACAGAGGCCGCCACTGGCACCACCGAGACTGAAAGCAAACACGATGAACGTTGTCATGTTACTATATATCTATGAGACTGCCGACAGAGACCGCCACTGGCACCACCCACACTGAAAGCAAACACGATGAACGTTGTCATGGTACTATGAACGTGTCAGTGTTTGAAACTTTTTTTTCAATTTTCAACATAGGTTACCTTGAATAACTTTCTAATTTTCAAACGACCTGTATTATTTCTTTTTTTTAATTTTTCGAATGCCGAAAACACGCCCGTTGCCCACTAGTTAATGGATCTTAACCAAATATACATAACAAGAAAAGTATAACGCACACGTGTTATATGTGGACGACATTTATGCTAATGATATAATGTCCCTGAGCCAAGTTGTGGTTGGATCCATTTGATTGTAGATATGAAGTGAATAGTTGTTTGACCTATGATATGAAATAAAGATCAAGTATAAGTAGTTATATAAGTGGCAAATTTATTGAATACCACATATGACTGGCAATGATGTGATTATGATATCTTGAAGAATATCAGCATGGATGAAAGATCCCTGGCTAGAGGGAAGTGGATATTGTCCAAATAAGTTAAGCAATGTAGTAAAAACGTTTAATTAGACTAGATATCACAAAACATAGACATGAGAACTTCTGACATAAATATATTAAATGATACAAAGTAAAAAGGTGTTTATGCAATCCACATTAGTGGTAAGAAATCTTTGATCACAATGAAATTGTTAAAGGTTAACAAGAACCTTTCAATACAATATTTACATGCAAAGGGAGAGCAATCAAACATAACTTCCGTTATTGGAAGGGATGTTCAAAAAGTTCTTCTACCCCGTCAAAATCACTCAACAATTTCACTTCAAAAACTAAGGTTTCTACCAAAAAAAAAAAACGTTCATAACAATACATTTTATTTCTAAAACAATCATTTTGAATGCATAAGTAACAAAAATCACGTATTTACCAGAACAACATCTTTTCTGAACTTTTTTAGTAACCCTCTTATCTCTCTTGGGTCAAACAAGATGGACGTATTGAACATCATCTATTAATAGTTAAATAATAAATAAAATACACGTCCCATAATTCGTCCAGAAAATAAGACAGAGTGATCCATCTAAGAAGTATAGCTCTGTAGTATGGTGGCTGATTTATGCCATTTCGTTTTTTCGTTATTTCGCCGCGAAATAACGCCAAGCGAAAAGACGAAATAACGAAAAAACGCCACGCGAAAAAACGAAATAACGAAAACACGCCACGCGAAATAACGAAAAGACGCCACGCGAAAAGACGAAATAACGAAAAAACGCCACGCGAAAAGACGAAATAACGAAAAAACGCCACGCGAAATAACGAAAAGACGCCACGAGAAAAGACGAAATAACGAAAATACGCCACGCGAAAAAACGAAATAACGAAAAAACGCCAAGCGAAATAACGAAAAGACGCCACGCGAAAAGACGAAATGCGAAAAAACGCCACGCGAAAATACGAAATAACGAAAAAACGCCACGCGAAACAACGAAAAAACGCCAGGCGAAATAACGAAATAACTCCGCGAAAAAAGACGCCAAGCGAAATAACGAAAAGACGCCAAGCGAAATAACGAAAAAACGCCAGGCGAAGCTAGAAGGAACGCTATTTTGTACAGTTAAATTTGCGTTTTATTGCACGGCGACTTTTCGTTATTTCGCGCAAAAATAGCGTTTCTTCGTTATTTCGCGTGGCGTTCTTTCGTTTTTTCGTCTTTTCGCGTGGCGTTCTTTCGTTATTTCGTCCTTTCGCGTGGCGTTTTTTCGTTATTTCGTCTTTTCGCTTGGCGTTATTTCGCGGCGAAATAACGAAAAAACGAAATGGCATAAATCAGCCACCATAGATAATGGTGAAAAAATAATGCATTCGTTCACAGAAACAAGCATGGCTAGGGGATTTTATTGAATCGTTGGCATGGGTAAAATATTTTCCTTCAATGATGCCTTGGTTTAAATAACTGCACTTTTTATATCCAAGTATTTAGTCATTTCCTTCTGTTGGCTCGTTTCTTTCACTGCCTTAACAAATCTGTTTTATAGAAAATACTATTATTTACAATATAACTTAAATAAAGCACACAATGTAACTAATTGGACAAAGTTTGTACATTAAAATCAGTAATATACTTGTTCTGTACACGTCTTCAACTTTTCTTATCTTCTTAATGTAACAACATAAAGCAAGATTATGAACATCACAAAGTACACACACTGTTAAACTTATTATTTACAAATTATTGATGTTTTATCCTCCTAATGCGAACAAGCACTGATAGTTCTTGATTGTTCGTAGCTTGAACTGACGTCTAAAGATACATTGTATATGAAATAACTCTACATCCTTGAACCTGGGCCCAAAATCAAAACCAAATTGTAGACTGGTTTCAAGTCGCCATTTCAGCCAATCAGATGCTTGGAATTTTTAACTGGTCTCGAGTTTTACCGGTAGTTCTATGATCTTGAGCCTTGATGTTGAGCACTCCCCAGTTGACACTGCTTCCACTGTTGTCATCATTTCTCACTCATATCTGATTGTTGCCTATCACTAACATGATCTTTAGAGTCATCCTTAGTTCAAAACATTCTTACTGAATTGTTTTTCATAATTTAAAACCACTGTTTTTTATGTTTAATACGGTCGCATATCGTCTTTAATATGATGATAAAGCAATATTTTGTAACGCATTAATTTTTTCTGTACACATCCGCATCAAATTTGTATGCTATATCTTTTTTCCTCCGTTTTCTTAAAGCCATCTTAGTATCGTTGGTCGTTGATATAAGTACGGGCTGAAACAGAAAACACACTCTTAGTTATGTGCACCATGCACCTAGAAATGACAAAAAATCTCATCTGATTTCAAACTAAATTAAATGATAACTTTTAACAAATACGCGTGATTCCTAACAAGGAATTCTTCGAATCTATAAAACATTTCACCTGTGTATTTATTTTAAAATATTAAAACAACTTTATTTGTTACGAATCTGGGGTAGAATGATTCAAATCCACATGGCCTGGTCTAGAGAGGAAGTAAAGAACTACGTCGAAAGGTGCCAGTACATAATGTTATCTATCTATTACAAGCAAACATACATTTGTAGTCAACCAGGTTTTAATTATAAAATAGTATAATAAGAGATCTTTACTATAAACAGCAAAATAGCGACGATGGCCTCTTTAGAACAACAGCAAGGACCAAAGCGTCAACCGCGCTGATGCTTAATAGCACACATCTTTGTATTCTTATTATGAAGTAATTTCACCACAAAAGAAGAACCCAAGAACTCTTTCAAATTTTGAGCATTAACCCACCAAGGAGCATGTTTCGTTTCCGTCCCCTCATCGTCTTAATTTTTATAATTAATTGTATATAATATCCTTAGTTTTAGTTCTTATTTATCTCCAAACAATAATTACATTCGGGAAATTTTCCGTATTTGATTTCTTTACGGCCGCACTATCACTTGTCGGTAAATTATTGCCGGAATTGTGGCTGACGTTACTGACGTCTGACGTATAAGTGTATTTGTCGTCACACTTGACGTCAACCGGCGTTAGGTCTAGGTACTCGCCAGGGGTCAGCGGCAGAGGGTCGTTCCCAGATCATCGATTTGAATCATGACCCCTGAAGTAAAGAAACGTTGAATGTCTTTAGTTTAAGTTTGAAAAAAGGAACCAAACGCTCTGTATACTGGGTAACGTGTTCACCAAACTTCTAAAAAGCGGTGAATTACACGGTTTAGTACCAGTAAAAATATATATCAAACAGTATTTTACAATGTATTCCAACGCCATTTCAAACCTGTGCATATATCAAAATAAGTATAATACTTGTCTAATGATGTAATCCATATGAATACTATGCACAGTTTTTAAATGGCGTTAGTATACGTTAGAAAACGATTTTCCTTGGTTTTGTTAAAGGTCAACATGATCTTCCATGATTTCAACGTGACGTTTGCATATAATGCTTTACAAATAATATTTTTAACATTTTCCTATGTAAGTATTTCCCCATGCACAGTTTTTAAATCGCGAGTATACATAACATGCACTTACTCGACATGTTCAGTTATGAGTGGTTTTGGTATTTTGTCCTTGAAATTCAGAGTTCCCGTGCAAACGGTTTTTCTTTTGTTTTGGTATGTGCTTGGTAATTAGAACACGATTAAGACTTAACTGAGCATGCAAACATTAAATACTTTCCTTCACTAAACTCTAGGTGGCAACGAGATTTTCCCCCAAAATTCATGTATCCAAATTTTGCAATGTTTGTCTCCCCTTAACTGTTCATCTAAATATATTTACACGTAGACAAACGGTAACTCTATAAAATCAAGTTTGATCCGCGTCTACATACACCAGATTCTGTTTTTGCACCAAGATTTATTGCAAATGATAATTGTCTGGACTTCATGGAGTGGACGTTTTTAATATTTGGTATTGATTCGAAGATTACACTATTTGTTCGCGTTTCATATGACACTCCTATGAAACGATACGTGAGGCTACATTTAAAAAAAACTGAAACTGATCAATACTTGCTTTCAAATATCATATAAACGCTTACCTTATCATCTATCACACACAGGCGCTTGGTAAGTTTGTTATTTTGACGGGGGAGAACTGTCAACACAACAAGCACTATGAAACCGCCGACAGAGGCCGCCACTGGCACCACCCAGGCTGAAAGCAAGCACGGTCAACGTTGTCATGTAACTATATCACTATGAGACCGCCGACAGAGGCCGCCACTGGCACCACCCAGACTGAAAGCAAGCACGGTCAACGTTGTCATGTTACTATATAACTATGAGACCGCCGACAGAGGCCGCCACTGGCACCACCGAGACTGAAAGCAAACACGATGAACGTTGTCATGTTACTATATATCTATGAGACTGCCGACAGAGACCGCCACTGGCACCACCCACACTGAAAGCAAACACGATGAACGTTGTCATGGTACTATGAACGTGTCAGTGTTTGAAACTTTTTTTTCAATTTTCAACATAGGTTACCTTGAATAACTTTCTAATTTTCAAACGACCTGTATTATTCATTACCGATAATTTGAAGGTTTTTGTAGTTGCATTTGTGATGCTATTGTACATTAACTTCAGTCTTATTGACTTAAACAAGTATTATGAACAAGACGAGCTTCTACTTATAAACGTTCTCCACTTCATTTGAATTTTACCCCATGTGATATTAATATCGGCTTAAATTGGGGAAATAGATCCCTGCAGTCTGATCAGGATATTCACTGCTCACTTTAGACTCATAGGTTATTTCGGACTGAGAAGCGACCCGTGTAGATCCTGATCTGAATATAAAGTTAGTTCCCGTATCCCGGTTCCTTATTCCTTTTTCGGCGTTAAGTTGGTTCCTGTTTCCCGTTTCCTTTTTCCTTTTTCGAAAAAGGAATAGGGAACTGATTCATACAGTTCCCGTTTCCCGGTTCCTTATTCCTTTTTCAGAGTTAAGTTGGTTCCTGTTTCCCGTTTCCTTTTTCCTTTTTCGCTCAAACCACAAGTGATTATTGTGAACGGGCATACATTCGCGCTATTATATTTTTCTATCTAGAAATAATATAACATGGTGCAACTCCGCCGAGTCTTAAATTCGCGCATTTTTCCTAGCGCGAAAAACCCGAATGTATTTATAGTAAACATTAACTTTTTCCAAGAATTCTCCAGAATCTCCTTTTTCGAATCTGAATAAGGAATAAGGAACCAGTTCCCGTTTCCTTATTCGTATCTGAATAAGGAATAAGGAACCAGTTCCCGTTTCCTTATTCGAGCGAATAAGGAACTGAAAAATTTTATGAAATGTAGTTGATTGTTTGTTTTCTCCGGGCAGTTTCTAGATAAAACCCGTTGTTATGAACCAGGGGGAGATAACTTCAACAATGATTAATAATGTGTGTATGAAATCTGTACAAAAACTTCAGTTCCTTTTTTGAATCTGAATAAGGAATAAGGAACCAGTTCTCGTTTCCTTATTCGAATCTGAATAAGGAATAAGGAACCAGTTCCCGTTTTCTTATTCGAGCGAATAAGGAACTGACAAATTTTATGAAATGTAGTTGATTGTTTGTTTTCTCCGAACAGTTTCTAGATAAAACCCGTTGTTATGAACCAGGGGGAGATAACTTCAACAATGATTGATAATGTGTGTATGAAATCTGTACAAAATCTTCAGTTCCTTTTTCGAATCTGAATAAGGAATAAGGAACCAGTTCCCGTTTCCTTATTCGAATCTGAATAAGGAATAAGGAACCAGTTCCCGTTTCCTTATTCGAGCGAATAAGGAACTGGCAAATATAATGAAATGTAGTTGATTGTTTGTTTTCTCCGAACAGTTTCTAGATAAAACCCGTTGTTATGAACCAGGGGGAGATAACTTCAACAATGATTGATAATGTGTGTATGAAATCTGTACAAAAACTTCAGTTCCTTTTTCGAATCTGAATAAGGAATAAGGAACCAGTTCCCGTTTCCTTATTCAAATCTGAATAAGGAATAAGGAACCAGTTCCCGTTTCCTTATTCGAGCGAATAAGGAACTGGCAAATATAATGAAATGAAGTTGATTGTTTGTTTTCTCCGAACAGTTTCTAGATAAAACCCGTTGTTATGAACCAGGGGGAGATAACTTCAACAATGAATTATAATGTGTGTATGAAATCTGTACAAAATCTTCAGTTCCTTTTTCGAATCTGAATAAGGAATAAGGAACCAGTTCCCGTTTCCTTATTCGAGCGAATAAGGAATAAGGAACCAGTTCTCGTTTCCTTATTCGAGCGAATAAGGAACTGGCAAATATAATGAAATGTAGTTGATTGTTTGTTTTCTCCGGACAGTTTCTAGATAAAACCCGTTGTTATGAACAAGGGGGAGATAACTTCAACAATGATTGATAATGTGTGTGAGAAATCTGTACAAAAACTTCAGTTCCTTTTTCAAATCTGAATAAGGAATAAGGAACCAGTTCCCGTTTCCTTAATCGAATCTGAATAAGAATTAAGGAACCAGTTCCCGATTCCTTATTCGAGCGAATAAGGAACTGGCAAATATACTGAAATGTTGTTGTTTGTTTTCTCCGAACAGTTTCTAGATAAAATCCGTTCTTATGAACCAGGGGGAGATAACTTCAACAATGATTTATAATGTGTGTATGAAATCTGTACAAAAACTTCTGATCAGTTCCTTTTTCGAATCTGAATAAGGAATAAGGAACCAGTTCCCGTTTCCTTACTAGTATTCGAATCTGAATAAATAATGTAGTTGATTGTTTGTTTTCTCCGAACAGTTTCAAGATAAAACCCGTTGTTATGAACAAGGGGGAGATAACTTTAACAATGATTGATAATGTGTGTATGAAATCTGTACAAAAACTTCAGTTCCTTTTTCAAATCTGAATAAGGAATAAGGAACCAGTTCCCGTTTCCTTATTCGAATCTGAATAAGGAATAAGGAACCAGTTCCCGTTTTCTTATTCGAGCGAATAAGGAACTGGCAAATATAATGAAATGTTGTTGTTTGTTTTCTCCGAACAGTTTCTAGATAAAATCCGTTGTTATGAACCAGGGGGAGATAACTTCAACAATGATTTATAATGTGTGTATGAAATCTGTACAAAAACTTCTGATCAGTGCATTTTCGAATCTGAATAAGGAATAAGGAACCAGTTCCCGTTTCCTTACTAGTATTCGAATCTGAATAAATAATGTAGTTGATTGTTTGTTTTCTCCGAACAGTTTCAAGATAAAACCCGTTGTTATGAACAAGGGGGAGATAACTTTAACAATGATTGATAATGTGTGTATGAAATCTGTACAAAAACTTCAGTTCCTTTTTCAAATCTGAATAAGGAATAAGGAACCAGTTCCCGTTTCCTTATTCAAATCTGAATAAGGAATAAGGAACCAGTTCCTGTTTCCTTATTCGAGCGAATGAGGAACTGGCAAATATTATGAAATGTAGTTGATTGTTTGTTTTCTCCGGGCAGTTTCTAGATAAAACCCGTTGTTATGAACCAGGGGGAGATAACTTCAACAATGATTTATAATGTGTGTATGAAATCTGTACAAAAACTTCAGTTCCTTTTTTGAATCTGAATAAGGAATAAGGAACCAGTTCTCGTTTCCTTATTCGAATCTGAATAAGGAATAAGGAACCAGTTCCCGTTTTCTTATTCGAGCGAATAAGGAACTGACAAATTTTATGAAATGTAGTTGATTGTTTGTTTTCTCCGAACAGTTTCTAGATAAAACCCGTTGTTATGAACCAGGGGGAGATAACTTCAACAATGATTGATAATGTGTGTATGAAATCTGTACAAAATCTTCAGTTCATTTTTCGAGTCTGAATAAGGAATAAGGAACTAGTTCTCGTTTCCTTATTCGAATCTGAATAAGGAATAAGGAACCAGTTCCCGTTTCCTTATTCGAGCGAATAAGGAACTGGCAAATATAATGAAATGTAGTTGATTGTTTGTTTTCTCCGAACAGTTTCTAGATAAAACCCGTTGTTATGAACCAGGGGGAGATAACTTCAACAATGATTTAAAATGTGTGTATGAAATCTGTACAAAAACTTCAGTTCCTTTTTCGAATCTGAATAAGGAATAAGGAACCAGTTCCCGTTTCCTTATTCAAATCTGAAAAAGGAATAAGGAACCAGTTCCCGTTTCCTTATTCGAGCGAATAAGGAACTGGCAAATAAAATGAAATGAAGTTGATTGTTTGTTTTCTCCGAACAGTTTCTAGATAAAACCCGTTGTTATGAACCAGGGGGAGATAACTTCAACAATGAATTATAATGTGTGTATGAAATCTGTACAAAATCTTCAGTTCCTTTTTCGAATCTGAATAAGGAATAAGGAACCAGTTCCCGTTTCCTTATTCGAGCGAATAAGGAATAAGGAACCAGTTCTCGTTTCCTTATTCGAGCGAATAAGGAACTGGCAAATATAATGAAATGTAGTTGATTGTTTGTTTTCTCCGGACAGTTTCTAGATAAAACCCGTTGTAATGAACAAGGGGGAGATAACTTCAACAATGATTGATAATGTGTGTAAGAAATCTGTACAAAAACTTCAGTTCCTTTTTCAAATCTGAATAAGGAATAAGGAACCAGTTCCCGTTTCCTTAATCGAATCTGAATAAGGAATAAGGAACCAGTTCCCGATTCCTTATTCGAGCGAATAAGGAACTGGCAAATATACTGAAATGTTGTTGTTTGTTTTCTCCGAACAGTTTCTAGATAAAATCCGTTGTTATGAACCAGGGGGAGATAACTTCAACAATGATTTATAATGTGTGTATGAAATCTGTACAAAAACTTCTGATCAGTTCCTTTTTCGAATCTGAATAAGGAATAAGGAACCAGTTCCCGTTTCCTTACTAGTATTCGAATCTGAATAAATAATGTAGTTGATTGTTTGTTTTCTCCGAACAGTTTCAAGATAAAACCCGTTGTTATGAACAAGGGGGAGATAACTTTAACAATGATTGATAATGTGTGTATGAAATCTGTACAAAAACTTCAGTTCCTTTTTCAAATCTGAATAAGGAATAAGGAACCAGTTCCCGTTTCCTTATTCGAATCTGAATAAGGAATAAGGAACCAGTTCCCGTTTTCTTATTCGAGCGAATAAGGAACTGGCAAATATAATGAAATGTTGTTGTTTGTTTTCTCCGAACAGTTTCTAGATAAAATCCGTTGTTATGAACCAGGGGGAGATAACTTCAACAATGATTTATAATGTGTGTATGAAATCTGTACAAAAACTTCTGATCAGTTCCTTTTTCGAATCTGAATAAGGAATAAGGAACCAGTTCCCGTTTCCTTACTAGTATTCGAATCTGAATAAATAATGTAGTTGATTGTTTGTTTTCTCCGAACAGTTTCAAGATAAAACCCGTTGTTATGAACAAGGGGGAGATAACTTTAACAATGATTGATAATGTGTGTATGAAATCTGTACAAAAACTTCAGTTCCTTTTTCAAATCTGAATAAGGAATAAGGAACCAGTTCCCGTTTCCTTATTCGAATCTGAATAAGGAATAAGGAACCAGTTCCCGTTTCCTTATTCGAGCGAATAAGGATCTGGCAAATATAATGAAATGTAGTTGATTGTTTGTTTTCTCCGAACAGTTTCTATATAAAACCCGTTGTTATGAACCAGGGGGAGATAACTTCAACGATGATTGATAATGTGTGTATGAAATCTGTACAAAAACTTCAGTTTCTTTTTCGAATCTTAATAAGGAATAAGGAACCAGTTCCCGTTTCCTTATTCAAATCTGAATAAGGAATAAGGAACCAGTTCCTGTTTCCTTATTCGAGCGAATGAGGAACTGGCAAATATTATGAAATGTAGTTGATTGTTTGTTTTCTCCGAACAGTTTCTAGATAAAACCCGTTGTTATGAACCAGGGGGAGATAACTTCAACAATGATTTATAATGTGTGTATGAAATCTGTACAAAAAGTTCCCGTTTCCTTATTCGAATCTGAATTCAGCTGGATACAGTATCAATGACGAGTTCGGCTCTCCGAGAATTGTTTCGTTCTGTCTGTACATTGTCTCAGCCAGTCACTGTGGACTTGCTGGACTGTACCGTGACACCAGAGGTCGAGTACAAGACAGTGAAGGAGGAGATCCGGAAGTCTGACAACTTTACTAACATATTCGACGAACTTAATGGATACTATACTTAAGGACTTTGAAAACGCACCCTTGGGATAAGTGTATATAAACATAGAAGACGCCTTTTATATCAAACATATTATATAGCTGTGTAAAGTACAACTCATTGCCGTCATTTTGATACCAAAATATTTAAAATTGGTTCATTGATAATAAAAATATCGCGTGTTCAAGACACTAACCCTGAAATCAAAAGTAACACTTTAGCCAATACAAGCGTTCGTTTTCAATGATATGCCTTTAATTGTAATGCAAGCTCTATAGGCGTGAAGTGTTACTTTTGATTTTAGGGTTACTGTCTTTAACTCGCAATATCTTTTGTATAAATAGACCAATCTTAAATATTTTACTATCAAACTGACGGCAATGAATTGTACTTTACAAAGGTATGTGAAACATTTCATTTCAAAGGCCTTTTCCAAGTTAAAATACACTTATCCCAAGGGTGCGTTTTCAAAGTCCTTAAGTATATAATACTTTTAGTTTTACTAATGTTAACGAATAAATCATTTGATAAAAAGGCTAGAATCGTCGCATATTATTTACTGAGTGGTTTCAAGTTCATGTCGTGCTAGACGTTATAATACAATAAACTTATAACAAGAACATCTTTCAAGTCCATAATGTACGAGTGAACCCATAATTTAACAAACATTTTAATGTAACAGAATTTATGTAAGTAAACAGTCGCGATATTCTCTTCAGGCTTATTACGTAAAAAGGTGAAATATGCATATCAGGAATTGCCACATTCAGAAAAAACAGCCTCCCCACACAGTCAAGAAGAAGAGAGGGGGAGAGAGCATGGTTAATAAAATAATCAGTTTCAAAAAGGACGCCACTAACAAAAAACAAAAATGAGAACCCGAGGGGTTACCGCCTTGGAACGGTCAGTGGCAAATCAAATTGCCACTGGGGGTTTAAACCAGGTTCTAGGGTGCACCAACCTCACACTTGCTCCAACAGGTTCTCGTATCACAAGACAAGTACAAATTGTCTTGGTGAAATAACTCCAACCCACCCATCAGCTCAACAATGTTGTATGCAAAAGCATACAAACATAAAAACATAAGAAGCTAATAGCATTGCAAAGCCAAAGGGCGGGTACTCAATGATCTTTCCGAGACCAGAGCATCTGGAGTAAAATCAGCAAGAACACGATGACAGGGATAAAAGAAACAAATCGAGCTTCTAGGTTCTTTTAAGAAAAGATTTCCCCATTAACCTTCATAAACTCTTAAACCCCTGCCACCGTCGTGCAATCAAAGAGGTAAGCATAATGATCAACTGTAGAAGGGTTAATCACTAGGTCTGCAGAGCGCTGTAAAATATCATGTTGGTAACCTTTCTTTTTAAATTTACAGATGGTTTTTACGAATAACCGGGAGAAATTAACACTGCCTTTTATCTTTTTAAGTTTATAAATTAAATCTCCATAAAAAACTGGTTGTGAAATACCTTGTTGCAAAAGTGATTTTAAACTGCATTTGTATTTATGAATTAAAATAACATTGACCGGAGATTACTACTGGAGCCAGAAAACAATAAATTGTCCCCATTTTGACATGCAGGGGTTAGGCATTAAATAGCTAGTATGGCCTTAAATGTTTAGGTTAAGTAAATTAAACGCTTTTACTGACATAAAAATTATGTTTGGAAATGAAAAATATGAATAAAGGTTTTGATATGTAAATCAGTTTTGAAATTTGACAGCAGTGAAAAAAATAGTGAACGTTTGAATGTGTCAGAACTCTGTTAATTGATATATAATTTATACTTTTCAAGTCCGTACTTTTCCATACTTTTCATGCTGAAGATTGATGATTATATTGATTGATTGATTGATTTGATTTGATTGATTGATTGATTGATTGATTGATTGATTGATTGATTGATTGCGATCATTCGGGTAACTGCGTTTGACTCAATAAGTTTTTAAACATAATTTAATAAATACCAATAAATTATCTCATGACAAATAGATAATTATTACATATTTGTCTCGGACGGAGCGGTGATAGTGGACTTGCTTGTGACATGGATAACATGTAATATTAAGAAGACAATCACGTGATAACCTGTTTATATTAAAAATATTATTTTTATGTATATGTGGGCGATTTAAATATTTTATCAGCGAGTAATTCTCATCAAAGGCACACGGCAATATGAGAATTTTAAAAAAAAAACAACAAAAAAAGGGTTTGCTGATTAACGCTATTTTAATATTACACAGGAAATGTGTCACGTGATTATCTAGTTATCGTTAATTTACTATAAGTCTAGTTTCTTGTTGATATTACTTTATGTTATAATACCGATTATGTTATATATAAATTGTATCATTTTGCTTCATAAAGTTTACATTAAACAAAACACGATGTTCTAAATTTTCCCATATAATGGTGATTAGGAACATTCTAAATTGCTAATTATTTGGTCCAAACGCATGTGTACATGTAGCTAGCAACCTTTTCTACTTGTTTTCCTGCCAGACAGCCAGCCATCCATTCAACGAGATGTCAATCCAGCCAGCCAACAAGCAGCGGTATTTATTCTTTACAAACTAAACATATTTCCTGCTTGTTATCTTTCATGAATTAGTAATAACTATATATTACAAAAACATATTTCTTCCCCATTACTAAGGTACACGCATTTCTCACATTTCAATTTTGATTCCCGCACTTACCAACAGAGTCAAGGCATATATAATTGAATACACGAAAGGCCAAAAACATTTCATATTTGTTAATGCCGGCGGGTCGAAATGTCGACAAGAAAACACGAAAAGTCGAAAAGTGCTTATTTGTCGTGTGTTTGCCTTTGACTTTCGAGGAGAATATACGAAATAAAGAAATACTGAAGGCAATTTTAACTAACATGAATTTAAAGGCGAACACATGAACTTCGCGTCGGTGGGTATCATAACTTCGTGTTGTCGCCTTACTTCTGTCGTGTCTTCGTGTATACGCTTCGAAAGTCAAACACACGACGAATAAGCACTTTTCGACTTTTCTTTATTTTGACCCGCCGTCACGATCACAATAAAACTGTGCAATTTCGTCCTTTCGTGTATTCGCCTTCCGGAACAGTGTACCAGTCTTTTGAAATTAAATAACTCTCTCTCTCTCTCTCTCTCTCTCTCTCTCTCTCTCTCTCTCTCTCTCTGGTTTGCATATTCAGTTTTATAATCTTGGGACTTGATGTCTCAAAACCAACGACACCGTCTGTGCCGGCTGGAGTAGGGACGTTTATTATGATGTCGTTGAATTTTCTTGAATTGGTTTATTTGAAACTTAGCAACCGTAGATAAGAAGCATTTAAAGGAATAAATATCATATATTTGTGAAATCAAATGTAGTTATTGTGACATGGTTCAGTTCTAAAATCTTGGTGCTTGATGTCTCAAACCAACAGCGCACTGTTGTGAATGCCGCAACAAATGATATTCTTTGCGATCTCATCGCTCCGTCTGCGCCGACTGGAGCAGGGACGTTTATTATGAAGTTGAATTTTCTTGATGTGGTTTATTTGAAACGTAGCAACCAGAGTAAAGAAGGATTTGAAGGAAGTTACTTTGTTTATTTGTGTAATCAAACGTATTTATTGTGACATGGCCGCCAGGCTGCGAAAACTTAAGAAAATCAAAGCTAGTTCTTGTTGATATTTTGCTTATTCACCCCTGAAATGTACATTACATGCTGGAAAAAATCGATTTCAAGACGTTTTTAAGATAAACCTAAATTATGATAAATATAAAGTTTAGGCCGATAGGCCGCCAGGCTTCGAAAAATTAAAAAAAACAAACAAAGCTAGTTCTTGATATTTCACTTAATCATTCCTGAAATGTACACTGCATGCTGTAAAAATCGATTTCAAGCCGTTTTTAAGATAAACATAAATTATGATAAATATTAAGTTTAGGCCGCTAGGCCGCCAGGCTTCGAAGACTTAAAAAATCAAAGGACTGGAGGTACTGATGGGTCGGTTATCAAAACACAATTGAAAAGCAATGGATTTTTGGGTTTGATTAAGTTGGACCAGAAATAAACTTTCGTCTCAAGAACGGGGAACAATTTACTTTATGTCCTCTGAGACATAGATCTTCGACCCCAAAAACAATCAACAAGTCAAGACAAATACTCTTATCAAGTTTGCAGACGCGGTGACATGGAAAGCGAACCTGGTGGTAGGACAATATGTCTAAAGACATAATTAGAATATGATTGGACTTGCAGACGATAATATGAAATTGACCAATCAAAATTAAGTGAAGGATATCATACTTCATAGGTCATATTGTCAACAGTGCAACAAAGCTGGTCAAAGTTGGCACACACAACGCTTTATTTAAAGGTATTACTCCTTTCGTCCTTGCATTTTGCATTTTGATAGACTTTTTAATTTTTCATTTTATCAATGAGAGTGCAATGACAAATGGAATATTACCTTAATGGCGTGAATACTTTTGGGCTGTTTCAAAAAAATGGCTGGAAAAGTGAAAAAATAGTGAAAAATTAAAGTTCATAAAAATTCCAAACTTGTTATTCTGTATTTTTTGTTTATTGAAACTGAGTATAGAACTGAAAAGATTTTTAAATCGGTCAACTGGTTGCTGAGATATTGTCATTTGAAAAATGGCAAGTGAAGTGAAACAAATGTAAAGAATTTAAGTTCATAAAAAGTCCAAACTGGTTCGTCCATATGTTTGTACGGTCTTTACAGTGAGCAAAATCAATCAAGTTATACTCATACGTGGCAGAATAAGAATTTAATTGAGCTTTATTGACCAATATTAAATAAATCAAAGAATTTTAATATATGTGCTTAAATTACAAGTATTACTGTTTCTTATTATTTAAATGTGTGTTTCTGTTAAAATACATGTTGAAGCATCAATTAAAAGTGCTTTAGAACTTGTGGTATCGCATAAAGATAAAAAATTCATATTGTTAAAAAAGTGTGTCACACTCCTCACAACCACATAAGTGCAGTGTCCTCAAAAATGTTTCACTAAGGCCATTCCTTTTTTGTCACAATTGAACAAAACATGACATAGACTTCTAGGAAAAAAATATGCTCTTGTTTTCATGTAAATGATATGTTGACAGAATATTGCAATATGTGCATAATGTCACACTCCTGACAAATTTAGCTGACATTTTCTGAAGGGAGCTGCAGACAAATATAATTTCAGTAAAGGTGATATTATTATAATTATTGCATCGAGAAACATAAAACTTAATGATACACAAAACAGTTCTTATGTACTATTAATATTTAAAGTCCTATAAATTTATAAAGCAAAGATGTATTCATTTTCTTGAGGTATTTTCTTATCTACCACGCTTGACTTAATAGCATAAATTTTGATTACTTTAAGTATAATATGCTTAATTTTATCATTATTTGATGCCTAGTAAATGCACATTTTAGTAAAACAACACCAAAACTTGTCTTTACTCAAGCTTTTTGTAAAATAATGGTCTGAACAAATGTGATTTTGAAAAGTGTCACACTTTTTTGTCACACTCCTGACATTTTTTGCCCATTATTTTAGAATATTTTTTTTAATAGATGGTGCTATTTTGATGAAACTTCACAAATCTTTAAAGGGCATGGTGAGACACCTTTGCAAAGTAGGAAAATGGAAGTAACTGTTTGTTGTACATTTTTATAACAGGAAAACCCAAACCAGCCTTTTTTTTGAAACAGCCCTTTAGTAAAGTTTGGAAGAATCCTATGAGCAGTTTTTTGCAAGCGCAGTATCATTAGACAGCACCTAAAATTCTGAGTTGAGATAAGGTGACACCAATGTTAGAAAAAAGTAGCTAAGCTAGTCATAATCTTTAATATTCAAACTTGAAATCGACAAACAGAATTGGGTCACATGATTTAAAATAATACTACAAGTGACACTATGTTTTTTTTTCAATGGTTCTATTATTCAGCAAATAATGTTCAAACACACAATTACACTGATGCTTTTTTGTCAACTGATGTTTTCTCAGTGAGGTGCACATTAAAACGTTTTGGTTATATTTTATATAAATTGTTTCCATTTCACATCCACTATTTGTATTGACATTTGTGATTTTTTTTATTCTTGTCCATTACAAAAGCAGCATGCTCCATTGCAGGAATTAGTGGCAATTTAAAGGCTGTATGCTCCCTCAGACAGTCATAGACAGAATTGTTAAACTGGTCTCCTCGCAGCATTCCATTTAAAGCTGTAATCCTGAAATATAAATTTCAACAAAAAACCTATTTATATTGAGGTTGTAATGATTTTAGCTGAAGTGTCTTTGTTTTCCTTAAATTAAGGGTAATTTGGGTTATTAATTGCCAGAATCCACCAAAAAATTACACTAGATGGGTGTTCACTTGTGTCGCCCTGGAAACTAGATCAGGTTAAAAATGCAAGAGCAAGAAAGGGAATAACCCCATTTTGACATAAAGAACTTGGAGTCATGATGAGTGTGTTGTCATGAGCAATATAATTTGAAAGTTTGATGTAGAAATATTAGGAAAAGGCAAAGTTATAGTCAACATTAAGTTTTTCTGTTAAAATAAAAGTACAAAAAGGGATTAACTCCATCAAATGTTACCTTGACCTGAAAATTAACATCAGCTCAAGCATGTTGTCACAAACAATATATTTTGAAAATTTCATGAAGAAATATTAAGAAATGGCAAAGTTAAAACCAACATTAAGTTTTTGTGACAGATGGACGGACAGACAAAGCGATCCCTGTGTATTGCCTTTTTTTCGAAAGGGCGACACAAAAATGACCCTTTAGATTCAGCAGCTAGTGGACACCTGGAAAACAATAGATCAGTATCAGCAAGAACAATTTTGGTGTCTGATCTGGATCTGATTTGAATCTACACTGTTTGTATATTTGTAAGAAATAGCCTCATGAAGCTAATTATGAACCGTGTAGATCCTGTTAAGACTGCACAGATATGCCTGCTGATCTGGATATAAACTGGTCACTCATGTCAGGTATTCATGGAAGAAAGGGGCAAAAACAACACAGTAACTTTTATATAGGATGATTAATTTTCTTGTGAACTGAGGTCTCACAAGTCAACACATACATACAAACACAATTTTATGTTTTCTTGTTACAAGATACAAAAATACAAATACCAACATATACAGATAGATTTAGTGTGTCTCTATTATACATTCATGCAGCTTTAATAAATGAAAATAAAAAAAAACAAACCTTGTCTTCATTTTCTACATTAACATTCATATTCTTCTCCATAATGTTCTACCAATTCTGCAGACATTTCAAGTCCACAGCTTTCACTAGACTGATGATACACATGGCTGAAAATAAATGTTGTATTTTAAATCATAACAAATAACCCAAATCAATTTCACTGTTCTTTTTGTTGCTTATGAAATGATAGTGCCTCTAGCTGGGAGCGAACCCGCACCGTCACGGGGACAGCGCCTAGCCCTGCAATTCCTGCGACGCAAGTTGTTCATAAATTGATGTTGCAGGTTAACAGTTAACAGATTACGCTGTTTTCATAATTCATTTTAAGGTATTTTTTTTTATAAATATCACACAAAAGAGGGTTTTCTGATGTAAGCTTTATGCCATCTTCAATTCCTATAGGCTCATACACAATTTATCCCATTTAACCTTTTCCTCCATGTAATGCCTTTATGGCATGGGTGATCAGTGTAGATCTAGATCAGCCGACACATATATACTACCTGATTAGGATCTAAACTGTTAGCTTTTTTGTTAAATAGCTTGTTTCTGACCACAATGAGACCAGTGCAGATCCAGATCAGATCTGCCATCTGATCTGGATCTCTACTCTGGTTGCAAAGGCATAAAAATGTGTATATATGTAGTAAAGGGTTAATTATTCCAAAAAACACACCTGCATTGTGATACTTCATTTCACTCGATGGATACACCTTTAAACCAGAGACCTATATATATATATATAAATATATGTATAATATAGGTCTTTGTTTTAACACATGAGCAACTATTGTAGATCTAGGTGCTGACACATCTCCTTCCAGTTAAAAAGAGCTTTAAATGTATCTAATGAACAGAGTAGATACAGATCAGACCACAAAATGTCTGATGTGCAAGCTGGTCTGGAGCTACATTTGTGCTATCTCTATCTGATGTGGATTAACACTGGTTGCCCATGTGGTAAAATGGCGTGTAAATGGAGTAAAGGGTCAAGTTATTAACCATGAAAGTGGAAACAGCATTGGATTTTTGAGACACAGTCATATGAGATTACCCTACTTAATAAACGAATAAGCAACCACAAGAACCCATCGTGTTAGTTCAAGGTGGCCCACAGATGAATATTATTATATATAACGTTAATAATCAAGTGAATTCAAGTTGACCTTGTTATTGGGTCAAGGGTAGTCATATATGCCTGAGGCAGAAGGCCGAAGGGTAAATACGACAGCCCGAGGCCCAATAACATGGTCAAAATCATATGAAGACTAAACTGGGCCAATACAGGTGTTCTGGACCAATATGAGAATTGCTGGGCATGTTCAGGTCAGGTGATGACATGCCTCGAGATTTTGCTACACCACAGTCATGTAAAAAAAGGGCAAAGTATGCAATTCCTGTACTGTATATTAATACAGGGCTCTCACTAGAGAGAGACTTGAAGGAAGTAGTCTCATCAAAATTGACCAGACTTCTCTCTTTGTTGAGCTTTGTGAGAAGTCATTTTGTATTTAAGATATAGGGAAAGAAAGCTGTTGACTGCAAACTTCTCCATAATGCAGTAAATTATGACAAAACTTCTCCCTGATTTGCAAGTCTGGTGAGAGCCCTGTTAATAGTTCATTAATAAAATTTAATATACCATTAGCCTTCTTCCTCTCCTCTTCCAATTTCATGCTTTTTGAACCAGAGATGGCACATTTCTTTCATTTGATTTTATCACTGAAATTATAACAAACACAAAATTGCAAGGGTGCAAGGAAGGAATTCTGAAAATCCTGAAAAATTTATTTAGGGAAATTGAAGAAAATCAATCATTTTAAGACACACAAAATAGCAATTAGTTTATTCTCATTTTGTACTTTGCTAGAATGGTCTTTCTTCAGATTGTTTCCATTCTGCATTGGAATTCATTCAGTCTGAGGTGTGAGGTGTATCTACAAAAAGTCACACACAATCTTTTGGACTGTGAAAAATGTTTTTCCTTGTTTTGTAGTTAATATGCCTGTTCCAACAGCCATTCAAGAAAATTTCATAAAGTAATATTTATTAACTGTTGATTAACTGTATTAAGTATCCATATTGTTTCATCACTGCCAGAGAAGTTATTATGTGTTTCCTTCTTTTGAAAAACAAAATAAAATATGGATCCAGGCACGTCACTTTAAAATTAACCAGAAAGTATCAGACTGCAAAAGTCAAAAATGTGTTGACTGCTCTTAAAAACTGGTCAAATTGGGTTGTCACTAAAATTCACAAAAGTGGGTTCCTTTCCAAATAACTACCGGTAATTTATTTTACATTGCTGCTCAGAATTCAAGTCTGGATAAAAATCATAAATGAAATAGACATAAAATTAATGTCTGAAGTAGTTTTGGTTTATTTTACCTAAAAACAATTTGTATTGGAAAGCTTATATGAATACTTGTTACATCAAAATTATTGAACTGAAACACTGTGTAAACCTAGGTTCACTTCAATACTTAATACTGGTGTAACATCCAAAGGGAGATAATATATTCATTTTTATAATTTGGCACATGTTTGTAGTGAACAAAATTTATATCTTTGGTTTTCATTTCTAATTTTATTGTTACTTTGTTAGACAATTCTACTATTAACAAGACTTAATTTAACACTATGAAACTAATTTGAGTTATTTATCAAATTACTGGAACCTGAATTTCCATCAGAAAATATCCAGATAGAAAAAAATATTACATTTTCCCAATGCAATGGATTTGTACCCCACCCATTAACATGTTACAAGAATTTACCAGTTGCAGTGTCGACAGCATTATCGCAGCTCAAGCATTACAAAGAAACTAAAATATACTGTTTACAATAATTACATCTTCTGAACAGTCATTCTGGATTTAACTCAAACATTATTTTCTACCTTCACTTTTGTTGTCCACTTCATTGCATGACGTCAAACAGTTCTATACCTCTTCAAATGGGGTATTATGTCAAATTTGGTTGATACAGGTCTGACCAGAACCAAAGATCATCTAAACCTGTTTATGAATACAGGGTGGGGAATCACGTGACAAAAACATGGCCGCCAACCAAAAAATTCTCTCGGTTCAAGGTATGTTTTTACTTGTTTCTCGCTTATTCCAGGACCATTTTAAATGAAATTAACACTAAAGTACCCCGTAAACGAAGACAGATTTCATAGTGTATTCCAAATTTTGCCAGCTTTTGTAGTTTATGCGGTATTTCGTGTACAGTGTTTGGCAGCTTGCACTACTCGGTGATAGGGTACACTTGGATCTTGATGAAGTCGTTCTTCTGGCAAGTTTTCGCAAGTGAGCTGATTGTTGCATGAAAAATTTGTTATATCCCGGCAGACTGAATGTTACCGGTGAAGACATATCCAGTTTCTGTATGCAACTGATGTAAAAAACGCAAAAATGGAAAATGATAGGGAACACTGGCCGCGACGTTGGAGATAAGGAAAACCTGTATTTTAGAGAAGCAAACTGTTTGCCCATCCGAGCGATCAGTTTACAAATATTCCAAGCGAGTCCGTTGTATTTTTTTTCAATAAAACATGGATATTTTATTTCCTTTGTTTAAATTCTTATGATCAGCTACGTAGTTTTTAGAAAGAAGTATTATTTAACAAAAAAGTCTTGCTTAACTGGAAATGTAAATCTTTGAAACGTTTGCATTTATGAAACAAAACATCCTATAATAATGTATTTCATATTTGAAACCTGGTGAATTATAAGATAGTGTAGACATTGTTATAATAAAAAAAAATTTGCTGCGAACAGCAATAAATATCGATGCGGTTCTTAGAATATTTACTTAACAAACACAAATGCTTTGATACTTATTATAGTTTTATTTAAGCATGTTTTTCGGGATATGATGACATGAACCCACATTAACGAGCAGGCACTATTAGAGACAGTGATAAAACGACTGTGATTTTCCAAAAGAAAAGTCATTTTGAAACTACATTTGTAATTTAATTTAAAAGATTTTCCTTCTCTTGATAAAAAAGTCGGGGACGTTGATTTGATTAATAAAGTCGTAGTAGCTTAACCTCCGTTTTGTAGGACTTAGCTGGGAAGATCTGAATCTTTGAATTTTTCATTTTTCATTTTTAATAATTTTTTTATTAACATATATTATTGTTAAAATAATACTATTGCCAGTGTGATTTCAAACAAATAAAAACTGTTTCATGATGTTTTTTGTTATAAAGCTTTGTAAGAGCTTATAACTTTCCCTAAGCTGGCTAATAAACATCTACAAGTAAGGTTCTGGTGTGAAATCTTTTTCAAGTTTTCTTAAATAATATGTTTGTTTATTCGAAGCTGCTGAATTAAAATAGAATTTACAATCCATATATTTTTCTTCAAATTTCAGGGCTAACATAATAAAACCCTCCATAACTCCAATATGTCCCAGAGTGCAAACAACGCAAAATGAATCGGGGACAGACGAGGCTTTTCAGAAAATACTTGTTTGTAAATGTCCCAAGAAGCATCTTCCCAGCCAGTGGCCTACAACACGGAGAACCTTACGCTACTAAGACTTTGTTCTTGGGGCATTTTATTCCATTCATAAGTCAGTGCTTGTCGAAGCTCAGCAAGATTTTATTGCGGCTGACCGCGTGAATAAATGAATTTCTTCCCCCAATCCCTAATGTGTTTGATCGGCGACATGTCTGAAGACAAGAATAGCTAGTCTAAAATATTGATGTTGTTTTGTTTTAAGAAATGAGTGTGAAAACAGCTGTATGCGTACCTGCCTTTCATGCTGTAGATTACGCATACGATTCTAAACGTAAGAACTGCAATACAATAAGCATTAATACAGATTGGTACAAAGCCTTTAAACATGTTTTACTGTGTATCGGTCGACTGCTCACACGTACATAGCAATAAAATTGCGAATTTTTAATACACGTATAAATCAAGTGCAAAGTGTGGAATTTAACAAGTCACGTGCATCATGACGTCGATACATTAAATTTCGCAAGTCTAGTTTTCAAGACTTTACTCTGCTTGAGGCATCAGATCTTGTAAAAATGGAAAAATCTTCAAAATACATGACATTAAAATCTACATTTTTAAATGTACTGAGTATATAAAATTTTTAACTGTAATCTTGCTTTCTTGCTTATTACTTTTCTGGCGCATCATATAATTCTTAACGTTCACTGACAAACTGCTTAATACAAATTATGGTATTTTTTCTAGTGCTTTGTTTCATAAATGCAAACGTTTCAGAGATTTACATTTCTAGCTGTGCAAGATTCACCTGTATTAAATAATACTCCTTTCTAACAACTTCGTAGCTGATCATAAGAATTTCAACAAAGGAAACAAAATATCCATGTTTTATTGAAAAAAAATACAACGGACTCGCTCCGTTTCGAAACTGATCGCTCGGACTGGCAAACAGTTTGCTTCTCAAAACAATGCAAGTGTTCCCTATCACCAACGTTGCGGCCAGTGTTCTCTATCATTTTCCATTTCTGCGTTTTTCACATCAGTTGCATACAGAAACTGGATATGTCTGCACCAGAAGCATTTTTTCTGTCGGGATATAACAAATTTTTCATGCAACAATCAGCTCACTTGCGAAAACTTGCCAGAAGAACGATTTCATCTAGATCCAAGTGTACCCTATCACCGAGCAGTGCAAGCTGCCAAACACTGTACACGAAATACCGCATAAACTACAAAAGATGGCAAAATTTGGAATACACTATGCAATCTGTCTTCGTGTACGGGGTACTTTAAAATGGTCTAGGAATAAGCGAGAAACAAGTAAAAACTAACCTCTAACCGAGAGAATTTTTTGGTTGGCGGCCATGTATTTGTCACGTGATTTACCACCCTGAATAATTAAATCAATTAATAAATACTTCATTCTTTCTTCCAGGATGCTAAATTCACCTGAAATGCATTTAAGAGATACTATTAAATAAATATAGTGAAGTTCCCATTTCTGTATAAACTTGGTGAATCTCTGAGGTGCCACTTTTTTTTCTTCTTATGGTTGTCCCTGGGTTATTAATTTTGAGAATATCAGTTCTGTTCTGATTAAATGACCTGTGAGACATATGGAATGGAGTGCAAGACAAAATTGAAAGTAGGAAAAACTTCTGATAGCGGATTTCATAAGGTCTACATATAACGCGCAATTATTGAAAACATTAGATTTTCATTTCTTTGAAATTCTATACTTCAGAAAATCCCGTGTCAACTATGTAGCTGGTTATGGTTTAGGAATGGGTTATATCAGAAAATGTCATTCATTTCAGATCTGGATATTTTCTGATGGAAATTCAGGTTCTGATGATCAAATGCATAACATGCATTTATTAATATATCTGTCAAATCAATTCATGTATGAAATTTAACTTGCTTTAAACATAATTTTCAATAGATCTAAATGTGTTAAAAAAATAAATCATTGTGAATCAGATGCTTTGTGTTTTACTTTAAAGCATTCAAATGGGAATAAAATTCTTACACGAGTGACGATATTTATCCAAGTAATTCGTTAATCGTTCTAAATCCGACTTCTTTCAATGCAATACATTGAAATAATTTGATTACTTACATCTCAACAAGGTTCCACAATAAATATCCACAATGATTAGGACCCTAAATTAAAAAAGTTTCGCTTAGTCCTACGGTCGATTTTGAGACTCCTACTTTCATCTTGGAGAGTGCATTAATTAAATGACGTAACGTTCAATAAAACCCAAAGAGCCAAAATCACGTTTACTGCGGTGTAGTCTTTCGAATCTAAAATTTAAAGTTTTACAATGATTTTGTAACTTACCATTCGAAAAGCACCAAATCCACCTCCATTTCGATATGAATAATTCTATTTACAAAGAGAACTGCTATTGTCAATATACATTCAAATGTAACCTGGGTGTTATAAAAACATTGCATCACGAAAATAACTCGATAAATACTCACTGTTCAGTAACTGTTGATTACGATGGATTTTTCGTCTTCACCGAACGTTGCCGAATCCAATATGGCGTTCCGCCATCATGTATTCATGCGCGTTCATGACACAAAAGCTTGTCTGACGTTCCACGAGTTAAATTTCTTCAAATATTGATTGATTCCATATTTTTTAATATAACTTTTATCATTTTGCACAGAATTACAAAATTGACCGCTTTGTAGCATTGACTTACTTTTTGAAACTAAGAACTATATTCTAGGGTAGCAAGCATATATGCTATGGTAGCACGCAAATACTGTCGTTACTACATTGAAATAAAGAAGGAGTTAGGACAGTATTGCATGCAACCCTCAAATTGTTAGGTTCATAGTAAGGCAAAAACGATTGTCGAAAATTGGTTTTTACTGGGTCTGCCGACCCAAAAATCAAATCTAGTTCTTGTTGATTTTTACTTATTCATCCCTGAAATGTATACTGCATGCTGTAAAAATCGAATTCACGCCATTATTAAGATAAACATAAATTATGATAAATATTAAGTTTAGGCTGCTAGACGCCAGGCCGCTAGGCGGCCAGGCTTCGAAAACTTAAAAAAATCAAAGCTAGTTCTTGTTGATATTTTTCTTATACTGTTATGCTCTTAAAAGAGATTCCAAGTCGTCTTTGCAGATCAGCAAGAACTTGGTTAAATAATTTATTTGAGCCGCTAGGTCGCCAACCAACTTAACAAAAAATAAAAGCTAGTTCATAATTTGCTTATACACCCCTGCAATGTACATTTTATGCTGTAAAAAGATTTCAAGCCGTTTTTAAGATAAGCCTAAATTGTGATAAAGGCAGCCATCTTCACGCCGCTAGGCCGCTAACTTCACGCCGCCAGGCCGCTAGGCCGCTAACTTCACGCCGCCAGGCCGCTAGGCCGCTAACTTCACGCCGCCAGGCCGCTTACTTCACGCAGCCAGGCCGCTTACTTCACGCCGCCAAGCCGTTAACCACGCCGGGAGGCCGCTAGGCCGCTACTTCACGCCTCCAGGCCACTAGGCCGCTAACTTCACGCCGCCAGGCCGCTAGGCTGCTAACTTCACCCCGCCAGGCCGCTAGGCCGCTAACTTCACAAATCTTCGGGGTCCTATAATAGATACATTCTCAATACCCAGTCATGACTGCGACAGCTTGTAGTTTCTATTTCTAGTAATATTGAAAATTTCCGCGATTTGTATTTATTATACTGTTTTATATTACAATGATCTGTTCATTTTGGATTGAGAAATAAAAGCTGTATGGAGAAGAATATAGTAATTTAGCCCCAGGGTGTGGGCATACTTGCACAACCTATATTTGTAAGAGTTGAATGAGTTTAATCTTTCAAGGTAGCGGATTGTATGTGACACCTAAGGCAAACATATAAATATTAAAATAAAGATGGCGATTTAAGTTGGGCAAAATGTTAAAAATAACAGTTCGAAGAAAGTTTTGGAATTTGACTTCAGGTTTGGTGGAAGTTTAATCATTCAACAGAGATAAGTGTCATGCTGTTGAATAATGAAAGATCTATGATCAGACAATTTTGTGAAGGACTCTAGTTTGTAAATGTAGAATGATCCTGTTCTCAGCACAGCAGTGGCAGAAGATGGTGCGGTACGGACAAGATAATACGTATCGTGAGAGTTCCTTTACAAATCTTTAAACATCATTAACTTTTAATTTTATAAGGTCAATAATTCAACCACCCTTCTGTCTAGAATGTGCCGGAAAGTGATACTAAATGCCTTTTACAAAATTTAATATTTATGCCTGAACAATAAGGGAAGTTTATGTTTATGTTAAATGAACATATTAACAAACTTTGGTTTTACAGATTTGTAACTCTCTGGCACCTGTGTCAAACGATACTGTTGTTTACAGGCATATTCATGCCGAAGTTGACACGATTCTCTTATCAAACTTACTTCGACATCAATCTCCGAATGCACGACCTGGATCTACACTGGTCACACATGTGTTGGATTAAAAGAATAAGTAGATTTTATTGAAATAATTCACATCTGATGACTTTATGACTGTGTTTAGAATTTTTGTCATTAAGGAAAAATTTAACCTTTTAGTGAGATTTTTCTTTGTTGATGAATGCTGATGACATTATCGTGTAATTGTAGGGGAGAATCTGAGCACGTGTGTTCTAGTTTATACAGCTCAGTACAGGTATGCTTAGAACCTACAAGCCTAAGTGTACAGTGGAAGGAGAGTACGAGTCCGTGCAGTGCCAAGGATCACAGTCTTGGTGTGTCAACCGCGAAGGCAATGAGATCACTTTAACAATCATCAACAAGCTCGAAATGCCCAAGTGCCCAAGTGCCCGCCAAGTAAGTAACGACCATTATATTCGGAGACGAAACATTCCAGACAGTTAGTTTGTCATTAAGACTCCGGAATTAATGAAAGTGCAGAGCTGTACTCCAGTGTACATTCCATTAAAGTTCATAATATTAACTAACAATAGAATATTTAGCAAACCAGACTAACGGTTATTTAATTTCCATTGACAGAAAATGTATGTAACAATGAGGTAAATCTATTTAAAAACCTGATTTTCCCGTGTCCATTGCGCCTGTAACCCGCTATGGATATACCTTTGTTGCGTGGACGAACAGTTTAGATCAAGATCAGCCGGCATATCCGTGTCGTCTGATCTGGATCTAAACTGTTCGCGTTTTGATTCGTTAGGTAATTTCAGACCACAATGCGACCCAGTGCAGATCCTGATCAGACCACACGAATGTGCCGGCTGATCTGGATCTACCCAGGTTGTACACGCGTTAAAATGCGTATATATATGGAGGAAAGGGTTAAAGCAGCTGTCACTTCGAACATGATTCATCGGGCCGGATGTGTCCCAAAAATGTTTTGTTTTAATTGTACAATAAAACCACTCGAAAAGACCGCCCCAGTTTAAGGCCACCCGTTTATGATACCACTAGTTTAATGTCCCTTTTTGCACTAACTTCCACCTCGGAATTAAGACCACTCCAGTATTAAGACCTCTCTCAAGTCCCAAAGGTGGTATTACAGAAGACGTTTTACTTGATTTCGTACATTTCCAGCTAACATTAAAAGATAACAGAATTAGGTTCAGGATAGTCTTCAAAGTATCATATAAGGTAAAACTTTTCCACACCTCTGTCAGCTTTATTCTGGCTTCAATCACAGTTCGGAAAAGACTGACTGAGGCAAGAGGCGAGCAAAAGTACCATCAGGCTGGTAACCGAACATAAAGGGCCCAAGATTATAAAGCTAAAGCTGATGACCAGTCTCAAGTCTCAAACATTTGATTGACTTTAATTGTGACTGGTCGCCATTTCAGCCAATCAGATGCTTGAGATTTGAGACTGGCCTCTACACTCAGTTTTATTATCTTGGGCCTAGATCTCTGGCATTTTGGAAATTGTTCAGTGATTATTCATCGGAGGAGAAAAAAACGGATTTAACGTAGATTTTTGAAAATATATTATGCTAATCGTAAACCACTAGACTGAGATTCAACATGCATTTATAAACATCGTTCTAACAGGCGCGTAGCGGTTTTTACGTGAGTACGAGACTGAATCCACATAATTGGACGGAAAGATTGAAACAATCTCAGCAAAAAATGAGAATAAATATTTGACTAGCCAACATGATTATATCAAACGTTCCTTGCAGTTTCTGCACTACTAAATATCAAATTGAGGACCCATCCGCGTTAGAAAACTCAATTTTGTCTTCAAAATTTTCCGGGTAACATTCCTTGGGACCCCCACCCCCAGCACAATTATGAATCCACATAAATAAAGGGCTAGCTACTTCTCTTTCTGGTGCTTAATTAACTGACATTCCGCGGCATTAAGTGATCTCTTCAGAAAAATTAAAACTTATTTTGTATATTGACGTCGCCGGTTCTTGCTTTTTATGGTTAACATTGTGTTGTGCTTCATTCTAGTTTTTATTTCCAGATCGACAGAGAAGACAAACAGATGGATAGTGCGTCGTCCAGATAACAGACAGAAGAGGCACAGTCAAACTTTGAAAGATAAGTATTTTTCTTTTTTTATAAATGAAAGCCATCAGCAAGTGGTGTGCAGATGATGTTCACCACTTGCCAACAGCTTCCACATATCCCCTATATCTTTCCTAACATCAATCTAGTCACCTCTTGCTGATGTCTTCCATTGATTTTTTTCTTTTTTTTCCAAATTATTTGTTTGCATTTTTTTTCTTTTTCTTCTTTTTTGTGTTTTTCAGATTACAGATGAAGATGCAGAAAGAAGAGGCGCAGTCAAACTTTAGAAGGTTATTTTTTTGTTGTTGTAGGTTTATTTAGGTAGGTGGATAGATCCTATTTCCGAGTCTAGAAAAGATTAGATTAGAGTAGAGTAGAGTAGAGTAGATCCTATTTCCGAGTCCGCTGGTGAGAACCGACTATACGACTGGGTTCGAACTAAACAAACCTATTTAGGTAGGTGGATAGTTCCTATTTTCGAGTCCGCTGGAGAGATAGACAGATAGAGCCGACTTTCGAGTCAGCTGGTGAGATAGATAGATAGATAGATTAAGCCGACTTCCGAGTCTGCTGGTGAGTACCGACTATACGACTGGGTTCGAACTAAACAAACAAGCAAACATCCGAGTCCGCTGGTGAGATAGATAGATCCTATTTCCGAGTCCGCTGGTGAGATAGTTAGATAGATCCGAATTCCGAGTCCGCTGGTGAGATAAATAGATCCTATTTCCGAGTCCGCTGGTGAGATAGTTAGCTAGATCCGACTTCCGAGTCCGCTGGTGAGATAGATAGATTCTATTTCCGAGTCTGCTGGTGAGTACCGACTATACGACTGGGTTCGAACTAAACAAACAAACCTCCGAGTCCGCTGGTGGACTTAAAACAAAGAATCCCGTCACACTGATGTAATGTTGACCTTTCAAACCTGAGCCTCTGGCAACACAATGGGCGCGTTATGGTGCGACTGAGGGTAGTAGGTCTTCGGACCCAATAGCCAGTATGTTAAACCTCGGACTTCGGTCTGAGGTGTGCTACCCTATTGTCTCATTACTTGTGACGTCCGTGGGATTCTAGATTTTTAATGCGGCTTGTAAAGAACATGTACAATGTCATATACACATTTAACAAAGACCAAATGCACAGGAAAAGTAAACCTGTTGGTGTTGACGTTTTTCGTGTATATGACTTGTCATATGTGCTTTACAAAAGGTCCCAAGCCCTTAAAACGCAGAGGGAAAATCAAACATAGCATCAAGCATTTTCATCCCACTTTGGCTGCAATCAATCAGATTTCACTACAACTGCCAGTTTCGAGTGCATTTGAAAGCACAATCTACGTAACCATGGTGGACATGGACAATTTTCTAGTAGAGAGACATTTGAATGTCTATTAAGAATATGTATAGCTTAGTTTTTGTGTCGCTTGCGATAGCAGGCAGACACATTAGGATCCTATTGCCCGTCGACGTCGTCGTCGTCGGCGTCTTTCGGTAGTCCCCCAGCTTTCACATGAAACTTAATGTTGTCTAAAACTTAGAAAGTGCTTGTCCTATTCATTTCATACTTGTAATATAACATCTTCAAGAACAAGAACAGCAGTTACAACAAGAATCATAACTCCTGCTTCACTATTCTTTTGGGTTATGCCCCTTTCGAATGCAACTTTGAAAGTACTTGTCCAATTCACTTAATACTTGGAATATATCATCTGCATGCACATAGCTATTGGTGAAGAATGATAACTCAGGTGTTACAACATTTTGGTTATTTCCCTTCAAATGCAATTTAGGTGACACATGTGGTGTAGTCTTGCAATCAACTTGAATTAAATCTTTTTATCATATATGACTAAACATAGGCCCACATTTCAACTTTGTGCAAGAAGGCGACACATGTATTCCGTGGAACACCAAAATTTAGTTAATATGTAATATCAATAGATTCAAAGAGACGATTAAATTAACGATGTCGAAATTACGTCTAAATCCCGTTTTCCGGTTCGGATTGTATTTCGGTCAGGTAGGTTGCCAATAATGGGGAAGAAAACAAATTTGCCCAAATTTACAAATAAAATATATGTATTGATCGTAGTGGGCAAACATGTTTATAAGAGTTGACGTTAAAATAACGAAAATAAGCACGTATTTTTTTGATTTAGCAATAAATTTTACCTCGTCAAAAATATGTAAATTTTTAAGGGTGGTTCTTGAGGGGGGCACTAACATCGCCAATAATAAAACAACTTTAGAAAAACCGTTTGCATGAGAACTCTGAAATTTTTGGACAATATACCAAAACTATTACCTGAAATAAGTATATGCTGGTCTACAATCATAAGTGCCAATTCGTAAAATAATGTTAGGGTTTTCAAGAAATTCGCTTCCGGATCTACTTTCGGTTTCAGGGGCAAATCGTCAGAAATGTTGATTTCCATAAAGTTTCACATAGCTTACCCACCTGGCACATTGTACGGCTTCTGTTGATAAGACATGATTTCGAAAAGTTCACACATGTAATAACTATCTGCTGAAAAGTTTGTTGATTTTCATAAACGTTTGAAAATACGATCCATGATATAGCTGCTATGACGTTATATTTTAGTGTATCGCGACCCCCGACCGACTGTACGGAAGTTACGGCTTCCGTTGATAAATGACTTTCGAACAGTCCACGTGACAATCAGCATCACATGACCATGAAACACGGTGTTTTTTTAAACATCACTCCTATGAATTACGTCGGAAAATATGTCCCGGAACGTAATCAAAAGTACAGTCTGCGCGCTCAATGCTAAACATTAAAAATGACCCACCACACCCACCAACAAAAACAAAACATCAAAAACAAACAATCTAGTTTTTTAAATTATTATTATTATTGTTATTTTCAGACTCAGTCTTAAACAAGTAATCAATAACATTGGTCACAATATATCTTGTTTTATATAAAATATCAAATGCATGTTTATTATTTTATAGTTTCAATTTTTCTTTTAAGTTATAAGCTGAACGCATTTTACAAATTTTCAACATTAACTGATATGTGATTTTAAACTGGTAAATCAAGCTATTGGGATTACTTAGATTAACTATTATGAAGGAAAAAAGGAATGCAGTGTAAAGTTTGAAGATGATTCTATTTTTTCTCGTTTTACACTTAAATACTGGGATACATCGTTACCCAATCCCATTACTTTACCGCACCACGTGCACTATACGAGGGAGTTCCTTGTCAGATTTTCTCTGTTCTACATCAGCACACTTGCAAAATATTTCAAATGTCACCCTGCGCTATTTTTAACCTTTGAGTATGCATTGATAATGATACATACTTGAACTTGGCCTTAAATTGAATGAAATTACTTCGTCTTCTTCTTTCTTTTCTTTTATTAAATAGTTTTATTAAAAAAAGGTTTAAGCCCGATTCCTGTCGCTGGTGTAGGCCTACTTTTAAGCCATACGCGGCGGAAGTTGTTCAGCTATCTCCTACACAGAGCCGTACCGTTCCGTGCCTCCACTAACACAAATGCCTACATTCTTGGACAACTCTCACAGATGCGAATCATTCATAGTGAACGTTTTATTCGAATCCAGAATTAAACAAACAGTCATGCACAAGACATGGGATAATTATGAATTTTCCTTGCTACTATTTACGTATTTCCAGTCGCCATTTCAGCCAATCAGATGATTGAGATTTGAGACTGGTGATCGTAGTCGTCTTCATACACTATTGTTGTTTAAAGACATCGGTAATTTTAGTTGACGGTCAATGTTTTGACAGTGATAATGCATACGTTAAGCAAGACGAGTAACTGTAAAACAGCTGTTATTGTATTTACTGAAGTGTTAAAAGTGAGGCCCGACTGCTAAATCCTCAATAGTTTAATGAACTGGACAATCAATAACTTATTAAATAACCAGACATGACGACTTTTTAAATCCATGTGTGTTGGCATTTAAACAGCAAAGGAAATGCACGTTTTGGTTAGTTGAGAATGTGTAAACATTGATGGTGAAAATATAATTTTACTACGTTTATACACGCATGCGCTTGAACAATCAGATGGGCCTCATAATAACATCCCTTGGTTTGACAGCTAGAAGTACTGTTATAAGTACAGATGCACATGAAAAGCATGTATAATTAAACAGTAAAAATTGAGAAGGCTGTACTTTTCCCTTTAAGTGGCTTACACAAGACCTATTATTGGACAAAGTTAATTTGGCAATGTTTACATTGGCGTTACATGTGACATTTGCAGTCAATTTAAGATGCAACGGTATAGTCCGATTTTATGCATTGAGCCGTGAATGTACTTTTGTATTTATTAAATTTTGTAATATTCCACAAAATAGGGATATTAGATATTCCATCATAGCTGAAATTTTTAAAAATGTACAGCCCTGTCACAAAATGCTTTCTGGCCGTGGCAGTAGCGCTTCTGATTTATGATAATATGGCATAAGGGTTGTGTGTTCGAATCCCATAAGAGGATGTATTTTTTTTTCTTTTTTCTAATGTCATTTTTTCAATACATTAGTGTAGACACCGACAGAAAATGCCATGAAACAAAACAAGTTTTGAATAAGCTTTAAATCAAGTAAGTTGATAAGATTTCGTGATCGAAGCTTATTCAAACCACAGTTTTCGGAGGATGCCAAACATTGTACTAAATGGTTTTGAAGTATGTAAACAACAAAAGAAAATGCAATGAAGGTTTCATTAACTTAAAACAACTCAAATTTTAAAAAACAACAACATATGACCTAAATTAAAATCATAAAAAGCAAATAAAATACAAAAATAAAAAAGTTACTGTTATTGGGTTCGAACTTGCAATGTTTTGCATCATAGCCCGAGATCCTAATTCACTGAGCTATTGCGTCGTGACTGAAAATCTGCTGCGTTGAAAGTTTTTTATGTCGCATAAGTTAAGTAATTTAACGGTAAATCTGTAAATTGACGCACTTTACCTATTAAGGATTAAAACTGTGGACTTGTCCGAAAGGTCAGGGCTCACGGGTCAAAATCGGACTATAGCAGCGCTGTTATTGGTTGTAGTTTCGAAACATGTTTTTTTACGTTATTTTTTACTTTTTACACAAAAGATATTCCGAAATAAAATAAACTGAAGCAAAATACATTCAATATTTTGAAATAACAAAACTTAAAAAAATATAAATCTAAAATAGTTCCTTAAAAGCCGTGTGTCAGTGTGAATCGAACCCTTGTCGAAAAAAATTAAAGACGGACGCGTAAACCACTGTGCTATCGAGGCATTGTGTTATAAATTGGCAAAATAGTACTTTCAACGCCTAAATTTGCGTTAACCCGTGTTAAAATTCTATTAATAATTGTAAAAACCGCCAATTTAGCTTGGTCAACCTATAGACACAGTGAAAATCCACTCGCAAAAATAAACGGAACTTATTAGTTTGAAGGACAACATAAATGTATATGTGCTTGTTTGATAGCTGTTGTAATTTTGTTAATCAATGATCAATGAATATATTAATATTAAGCACTACTAACAAACTACTTGAAATATTTGCTGAAAACTTATTCTGTCATTAGCTTGCATCGATACATAAAGCTGTTTAGCAGAACAGAACACAGAACAGAACAGAACATCTCTTTATTTCAACTCAAGCCAAATACTGGCACATGAGCATAGGATGCCTATAATAGTTAACAATATTTACGTGACATGGTAATAATGTAACATGAACATAAATAAAAAGATGAGAATGTTAATAACATTATAAAGATTAGCATCAAGTAAATCTGTCTGTCATTATTTTGTTACTTTGTTCAATGTTATGGACTCATTGTTCAACATGCTGGATTTTGTCATTCAGAGATTTCACACACGTCATCATATCGAAGAGTACGGCAAGTTTGTCATCTGTACTATAACTATTGAATTGTTCTTTTGAAATGCATGATCCGTCAATGGATTTGAATGTCCCACCTGTGGATCTTCTTTCTCTTTTACTTCGCGTGGGGGTGGATTTATTGTCCATGCATGGGCTTTTCATGATATTTTGCCCGCTATTTTCAAACAAAGGCTTGCTATTGTCCTTCGGTTTTTCTCCCTTTTTGATACCTTTTTGTTGCTTTTTCGGCATTTCTAATGATACACTACCAACAAAATTTGAATGTCTCCAAAACTATCAAAAATAAAGTTATCCTTTATATTTATAATTTCCAAACTTTTGAAATTTTGTCAGAGCCAGAGTTTGACCACTGACCATCATGTCACGTGACCTATATGTCTTACATTGTTTTAACGACTGAACTGACGATTTACTGTGTATGAAAAGTGTGCCATAGTTGTCAAAATCCCCTTAAAACAGAAATGAAAAGATGTTTGCCGTTTTACCTATTACAATTAGATCTTTGTGTTATTTTTATTACATGTCGTTCTAAAGGCCAAATTAAATACAATAATTTATATTGATATTTTTATGTTTAAATATTCTCCAAGTATACTTATGGACAAAAGTCTTGTCCGGTATGTGTTTTTCATAATATCTTTGTTACCGCGTAAACACCAAAAAATTTACGAGGGATGTTCAATATATAACGAGACTGTCCTCATATATTTTTATTCTGACATGAAATATATCAAAATTTGCTATCATTATTTAATATAACTTATTCTTGATTAGAATACCGGCATTGGTAGAAAAAGATAATGCGACATGGAAATTATGATCATTCCAAAAACCATAGTAACGCGTCATCGCTGCATTAAAAAGACATACATTATAATATAAAGTCAAGTAAGAACTTATTTTTGCAATTACATGAAAATCTGCCAATAATTTGTACGCTATACCAATGACCTCATCTGAAAAATGACATCATTTGGTCGTAAAACGTTGATATAATCAAAATTTGTGCATGGTTACCCTTACACGTTGTCACGTTAAAATTCTGACAAAAGAACGTTCTGAAGTGCGGACAAACATTAAGTTTTGTATGAATTTAGGCAAATCGGCAACGAAACGTTTACAATGTTACAAGAGGCTAAGGGGAAAGACAGTGTTTGTCGTGTGTTAATTTAAATGGCACAAAAAGTTTTCTGAGGGACATACAGCACTTAATGACGAGCATAGGTCCGACAGTAAGAAGTCCGTGACAGCGTCATGCGGCGCGTCACGTCAATTCAGTAAGCGGTCGGTATGGACAGACGTCATAATGAAAAATAAGAATTCATTTATTTAGTTTTAAGACATTTATCAATCCTGCATTAATTTTTATCAGTTAATAAGTCATTTATCAGTGGGCTGCACCCCACCAAAGATGTGTTCTGCATTCAAGAGCATATTTTGAAAGCTATGAATGTGATAAAACATTATAGCGACGTTTGTATGCGAACGACATCGCTGACGTCGCGACATATTTGTTGCTCGGGGGCGATGATGCAAACATGACCTTCTTATAAATGCTGTAACTTTAAAACTGTTTTGTGGATTTGTTCAATATTTTCTGATTATATTCAGAAATAAATGAACTTTTATTATTTTCTATTGTATTTAACTGTTAAATGTTTGAAATAAAAGATATGAACACAGTCTCATTATATATATCCCAATTTTCAATACATTACTACCGGCATAAATTTGGTAACGATAGAAAAAAAGATATTTTTATGCATTCAATGAAAAAAAGAATGTTGGAATTTAGGCCAGTACTGCTAGAAGTGTAATGTAAGTAAGTAAGTAAGTATTCTTTTATTATAGTGACATGTGTACAAGCAACATATACATGCAATACAATAATACATAATATAATAGACACCCGACCCAATGGGTCTATAATAATATATCTATATAATGTGTTAAAAATTGGCATGCAAAAAGTTTCAATTTTCCTACCGAACAAGACTTTTGTCCATAAGTATAGTTTTCTTGGTGTGGTAATCCCTGATAAGAACTTTTTATGCTCGCCGAATGAAAATTCTGGGGAGCACATTGCCGCCGCTTAATTCGTCCACCCTTCAGTTATTTAAAGTCGCATTTTCAAATTGTTTGGCAGAAATAATCATCGTGTCGAGACGACGTGTTGCTCGCGACATTCGGGTCGTTTCCTTAAAGGTCAAGATCACACCATGACCTTGAAGCAAAATCGTGTCCGGTCCATAACTTTGTTATTTATATTTGTATTTTAAAATTATTTCACAGATTTGATCACAATTTCGAGAAGACGTGTTCGCGCAAAATTAGGGTCGCTTCTTTGAAGGTCAGATTGTGACAAATAAGCATAATCATGTCCCTCCCATAAGTTTGTTATTTTCATTCGCATTTTAATGTTATTTCCCAGATGTGATCGTATATTCAGAATGAAAATTAGACAAAATTCACCTTCATAGATATACAATGTATATCTAACCTCAGGTCAAGGTCACAGCTTGACCTGAAAGACAAAAAAAAAACGTTTAATTTATAGTTGGTCTTCAAAATTATTTGATAAAAATGAGTGCCATATCCAGTCGCGTGCAACATTTGGGTCGTTACCTTGAAGGTCAAAGTGAAGCAAAATCGTGTCCGGTCCATATCTTTATAATTTAAAGTTGATTTTTAAAATAATTTCACAGACATGATCAGCATATCCCGAAGACGTGTCGCGCGCAAAATAAAGGGTTGCTAGATTGAAGGTCAAGGTGACATTGTGACCTTGAAGCTAAATCATTTCTGGCTTATAAGTTTGCTATTTGCATGCGCATTTTAAAATTATTTCACAGAAATGATCATATATCCCGAATAATAATTCGACAAAATTCACCTTCTTTGTTATACAAATAACCGTTTTTGTGTCGCTCTTTCTAAGAAAAGGCTATACATAGGGATCACTTTGTCCGTCCGTCCGTCACGAAAATTTAACGTTGCCTTATAACCGTCTTTTCTTAATATTTCTTCATCAAAGTTTCATATTAGATTGCTTATTAAAACACGCTCGAAATGATGCAACATTCTGAAGGTCAGGGTCACATTTCACGGTCTCTCCGACGGTCACGAAAACGTAACGTTGGCTATAACTTTGCCATTGCTGATTTTTCTTCATCATACTTATGAATTATATTGCTCATGACCACACGATCGTGATGACGTCAAATTCTATAGGTCAAGGTCAGATTTGATGGAGTCATGCCCCTTTTTGTACTTGGATTTTGACACGAAAACTTTAATCTGGCTACAATTTTTCAGTTTCTCGATATTTTACATCAAAATTTCAAATAATATTGATTATTACAGCATGGTAATGCTAATTTCCAATACTTTAGGTCAAAATCACATTCAGTGGTCCAGGAGTTATTCCCCTTTTTGGAATTGGATTCTGACCAAATTCTAGTTGTGACAAATTACCCATTGTAGAAGCATCACTCGACGTAAAAAACGATCTGTCATTAATATAGTAATGAAACAGATTTGTCCACTGTATGTTTGTTTTCACAGATAACACCTGCTTCAAAGCCATATTAAGATGCTTACCAGGGCTTAATATGACAAACAATATTATACTCAAACTATTTATAACTCAAAATATTATTATTTAATACTAAGTAAATGCCAGTAATTAACTTGGAATACTTGAAACAAAGAAAATAATAATACTAAGGTTAGCTTAAATATTTATGAATAAAATAGAATACGGTTTTTTAGTTTTTACTCAGAAAGTTTTTTTTGTAATTTTAATCATAATATTAAAATAATAATTGTTGATTACAAGTAATGAATTTAAAACAAAAAAATACAACATTATGTAATTTATTAAAACCTAAATCGGTCAAGTAAGCTGTGTATCTTCAGAATCTTTAAAAATATCACTTTGAGTTGAATTAAAAATCAGACAAATGTTTTCGGGGCCTGGTCATGTACTGAACTACTGTAATGTAATAAATCTTATCTTATAACACCTTTTATTAATTAACTAAAACAATATTGACACAATATGTACAATTCAGTCCACCTTATACGGGTTGCACTCAATTCATATGAAATCTCAACTGGGCCAATACGAGATAACCTGGGCCAATACGGGTTTTATTGAGCCAATATGAGATCGCACGATTCTGATTGGATAATGAACTGGTCCAATATGGATTGAATCACTTCCTTTTAAAAACAAAAATGCCGCCATTTTGGAATTTCTAAGTCGAATTTTTATGGATAAAAATGATAATAGATAGTGTGACTTTGGACACAAGGTGCATTTAATCAAAGCGGCAGAGGATAAGTCTATGTTGCCGCTTTTGGTGGTTTCTTTCTGTGTAATGAAAATCTTTGAGTTTATCTAACTCACCAGTACAACAACAACGCGGATGTCTGCAGCAAGAATTCTTGAAACTAAAAAACAGTGACTTTTAAGGGATTACTCTTGATTTGAGCAAGTATATTCAGAAAAATTTTGCAAAAAGGATCAAAGCTTCGTTTGGATAACTTACAGACATGATAAATTGAGTATTACATGCGGAATTCGTGGATGGAATGTGCGAGAAAAGAAAATTTTTTGGATATATTTGGATATGAACTAAATTTAGACTGGAAGAACAAGAGAGTTGGCTGCCACAGTGTGTAGGAATGTTCAGGTTGTTTTTATATTCAATACAAAACAACCTTCATATCTGCATCTCCATGGTAGCTTATATCAGCCAGGTCACTACTGGACATAGACTCATTGAAGATGCCAGACATTAGAATCAGAGTTGACACTTCATCTCTTCAGGTCGGTAAATTAGCAATTCTAGAACTATGAATATTGTGTTTATTAATAAAATTGTCATTAATCAAGTGAATTCATATTGGCCTTGTTATTGGGTCTCGGGCAGTCATATTAGCCCTTGGCCTTCGGCCTCGGGCCAATATGACTACCCTTGACCCAATAACGAGGCCAATATGAATTCACTTGATTAATAACATTATAATATCAAAGCCTCCTTTGAGTTGAGTTTAGAAGTCGAACGATCTCGCATAAGAACCATTTTCGTGTAATGTTTGTTTTGAATACTTTTTGGATTACATAAAGTACCATACATTAAGTTAAAGTCTGTGCATTTTAGGTTTAATAAAAATTACATTCTTTCTGTTATAATTGAACAGTTTTATCTATAAGTTTAGATTATTTTCTGACATCAAAGTATCTGACTTTCTGTATTAGGATTACTTAGAGAAACTTGTGGCAATTTAATTTGCCACTGACCGATCCAAGGCGGTAACCCATCGGGTTCTCATTTTTGTTAATTGTTAGTGGTGTCTCTTTTGAAACTGATCATTTTATTAACCATGCTCTCTCTCTCTCTTCTTCTTGACTGTGTGGGGAGGCTGTGTTTTCTGAATGTGGCCATTCCTGATATGCATATTTTACCTTTTTCGTAGCTTGATAAATTGTAATAATTTTTCAATAAACATTTTTCCTTCATCTGACAATCTGTATTCTTGTAGGTGTAATTTCTCCCCACATAAATATAGCTGATTAGAAAAAAACCTATCACTTTGTCAGACCATAAAAACATTGTACTTGACAAATAAGTATTTAGGGGGAAGGCGGTTGGAGCAAAAAATCAACCTTGTGAAGTAATTTAACATTCATAGGAAGTGGTCCTAACAGAAGACAAGTGAAAAAAATTATCTTATGAAAAATGAACAGTTAAAAAGTTGACATTAGGACATAGAGGATTTTAATTTTTACCAGTGTAAGATAGAAATATATTTTACCGAGTGAGCTCCAGAATTCATATTTTCACAATTGGCGGAGTCATGAGTGAATATGCATAACTCCCGTGTTCCAATGTTTTCAAAGTCAGTCTGAATTTGACATAAAAAATGCATTAAATCGCGCCGAAATGTTCATTTATGACTGTGTGTCATGACGTCAGATACCAAAACTTTAATCGGTTTTCTGAACATTCTCAACCACAACATGAAAAAACAGCGAAAATAAAAATGATATTCCACTGTTTGAAAACAGTCAAATACCACTTCTTTTCACCCAAACAATCTTTATAAAGTATGGTCTTCATTTTAAGGTGGTCTTACTGAAAGTGTTCTTTTTGTTACTTGTTTTGTTAGCATATAATTCTTTTTAATGCAAATTGTAAAAGAAACAAGGGAATTTTATGTAGATGATTTTTATTGGAGCTTGAAGATCATATTTCTCAATTCACATTAGATGAAGTGAATAAGCTTTATGTTTAATTTAACACATTGTAATAAAAATAGTTTCTTTGACAGCTGAGACTCGATGGAAAATACAAATAAAAAAACAACATTTCATAAATTTACAATAAGGCAAATTAAACCAAGGTGTGTATATTTACGCACAGGTTTCTTTGATTAACCATTTTAAAGATTAGAAGCAAACAACTCGGTTCGTAAATTTACGCAACTGTTTTTTACTATTAATATATTTTAGGTGATAGCAAAAATCCTGACTTAATAGCAAATGAAACAACAGTATGTAAATTTACGCACTTGCTTCATTGTTAACCAAAAGTTATTAGTAAATAACTTTATCTTTGACTATTGAATTTGAAGCTAAAAGCAATGAGATCAGAATTATATCAATGAATTTACATACAGAATTCTTTATTAACCAATTCAAAAGTAATATGTAAACAAACTTGGGTTGTAATTTCTCACAATGTTTTTTTTTTTACTTTTGAGTGTAAAGGTTAAACCTAAGGAATCCATAAATTGTAATTTTACCCCAGGATTCTTCTTTAACTTATTTGAATGTAATAAGTAACAAAGTTCGCAAATGTACACACTTTTTACTTGTCCATAGAATTTAAGAGAGAAGCAAATTAATCATCAGTTTATTTAGTAAATTCACACACATTAAAACAAAAGTTAAATGCAAACAAATCTAGTTCAAAATTAAGGTTCGAGAATTTAATGGAAATCATGAATAAAACAACACTTCGTAAAATAACGCGGATGCTTCCTTGAATAATCAGTTTCAATGTGTAAAGTGAACAAATCTTGTTCGTAAAATTACGCGCTTTATTGTTGTTTTTTTTAAATGTTTTATTAGCAATGAAACAACAGTTCGTAAATTTACACATCATGTTTGTAAATTTACGCAGTTTGTTTTTAACTATTGAATTTCAATTTCAATTCGACATCAAAGTTCGTAAATTTACACACTTACCATTTTAAAGTAGATGCACACACATCTAGTGTGTAATTTTACGCACTTGATTCTGTGACAAATAAATTGAAACTTTTAGGTAACATTATTTGTTTGAAAATTCATGCAATTCTTTCATTTGTATAAAAGTTTAAGAAGGTTGCAAATGAAACCACAGTTCGTAAATTTACGCACATGTGTCTTTTATTTACCAGAAATAAAATACGTAATTTTACGCACTGAAACCTATATATACGTATCACTTAATATACATTTTCTTAAGTAGTTAATAAATGAAGCATGTATTGCTACCTTTGCTATGAACATTAAATTAGATATATAGATGTTCGTAAATTTACGCACTTAGAATTTACACTGAATTTTGTATTCATTTCATCGCTGCAATAAACATGTTCTATGTTTCTGTAACACTGTTCGTAAATTACGTAAGTTTCTACTTAAATAAGTTCGTAAACTTACGCTCAGTGAGCTTTCAACTTTTACAATGCCTTTTCCCATGTGTGTTTTTTCAAACGTTTAATGTTTTTGTGTTGATTGTGTATTTATTATGATCTGGTGTGAAGTTTTATCATTGTTTGACAATTAATTTCAAAAGCTTTGAAAGTAAATTTGTGAAAACAGCTTGTTTTATTGCAACATGTCAAAAATGTTTACACACTTTTAAGTTCAAGAAAGGCATATTTGTATGTTTAAACATGTGTCTTTCTTCACTAAAAAAAGGGATTCTTGATATAATTTCCTTTTTTTATAATAAAATCTGTTGTATGTTAAAATAAAATAAAATTGATATTTTAGAAGGATGCATAATTTATAATGTGCCTTCGTCTCTTTAATTATTCGTTTGCAATAGAAGCTAATATTCTGGTTTTATATTATTAATAAAACTAGACGAGTCTATTTAACTTTAATGTTGCACTACTATTTGTTCTGCTTGGTAGTAAAGCAGCGGCGTATTTATGCCGTTATTGGATCCCAGTGAACACTGACTTGGAGTTGGACGTTGTCATTCGTTATACAATGGAGTTACTGTTTAAACACGTTTTCGCATTTGTTATACATTTTGCACTGGCTGGACTTTACTGCTTAAATTGTCAGTCAAATTTAAACAAGTCATTAACAAATTTAGAAAGCACCGGACAGACGACGCCTTTCAGCTTTAAGTTCTTGACAGCGGTGGCACCAAAACCGACAGTGACCGATTTTCAGTCGCAAATATACACAGAAAATAAATCAAATGTCGATGAAACTGAAATTTCAAATACAAATGAAGCACAAAACAAGAGCGCGCAATTAATGAAAACTATAAACATTCTGGCGTTAAATTCAAACATCAAAATTGAACGAAACATTAAAATTCCTGTAAATTCAGCAGGACTACAAGGCATCCTGGACTTGGAAATGACACCAGAAAGCATACCCGGCTGGATTTATCAGGTTTACTTTGTCTCTCAAACTAATTCGGTAAGCAAATCGGGGCGGTGTGTGATATCTGAAAAGCCTGACCCATATCAGATGGTACCTGTTTATCAGGCAGAGCTAAGAATTCACTTTCGGAACCCGTTTTGTATTCCCGGTCATTTCCTCAATAAACTACATAGTTTATTTTTCTGGGACATTGTCTTATCAAAGGACTGTTTTAGTGACATGGTAAAGAAGCTCGAATCTCGTTCTTATTTGGAGTTTTTAATGAAAGTACTCTCAGGTAATCAATGTGAAACGATTTTAGTTCCGCCGATTAACTCTGTTCTTGATACTTACGTTAATATACGACCGGAAAATACGTCATTATCCAGGGTATGCAAAGATGGTCATAAGTTTTGTTCTGCGCCACGACGTAAAGGACAACAGGGTGACGGCTATGAATACATCTGCTTAATATGCCGATGGTTGAATGTCAGCATGGAGGAGTTTGTTACAACACACACGGCTACTGGAGTAGTTGGCACATATTTTAAAATTGTGAACAAAATAATACAGAATAATCAAGTTTCATCCTTCGACCAACGTTGTCTCCCAAAGGTATTACCCTCATATTCATTGATAATATCACTTGCCATTTGTTTTTGTCATTCGCGATTTCCTCATGCAGTTTCCATTTGTCGATTTTGATTGATCAGTCTCTGCGCCGTGATTCAAAAACTCTATATAAGCAGTGTTAAGAACCGCAATATATTCGTATTTACCTGTTTATTCGCCTACTGTTATCATTTTCGTAATATTCGACGTGTACCGGATGATGTGATGAAAGAAGAGCCATGAACCATTATTAAAATAGACGTTTTAGGTATAACCGTTGCGCAATACCATATTACGTCAACGACGACCATGTAAAGAAGATTAAACAAAATACATGTAGTTCGATGCGAACTATACATTGTCTTTTTTTTCTTTCAGAACTGTTACAGTGAATTGTGTAGACCAGGAGAGCTAGGACTGACGAAAGAATGCTTCAACCCAATCTCTGAGGTTTATGGGCATATTACCACAATGTGGATTAAAATAATCTTCAACGTAAAGGAACCGGCCAACAATTATGACAAAACAATGACAAGTATACGTGATTCAATTTATGAAAAGAAAAATGTAAGCACAATATTTTACATACATCAAGAAACAACTCAGTCTGCCGAAAATTGTCAAGTTACAGAATTTCATTTCAATACTTATGAATTTACTGAATATCGTGCGTTGGAAGAAGAAGTTACAATTGTTTTAGATATTTTTCTTAAAAAAGCGTATTCTTTGACAGATGCATTTAACTTTGCCAGTTTCAACATATCATCAGAGCAGATGTACTGTCCTTCAGCATCCACTGTGATACAGAATGTTTCCAGAAACTATGATTCAAGCATATTTCGACAGGTCGGAATATGGTTTGCTGCTGCAGCAGCGATAGTTTGTGTTTTCACCGTTGTGCTAGCCGGTCTTTGTTTCAAAAACAACCGACGACAACAATAACGTACTTGTCATAGCAAACGTTTGTTTTTCTTCTACTACATATAGCTCAAACGCATTGACAGTAAAACAATAGGCTGCTATCTAAATAAGCTAAACTCATCATAAAAATGCATTGCTGTGCATGCAAGTAAGACTGTTATCCTTTAAATTTTGTGTAAATAACTTAAAACATAAACCCTAAGCCAATACTCAGCATATTATTATTGGCTCAAGTAGCAAAACTTTAACAGAGCAGAAGTCTAAAGGGGCCGTCACACTATGACGTTCTGGTCAACGTTCTCTGAACGTTTCAATCATTCTTTTTTTTGGCGTTCTAAAAGGAGTATGATACATCTGGTGTGTTATAAACGTTTAGTCTAACGCACTAATAGCGTGTGTCTAATGCACTAGAAGCGTGTAAAAGCGACCAAGTAAGAAACCCCTCAAACCATTAGCATGTTATCACGTGCCACTGGCGCGCGAACGACCATTTGTCAACGTAAGCCGAGCGTGCTGAGGCATGGACGTTTGGGTAACGCACGAATAACGCTCAATTGACGCCAAAAGGACGTTCGTTTCACTTTTGTCACACACTGCATGCGCTACGGGACCGTTCAGCGGTCGTTGACAGGTCGCCAGAGAGTCGTTCACAGCAAAGCAAACGATTTGTAACAACCAAGTAACGCTTGAGTAACGACTGACTCACGATAGCCGAACGCGTGCAACGCTCGGCAAACGTTAGTAAAACGTTCAACGAACGTTCTTAGACGTTCTTCAGCGTTTAAAATTAAACGTTGAAGAACGCTGGTCTCAGTGAAAATTTTTTTGCATGTTCAAAAAAAAATTTCCGGACCAGTGTTCTCCGCCGATTCGCGGCGATCACAGACGTTCATTAGCGTTCACACAACGAACTCCTGGCGATATCCCAGCAACCATTGACGACTAACGACGTTTACTCAAACGTCGTAGAACGCTGGCCAGAACGTCATAGTGTGACGGCCCCATAAAGCACAGGTAAAGCACATAGAATATGTACTAGACAACTAAAAACACGTAAGCAGTTATCTAGACGCTGGTAAAGCATATACTAGCAAACTAAAATCACTTAAGCAGTTATCTAGACTCCGCAAAGACAATTAATAAGGCACATACTATCAACTCATATCAGCATCCAATACAAACATAGGGCAAAAACATGCAAACACACCATAGTTGTTTCACATTACATCATACATCATACCGAGCACATAATTTCAATTTAGTCTAACAATTAAGATGAACCAAGTTTGATACATACATAGAAAAGAGAAAAACAATTCAAGTATAAAACCTGTAATGTGCAATATCAAAATTATTCCTCGGGCTGCTTTGTCTCAATTATTAAAACAATGAAATGATTATACTATTGAAACTTTTAATTAAGAAAATTTATAACAAAATTATAATCTCAAGCCTGTCTGATTCTCAGATCATAAAAAGGAGTTTCCAGATCGTTTTCAACAGCAAGTTTGTATCTTTTTATTTTACTTGATAAATTATATAAAGACCATTTTGTCTGGTGTGCATCGAATTTATTTTTCAGGAATGCTATTTCTTTTTCTATATTTGTTTTTGTTTGAAGGTAATATTTAAAGTTTTCGATATTTGTAATTCAGTTTTGATATTTCATTTTAAATATTTAAATTTTACCTAGAAGAATTATTTAATTTGTACTACCGTCTTTTAATGTTTTAGTTATATACCGAAACTTATATTTTCTAGATTCCAAAAAAGTGAAATATGCATATCAGGAATGGCTTCATCCAGCAGGCACAGCCTCCCCACACAGCCAAAAAGTATAGAGGAAAAAAGAGCATTTTATTACATGAGATAATTCGAGTGTTTGGGGAGCGGGCTGAAAAGTGAATGTAAACAGCAATTCCTAAGGGATAAAAGATAACAGACTATTGATTGAATGTACGGGTAGACGTTTTACGGCCGCCACGCAGCACAAACAAAACTACTGTGATTGTTTACTCCACGTTCTCTTAAAAAGGAATTGAGTTTTGTCCCAATATTTTGTGCGTGTTGACATTCCCAGAAAAGATGTTCTTGTTGTTATATGCATGTTGCAAAAATCACATAATTCCGAAATCGTTAATTTACATTTGTAGATATTTATTTGTAGGAAAAATTCTTTTTAAATATGTGTACTGAAACTTATAACTGTGTCGATAGTTGACAAAAAGGTAGTATATAAACAAATTTCCAACGAATGTCTTCTTTTGATAATATTGTGTTCAATTTTTCCTCAGAATTGGTCGTTTGATTTCGAGTTCCCGAATTCTGAAGTATGTTATATAATATTTATTTTTGATTTTTTTTTCAACCATGTGCGCGTTTATGTTACTATTTAATATTGTTTGGTGTAATATTTTTTATATATTTGCTTGGGATGCTCTAAATAGTTCTGTAATATTCTAAAAAGACTATTGCGCACATTAAAAAGATGTTTCCTTGAGTAAAAATGTTTATTCCAAAGTCGTATAAATGTTCTACAAATTTGATACCTTTACTACACATTTCGTAATGACAAACATGTTTATTGTTGATTCTTATGTCCGAATTATTCCAAATAATGTGCATTTCTATATGATTTTTATCTAAGTGTGAACATTTTACAATATTTCGCCATGATAACAAGACATCTTTTAAAAAAGTGTTATTCTTGCAAATATTTTGTATGTTAAGGTTACATTCGAATACTAAATTTCCTCCACATTTCTTCAATATATTTTCGTAAAAAAAAACATTTCCATAAACCTTTATTATCTTCATTTAACAATCTTTTAACCCAACACGCTTTTATTGAAGTTAAAAAGGAATCAATATTTGTTAATTTATGTCCTCCTTCTTCGTACGATTTGGTTTATTCCATCCTTTTTATTTTATCTGGTTTATTGTCCCATAAGAATTTCAATATTGAACTTTTTATGTCTGCTATATGATTGTCTGAGGGGTTATCTAGAACAGTGAAAGGATATATGAGCGTGTCGTGAGATTTTCGACCTTCTGGTCAGAATGACGTCATTACATTTAAATAATTGACGTCAAAGTATCGACAAGGTTTGACGTCATCCGATTAGTACAATAATTAGCTTAGCTTCAAATTGTTGACGCTCAAATTATAGTTGTCTTATTTAAGGTGCCAATTCTTAAAACTGTGGATTTTTAGTATTTAACCTTAAGACCTGAAACATTTTCAAAGTCTGAAATTATATCAATCCTTATTCTCAAAACTCAAACATACCCGTACTTAATAATCAAAATGACACTTTTATAACAACAAACAGAGAGAAAGCAGATGCTCTTAATTCATTTTTTCAAACACAAACTCAGTTAGATGACAGTAACAAACAATTACCAAATGAACAAGTCACGCGTGTAAAAAGCACATTAGAAAACATAATATTTACTCCCGATGACATAATATCCACTTTAAAATCTCTTATTGTAGGTAAAGCAGTGGGTCCAGATGAAATTAACAACTGAATTTTAAAAGAACTTTCGAATGAGCTTGGTGCTCCTTTGTCCGCTTTATTCAATCACTCATTCTCCATGGGTAAAGTTCCAACACAATGGAAAATGGCAAATGTTTGTGCAATATTTAAAAACTCTGATCCATATGAAGTTTCTAATTATAGACCTATTTCTTTATTGAGTAGTCTTAACAAAGTTATGGAAAAAATAATTCACAAATATATGTTTAACTTCTTTGTGGATAATAACATTATAACTTCTCTCCAATCAGGCTTTGTGCCTAATGATTCAACTGTGAATCAATTAACCTCTATATACAATACATTCTGTAAAGCTCTTGATGATGGTAAGGAGGTTCGAGCAGTATTTTGCGACATCTCTAAAGCATTCGACAGGGTCTGGCATAAGGGCCTTGTATAAAAATAACAAACAAACGAAATTTCAGGCAATCTTCTGTTATGGCTCCGTGACTATCTAACTGATCGTAAGCAGCGAGTTGTTATCTCGGGAACTTTTTTCATATGTTGTAGCTATAGCTGCGGGTGTGCCTCAGGGCTCTATTCTTGGTCCTTTGCTCTTCATAATTTACATAAACGACATCGTTCTAAACATCAATTCAACCATACAACTCTTTGTATTTAATTGTAGACGATCCTGTCCGAGCATCTTTAACTATAAATAATGATCTCGAAACTATTAGGTCATGGGCTGATAAATGGCTAGTTACATTCAATCCTAAAAAAACAGAAACATTGCTTATTTCCATAAAAACAGTAAAGCCCATACATCCTCCATTATTTATGTCTAATACAGTTATTAAAGAAGTTGAATCACACAAACATTTAGGGGTATACTTATCCAATGATGGGTCTTGGCATGAACTTATTGAATACATTAAGCAAAAGGCATGGACTCGCATTAACATTATGCAAAAACTAAAATTTATTCTTGACAGAAAATCTCTTGAAACAATTAATATGTCCTTTGTAAGACCAATACTTGAATACGCTGATGTTGTATGGGACAACATAACCCAAAAAGCAAGAAAATGATCTCGAACAAATCCAACTTGAAGCTATGAGAATAATTAGTGGATGTACCAAAGTATCAATTGCAAATCTTTATAAAGAAACGTGCTTTGAAACTTTGAAAACAAGAAGACTGAAACATAAATCAACATTAATCTACAAAGTTGTTAATGAACAAGTCCCTTCCTATCTAACGGAACTGATTCCCGACAGAGTTGGCAATATTACTCCATATACAGTATTCTCAGAAACTCTAACGATATGCGAAATGTTGATTGTAATTCGCAACTTTATGCAAAATCATTTCTACCATCTAGTATAAGTGAATGGAACCAACTACCACCTGATATACAAAACTCGCAGACAGTAGCGTCTTTTAAGAAAAAATTAGAAAATAATAAACAACGTGTCCCGTTACATTATTATTCAGGACCAAGATTAGCCCAGATATATCACACTAGATTACGCACCCATTGTAGCTCACTAAATGAACACATATATTCGAAAAACATAATCGAAAGTCCACTGTGTCAGTGTGGAGAAATTGAAGACACGAGCTATTATTTGTTTCATTGTAAACAGTACGACTATCAAAGACAAATTCTTCTTACCAAAATTCGCCAAATCACAATACCAATTCTTTCAACTTTTCTGTTCGGTGAACCGCAACTCACGCTTGATGACAATAATTGTATATTTAAATTAGTACAAGAATATATATTAAAAACTAAAAGATTTGCTACATAACGGGTTTGTAAAATATTGTATTTTAAAAATCCTACCCCACCATATGCCCTGTTCGATCATTAAACTGTGACCACAATTCTACAATTCTTCTGTTCTGTCTGCTATACCGACGTTAGATTCATTCTTACCCGTCTACTTTCCTACACCTTCTTTCTGCCAAAATATATTGTAGTGTTGTTTGTTTGTTTTGTTTTTTTTCTACAATGTTGGAGCACATAATGCTTCATATGTTTGTCGCCTATATTATGACAGTTTGTATATTTTCAGGAGAGAGATTATACAAGTTATTATAACTTTCTTCTCAATCCTGTTGCAAATATTCACTATGTATTGTATATGTACATTTATCGAAGAAATAAATATTGTTTAAACCAAAGTCTGAAATTACATGTTTTTCAAATAATTCCTTTTCTCCATCATTAATGAAAGTTGCATCATCCGCAAATAATGTTTGTTTTATTTCTTTTTTTATTAACTTTCTGCCTCTCATACCCTCATCCATTGATATGGTGTGCGATCAAAATTGAATGCAAATAATAAAAAGAGAAGTTGACAATGGACAACCTTGTCTAAAACGTTCTATTGCGAATAAGTCACTAAAATGCGTTTTTATAAAATAACTTTACCCACTGAATGAGTAGGCGCACTTGATTGGTGTCCCGAATCAGTCCTAGGTATACCGCGGGACACCGATCTACGCTCGTTTCAGTCCGGCTACTTGCGTGCGCATGTATTTCCGGTAAAGTCGGGACATACCGCATGGCCCGGTCAAAACAGCAATATATTTTAGCAATATGTGACTAAATCTTTGCTTACAATAGAGATAACAGCAACTCATCGCCAACATTTTCGCCGTCATCAAGAAAATCTTCCATTGTTGTTCCAATTACTATTTTGGCGGCCATTTTAAGGTATCCCGAACTGCACTCTATTCATCTGTACCGGATCGGTGTACCTATCACGTGATCGGAGTACCCGGCATATACCTATCGGGACATTACGGCGTATACAAACAAGTGCGCCAAGTGAAGTGTGCTTTAAGCATTTGAATATAAAGTCGTGATTTAAACAATCAAAAGCACGTTCAAAGTCGGCGAAGAATAGAAGCTCATGAGCTCTCTCTCTCTCTCTCTCTTCCTCTCTTCTTTTTCGCTGCGTGGGGAGGCCGTGTTTTTTGAGTGTGGCGATACCTGATATGCATATGTTGCTTTTTTCATCTATTTTGGGTGTATAAATCGTTTTGTTTTCTGCTACATTTATATTTTCAAAATGAGTGTTTTCAATTATTTTTTTTCTTTTATCAAGTCTTTTTCTTCTATTTTGCTCATTTTTTAAGGTAGAATATTTTATAGTTTGATATCGAATTTGTCCTTTTTTCCCATAGTGTATTTTGGTTTTCTCCATTGTTAATAAGAGCTTTATTTTCTAAACTCTCTCTTATTTTATTTTGATAATCGGTTTCTAAAAGAAGATTGTTGCTTATTTTGAAATAGCCGGGACCTCGATTCATATCTACGCAGTTTAATTGTATGTAAACAATTGAATGGTCTGATGTAAAACTGGGTATTATTTTAGAGCGGTTGATTTTTTGTTTTGATATACTTTCTGACACGAGAATAAAATCAAGTCTACAAAATATCTTTGGAATTGTATTCGAATGCCAGGTATATTTATACTTATTTGTTTTAAGTCTTCGCCAAATGTCAACTAATTCATTTAAAGATATAATGCTGTTAAGCGTTGTTCGACATTTTAAATGAGTTTCTCTTTTAGCATATTTCTTATCTTTCTCTTATCGTTTGTGTTGTCTGTATTTGGACCACAGATATTTATTAATAAAATTTCAAATTCGTTTACATTTAGCTCTAGAGCTATTAATCTTCCTGGGATTATTTCTTCAAAATGAATTATCTTTCATGTACTTGTGTTATTAATCAAACTAGCCACATAAGCTCACTATTTGTATTTATTCCATCATTTCCCCAGTCAGATTTCCATTTTCAGACCTAGTTGATGGTAAATGTGTTTCTTGGAGAAGGCAAACTGAAAAGTTTTTATCTCGCAACCATTCAAAAACTTGTTGTCTTTTCTTAATATATACTAGACCTCGAACGCTGTAACTACATATTAAATTACTTTCGATATTGAAGTGTAAATATTTGGTTTATACTTACTTCGTTGGAAACGATCTGAAATAACTTTTTGAAAGAAAAAATGGCACAACCAATAAACAAATTTAAGCATTTGTTCGGTCTTCTTCGGATTTTTTTCAAACTTGCTAAGATGATCAAGCAGGATGTGTAGATGATCGTAGGTAAAAGAATTTTTCATGCGACCATTCCCAGAGTTGTGGTCCTTTGTTAATTTCAGTAATGAAATCTTGTGGCATCAACTCCTCATTAACTATCAGAGGGATTTCTTTCAAACTCGCAAAGATGATCAAGCAAGATGTGGAGATGATCATAAAGAAAAGTTTGTTTTTCCAGCGATCATTTTACCAAAGTTATGGCCCTTTGTTAATTTTATTAATGAAATCTTGTGGCATCAACTCCTCATTTACTATCAGGCGTATTTCTTTCAAACTTGCACAGATGATCAAGCTGGATGTGTAGATGATCGTAAACATTAAAATGTGATGTTTTTATGAATCTACAAGACTGCATGCTGTAGAAAATGGTATTTTGGCTTTTGGTGGTCATATTTTATGCCATGATGACCAAATTATGATAATAATTATTTTATCAATATTCGGAAATCATAAGTGCAGCAAGCTAGTGGAACAAAGCTACTAGAAAACCACAGTAACTATTTTAAAATTCTAAGGAAAGGTTCCGGATTTCGGCAGCCGGACTATAGAACAAGATTCTAGATCAGTACGAATGACTTACCGCAATAAGCATGATAACAAGAAGATAAAAGAACTTATCTATTCTCGTAAGAAAAAAATGTTGCAGTTCCACAACACTAGCAATGGAAAGCTGTGTTTCTTTTTGCATAAAATATAAATTAAATTAATCAGATTTTAGTAAAACATCATCCTAGCATTAATGACAGCTTACCTGACTGCAAAGAAATCTTAGAATACAATTTTTCTGGAGAAATGTTTTCTGTTTCTATCAACATCTATTATACTCTGTCACGAAATGCCAATTTCCTTCCAGTCGCCATTTCAGTCAATCAGATGCTTGAAATTTGAGACTGGTTTCCATGCTCAGTTTTATAATCTTCAGCTCAAGCTTTTTATAGGTAATATTTACATTATTAGGATACAAAACACGAAGCAGATCTTTAACAAGCAACTTTTTCAAGCTCTTATAAATCTACAACTTAACTTCAAAAGACCTTTATCACCCCTCCGGCTGGTAAGACCCTGTCTTGCTTATTAGATTACGTAACATGGTAATAACACACCAGGCCCTTTTCTTAAATAGCATTGTTTGCATGACTTATTGGTGATTGGCTGAAAACATAAAAAGCTGTAATTTCCATGCCTGCGAATAAATAAAATTTAAAAGGATAATGTTACGTAAAAAGGTAAAGTTGCATTTAGTTATTACTTAAAATCATTTTACAAAGATGATGGTTACTCCTGATATAAGTTTGTTTCCCATTTTTGCTAAGTCGACAGTGAATTTTAACTTTAAAATGCACTTTGAGAAATTTTTATCTTCACTTCTAACGCTACGCTCATTACCGCTTCTAAACCGGAACTACCCAATCAGCAAGGGAAGCTACTCTCAATGGGAGGTAACTGTGTATATCGGTAGGCCCCCATTATATAGCCATTCCTTTAGCATGCATAATTGTCAGATAAAAAGACATTGAACAACAGCAGACGTTTTTGCAAAATACGTTCTTTTGGTAATAATAATTTCTTGAACAGTAAAAACAGTTAACAATCTTGGAAAAAAAGTTTCAAAATGCATCTTAAAGAGAAACGCGTTTTTTTTAAATTTTATATAAATACACAAATTAAATCATCGAAAGAAAGGAAATATTCTTAACGTCAATTTGTTGTTTACGGGAAAATAATAACAAAAAATTACTTCCTTTCGCTACAGTTTAATAACACAAGTGGAAATGCCTATTAATATTATTGTTAACAAGGTCCTGAGATTACAAAATTTGGAGATTTAAATCTCAATCTCTTGGTTGAAATGGCGACTGGTCACTTTTTTTCAGCGATCCGATGCTGCATGTTTGAGACTGTCCTCAAGCTTTAGTTTTATGATATTGTGCACCGGTATATATATATACGCCAGTAGACAAAAGACACTTGTGACCATTCAAATTAACTTTATTAAGATCGTGATCCAACACGCAAAACGGAAAAGGAAACCACACAACAAGGGACACAACTCAGAAAAGCATTGCGGATAAAGGTCTGTTCAGACCGTACTGTTCCGTACAAACATACACTATGGCGATATATATTTTCATAACAAAGAAGTATATATTTTAAATAGTTTTTTGCTTCATCCGTTTGTTACTTTTCTATTTGGGCAAACATTTGATTTTGAGGCAATTGTAAGATTTGGTGCATAGTACCGGGTTGCAAATGACCGTTCGAAGGTAGTTACCCAGGAGGATTTTCGGACAAGACATCCACAAGGAAAAAGCTTTAAAAATGTCCTCAACATGAGTTATTTTAAAATAATTTCACTCGAATGTTGTCTTCTTGACTCTACTTATAAAGCAAAAACCGACTAGACCTGTAAACAAGAGCTATCAGAGGAGACAGCGCGCTCGACTATTCTAATCATTTGAAACAAATGCAATTTGAAGATTAAAACAATTACAACTATGGCCATACATTCATGTGCAATCAGGAAAAATATTAACAAGTGAATGGTATGGGAGATATTCATTTCAAATAACAGAAATAATTCCTAAATGTACCATAAATATTAAACTGAATAGGGGAATAACTATGAAATATTTCTGGATTTGTTAGAAAACTTGTTAGTAATTTTTTATTAGAGACATTTACTTTTAGTTCAATATCAATCACTTCAGTAATGTTACAGAAAAAGAACTGAAATGAAAATACATAATGGAAGTTTGAAGTTGACACCTTAAGTATTTGCAAAGTTATCGACGAAGTGCACTTAAGTGAAAGTATAAGTGAAAAAAGGAACAGTGCAAAAGGGGCATAACTTGTAGAGTAATTGTATTACGGTTATGGGTCTTGTTGGTAATAATGTAGATTTTGATGGTGAAAAAATATTCAAAGTTTCAATGAAATATCCAATTGTCAAGGTAAATACTAAATGCAAAAGGGGCATAAATTACAGAAATATTTCCAATAGAGTTATGGATCTTGTTGATAATGATTTAGAAACTGATGGCAAACATATATTTCAAGTTTTAAAGTAATATCTCCTGTTGTTTCAAAATTATGGGACAATTGCCTAAGTGAAAAAGGGGCATAACTTGAACAATATTGGTAGCAGAGTTATGGGTGTTGTTGATAATGACCTATATTTTGATGGTGAATATATTTTCCAGGTTCCATGGTGATAGCTCAAGTAGTTTTAAAGTTAAGAGCCAAGTATATATTTTGCTTAACGCAAAATTTAAGTGAAAAAGGGGCATAATTTGAAAAATATTGGAAGCAGGGTTATGGGTCTTGTTGGTTATGATGTAGATTTTGATGGTGAAAATATATTTCAAGTTTCAAGGCAATATCTCAAGTAGTTTTAAAGTTATGGGCAAAATGCATATTTTGCTTAACACAAAATTTAAGTGAAAAAAGGGCATAACTTAAAAATTATTTGTAGCAGAGTTATGGGTGTTGTTGGTAATGATGTAGAATTTGATGGTGAATATATATTCCAAGTTCCAAGTTGATATCATAAGTAGTTTTCAAGTTATGGACCAAAGTGCAGTTTTTGTTTAACGGACGCCGACGCCTACACCGACGACGACGCCGACACCGGGGCGAGTAGGATAGCTCCCCTATTCTTCGAATAGTCGAGCTAAAAATGATCGATATGAAGGTCGGTCGGTCGATAGGTAGGTAGGTATCTTCAACCGGCAACTTCTTCAAAATCAAAGTAACACGAGAACTGAGGTTTAAGTTAGTTCAATAAAAAAAATCTTGTGTACAAAGTATTCATTTCACCTGGTTTAAACCCCCATGGCAAATTATGTTGCCACTGACCGTTCCAAGGCGTTAACCCCAAGGGTTCTCATTTTCGTTAATTGTGTGTGGTGTCTTATTTGAATTGGACATACTTAAAAACACACGCTCTCTTTTCCTTTTTCTTTTTGCTGCGTGGGGAGGCTGTGTTTTGTGAGTTTGGCAATGTCTGATGTGCATATTTCACTTTTCATAATATGTACAAAGAGGAACCTGTTTTGGATTAACGATAATATGTTAAACAATGTGTCACCAGTTGAGATGAACATTCTGAACGCACTTGCTTTTAGTCAACGGCTGATTCTATACTAATCAGAAGTTATGACAGTAGCCCTCCGCAAGTTTTTTCATAGGTTATTTAATAATTGTGTAGGAAATTTACAGGTTGTTTGTATAGGGTTTTAATCTTTAATATGTAGCAAGCGAAACTTTGAAAACAATTATCCGTAGGGACTTTCTGGAAAAGTTTCATCATACATGAATTGAATGACAATCATAACTTTTGCATAAATCAAAATCTTTTAATATCTTCCGATACTTTACTGACATGTCAGTAGCAACTATCAGTATGTACGAGTTATATATAATTGTATCAGGAACAGATATTGTAATATATTTGTTACCATGGATTTCTTAGCAGGTGTAATGATGTCTGTAGTTGTTTTTTTAATTATGTTTCATGTTCATGAATTCTGATTTTGTTACAAAAGATTTGTCTATTGATATTCCCATTACATACGTGTTCACGTTTTGCTCCATCAAGGATGTGATGTGTGTTTTATAAATCACAACTTAATTGTAGCAAGCAATATCATCAGGCAAACGCAAATATCATAAAATAAATTACCGGTACTAGACATGTGAAGTTTTCATATTCATATCTAGGATATTGTTCCACCAATATGGAATTTTGTGAGACATCAATTTTGTGCTTTTGTTGTTTTTTGCATGTAAGATGACGATGATATTCGTCTTTGACCTCGTATCAATAGTGTTCGAAAACCAATCTACCAAGTTTGAGGACGCTAGATCCCAGCATTTTTAAGTTATTGATCGGATAGTTTTATTGCACTAATGGTCACTGTAACTTTACTCTTTGGCTTGCTTACCTCAGAATTAATAGGGGTCATCTACTCGTCATGAGCAACTAACCTTCCAAGTTAGGCCTCATTGTGTCTCAGAGTTATCTATTTATTCAACAAGTGTTTCTTGCATTAAGGGTCACCATGACATTGACCTGTTGTAGTGAACAGGGGTCACTGACTTGTCACATCAAGTTTCAACAAGTCAAACCATTCTCTAGTTATAAACTGGACATAATTGGTCCTTTGAAAGTAAGAGAGGTCCCCAACTGTACAATAAAAAGACGGATAGTGCCGCCATTTGACATGTCTATATCCTTATCAATATAACACGGCAGTTTGTATGAAATATAACAGACCAGTACCAAGGTACGGAACGGACGGAAATTTTCTAAGTTTTAATTGCTTACATTAAGATTAAAAGGGCCATTTTTCTCCTACTTATACTGGATTTTGACAGCATTGGAAGTACATTGTTTCCCTACCCATATACCTGTATTCATTTATGCTTACCTGTATTCATTTATGCTAAGTTCCAACGAAATCCGAATATCCACTACATTGAAATGACTACAGATGGACGGACGAACAGAAAGGACATAACGACTTTGCAAAAAACGTATCATTCCGCCTTTTAAATATTGTATATTTAAGGGAAGTTTTATTTAATTTGTTAATTACTCTAAAGTGACTTTCAGGAAAAAACATATTATTACGGCCATCAGTTTTTGTATATAAACCAGGAGTTCTAACATTTCAAAATCTCAGTTCAACATTGGCGCCAAAATAGACTTATCCGCCTAACTTCGAGTCCCCATCTTCCGCGCGTAATTTCTATATCCTACACCCATCCACGCCCCACCCCTAAAGACTTAAAAAACTTTCTTGTCGGGAATGATTTAGAGCTATGACCTTGCGAGGAGTTGATAAATATTTTTTCCATATTAGTCCTACCACGGACGTTTTCAAGATTTTTTTATTTTCAGGATGAAAATCTATACTAACAGACACAGGGTATTCAGGTTATTGGTCCAATAGGACGCCCTTGTTTGATTCACGCAGCGGGGCTAATCTTTCATATGCTACCAATGATCGATTTTAGTGAGATGGGTACTAAGGTGGTACGAGGATGACGACGAAGTTATAGCTCTAAACAGTTAATACAGCATTCTGTTCACAACATTGTAAAGTGGGTTATTTACTTCAATTATAACATGAATTACCACGAGAATGTACGTTTCTAATGTATGAATTCTCAGTGTTGCTATGTGCACACTTCATTGCATGATGTACACCGATTATTATCATGACATTTGAATCTCGATTTCAGTATGTACAAATTATATTACTCTTTATTTTAACGAAATATAACAACTCCAAAATCCGCACGGATCTGGAATCAACACGTCATTTCAGTGTATTTATGAGTCGAAAAGCCCTTTAGCTAAATAAACAGCACGAATAGTGTTTCCTGTCGAATCTCGTGTGTTCCTTTTTGATTTTGTCTCACTGTTTTCGATTTCTGCTTATATATGCTCCTCTCTGGACTCAAGTTTTTAAGAAATACAGTAGAAATAAGAAAGTTACAAACAAAACTGAGAAAATTGTGATACTCAAAACCCGCGTGTGCCTTCCTGCAAAGTGGGCGTTTTTTCACCACCCTGACTGTAATGACATTCTATTCCATACATGATAGTATATACTTGTAGCGGATCAAGCTTCCAAACACTGTGAATGTTTATAAATTGGCTTTAACAACAATAATAATTTAATATGAACATGGAAGTGGTGTAGAGAGCCAATCCTCTCGGAAATAATAACAAACATATTATGCACTTATATGGTATGTGGCAAGGAGCGTGAGGAATATATCGCCTGTCTAAGTGCAATATTATAACCTGATTAGGGCTCTCAACAGCTTAGTATTGGTATATTATTATTGTAATTACACTGTTTTATTTTTGGATTCTCAGTCTGTGAGCAAATTACTGATCTGACATAAAGCACAAAGTATACATAACTATTAACCATTACAGGATAGGCTTGGAAATCTTCTACCTTATTATCAAGCTTTCACTATTATGATTCAGCGATGTACACGATATACATGTATAGCCCTTTACTCCATTTATACACGTTTTAATACATGTGCGACAATTGTTGATCCTGATCAGCCAGCACATCTGTGTTGTCTGATCTGAATCTGTGATAGTTGCATCAGAAATAACCTAATAAATCTTAAAGCATACAGTGTAGATCCTGATCAGACAGCACGGATGTTAAGATGAATACATGTATCTATGAAGTAGAGATAAACAAAACATTGACATTAAACCATGTTGACAGCGTATACATGTAGCAATGCCCGTTCTGATTTCGTTCATAACACAGAAATCTAATCTGAACTAGTTACAAGCTAACATTTTTAATGCAACCAATTGACCTTACAAAATTTTTAAAATTAAAAGATCAGCTGCCAAATTTTGATTATCAAAATTTCAATGAAATGTTTGTGATTGAACATGTTATGACAATTCTCTATTCTTATTTTAATTAAAGTACAAGTATTCAAAACATTATGAGAAGGAGTAGAGTACAAGGCAGTCAGAACGACAGCAATATCCCCCGCCGCATGCGGGAGTGTTGGAAAGGTTATGGAAGCTTAATTGCAAATTAACAAATATATCTGTACAACAATCATAAGCTTTAACAGAGTATGTACATTCCTTGAACATTTGATCAAAGTTTCATGGAATTCCGTCCAGCAGTTTGGAAGTTATGGAGCAAATATGAAATACATGGTTCAAACTTTCAAAGAAAACTAGTGAACTTGACCTTGAGCCGGCCAGGATGGAACATAGGTTCTGCACATCATCTTGATGGAATGACCATTTAACTTAAGTTTGATAAAATTCATTCCATGGGTTCAGAAGATATAAACCAGACACAAATACATGGTTCAAATCTTCAATGACCTTCAGCCAGCCAGGTTGGATGGGTTCTGCACATCGTCTTTATGGGCCAAACATTTGACTAAAGGTTCAGACAATAAAAACTGAACACGAAATACATGGTTCAAATCTTCAAACACCATTGGTGACCTTGAGCCGGCCACATTGGAACATGGGTTCTACACGTCGTCTTGATGGTGAGAACATTAATTTTGACTAAAGTTTCATGACATTCCTTCTAGGTGTTGAAAAGTTATGGACCGAACATGAAATGTACAAGCACGGACGGAAGGACGAAGATAATTCCTATATCCCCGGCCTACACAGCAGGGAATAAAAATAAGGTCCTGGATTTCTTAATATACTTAAATATGTAGATTCTCTAAGCCTGCGCTTTCATTGGTATGTGCATAAATATGTGCATGACAGGAGCCTAATTGACTTTGTGCTTTAACTGAAGCCTTAAGTCATCAAATAAAAATATTAGTTTGATGACTTTGGGTCAAAGGATTTCTGAAATACTCAGCAAAAACAGATTTGACCTTTAAGGCCTCCGTGACCTTAATCTATTGTACCCAGTGATTCAAAAACACTAAGAGTCATCTGCTGAAACAGTCAGATCATCTTGTGATTTTTGATGACCTGGGCAAAGAGTTCTTCTCATACAGAACAGGAAGGGAATTAACCTTTAAAGCTTGGACCTTATGACCTTTGGCCTCATTAACATAAAATCAACAATGGCCATCTACTCAAGGAGAACAATAGTACTGGCAAGTTTTAAAACTCTAGGTTTAAGGGTTGCTGACTTTGACTTGACATTTGACCCAGAAGCCCCAATAACAATACCATTCATCTAATCAAGGAGCTCAATCATTCTGTGAAGTTACAAATGTAAAAGACTCCTTTTCAAATGGTTTTTCACTTATTGAGAGGAAAGGGATGTGATCTGTGACCTTGTCCTTTGCTTCACTTAAAAAAATAATAGCAGCTAGGACTACAATCATAATGTCAAATCTGGAGATTCTATAGCAAAAGATTATCCTATGTAATTGACATTCGAGGCTTTTGTGACCTTGAACATTGACCCAGCAATGCTTTATTAAAACAAATTATTTATGTTTTTAAAGTACATGAACATTAATTGATTATTATCAGAATTATAGCACACTCATAATCATGCAGATACTTTAATCTGCAGCAACACAGTTGCATAAGGACACAGTGGGCATATAATGGTATTTTAATTCCATTATGTCAAAACTACATGGGTTATCCACTAAACAAAGTATCTCCTCTCAACTAAGTCAAAACAACCTGCCATGTTCTCTGAAGTTAATCAAAGTAAATACATGTACCTTCATAACATTAATATTAAAACAAATACCCCCCTATACAGCCAAGTACTTTTAAGTAATACCTCAAACAAAGTCTGACTGATCACTGATCTCTTTCACTATTCCTTACACAATTAGACTTTGTGCTTCCTGCACAATTTCACTACTAAAACACCACCATATGTAGTTGCTGGGTTCAATCCCCTCCCAGCTCAATATCTACCACATCTGCCTCGGCTGATGCAAGATCTGACATTTCTGAGACATTCCCCTTGTCTTGACCTTCATTCTCAGCATCCATCTCAGCATTATCTCCCTTTGATTTAGCCTTTTGCATAATCTGTTCTTTAGCTTTTGCAAGTTCTTCTTCAAAGTTAAAGGGTTGTGATCTATTAGAAACGTGACCATCTTCATCAGAACTTTCACCACTATCACTGCTTGGTTCGTCTCTGCTCTTCCTGTGTCTCTGTGTGTTCCGCTTATGTCTACTGTATTCACTATGAACATTTTTCAAATTTTTATTAACAGATTGTTCCTTTTTTGCTGTTACAACATCCATCTCTTCTTCAGAGTTTTCGCCCTTTTTTGGAGGTGACCTTGACCTTGAGTTTGAATTTGACCTTGACCTTGATTTGCCATTTCCCTGGCTCTGCATTTTCCTCCTGAGAGCTCTTGCCCTGAAAACCAAGTCTAATTTTTATGATTTAGTGATTTAGTAAGCTGCTCTCTGATTGTTTTAAATTCACATGATAGAGCTCTATTGGTTAAATATTTCCTGTGAGGCACCATGACAAATGAAGTAAATTGTTACTAGATTGTATATTTTTAACTGTTCTTGTACCTTCTGGAAGAGACATTGTATATTATTTATTTGTACAACGCCAGCGAATATCATGGGTAAAACTAGGCGTTTAATTAAATAAAACAGTTTCAGTTTCAGTAGATTGGCCTCCATACCAATGCAGTCAGATCTAAGTTTACAGTATTCACCATTCAGAGAAGCATTTGTAGTGCATCCATAAAACAGCTTACATCCTTTTCAGACCATGTAAGTCTGCAACTAATTCTGGATCTACACTTGCCAACACTTGCATAATGGCAGTTAGCTTTAACCCTTTACTTCATAGAAACACCTTCATTGCATGGTCCAACAGTGTAGATCCAGATCTGCCAGCACATCTGTGCCTTCTGATCAGGATCTGCACTGTTTGCTTCTGGGTCAGAAATAACCACACAGATCTAAAAGTGAATAATACAGATCCTGAAGGGAGGTATGTGCTGGCTAACCTGGATCTACACTGGTCACCCATGTAGAGGGTTATTTTCTCATGGTGTTTAATTCAGAAGACTGGAGGAGATCAAAGTACCTGAAGCATCGGGATAAAGGTTAAACCATAACCTAACATCAATACTAGAGCTTAATGACAGAAAGGCAACAGCAAACAAGAGCTGTCAGAGGAGACAGCGCGCTCGACTATTTGAATCATTTGAAACAAATGCAATTTGAAGATTAAAAAAAAAACAACTATGGCCATACATTCATGTGCAATCAGGAAAAATATTAACAAGTGAATGTTAAGGGAGAAATTCATTTCAAATAACAGAAATAATTCCTTAATGTACCATAAATATTAAACTGAATAGGGGAATAACTATGAAATATTTCTGGATTTGTTAGAAAACTTATTAGTAATTTTTTATTAGAGGTATTTACTTTTAGTTCAATATCAGTCACTTCAGTAATGTTACAGAAAAAGAACTGAAATGAAAATATAATGGAAGTTTGAAGTTGATACCTTAAGTATTTGCAAAGTTATAGATGAAGTGCACTTAAGTGAAAATATAAGTGAAAAAAAGAAACAGTGGAAAAAGGGACATAACTTGTAGAGTAATTGAATTACAGTTATGGGTCTTGTTGGTAATGATGTAGATTTTGATGGTGAAAAAATATTCAAAGTTTCAATGAAATATCAAATAGTCCAGGTAAAAACTGTATGCAAAAGGGGTATAACTTACAGAAATATTTCCAATAGAGTTATGGATCTTGTTGATAATGATTTAGAAACTGATGACAAACATATATTCCAAGTTTCAAAGTAATATCTAGTGATGAGAATCGGACGGCTGAAGCGGAATCGATTAATCGGTCCGATTCTTATAACTGTCCGATCCGATTAATCGAGTAGAATCGGAATCAGACGTCTAAATAGACTTTTACAGTTTACCACTATGGAAGTAACAGCATACCTTTCTCAATACTTCTCATATTTCTGCTTTTATTGCTTTTGATGAAGAATTTAATGACACAATTGCTTTATTATTATTTTTTTTAGTATTTTCTCACCATGAATAACAAATAAGTAAAGCAGTCACTTCATTTTTAGTTCAGGCATTTCTAGCAGATCTTGAATTGGTTTAATTGGAATAATATTTATCAACTATAATGGCTCTTTTAAAAATGTCCCAAAATTGTGTATAACTGGGTGGGGTTCCTTCATTTCTAAAGGTCTTAAAAGATTCTGCATATCAGTGTTGATGTTTCAATGTTTTTCTTCACTGGTGCTAAGCCCGACACCCAGGCTTCATGTAAAAAGCCAAAATATACCCATGCCTTTGAAGATGTGTTTCCGGGACTTTTTAATTCGTTTCATGGACCGATCATTCATTGTGTTTCTTTTTTAATTTCCTTTTTAACTAGAAATGTGTCCAAAGGACACGGATGCCCCCGCTATAGGTTTTTAATAAAGCTCCCAGCAGTAGTGTAGAACAAGTTGTGTTCACGAGATAATTATATTCCTATTACAATAAAATTCTATTTTTAGTAACAGTGACCTTGACCTTGGATCTACAGGCATGGGTATTGTGCGGACACACCGCCTTGTCATGGTGAACATTTGTGCCAAGTTATTTTGAAATCCCTCCATTCATAACAAAGTTACAGCCTGGAGAAGAAAATTCTATTTTTAGGAACAGTGACCTTGAACCTACAGGCTTGGGAATGTATGTGACACACAGTCTTAATATGGTGATCGATTAAACCAAGTTATTTAAAAATCCAATGACAAATAACAAAGTTACAGAGCCGACACAATTTTGCAAGAAATTTCTATTTTTAGTAACAGTGACCTTGACCTTGGACCTACAGGCATGGGTGTTGTATGCGACACACCACCTTGTCATGATGAACATTTGTGCCAAGTTATTTTGAAATCCCTCCTTTCAAAAGAAAGTTAAGGGCCAAGTGTATATTTTGCTTAACACAAAATGTAAGTGAAAAAGGGGCATAATTTGAAAAAGTATTGGAAGCAGGGTTATGGATCTTGTTGGTTATGATGTAGATTTTGATGGTGAAAATATATTTCAAATTTCAAGGCAATATCTCAAGTAGTTTTAAAGTTATGGGCAAAATGCATATTTTGCTTAACACAAAATATAAGAATAAAACTAATGTAAATGAAATTATCAAAGGGCCATAACTTTTGAACAGAACATGTAAGTCAAAACCCCGCCTTTATGCACAACAACATATCAGGCCAAGCATTGTGGTAAAGTTTTATTAAATTCCCACCAGTAGTTTAGGAGGAGTTGCGTTCACGAGATATATTCCTATTAAAACTAATGTAAATGGAAGTATCAAAGGGCCATAACTTCTGAACAGAACATGTAAGAGCGAAACCCCACCTTCATGCACAACTACATATCAAGCCAAGCATTGTGGTAAAGTTTCATTAAATTCCCACCAGTAGTTAAGGAGAAGTTGCGTTCACAAGATATATTCCTATTAAAACTAACGTAAATGGAAGTATCAAAGGGCCATAACTTCTGAACGGAACACGTAAGAGCGAAACCCCACCTTCATGCACAACTACATATCAAGCCAAGCATTGTGGTAAAGTTTCATTAAATTCCCACCAGTAGGTTAGGAGGAGTTGCGTTCACAAGATATATTCCTGTTAAAACTAATGTAAATGGAAGTATCAAAGGGCCATAACTTCTGAACGGAACACGTAAGAGCGAAACCCCACCTTCATGCACAACTACATATCAAGCCAAGCATTGTGGTAAAGTTTCATGAAATTCCCACCAGTAGTTTAGGAGGAGTTGCGTTCACGAGAATTTCGGACGGACGGACGGACGGACGTTCCCACAGATGGGCATTTGTTGGGTATTTCTTTTGTTTAAAACTACCCAACAAGCGAAAAACTACCCAATAAGAGACTAACGGAATGAATGGAAAGTTCTCACAGAAGGGCATTTGTTGGGTATTATGGTACCCAACAGATGCCTTGCGGTGCGCTCGGACAGACGGACGGACGGACGGACGGAAGGACGGACAGGAGCAACTCTTAATGCCCGTCGCCATTTCATGGCGGGGGCATAAAAAATTAAACCAATGACGTTTACGGCGAGAAAAGACACACGCTAAACAGTCGGACACATCAAAAAATTGTCCTCAAATCGAATTTTGTTGAATTGCAGAATTAATGAGTATAATCGATTCTCTGTAGTCAGAATCGATGTCGCCGACTTTAAAGATTCGGCGATGATTACTCGATTATCGGCGACAATCGGAACATCACTAGTAATATCTCCTGTTGTTTCAAAATTAAGGGACAATTGCGTAAGTGAAAAAGGGGCATAACTTGTAAAATATTGGTAGCAGAGTTATGGGTGTTGTTGATTATGACCTAGATTTTGATGGTGAATATATTTTCCTGGTTTCAAGGTGATAGCTCAAGTAGTTTTAAAGTTATGGGCAAAATGCATATTTTGCTGAACACAAATTAAGAAAAAAGTGGCATAACTTGAAATATATTGACAGCAGAGTTATGGGTCTTGTTGGTAATGATGTAGAATTTGATGGTGAATATATATTCCAAGTTTCAAGTTGATATCTCAAGTAGTTTATAAGTTATTGACCAAAGTGCATATTTTCCTTAAAGCAAAATTTAAGTGGAAAAGGGACATAACTTGAAAAATATTTGTATCATAGTTATGGGTGTTGTTGGTAATGATGTAGAATTTGATGGTGAATATATATTCCAAGTTTCAAGTTGATATCATAAGTAGTTTTCAAGTTATGGACCAAAGTGCATTTTGTGTTTAACGGATGCCGACGGGACGCCGAACCCGACACCGGGGCGAGTAGGATAGCTCCCCTATTCTTTGAATAGCAGAGCTAAAAAGAGAGCTATTTCCAAATTTGTGATGCTAGAATAATCAAAAATATGCACAAGGAAAGCAAGCTCTACTTTTGTTTGACGACTTAGGTATTTACCATGAAACTGTTGCATAGTTTAGGGACAAACTTTATTGTCAATTGAAACAGTTAGGGACAAACTTTATTGTCAACTGAAACAGTACTTACTTAAAGCTGTGCTAAATATATTATGTCTGATCTTGGTCATTGATCTTAAGTGGAATGTGTGTCAAGTGTGTTTAAAGTAATGTGCCAAATAATCACATACTTGATATATAAATTGAAGATATTGCTGTTGCATAACATTTGACAATATTTAAATGACATTTGACATAATCAATTGATCTTTTAACCCTTTACACCATGTGTTATCCATGGCCAGCACATCTGTGTCATCTGATCAAGATCTTCACTGTTTGCTTTTTGATTCATTACCAATAGGTTATTTCTGACCAAGAAGCCCACAGTGTAGATCCCTACCAGACAGCACAGACATGTTATAACTGAAGAAACTTAGCAGGAAGTTTGAAGTCACACCACTTATGTTACTTTAAAGTTATTGAGAAATCTATAGACTATGTATCAAAGGGTCATAACTGCATGTTACCACGTTTGGGACCAGTGTAGATCCATATCAGCCAGCTCATCTAATGGTCAGAAAGAACTTAATAAATCAACAAAAAGCTAACAGTGCAGATCCTGATTGGACAGCATAAATGTACTACTGATCTGGATCTACACTGTTCTCATGCAATAAAAGGAGGAAAGGGTTAAATACTGATATCTGGTGAGCTTACTTTTTCTTCTTTTCTTTCTTCAGTTGTTTTTGTTCTTCAGCATCCTCTACAAAGATCAGTTTTCTCACTTTAGAGTTAAATTCTGGTTGCTGTTTAATCAGGGTGAGGTACACACCTCCCGGGGTACGCCGTCTACTGCCATCCTAAAACAAAATTTACTATGTTAGAGTGTGTTGCACATGTGATGTTTATCCGTTATGTTGTCAGTATCATATTACTTATGTGGGCATTTAAACTGATTTTTTGTGTTGCTTTGTTTTTGTGTAAACAGACTTTTAGGTAATCTGTAGCTCTTACATTTGAGGTTAATGCCAGATTTTTCTCAGTCATTTTGAAAGTTCACTGTTCACTAATTTCTAGCAATAAAATAAAATGTCGCATCCTCTATTCTTACCACAGTGTACATTCCTCCTGACTCCTCCACATCCTTGGTCGCCTGAAGAATCCGGATAGCTACATCTTTGCCCAGGTGTTCAATCACACGCTCTGAAATTTTACATATCAATATATATAATGCAAAGCTCTAAACAAAATGTAAATGTACAAGTTTACTAGACCTTCTTAAAGGGCAACTTGCTTCACAAAATATTAAACAAGAAGATGCAGCAATGCGCGCAACCAGGTTTTCTTCTTTAATGTTAAGTGAAAAAAAAAGGGGCATTAATATATATTACTCTGACAAAATACAGTAAAGAGTTATTAAAATTGTACACGATATTATGATAAAAACAACTGAATAAATTCATCTTCCAAATATCCTTAGGGAAATAAACATTAACTAACTTTAAACTAGAATGTTGTGGTCCGCAGAACACATGTGTCGCCTGCATGGAAAAAGTTGAAATGTGGGCCTATGTTTAATCATATATAATAAAAATATTTTATTTAAGTTGATTTCAATACTACACCACTGAACACATGTGTCATCTAAATTGCATTTAAAAGGGGAATAACTATAATAATGGTGAAACCCGAGTTATCATCTTCAAAAATTGGTTTGTGCACGCAGATGAGTTATTCAAAGTATTAAGTGAATTGAACAAGAACTTTCCATTTTACAGGCAACACTAAGTTTCATGTTAAAGTTGCATTTGAAAGGGACATAACTCATAAAATATTCAAACAGGAGTTATAATTTTTGTAGTTGTCGATGGCACTGTTCATGTTGATGATACAATCCAAGTATTCAATGAATAGGGCAAGTACTTTCAAATTATATGCAACATTAAGATTCATGTGAAATTTGCATTTGAAAAACAAAGTCAAACAGGACTTATGATTCTTGTTGTAACCAATGTTGTTGTTGTTCATGAAGATGATATATTCGAAGAGTGAATAGGACAAGTACTTTAAAAGTTATAGGCAACATTAAGTTTCATGTTAAAGTTGTATATTAAAGGGACACAACTCATAAAATAGTCCAGCAGGAGTTATCATTCTTGTTCTTCATAATGACGCTGTTCATGAAGATGATTATTTCGAATATCAAGTGAACAGGACAATTACTTTCAAAGTTAAAGTCAACATCAAGTTTCATGTTAAAGTTGCATTTGAAAGGGGCATAACTCAAAATATAAACAAACAGGAGTTATGATTCTTTTTGTTACCAATGTTGTTGATCATGCTGATAACGTATGCCAAGTATGAAGTGAACAGGACAAGTACTTTCAAAGTTATAGGCAACATTAAGTTTCAGGTTAAAGTTGCATTTGAAAGGGGCATAACTCCAAAATATTGAAACTGGAGTTATCATTCTTGTCGTCAAAGATGGCATTGTTCATGCTGATGATATATTCCAAGTATGAAGTGAATAGGACAAGTACTTTCAAAGTTATAGGCAACATTAAGTTTCAGGTTAAAGTTGCATTTGAAAGGGGCATAACTCAAAAAATATTGAAACTGGAGTTATCATGACATTCTTGTTGTCACAGATGGCATTGTTCATGCTGATGAAATATTCCAAGTATAAAGTGAATAGGACAAGTACTTTCAAAGTTATAGGCAAAATTAAGTTTCAGGTTAAAGTTGCATTTGAAAGGGTCATAACTCAAAACATTTTGAAACTGGAGTTATCATTCTTGTCATCACAGATGGCATTGTTTGTGCTGATGATATATTCCAAGTACCAAGTGAATAGGACAAGTACTTTCAAAGTTATTGGAAACATTAAGTTTCAGGTTAAAGTTGCATTTGAAAGGGGCATAAATCCAAAATATTGAAACTGGAGTTATCATTCTTGTCGTCACAGATGGCATTGTTCATGCTGATGATATATTCCAAGTATGACGTGAATAGGACAAGTACTTTCAAAGTTATAGGCAACATTAAGTTTCAGGTTAAAGTTGGGGGACTACCGGACGATGGCACCGCAGGCAGGCGACACAAAAACACACTCTTTATTTGACATTACTAGTCAACTTAGGGTTAGGGTTAAAGGTTACGGTTAGGATGTAGAAAAAACATCTCCTAATAAGCGCCCCCTTTCAGAAAATGTAACGCCCACGTGGGCATTTCAAGGAATTTTATGGTACAGTGTGTATATGTAAGCAGCACTGTAATCCACCCTACACTTAGGTTGGCAGCCTACAGGTAGCTGAAACAATTTTAACATAGCTGGAATGGTCTGCTCCCTTGTTCTAAAGCGAGCTAGACAATTATCCATGACCAACTGACCTACCACAGCTTTTTCAGGGGTTTTGGGGAAAAGGCCACTTCCTGAATTCATTGGGATTTTTTATGCTGTATACAGTTTTTTACACCGGTTGCATACATAAATTCATGGAATGTAGTTTTAAAAGATCATTGATAAAACAATTTGTGGAATTTGATAAGACCCTTGATTATATGGTTTCTTGTTTATTTGTTTCTATGTTATAGGCATAAGGTATTTCTGTTGAAATGGGAATTTGTTTCTTGAAATTGGGAAAAATGGTCACTATCTGGCATTGGGAATAGGGCCAAATATGGCCCAGTGAGACTCGCTATCTTTGGAGTTCGAAAATTGAACATCATTTTTCTTTCTGGAGAAACTTTATTTTGGAAACCAGGGCTTTTTCAGGGGTTTTTGGTAAAAAGGCCCCTGCCCAAATTGGGAATTTTTGATGCGGTAAATAGTCAAATTTGGGAAATTTTGACGCGGTAAATAGTCAAATTTGGGAAAAAAGTATCAACAAATCAAACCAAATTGGGAAATTTCAACAGTCATTTATCTGCACTATAGCTTGATTTACCTTGCTTTAGTGTCTCTGGAAATGTTACAAATCTCTTCCAGGGGTTGTTCTGACCGCTTTACAGATATATCACTTATACAGTAGAATGGCCATCATCTGATCCTTAGAAACTTGGCATGTTTCAACTGACTGGGAAAGAATTTTTGAAACATTTGATGTTTTGTTCCACAGAGAGTTTAGTTTTGGAGTACCCTTGGCATCTTTTTTCACGGCCTTTTTGCATAGTTTTTACTATTATATGACATTTTTAAATTTTCGTCACTAGTTTTCCTGGGTCAGTATAAAAGCCGGTAGTGCACATATTTTTAATTCATCCTTTCTGTTTTGTACGCAGTCGAACGATTATCGTGAATAAAACATTTGTTAATGAAATAAAAATATAATTTCTGTTAATATTCAGACCATAATTTGACCATAATATAAGTTATCCGGAATCAAGGGCGGCGCAATCCATCTTCAACTTGCGTTACGGTTAATACCGGTTTTTACACCAGTACATACATTTTTCACGGAAAGAAGTTTTCACAGATCGCCGATAAACAAACGATTAACGCTTGAAAAGTCTTGATATTATAGTTTCTCGTTTATCATTTTTTAAGGCAAATGGGTTTGGTTCAAAAGGGGAATAAATTTACGAGATTGGGAATTTTTTTCTTGAAATTGGGAAAAATGGTCGCTATTTTGCATTGGGAACGGGGCCGAATATCGGCCCCCTGAGATAGGCTGAAAAAGCCCTGGAAACACAAAACATCAATTTAAATGCCCACATAAGTTATATGTTACTGACCAAAAATGTGAGGTCCTTCTGTCAAAAAAATGAGTACATTATGAAATATTGTTAAAGTATGTTTGACCTTTTTATTTTCTGGTCATGTAAATAGATGACAAAAATAAATGCTGATTGCTCTCTTCATAACTGAAAGGTCTTATCAAGATTCTCATATATTGTTAGCAGTATCATATATTTCTCATGTTGGCATTTCAATTGTTGTTTGATGTTGCTTCGTTTTAGTGTTTGGATGTAAATAGAATTGTAGGAAATTTCTATGTCTAGCAATTTTTCAATGATAAAAGGCATAAAATCTAAACCCATTGCCAAAATGGCACAAACTTTGTTTTGGAATAAAGAACATACCTATAATTTCAACTTTGGGTTCATGCAAAAAATCTGCAATTTTCTTGGATAACTCTTCACTCTCCATATCAACTGATATATCAATATCCCCCAGTTGTGTTGTTGTCACTTTTTTCACTCCTAACCTGTCGTGAATGCCGCTCCTTTGCTGTCGATCATTGCTGTTATCTGACTTTCTTTTTCTACTCATTCTCTGCGTGTCTTGACTGCGATCATAACGTTCTTTAGGTTTAGCTAGGGCATCTTCATAGTCAATGATCTGACGAGCGCGGCTAGACCCAGATGCTTGTGCCCGGCTTACCACCTTTTCAAATGGGTCATGCTTAACCTCAGGTTTAGGCAAGTCAGAATCTTCTAATTCAGGTCTAGTGTCAATATACCTTTTAGTGAAATCGTAACTTTCAACATTCCTTTCATTATAACTGAGCTCAGACGGTTTGTCTACTGCAGCACTCTGGACAAGGGTCTGAGTGAGATCTTGTTCTGTAAGAACTGACCCCCAAATATTGTTCTTTTTCTTGTAGGATGGAACACTTGGTCTGATTTCTGATACAGGTTTTCCTCCAGAAGCAGAAAACACTGATTCAGTTTCCATATCACTTCCTTTCTGTGTCCTGAAAAGTAACAAGTCACAGAATGAATATTTCACTGTAAAGTAATATTAAAACTGCTTCCAGTAGTCATCCTTTAACACTTACTTGTTTGTAGTTACCTGATTATTCATTAAAAATGGCCAAATCATTTGATTTTACTTTTTGGATGTTTTTTTCTCTTTGGATGTTTTTTTACTCTTTGGATTATTTTATCTGTGTTTTCCAAGGTTGGCCAAGATATATTCCAAAAACAAGTGTTCTGTTTTTAATGAAACTAAATGCAGAGAAAACTCAGCGGTGGTCAAAGCAACAATTTAGGCTTTCAATTTATTATTGAAACTGGAATGTGTCCTCAGACACTGATGCCCCCACTGCTACAACAACATCTGGTTTAAAGGGTCATAACTCTGGTTAAAATGGTAGCAGAAAAAATCTTTTTCTTTACAATCACCTACATATCCTGCTTGATCATCTGAGCAAGCTTGATAGTTAATGCCACAAGATTTGGGGGAGGTACAAAGGGACTGATATGCAAATCTATGGGCCACCTACTTTGTGAGGGCATAACTACACTGTCTAATTTTTTTTTCATTCACAACTATGCTAATGGACAAAAGTCTTGTCCAGTAGGAAGATTGAAACTTTTTGCATGCAAATTTTCAACACATTACTCTACTGGAAGTACTGGCTTTAATTCCGAAATTCTTTTTTCATTGAATGCATATAAATGTCCTCTTTCACTAGTTAAATTATTAATTTTTGTGATAAACAATGGTTGAAAATTGAGAATTTTTTAAAATGTACATTGGAATTTTTGTTAGAAATTTGGAAAAACCAAACATGACTTTGTAATCAATAATATAGCTCATAAATGGGTTCAAATTATCTGAGAATTAACACTGCATTGTCAGCATAACTGCACACTGAATAATTTCAGTCACAGTTTATCTATGCCCAAGATCGATAAAACTAAATCTGGAGACCAGTCTCAAATCTCAAAAATCTGATTGGCTGAAATGGTGATTGGCCACTATTTTAGCCAATCAGATGTTTGAGATTTTAGACTGGTCTCAAATTTTACTTTTATGATCTTGGGCCCTGATGCATAAGCTATTACCTTGAGACTTGTTCTTTTTGTTTCCATGCTGGCTGTTCACTGTCACTATCATCATCGGAGCTATTTACCAGAGGTCGTGTGGACCTGAATGTGGCAGTCTGACTACTCCCTGTACTTCCAGACATTATAGATTTCTCTTTATAATCCTGAAATACAGCAAAAACTGCAAATATCAAGATGGTCAGCAGGGACATTGATTTGTTCAAGCCTTCTCTTTGCACTAAGTATTTTGTGTTAACTGTGACATATTTATTCTTTTACTTTGGTCTGCTTGTGTGTTCCCTAAGTCTAGAGACAGTTACAAACCAATTAAAATTATTCGTGTCCTAATATTTTGGATAACTGTTAACAAAGTGTCCCATTATTTTGGGCACGTTGATTTGCATGCCACCAATAGAAAAAAATAAAAATTTGCTTAAGGCAAAGTAAAGTAAAGAGGGTATTTTAAGCAACTTTTCACTCATTCAGTTAACAAGGAGTGTCTCTGTATGAAATGTCTTAGTGTTGAATCAGATGTAATTTATTACCTCTCCTTATTTAGTTAATTATTTCAGCTGATTTTTGTAAGATCTTTAATGATTTATACAGTATCTTGCGTTTTTTTTGTTTTGTGAGAGGATAAACTCTGATTTTAATAAGCAGCATGCTGACATAATTAAATTTTGTTGATAACTGATCCTGTGAACTCAACCAACAAGACACTGCAATATTTTACAAAACTGTCAAAGATGTTCTGCTGGAGGCAATCAAGCGCTTCTAATCTAGGGTGTTAATCAACAAGACAATTACACTTATCTGTCAGAGTTTTTTATGGTAGAGTGATTAAAATCAGTCTGGTATGCAGAAGATGGGTAAAAATGGGATCATAAAATTATTCTACTTGAAAATTTGTCTGTTTTATTTAAAAGTCTGGAGAAACCAATATGTGTGAGATGGGAGGTTGACATAAACACTGGGTGACACCTGCCTAAATTGCAAGGGTACACAGGTACAAATTGTGCTAGTCTTGGTCAAAAATTATGATTATGTTTATGTTAGTGTCATGTCACAATTTACAAATTGTGTATCGCAAATAAATTTCCTTTATTGGGGTTCTCAAAAACTTGGAATTTCTGTTAGACATAGTGGTGTACAAAATGCAATATATTGTGTTACATCACAATACAGTGCTGTCATATTGCTCCCTGATCTAGTTATCGGTGTATATGACGTTTGTCCATAATTTCTGGGGTTTAACAGACGAATTTTACACTGGCGCTCTTAATAATTGTATTTCAAATGTTTATGTTATACTCACCAACTGCAGTCACTTGTGTTTGACCGAGTTAAAAGCCAAAAAATTTGAAGTCGTCACTATTTACCACATATACTGTCGCAATTTGCAACAGATATCGACCCCTCTATATCTCACAGACGCTTCCTCATATTTTCGGGATGTTCGATTGGATGTTAATTATAACCATGAGAAACCCACATGATTCGGGTTACAGTCAAAACGGCCTCACGTAAAAACGGCCTCAAGTTAAAACGGCCTCATTTTGGTTAAAACGGCCTCACTTTCAAAAAAATATTGGTTAAAACGGCCTCAAAACGGCCTCACTTTTTTAAAACTCTTTGTTGTTTTCTATTATGTTATTTCATTAATTTTCCGAGAAATTGTTGTAAATAAAACAAGAATGTCATTAGTTGTACCGATTTTAATCAATATAAAAATACATAATTATGTATATATGTGCATGACTGTATCTCATACAAATGCATTGAACGTATCATGTAAATATCAGCATGACTCTCTAATGACTGTATCTGATCTTCGCGAAGCGTCTACTGGTCAGCAACAGCAGCAAATTTCTTTTTAAGTCGTGGTCTGTATATTCCTGACATCAGCTTGAGCAAACCGGTGGTCGACACCTCATCTTTACGATAGCTGAAATAGTAAAAAAAAACATAGTTGTAAATGTAGCCTTTATTTTATTCTTCTGCTTATAATTATTAACACTATAATTAGCACTTAATAAATCAAGATTGAAATAAACACCGATTATAAAAAAAAAGTGTTTACCGTCTAACATTATAGTGTTTATTGGTGATTTTGTTCGTTGTATTGCTTTGTGAAATTGAAACTATTTTATTTTGCATCTTAATTGTTTGTGTATAGTAAAATATTTCGAATTAAGTACTGGAAAATGGATACACCGATAATGTAAGTGTGTAAATAATGTCTGTTTTACAAGGAAAACATAAAGTTTACACACACAAACAGATGTTTAAAATCAATCCAATTCTTTAAACAAATCACAAAATCCTTATAAAACACTATCCGAATCAATTACTTTAATAAGATTTAACACGATTACAGAAGTGATAATGAAACGTACCAAATTTCAAGACAATATATACTTACTTTTTTATTCAATTCTCCTCACCTTTTTCTTTTGACAAATACATTGCTCTTGTTCAAAAAACATACCGCTTTCTGATCTTCTTTTGATCATTCCGTAAATTAAAGACATACTTCGATTACCAGTTAAGTGATTTGATCCCATTATTTTAATTGTCATTATCACTAACAATTATTGCACAAATAATCCTGTTTACATTTAATAATTATTAATTTGCCGATGTTATAACAAACAACAAAAAATGTAACATAACTTACAGTAATTTTCACTTTCAAAAACTATTTGGAAGAAAACTGTTATTTTCAATTATAACATTAAAGTCTGCGTGTTTAATTTATGAACAATATGCAATATGCATTAATTTTTTTTTTGGATTTCATTATTCATGATGAAAATAAAACAAATATCAATTACTAAGAACAAATCAAAAATTTAGCGAATTGACATGTACATATTTCCATTGTCAACAGTAATGTAGCATTATAAACGATAGATTTATTTCAACATAAAATGTGTAATAACATGGCATAAAATATTAAGACATACAGAAACAATATAACAAAGTATGAATTAATACAGCCATATCACTCAACATTAAATGTCAAGGATAACACAAAAAAGAGTAGTAATTTACTCTTATTTCCATTGTGGTCCTTCTGCATTCTGATCCCTCACTGCATCTAATTTAAGTTTTCTCATATTATATTTAAAATTTATTTCAAAATCGAGGCCGTTATAACAAAATATTGAGGCCGTTTTAACTAAAAGTGAGGCCGTTTTGACTAAAAGTGCGGCCGTTTTAACCAAAAAAATAAAAAGTGAGGCCGTTTTGACCAATTAGTGAGGCCGTTTTAACCAAAATGAGGCCGTTTTAACTTGAGGCCGTTTTTACGTGAGGCCGTTTTAACTAGCACCCCATGATTCGATTTTGTTCACTAGAAACATCGAGAACAATTTGATCCTGACATAGTGTGAGAAAATGTCTAAAATTTTAACACGTTTTGTTTAGTTTTGGGACTGAAACAGGAAAGCAGTCGAACAGAGAAATTGTTTTTTACTGACTAAAACGTTTTTGACTGTTATAATTAAGCAAAGTTTTATGCTTTTTTAATGATATTAGAGTGCAACAGTCTATAAAAATTTAGAAACTTTACTTGAGCTTGGAAGTTGGTCTCTAAAACTCTACTTATTGCCTGGTAACATTTGGATTGGTGCTATTTGACAACCCTTTTGCGTACATATGAGATGTTCATAATTGATTTTCAATTGAATTTTGACCTTTGACCTGCTACATGGTATTAATAGCATTGCATACACTTCAAGCTCTGAGATGACAGAGATTTTTGCAAATTACGCAAGGGAAAAAACTCCTCCAACCATATGGGGAGGGAAAACAATTCAAGTAAATATTTTCGATTGTTTTTTTTATATTACTTGGATTTTAAGAAAAAAAGAGATGTTTTGGAGTAAAGTAAGTTCTTTATTTTAGCAAATATATTTCAAGATGTTTGATAAACACGAAGATACAGTGATTATAAAATATTGAATAGTATTTTGGATTACTGAACAGATTGTGTGCGTGCATATGTCACGAAAATATGGGAAACCCCGAAAATATGAGAAAGCGGCATACTAGTAATCGGTGCAATTCATGATCGCCAAATATCTCTGACATCATCTAATTTGCATACTGGATGTTTACAGTACCTCTTGTTAAATTATCCAGCCATATGTCAAATTCGTAAAATCAAACCAACTAGTTAAGACACGGCTTTGCTGAACGTTTTTAATTTGGTATCATGTCGCGAAAACTAATAACATACTGCGATTTACCCACACAGCTAAGTGTACAAGAATAAAATTGCACATTAATTTCTAAAGTTTTTACGCATGATGATAATGCATTTACAATATTTTCTGTAATTACTTCCTTTTCCTGAAAAATCTTGTAATAAATTCCCTTACTTCGGAAACGGACATCAGCTGGTAAACGATTGAAATCACAATTGAAACTGAATAAATTCTGTAAAAATTTAATCGAACTAGCTGCAGCGCCCATCAGACAATTAGTCCTCACGAAACAATTTTGACTTAAACAACATTATTGTTATGCGAAATGTATAATTTTCTGTATTCCTGTATTTCATATTCCTGTATGAAGCAAAGAAGCAAATTTTATACACAGACACCTGTTTAGAGGTCCTTTTCTGGCCAATACGTCAATATGTATCCGTTTTCAAAAAACATATTTCTCTTTGTCCTTAACAGGGTCTATTTATTGATTAATAGACCCTGTCCTAAATTATCTAAAACTAGATTTTTTTTCGAAAATGGGGATATTTTGTGTTCTAGGTGATTGAAGTTGCATCTCGTGATACAGATCGCTCATTTATTAGCTTAAATTGACCAAACTTGATACTAGAGCTCTGTTAAGCCTATGTAGCTCTACTGACAAACTGGCCAGAAAAGGACCTCTAAACAGGTGTCTGTGATTTTATATAGGTGATCGTATTTATTTTCGTTAGTTCTCTTTATCGTCGCTACCGGAAGCCCATATGAGCGACGCCTCCAGAAGAGTGTTAGTCATTATAGGTTTTGGAGGATAGTGCAAGATACAGAGGACTCTCCAATTCCAGAATCGTCCCTGGTTCCTTTAAGTGTCCGGTATATAGCACCACGACTCTGGACCTCGGTTTAACGTCTCCTCCGAAAGACTGTGAATAATTTAAGTTGGAGTAGCGGGGGATCGAACCAGCGATCCCTGGACTCAGAGGCAGACGCACTAACCACTCAGCTAATGATCCGTAACAGAGAAACTGGGGCCCAATTAGCAAGGCAAATTACATATCAATACCATTTATAACGCATTTATTGGGAACCTGATGTATAAACGGTTGTTTATGAACAGTATGATAAATTCCCAGTATATCTTAAAAACAATTTTCAAAACAAAATGTTATGTTCCAAATGTAATTGGTTTTACCTCTTCAACTTTTTATTACAATGGTATTTTAGAATGGAATTATTTACCCACAAGTATTCAAAATACAAATAATAAGTTTGCTTTTAAAAATGAGGTAAAGAAACATCCTTTTGCATAAATGAAATCTGAAGAAGATGACAGTTTTATTTAGCTTAAACTTTTAACTGGGATATTGTAATAATTGGTTGTATATCTATATTACACGAATAAAGCTACTACTACTGTTGGATAGATACAGTTTGTTATCAGTGTTGTTGTTGTTGTTGTTGTTGCTTTCATATTTGCTACTACATTAATTTCTATATAAGTTAGGTTTCCATGAACTATTCAAGAAATATTGTAGCAATTAGTCTTGCAATACAAACTGTAAGGGATTATAACACTGAACATTTTGTTGTTGTAAAAATAAGCTGGAGACATGAGAATGTGGAGTATCTTTATAAACATGAATCTACATGCCGCTTTGTTCAATGTTTCATTAAAGCACAACTCTTTCTCGAAGGTTAAGGTTGTAACCACTACAATTTATGGTAAAATATATTATTTTGATTTTGATATTACGAATTTCACTGTTAAGGTGTACATTTCATAACTGTTGCTTTTCTATAGCTTGTTAAATTTAATTACATTATGTTTAATCCTTCTAGTGCTACAAAATATTTCCTTATCGTCTGTTTATTTTACTTGAAAAATGAAGTGAGATCTAACAAAATGATATGATAGCGTAGCGGTTTTAAGAAGATGATTTTTAATCAGATTGGGGCGGAGGCTTGTTCTCTTAAAAATATTTTGAAAACACAAACGTACTATATAAATGTCTTAAGTTCTCTATGAGTAACAGGAACGTGCGACATTTATAGTTCTGTTTTAAAGCAGAAATAATAATATTTTATATGATTTTGGCTCAAACCGGGAATCAGACCAGGACATTTAAGACCACAGAGCACATTCACATTAATCGGAGCACGATAACCTACCGCGCAACCACCACATCCGAAAAAATGACCTAACAATTATTATAATGTGACACTGTGATGACATTTGTCCCAGTACATCGTTGTAGTTTTCTTTAAAACGAAAATGTTTTGCGATGTAACATATGTAGTTTCTGCATTAAGGGAGATGAATCTGTCAGCCTTAAATTTGCAGGTTTCTGCAGTTATCTCTCGATGAGCATAAACTACTCAATCACTGAGGCGTGTCTATTCCCAACGTTTATGGGTTATTACTAGTCTATAGGTCATTTCTTTGTCAGAGATAGTTTGGTAACATCGGGTGTTTTGTGTGTTTTATCTGTAAATGGTAAATAAGGCTATTTACTGGATTGTTGATGATAAGTTGCCAATTTATTGTTGATACATTTAATGTGTTTAACTGATTTATAAAGTACTTTCATAAAAGTGTTTGCTGTTTACATTAAGTTTACTTCTTGATTATTGCTAAAATCAGGGTTTCTTCATAAAAGACCCCGACAGAAGGAAGAGTAATAAAATTCAAGATGGCAGAACATTTTCTATCATAATCACTGTTTCATTCTAATTTGTAACTTGCAGTAACCAGCAGCTAACAGAACAGAACAGAACAGAACAGAACAGAACAATACTTTATTTTTCACCCAGGTATATGAATATACAACATGGGGTTCATACATAATAAGATCAGTAAGTACACAATTATGTCGGTTCCGGTAAACTACAAGCTCATATTTACACGAAATCTATTGATAGAAGAGATATATTAAATAAATATTGTGATATATCTTAACAAATTATATAAAATTTGAAAACTATATAGTTTAAAGTTGTGAGGTGGGGGAACTTGAAGAAGTCAATGTTTATAACTTATTTCACAAAAAAGATTAACGAATTTCTAGATTAACAGTCTATTACAACCGCAAAAAAAAGAAAAAAAAAGAAAAAAGAAAAATAAACACAAAAAAGAACGAACATATAAACACACTTATGTGATGTGTATATTGTACAATAAGGTAAATACATGATTAGCTACGCGCCTGCATTTTATCCGAAGTCACGTAATAATACTAGGTCAACGTTCAGTGTACATGCTTAAAGCGTGTGCAGAGAGATTAGCGACACAGGGATATTTGGTCACAGGTGTGAAATTTGTATAAGCGATCAGTCAATGAAATTATTGTCTGGGTCACTAGACGACACTATTACTACGGACAGCGGATGTTACAATCAATAGGTAAGATTATTATTTTACAAATACTTGTGCAGGCATTTTCAGAAACTACCAGTAATTAAATGATATGAGCATATTTACACATATTTGCAGATACAGGTACGAATACAGGAATATTCAATTTTACAAGTCATATGGATTATAGTAAATAAGTAAATGGATTATAGTAAATAAGTAAAATATAAACTGTTATGATCTGAGAAAAATAACACATTCGTAACTAAATGAATATTCAAAGTTTTGATGTAATAAAAATAATTGGTAAAGCTCTAAGTTCGGGAGGCATTGGTTATACAAATTCTTAGAACTTTTTCAAAATTAAGTTAATAAATTTGCAAACATTTTCCAGCACGTCGGGGGCTGTAGATGCTAACAGCGATTTAATGGTTATAAGATGAGAAGGAATACTTAACGTACTTAAGTACAATTCTCGTTCACGTCGGAAATATGGACATTCAGTAAGATAATGACTTTCAGAGCCTACTGATATGTTGCAAAGGTTACACATCCTGTCCTGGAAAGGTGTTCCATCGTATCGACCTGTTTCTACAGGTAATCTATGATTTGCAGTTCTAAATTTAAATAGATTTCGATATTCGTTTTCTGGAAGAATTTTGAAATATGGTTCGAATTCATGTTTATTTTTAAAACTAGAGTAGATTAGGCCTTTATTTGTTCGCTGCAATTCATCATGCCACTTTTGCTTGAACTGATCAATGAGAGTTTGTTTAACCTGTTTGTGTATACTTTTTTGTGTTAATTGTAATTGGTTTTGCCAGAGATCGGGACGACCTACCGTGTTAAGAATATTTCTAATTTCGTTCAACCATTTAAAATTGGAGTTTGGTAAGTTAACCATATATTTAAAAATTTGTGCAGAGAGTTTATTACCGTCGCCTATTAGTCGCCTATTAGTAGTCGATTCCAGAAAGAGATCATCCGACTTTTTACGATAATTGAAATGGGATAACGTCCGAGTTCACCATAAAGAAAGTTTATAGGTGTAGAACGGCGAGCTTTCGTAAGTTTTCTTAAGAAATCGTTATGTACTTTTTCTTATAAGTCTAGGTTTTCGTATCCATAGATTTCTGAACCGTAAGTTAAAATCGGAAGTACCGTATGATCAAACAGTTTCAAAATAAGGTCTACCGGTATATCTGAGTTGTTAACTTTAGTGAAAAGTAAGTGCATAGCTTTTGATGCTTGTTGTGCACAATGTTTTCTTGCTTTAAGAAACGACCCGTTACTAGAAAAGGTAACTCCGAGATAATGAACAGCCACAGCCAGCGAAGAGTTGATTGAAGAGATAGAAAGTCTAATCCACTATATTATTGGTATTTACTTTGTCGTGAGTTATTGTTTACATTATTTGAGATAGTCTTCAATATTCTTTATTTTAAATGACCAGTAGATGCTATAAACAAGCGATATGGTAGTTATAGAGACAATATGACCCATGAGAGTGTGAACTCTATAGTTTATAACTGAGTCTTAAGGGTGGCAAACATTGCAAATGGCGAAAACTGGCTCAAATTTCAAAAATGAATTTTGAGGGAAACTATAATTATAACTTACCACCTAGAATTTAGTGAAGAAATGTATTTAGCTAAGGATGTACTTATGTTTGCAAGCTCAATTAAGTCTGAATTTTAGCAAGTTTTCGCCATTTGCAATGTAAGTGATACCTTAAAATGTAAGAACCAATTTATTAAGAACGATGAATGAGCTATTGTTTGCAATCTATTTCATTTGTCATTGTATTTAAGGCTCGTAAATATATTATATTTTCAGGGCTTACTGCTATCTACTTTGCAATCATCATATTGGAATAGGATTGTACACACTCCCACACATATAGACTGTTATATTGTTTTAAATACAGTGTAGATTGAATAGATCCTAGTGTCTACTACATGTACAATTATAAAAACTTACAAACCACTACCTCGGATTTATCATCATTTTAAATTAAAGCACAAGTGCTCAGTGCCCTACTAAACACATTTAGACATTTTTCTGTTTAAATAATTAAACATATTATCAGTGCTAACAGTTTGCAATTAAACTTATAACGAAAGTAAATGAAGTATAAAGGATTTGATCGATTGATAATACACTTCGTGTCGTAAAACAAAATCGACAGTATTCTTTGGAACTATGGATTTCATCTGTGAATACGTCAAACATAACAAATGTATCAATTTTGAGGACCAAAAGATACAGGAAGTAAGTGAAGCAGTTGATATTTTAATGAAACGCTTTGTAGAGCGAATGAAAAATGACTATCCTGATTTAAAGGTAAAAGAACTTCGATTGTGTGGGAGCATGGCAGAGAAAACACGGTTAAAGCATTATGAAAATGAATCACTGGAATATGATTACCTAGCAGTGTTGGAAACATGGCCCGGCATTGGAAAATATAGATTTGTTGATGCGGAGCGATATCCCGGAAGTATGTTTATAGAGCATGACGTCATAAACACGTGTGCTGCCGATGCCGAGAAGAGCTTTCTCAGTAACGGAGTTGGGGAAATCTTTGTAAAAAAATTTGTTACCTGTGTGCAAGAAATGTGCAGTCGAAAATTTTGTCAAAGGATGGCTTCACGTAATTCTTATTGTGTTTATTTTGGATGTAATTTTTGTACAGTTTACATGAAGTCCGGTCATTTAAGTTTTAAAACTATTTTGCCCATGAAATCGGTTTACGAGAAACTTGTATTTTCGTGGACACCAAAGGACTTCAGCGAAAAAGCAAATGGTTACATCTCACAAAGTCACTCAAATTCTGATTTCTTTAGATCTGTTTCAATAAATGTTGACTTTCATCCCATATTTTCGAAAACTACTTATCAAAAAGGTGTTGTACAAAATATTGCACTCTTTCCCATGGACTATAGAGGTAAACAAACAGACATGTTTTATGGGTCTTTTTCATGGCGAAAATCTTCTCATAATCAGGAAACCAAATTAATTAAAGCAACTTCAACTGAGCACAAGTTGGCTTTCATGACTCTTAAATACGTGCTTACGAAACACACTGATAATTATCCAGACAATTATCTACATGTACTTATAACTGATGATGAAAAGATCAGTCAGTATTTGATGAAAAACATATTTTTGCTGCACATACGTAAATGCAAGAAGCGATCACAAACAGCAGGCGAGTGTCTCAATAACATGATTGATCTACTCTCAATGTGCTTTATTGAAGATCATCTTCCGCACTTTTTGTTTAAATACAATCTTTTGGAAACCAGTGTGAACCGAGATGTGGATGTTTACAAATGGAAGTCTTTAGGTTATCGTTTACATGCGATCAGTGCATTGAGCTCTATTTCGCATGCTCACCACAAACTACAAGACATTGAACAAGACATGTTTACAATTTTGTTGATTGCTAAGGGATCTGAAATTGAAGCCGAGCATAACATAGTATTATTTAAAAAAAGGGACCATAAAGAACTACCGGACATTACATGCGCAGTGATGAAATACTTTGTACACATGCGACATGAACGGTCGGCTGTTAAAACGATGGAGTGTTTTGCTGAGAAATACAAGTTCGCAGTAAGTTGTTTTACAAAGGAGATGGCTTTCTCAAATAGTATGCGTATCTTAGATTCCATTGTCTATATGAGGCTATTAAAGTATTAAAGCAGGATGTAAATAGATGTGGCTGAGCTGATCATTTGAAAAGTTGTTCAAATCACGATCATATGGGAGATTTCGGCAGATGAAATGTAAGTGAAAAAGTATTATATTTGGTAAACGTTTATTTCTTCATCTCATCTACATAATTTTGCATTTATTAACAAACATTACGGAAAACAAAGTTCCGCTATTTGCTGTCAATAAATCTTTAAACATTAGTCTATTTAATTTCAATGGGTCCTGAGATACCAGCCATGCCAGCATGCGAGAAAATGAAATGGACCTGGAAGCTCCATATATAGAGTTGTATCTACACCGCAACTTTGCAGTGAAATGACAGAAGACTGAGATGTAAATATGGACCAGTTAAAAGAAGAAATACAAAATGCTTAAGAGGAAAATGCACATCTTAAATATCAACTTAAAATAAATGGTTTCGGACTTCACAGATTTTCAAGTGATAACACTTGTATTTCGTTTTACGCTGGTTTTTCTTTGTATTTATCTTTTGTTACATTTTAAATGTCATTCAGTCATCAGCAAAATCTATGAAAAGTGATCTATGAAACGAGTAAAACAATAAGTTTGGCAGGATAAATGTCTGATGTTGAAATAACAAAACTTTCTGGTTTGCTGGAACTTACTGAACAAGAAGATGAACTCATGGCAGACAACAAAGGATTTACAATTAAAAGATTTTAGAAGAGAAGGGTGCACACTGAATATTCCTTACTTTTAATGAAAAAAAAACAACATTTCTGTCAGAGAAATCGAAAGTACTGAACAGATTGCATAACTTCGAATTCGTATTGAAATAATGAATAGAAGAAATAAGAAAATCACTTGTTTGATACACCTGTTTTATTGTCACTTGCTGGCTCTGTGAATCAACTATGGACATCGGTATGCCTAATGGCAAATTTTAATGGCTATCATTGTAACTTCATAGCCAACATGAACTTAAATAATGTGGTTGGAAAATAAGTTGTTGATTTTGTTTTTAACCTCTTGCCATGTATCGTCATTAAACACGATCCTGTGAATTTTCGGAATATTATATTTTCCGAAAACTTTTTTTTCATTTTAAAAGCAAGGCAGCTTTATTATACATCATTCGAAAGCGTGTAACTTCAACTCTTAATCTGGAAATTTTCATGGTGGAACTTTAGAAATTAACAGAAATATTGCAAAAAAACATGGTTAAAAAGCATGCGATTCCGATCGGAACGAAAATTCTTCCGATAGGAAAACATGTTTTCCCGTCGGAATTTCACGGTTCCGATCGGAATCAGTCCTGTCGGCAAATTCCGATAGGAAACATTCCGACATACATTTTCCGATCGGAATTTTTCTATATACACTAATTCCGATCGGAATCATTCCGAATGGAATTTGTTGATTATTTTCCGATAGGACTCTTAATAAGTTATGAAACAATGCAGACTTCTTTCGATCATTCAGTCTTACCTGACATTCATCATTATACATTCATTTTATTATAATATTCAATAAGGGCGTATGAAATCGTCATCGCACTGTTCAATTTAAAAGTCCAAATAATATTATATGATACTGACAAAAACATAATAATAATAATAATAATAATAATAATAATGATGATAATAATAATAATAATAATAATAATAATAATAATAATAATAATAATAATGTTTTTACTAAGTATTAGTTTGACATCTATTTACCGGACCCAAAAATTCCAAGTGATGCAATTAAATGGTACTAGATTTAAGCACTTTATTTACAAATACAAATGGCGCATCTGTATAGGTAACATGCAGAGTGCGCAAAACTATTGCCATGTGCTTTCTCAACCGTTCAAACCCATTTAATATGTGACAAGAAGTTTAACTTAACTAGACCGTATTACTACAATTATCACGAGAATTTGCAGTTGTTGCATGAACACCTATTTTTTGTATCTCTTAAGCGATGTTTGCCACCCACGTTTAGACCACGATCCATTTTTATATAGCAGTTCATACAATGAAAATAAATCTGAGCGGGCGGCTCAAGTTGGGGAGTTCCTTGGCAGCGTGCGCAACCTGTTCGCAACCGGATGATACATGGTTTAGTTTCAGATATAAAGGTGTGCGCATGAAGTTGTTTGATATTCTTGGCTAGTAAGATCATTTATGGGTCAATAGAGACCTGTTATGCTAACGACAACTAATTTGCATTAAAAGTAGTGCTACATGTCTGAATATGCTAGCAGTTTAATCCTTTTCATTGCTTATTTTGACATCATATATTTAAGATCGAGCAAAGACAGTCGTATATTTGCCCTGTCAACATTAACCGTAATTTCGTCAGTAATTTCTGCTATAAAAATTGTTTTCAACTTAATGTAAAAGCCTTATTTTCGGGGGCAGAAAATTTCCGTGGTTTTTGGTAAAGTTACACTTATGTGGATCGACCTGCACACGAAATTTAGAATCCATAGAAAATAAATGAATTCACTGAACTATTAATTATTGAACTTATGGCTGTGGTGTGCAGTTAAATCATTCTATTTCGCGCGGGTTTCATTTTCGCGTATTTTGCGCTGCGACAAGAGCGCGAAATTCAACCCCAGCAAAATCAAACCATTTACCAGTGTTTCTTTAAAGGAAAACACAGTTGCGTGAATTCGTGCCCCCGCGACTTTGTTTTTACGGGGTTTGCGCGAAAATTCGTCCCCGCGAAATATAATGATACTGCAGTTATTTGTTTTAACCAGCAATTGTAGTACCCCTATCAAAGCTTGAATGATCACTACAGTGAAGGTCCCATAAAGATCACACAGAAATTGAGAACACAAATGTAGACCACCTAATATCTTTTACCAATTTTACCCAGTACCAATTCCAATCTTAATAGCGGTGTTTTGCTGTACATAGTTATGGGAAATGTTGATTTTCAGATTTTCCAAACTCTAACCTCTACTTTTAAATAAAATAATGCTGAGCCCACCAACACTTTTTATCACTGATTTCATAGTAGAAACGTCTTAACTGTAGAAACTGGTCATGGTAGAGATATGCGACATGCATGTGTTTAAAATAATGATCAATTGTTGGCATGAAAGTGGCCAATTTAAAACAAAAACTAGGTTTAATTATTATTGTAAGAATGCGAGACAACATTTTGATTGACAGAAATGTTATAATTATATTATGTGCTTTTCATTGTAAATAACATATATGAGAAAAGTTAACTACTTCTAACTTCAGTACTCATGGCTTTTTCGAGTGAATTTTTAATTGGTTCAATTTCCGTTTTGATAGTAAAGATTGTAGCGATTTTCGCTCGCTTTATGTAATACGGTGGCGCCGTTTTACATAAATAATATTAAACATAGGCCTAAAAATGTAAAAGTAAAATGTATAAAAAAATCAGTCTGAAAACGTTTCGTATAATATCAAACGTTGTTTGAAATAAAACTTCGCTGCATTTTTTTCTGAGGTTGCTTTTCTTAACGTGATTTAGATTTAGTTTTCTGTGTATTATAGTTGGATGAAATCTTTATACAACGAATAAAAATACATTTCAATATATCTGACAAAACAAACAGATCCCATACATTTGAATAAAAGCGAGTGAAGAAATAAAACCTCACGGAGCAGTTGTGCTTGATTATATAAACTAAACTTATAACATTCATTAAAAAAAGACATTGAGATGTACATATCGAATGCATAAATTTGAATTAATTGGTCCTGATGTAACATAACCTTGGGAAGATACGGCAGAAAACAATTCTATATCGGCCATGCATTGATATCATCCTATTTCACATTTTCGCTCAGTATATAAATCTTCCTTTTAATCTTGAGATTTTCAGTAACATGTTTTTATTTAGCGCATATTATCGTTGAACTGACCTGGGAACGTTATCTTTCACGCATGCGCACTAAATGTTGCAGGCGGAGTTTCACTAATCGCTTGATAAGCGATCGCTGGGAAGGTGGTCTTTACATTTCTTTGAATTAAAATGTCCTTATTAAGAAAAATAGCGCTTTAAAATGACGCGTTTTTAGCTCGACTATTCGAAGAATATGTCGAGCTATTGTACTCACTTGGGCGTCGGCGTCGGCGTCGCCGTCGCCGTCGGCGTCGGCGTCCCGCTTTGGTTAAAGTTTACGTGCAACCTACCTATATCTTAACAACTACTATAGCTACAGCTTTTAAACTTGGCACACTTGTTCATCATCATGTCCCGAGTGTGTTTGCCAAGAACCATAACTCTAACTTTCATTTTGATCAAATTATGGCCCTTTTTTGACTTAAAATTTCTGGTTAAAGTTTGCGTGCAAGCTACTGTACAAACTCATAACTTCAATACTACCTATACTACAGCTTTAAAACTTGGCACACTTGTTCATCATCATGTCCCGTGTGTGTATGCCAAGAACCATAACTCTAACTTTCATTTTGATCAAATTATGGCCCTTTTTCGACTTAGAATTTCAGGTTAAAGTTTGCGTGCAAGCTACTGTACAGACTCATAACTTCAATACTACTTATACTACAGCTTTGAAACATTCAACACTTGTTAATCATCATATCCCAAGTGTGTATGCCAAGAACCATAACTCTAACTTTCATTTTTATCAAATTATGCCCCTTTTTCGACTTAGAATTTTAGGTTAAAGTTTGCGTGCAAGCTACTGTACAAACCCATAACTTCCATACTACTCATACTACAGCTTTGAAACTTTCAACACTTCTTCATCATCATAATTCAAGTTTGTCTGCCAAGAACCATAACTCTAATTTTCATTTTGTACAAATTATGGCCCTTTTTCGACTTAGAATTTCAGGTTAAAGTTTGCGTGCAAGCTAGTTACTTTCATACTTCTTTTACTATAGCTTTGAAACTTAAGACACTTGTTTACCATCATGACCCTGACTATTTATGCCAAGATCCATAACTCTTTCTTTCATGATAATCAAATTATGGCCCTTTTTCGACTTAGAATTTCAGGTAAAAGTTTGCGTGCAAGCTACTGTACAAACCCGCAACTTCCATACTACTTATACTACAGCTTTGAAACTTTCAACACTTGTTCATCATCATAATTCAAGTTTGTATGCCAAGAACCATAACTCTAATTTCCATTTTGTTTAAATTATGGCCCTTTTTTGACTTAGAATTTCAGGTTAAAGTTTGCGTGCAAGGTAGTTACTTAAATACTTCTTGTACTATAGCTTTGAAACTTAACACACTTGTTTACCATCATGACCCTGACTATGTGTGCCAAGAACCATAACTCTTTCTTTAATTTTTAATCAAATGATGGCCCTTTTTCGACTTAGAATTTCAGGTTAAAGTTTGCGTGCAAGATAGTTACTTTCATACTTCTCGTACTATAGCTTTGAAACTTAAGACACTAGTTTACCATCATGACCCTGACTATGTATGCCAAGAACCATAACTCTTTTTTTTCATTTTTAATCAAATTATGCCCCTTTTTTGACTTAGAATTTCAGGTTAAAGTTTGCGTGCAAGCTAGTTACTTTCATACTTCTTGTACTATAGCTTTGAAACTTATCCATCATCATGACCCTGACTATGTATGCCAAGAACCATAACTCTTTGATTTTTTTCAAATTACTGCCCTTTTTAGACTTAAAAATTAAGGTTTAAAACTTTGTATACCTTTATTTTATCTTACATCAGGTTTATTTTCAAAGGCCCATAACTCATCCTTGCTTTTTTATATTTGATTTTTGCCCTTTTCACTTGAAATTAGAATTAAGACTTATAAATAATTGTTAAAGGTTCAATGTTAGTGTTTTTCATATGTAATGCTATAGAAAATGTTTACAACAGATGTACTTAACATACTTTGGTTGAAAGTGTTGAGTAATTGTGGGGTGGGTGGGGGCATAGACTATACTATACTATACTATACTATACTATACTATACTATACTATACTATACTATACTATACTATACTATACTATACTATACTATACTATACTATACTATACTATACTATACTATACTATACTATACTATACTATACTATACTATACTATACTATACCATACCATACCATACCATACCATACCATACCATACCATACCATACCATACCATACCATACCATACCATACCATACCATACCATACCATACCATACCATACCATACCATACCATACCATACCATACCATACCATACCATACCATACCATACCATACCATACCATACCATACCATACCATACCATACCATACCATACCATACCATACCATACCATACTATTACTATATTATTACTATACTATACTATACTATTACTATACTATTACTAGACTTTTACTATACTATTACTATTACTATACTATTAACAGATGTACTTAACATACTTTGGTTGAAAGTGTTGAGTAATTGTGGGGTGGGTGGGGGCATAGACTATACTATACTATACTATACTATACTATACTATACTATACTATACCATACTATACCATACCATACCATACCATACCATACCATACCTTACCTTACCTTACCATACCATACCATACTATTACTATATTATTACTATACTATACTATACTATTACTATACTATTACTATACTTTTACTATACTATTACTATACTATTACTATTACTAAACTATTACTATACTATACTATACTATACTATACTATACTATACTATACTATACTATACTATACTATACTATAACTATAACTATTACCATACTATTACTATACTATTACTATTACTATTACTATACTATTACTATACTATTACTATACTATTACTATACTATACTATACTATACTATACTATACTATACTATACTATACTATACTATACTATACTATACTATACTATACTATACTATTACTATACTATTACTATTACTATACTATACTATACTATACTATTACTATACTATACTATACTATACTATACTATACTATACTATACTATACTATACTATACTATACTATACTATACTATACTATACTTTACTATTACTATACTATTACTATACTATTACTATACTATACTATACTATACTATTACTATACTATTACTATTACTATACTATTACTATACTATTACTATACTATACTAATACTATACTATACTATACTATACTATACTATACTATACTATACTATACTATACTATACTATACTATACTATACTATACTATACTATACTATACTAATACTATACTATACTATACTATACTATACTATACTATACTTGACTATTACTATACTATACTATACTATACTATACTATACTATACTATACTATACTATACTATACTATACTATACTATTACTATTACTATTACTATTACTACACCAGCAACACCAACACCACCACCAACAACATCAACACCACCACCAACAACAACATCAACAACAACCAACACCACCCCTACCACCACCAACAACAACACCAACAATGACAACACCAGCAACCAGTATACCATACTGTACTACACCACGCCACACCACTATAGGTGGGCAGGGATAGTAAGTTGATGGGTGTGGGATCAGTGGTTTATGGGCTGGGTTGTGTAAACCCTAAAAAAATCTACAAGAATAAATTAAGTGTAATTTATTGATTTCCTAACTTGGATTAGGAAACTTGTGTTCATGTGTGTTTGTTGGAGGCGTCATAAACTCCTGAATCACTCCCCAGTTTAAATTGTTTCACCATGATTATCATTTTTACACCATACACAGAAATCCAGTCAGAGCTAATTGTGCCAGAACCTATAATAGTAATGGTGATTTTTCTCTAGGTATGAACTTTCTAAAACATTTTAGATCTGCGGACATTTTACTTCAAGTAACCCGAATGGATGTGCCCTACAAGGGTCATATAATTTTCTGTCAGGGCTTGCAGCTAACCAGGGTGCTGCAATATTCACTACTACCCCGCATAGGAAAATATTTACACATTTAAATATCTACACTGTATGGATATGCAGTTGTTTCGGTTTAATTCTAAATTGATATTCTATTCTAGTTACTATGGAGAAAATACTCTTGACAATTATCTATACAATTGAATGCACTAATGGTTTAAATACTAAAAGCAATATCAGTTAAACAAGTGGTGTAGATGATTAACCTTTTTTCTGACCAGACCTAAAAAAACAATTGCGTATAATAATTAATATAAATGGAAATTACCTCGCAAGTCTTGAATATAGACTTCACTGTGACATTTAAACTTAATATAATTTAAAGACAAAAGTAAATGATATGAATGGTATTAAATCAAAATCTCTTAAACTGCACGAAGGTGTTTCAGCCATGGCGTTAAATTGGAAAAGTTAATAAAGGTAAAGTGTATTGGCTATCTTCTGTGCTGCTTGCTAAGATAGCCTCGTTCTGAGAAATCTTAAAATATTCATGAGGAAATATTAAAGAGGACCTATTAATGATAGCTACATGTAGTTTTTTTTGTATGCTTTTCAAGACGTTATTAGGTAGTGGATATATTTTAATGCTATTTTTTATTGAAGATATATTATAAGGTCTTAATTGTATTGTGTCCAGGAAAGTTGCGCATGCGCGATGACACCATTTTGTATTGTGCGATTAAGAACTAAATAAACAACTTTATTGCAGGATTCAAGAACTTTGCATTGTTAAACTTTATAATTTAAAAGAAGTTTAATATAGATTTGTGTTGAACAATTATATCATCACGGAGAATGAAACATAAATGCATTTGCATGTCCCCTACTGTGGAATAAAGTAGGTCATCTGACTTGCAGCGTGTTGTAAAAAAAAACGAGTGATTCTTGTTGCGATCTATCAAAAGTTAGTTTTTTATATTCAATCGGCATTTATTCCTACTGAGAAAAACACAGTTGTCCATGTTAGTGACATGCTATCTTTCCGTTCCATTGATTCGTTGTGTTAAATTGTTATCTTGGGAAAAGTGTGAAATCGATACCGGATGTTTACACAATTTGATAACTAACTCGGTGACTAAATGATGGATTTAAGATTCATTTGGGTGTTGAATGACTGATATTCAGGTTCGAAGGATTGATTAATTAAATCTAAATCTAAAGCATTTTTGTTAATTCTGATAGAAAAGAGCATAGCATAGGACATAAACAGAAATGGTTGAAGTTTGTTCACACTGTTATTTCCTCTCTAACATATTCATCAATGACCTAACACCATTTCACATAATCATTTGAACATAATAATGATCTCTTTAAAAAAGTTATGTTCATTTACAATAAAAAATACTAATTTATTTGTAGATTTTCATTCTTTTTTTTATTCCACTGTGGTGTATAACCAAGATTCTAATTTTTGACACCTTTTGGAACCACCCTTGTCCATAACTTTACAGATGTATTTATCTATAAATAAACTGACTGTCTGTAAATTTAGAGACAGTCCATAAAAACAGCAGTTTCCTAGACCTGATGAAGTGAGACTGGCTCATAATCCAAAGGTAGGAAGTTTTTCGTTGTTTGCTAAGTTGGTAAAGAAATGGTCACTTACATTTATTTCAAAGAGAAAATTATATAATTCACTGGAAAACATAAAATAAAAAGTGGTCTACATCATATACATATGTACATTGATAGCATAAGTTTGTTATGTGTTTAAGGATTCTGCATTTAAAATTATTTCTTGATTTATTTTATTCAAGAATGTTTTAATATAATGCAAAATATGTCAAAGCCCTGTTACGTCACAACAAATAGAACGTTTGTATACATAAAGCACCAACTGCGGGAGACAAAAAAGTAAAACTGCTGCTAAAAGCGCACGTGGAAGACATAACTGACTCAATTTATGATATTTGGGTGTTGCACTATGTAATTATATCAGCAAATGCTTCGTGCAGCAACAAAACGGGAAAAACATACTGTATGATCGGGCACAAAGGTATGTGGCAGTTTTGGAAAGTAGAATTATTTTAAATTAAGATTTAATAGTAAAGCAATTGTTGCATTTCAGTTTTGGTCAATATGGTGATTTATCGACCCGTCGAAGCAATATCCACCTTGGGCTTTATTGCTTCATCAGGTCAATAAATCACCATATCGACCTCACTGAAATGCAATAATTGTATATTATGAATCGGACTGAAATCCATAGTTATTGGTCGATAACTATAGATATTGAATTATTTGGGCAAACCGCATGTCAAAGTGAAACATATATAATGGCAAGACAACAACCTAGGATATTGATTTATATCTAGAGTTGTGCCAAGTGCATATTAGTTATTAGTGAAAACCCTAGTTAAATATTGCTCGTTAACCACAGTTAACTCCAAGGACTATGCTTTTCGGTCAGAAACTATTGTTTTCGCCAATGTCCATTATAGTTATTGGTCCAACATCCATAGTTATTGAGAATAACTATGGTTACCAGCCGATATCTAGGGTTTTCACCAATAACTATGGTTATCGGTCGGTAACCCTATAGTTATTGTCAATAACTATTGTTATCGGATCAATATCTGTAGTTATTGGTCGATAACCATGGATATGGGATCAATTGTGCAAACCACTTCACTTGCCCTACTGATCTTTGAGTCTCTTAACATGATGCAACATTAAAGAATGCAGGATGTACATGTGTGCTCACCATGTTGTGTTTTTATAATGCATTTTTCACCTCACCAGTGTTTAAGTTTCTGTCAATATTACAAACTCAATCAGATTTTAGCTGCATTTTAGTTATTATTATTAACAGCATTGAAATAAGCAAGGTTATGAAATAAAATGAATTGTTAAGCTGCAGCTGATAACTACCAGGCGTTCTATTTTTTACATTATCTCCATTTGAAAATGCAAAATTGATACAAAGGTTAATTGTGTTGCTATTATTTGCTATGAGTACCAACTGCATTGTGGTTTGTGATCAGGATGAGATTCTCGGAGTGTGTTAAATAAATAAAAAAACATTTATTATTATTATTATTATTATTATTATTAAATATTTTTCTGGAAATTTGTCAAAATATAGTGTATTGGACATTTTACATAAATATATGAAACTTTCTGTGAATAAAGAATTATTTTTAAGTTTACATGTCATTAACAGAAAGAAACACATTTTCATGTTTTTGTCAAATCATGATATATTCAGTAAGACATTCCAAACAATTAGTTTTAAAAAGATTACCCTATCATGTAAAAAAAGTTCCAAAGTTAAGTTCACCTGAACTAGAGGAAGCCTAAATGTCTTCAAGACATAATATCGCTTTCATCAATTCTATAGTGAAAGAAATTGATATTGTTGTTTTTAAATTATATATTTTGTAAATACTTTTATTACACAAGCATTGGGGAAGAAGTTGTATTCTAAAGGGTATGGTAATTGAAACCCATAGTAGTGGTTAAAAATGATAAAATTCATAGAATATTGAATTGTTCTTCAAAATCAACAAAACATACATGTATCATACTTGATAGGCAACATGTGGTGAGAACACTATTAAAAGTGAAAATTTGTAAGAACAAGTGTGATACTGATAAGCAAGGTTTGAAATCAGAATGCATGTTGGATTGCTTTCTTTCAAAATATCATTGAAACAAATCAACAAATGGGCTAAACATTGCAATACAATTCTGTGAGAAATTGTTCAGTTGTGTCTGAATAATAGACCGTAAGTTACTGTTTTAATTTTCAGGTTTTAAATCCGAAGAAGTTCATACACCTCAATCGATCCGTTGTAAGCCGATTTCAAGAAAAGTTTTGATCGTTTTTTTTTACAGAAAAATGGATGAAAACTGCATTTATGTCCTTTATAAAAATAAATGCCGTTCATTTTTGCTAGTGCATTTCACTGTGTCTAGGTCTAATGTAAGCCACTTAAACATCAATAGCGTATCAAGAAGACTACGATATTATGCACTTTATCTAACTTTGTAAACCTCGGCACGTAGTCTTTCATTTTCTTGCTTGATTTCATGGAGTCAACATCAAGGGAAATCTTTTCATCTCTTTACACAGTGATAGAGAGAAATATATCCTCGCTAACAAGACATTAACCAGGTGAAATATAAGGCCTCCTCACAGATAGGCGAATCCATTCAACGCAGCCCGGCGAATTGGGTAAATTTGTTAATACTTTCCCGTTACCGATGTCATGCAGTGATGGTTATATCAGGGCTATCCGATCAACCTTTTTGGGGTTGTCCCGGCTAGCTTTGTTGGTTGCGTCGCCGGAATTGCAGTGCTAGGCGCTGTTGCCCTGATGGTGCGGGTTCGCTCCCAGCTAGAAGCACTATCATTTGAAATTCACAGTAGCGCTATTTATGCAGTGTGGGGCCGTAAAAAGTCTTTTCGTACATATAGTCAGTACTGTTATCAGTAAAATAACCCGTTACATATGTCATGCAGTGATTGTTACGGGATCGCTCACAGCTAGTGGCACTATCATTTCGAATTTTGAACGAAACTTTTCGAAAATATATTACATAATTTGAAATATAACGAAAGGCAAACGTAGTGGAACTATTAGTTGCTAACGATTCACGAAGGGTGTCGAACGGTGACTGTTTCTCGCAAAAATGCGTTGGGTCGCACAAACAATCTGTGTTCTTTCCGTACGCGAATAGGAACGCAAACATTCGAACCGAAGCGCAGGCTATAGATGCCGTCCGTTGCTTTACGAAAAAGTATTTCCTTACCCGGACGCTAAACAAGACTGGTGAAAACCAAGTTGGTCAAATTTCAGTTTTTTCTTTTAAGAAATTTCGTAAATATATCTTGTAACTGCTCTAGAATATCAATTTAGAATTAAACCGAAACAACTGCATATCCATACAGTGTCGATATTTAAATGTATAAATATTTTCCTATGCGGTGTAGTAGTAAACATTGCGACACCCTGGTTAGCTATTCTAGTTACTATGGAGAAAATACATTTGACCATTATCTATACAATTGAATGCACTAATGGTTTAAATATTGATAGCAATATCAGTTAGACAAGTGGTGTAGATGATTAACTGCTCTTGTGGCGGCCGATGTAGGTCTATACTTTTTTACAGCACCAAAAGACCCATTTTCCCATGGCATGGCTCATTTTATTACAATTGCAAAGTTATGATGTGTATTTACAATCGGCTTCCAAAGCTTAAATGATAGGTTTTTTAACTTTATTATTTATTGCCTTTTAATTTATGTTTTGAAATTTACATTTTAATACATTTGTTTATTATTTTGAATTAGACTTTAAGTTATCATTTGTTATCCCACAAATTTCCATTTCTTTGCTTGCTGTGTGATTGTCCCAGAAAATGACAGTCATGGTATCCTCCGAGCTGCGATCTCTCATCCACCTATCAATTCGCCTCATCTGTCCTTATGGTCAAACAGTTCATTCTACTCAATGGAAAGGAGAAATTTGCATATCAGGAATTGCCACACTCACAAAAAACAGCCTCCCCACAGTCAAAAGAGAGAGAGAGAGAGAGAGAGAGAGAGAGAGAGAGAGAGAGAGCATGATAAAATGATCAGCTTCAAAAAAGACACCACAAACAATTAACAAAAAAATGAGAACCTGAGGGGTTACCGCCTTGGAACGGGCAGTGGGAAATGAAATTGCCACTGGAGGTTTAAACCAGGCTCTATGGTGCACGAACCTCACACTTGGCCCATCAGGTTCTCTTATCAATACACAAGTACAAGTTGTCTTGGTGAAATAACTCCAACCCGACCATTAGCTCAACAATGTTGCACGCCAAAGCACACAAACATATAAAACATAAAAAGCTAATAGCATTGCAAAGCCAAAGGGGTAGGTACTCAATGATCTTACCGATATCAGAGCTCCTGGAGTCAAATTAGAAAGAACACGATGACAGGGATAAAAGAAACAAATCGAGCTTCTAGGTTCTTGTAAGAAAAGATTTTCCCATAAACCTAAAAACTCTTAAACCCCTGCTGTGGACGTCCAACCAAAGAGGTAAGTATAATGATCAACTGTAGATGGGTTAATTACCAGGCCTGCAGAGCACTGTAAAATATCATGTTGAAAACCTTTCATTTCAAATTTACAGATGGTTTTTACGAATAACCGGGAGAAATTAACATTGCTTTTTATCTTCTTAAGTTTATAGATTAAATCTCAATAAAACCCTGGCTGTGAAATACCTTGTTGCAATAGATTTTTGCAATATATTTTTAAACTGCACCTGTATTTTTTTAATTAGATCTGGGTATCGGCGATAGAACTTGCAAAAGATTTTCCTTAATTTATGATACCGATAACCTTGTTTTAAAAGCTTTTCTGTTATGCAAAGATTGCGTTCATTGAAATCATTAACATCGTTGCAAGCTCTTGAAAAGCGAAAAAGCTGTGATATAAACCCCATAAGATGTTGCACGAGGAACATCGCCGTCTAAAAACGGAAAATTTACTATATTAAAATTAAATTCATCTCTTTTATCATATATTGTAGTAGTGACGTATCTGTAGCCCAGTTGAGATTTTATTCATTTAAGAGAGATAATTCAGTTTGAATTAAGTTTTACCATTTTTGAAGTTATCTCCCTTTCATTACCATTGTAATTAGTCAAGCGTTTAATTTCCCTCCAAAGTAAGGGTCATGTGAGGTTAATTTTTTCAGAACATTTTGGTCAGCCATTGTGTAATGCTGCACATTGGGCATTCATTTTACTTTGTCATAAATTAGGAAACTGGATAATTCATGTAACCCAGAGTAACCAGCACAGGCACAGTGAGTAGAGTTGATGAGAGAGACGAGTGGGAGGAAAAGTCCAATCCACAATTGGGCTTGTTGCAGTAGTTGCATTAGTTGCCAATCATCCTAGTTTGGTATACTGCACTTGTGTTGCCAATACTGCTGTTTGACATTTTATAGTGTTCCACTACATATTAAACAATGAACCTTACCTACCCTTGGATTTGTGTCATTTATTGAATAGTAAAAACTCAATAGTGGTGTAGGGCACGGGTAACATTTGGCGCCCAACGGGTTTTAATAAGTGGACACTGAAACTTAGCTGTGTTACAGTAAATATTTAAAGTGAGTCAATATTTTATTACATGAATATTGAAATCCAGTAAAATAGACAGTCATGTATGCTGAGTCATTGAGAACCATTCAGTATTGATTCATCTGTGGACTTACCTATCTTGAGGTAATCAGTGGATTTAAATCATTACGTTTACCCTTGGAGCGGACGGAGGAAGCGTTGAAGACATCATTCTTGGAATGACCATCAGGGAAGACGAGGGGATATTTATGTTTCTTGGGAGTTCGGTAGGAGTCGTTTGGGGAGGACGCATTTACTTTTCATCACTTATCAGGGATATCAATTGGAGGACAGACTTTGAATGAAATTGACATTCACTTAGTCACGTTAGTGTTTGTGTGGACTATGTATTCTAGTGGCCAAGAGTAAAGATACACCTATGCATATATGATATATTCGTGAGTACTATGAATTTGTCAATATACTCATAAATTGCAGTTTTACACTGGTAATTTATTTTTTCATAAGTACAGTGTACTGTTTCTATACCAAATTTAAGTTTGTTATACCAGTCTGTCAATAAAAACAAACTGCAGTTTCTGATATATTCTAGTGTGATATTGTAAGAAATGTAAGAAAGGAAATCACATTGCATGCATAATTAATTTCCTTAGCATTAACTGGTGAAGGTGCTTTATTAATACCCCAAAATACTAGCAAGCATCTTATTTCTTAGTCTTTACAGTATGCTGCTATATTGAATTCAGTTCAAAAGATATAAATTGACCTAATTTTGATACATATTTGTTGACATTTCAGTCAATACTTTTGTTTACATTTAAGGGTTGGCAAATTGATAAGAAATTTTTCATAATCCTACAAAATTTTAATTAGATAATTATTTAAATTTCAAGTTAAATTACTGTTCATTTGTCAAATTTTGATAAGCTTTTTCAGTAAGTTTTGAGTTTTTATTACATTGAATACCTAGAGAAATTTTGTATTGCCATTGAATCAGCTGTTTCATTCATAGATAACCTCATTTTGAAATTGCTTTTGGTATTCCAATTCCTATTGGATAATTGAATTTAACCTTTGTAAGGTCATTACCATTCGTTTGGAATCTCATCTCCTATTGGCCAATTGACTTTTTTGCTGTGTGATGTCATAGGCACTTGCTACTTATGGATTGGCTGAAGACTGACAGTTGAACTTTGACATAGTGACGTTGCTTGTACAGGTAATCAGGTCAATACAACTGTAGTATTTTGTAGTAAACACAACAGTGTAGTGATAGACTTATTCTTTGGGAATAATTTGTGCAGCTTGTTATTTAAACAGGTAAATATTGCAACATTAAATAAATTAGAAACCTATATATTCCTATAATCCCCATACAACCATAAGAAGTTAAAATACCTATATTAAAATACCTGCAGTGAAATAGCCATTGTTGTTATTGTATTTTCTCTTTTTACTTAGTCATCAATTTCTTTTGAGAAATTGAATTAAAAAAAAAAATAAATAAAAGCAATTATTTATTTAATTGTGGAGGGGAGGAAATAGCTAATACATACTGGTATATATTGAAATTTTTATTGATCTGGTGAAAAAAAATTGAATGTTTACTGGAACATTATGTGGTGATGTGATACATGACAACAACAACCTTTTAAATTGTAAATGCTATATTGAATTATCTTACATTGGTGCAACAGTGAATTAACTTATGTGCACAGGAAATTGACAGTGCTCATGGACATTAAGTAAATACTTAGCCAAGTGATTGGTGAATTATCTTATTGCTAGAGTGCAATAGTGTACTAAGTGAACTTAATGCTTAGAGCAAGAGTGAATTAACTATTTGGTGAACTTAAATGAAGTAAATGAATTGATTTGTTGGAAGTTTATTAATTTAATAATAAGACTTTCCGATTATTAATTAAAATACATAGTGTTAATCAATTCTGCACTGTACGGAATGTGTACTCAGTGTTGACATTACACTTAGTGGAATAGTTAAGTGATGAATTTAATTATGTGAAATATATTCAGTGCATTAGTGATTTATGTGAAATATATTCAGTGCATTAGTGAACTATCTGAATTATTTTCAGTGCTATAGTGAACTATCTGAATTATTTTCAGTGTTATAGTGAACTATCTGAATAATCATTAGTGCTATAGTGAACTATGTGAACAATCATTAGTGCTTTAGTGAACTAACTGAAATATTTTACATCAACGGAAGGAATTTATTTGAAATCGTGATTGACTTAGTGCTATACTGACTTATGTGTGAAAAATAAGCGCAATAGTATTCTAAGTAACAATCTTTCAGTGAAATAGTGTAATCCATTCAGAAATAAGTGATTATAATATACATCTATTTGACACTGCTGAGTGTAAAAGATGACTGACAAGAACCCAGAGGAACTTGGAGCCACAGGGGGTACTGAGGAGAAACATGAAACAACAGAGAGGGAGAGATATTTGTTAGATGCCTTAAGCAAAATGGGTTTAGACCCAGAAAGAGAGGATCCTGATGACATTATTCGATTCATTCGAGGAAGACAACGACGAGTTGAGGCTACAGGAGTAAAAGAAGAGGAACCCTTTGTTAAACCATTCTCATTACCTGTTAGCACAGTACCAACTACTCCCAGAACTTCATTGTCATTTATTGAACCAGATGTGCGGCCAAAGACTCCCGTTAACTTTCGTTTTCCGAAATTGTCATATTTCTTTGGAGAGAAAGACAAGGGTGAAGTATCTTGGGAAACTTTTAAGTTTGAAATTGAGGCATTAATGGCTGACAAGATATTTACAGAAGAAGAAATACTGTTTGGTATTAGGAGAGCTGCTAAGGGAACAGCAGGGGAAATAGTTAGGCATTTAGATCTGGATACCACAGTTGAGGAAGTAATCAGAAAGCTTAACAGTACATACGGAAGCATAGATAACAAGCAAACTATCCTCAGAAAATTTTATGCGTGCACCCAAGGCACAGATAGTGTTAACACATTTGCCTCCAAGTTAGAAGAGATTTATGCACAGGCCATACATTTAGGTGCAATACGAAAGGATGATCGTTTTCTTCAGGAAGCTTTATATCAAGGCCTTAATACGGAATTGAGACACATTGCATTATACAAAAGTGAGACCGTTACTGACTATGATTCATTTAAAATGGAATTGAGGAAATTAGAAGCTGATTTGAAGACACCAGAGTCTGAGACAAAATCTAAGACATGTCATGCTGCTCAGTACAGAGATAAGAAGGAAGAGAAAAGTGAGATGGAGCAATTAAAAGATATTGTCATGCAACTTCACAATAAGATTGATCAGCTGCAGAAGGAGAAGAACACAGAGAAACAACAACAACAACAGCAACAACAACAAGGCACATACTATGGTGGACGGCGAGGATTTAGAGGAAGAGGAAGATTTAGAGGGAATAGAGGAGGAAGAGGCCGAGGAGAATACAAGCCAAATAGACCCTTGGCATCACAGACCTTTCAAGGGCTATGCTTCATATGCAATGAAAAAGGGCATATGGCCAGAGATTGTCCAAAAAAGGATTTAAAAGATTAAGTGCCCTTGTTAAGGGATCAAACATGAGCACTGATCTCAAAGATCCCAAATTAGTTGGAGAAACCAATGAAGCTCAAATTTTGATCAACAATTACCCAGCTACAGCCTTATTGGATACTGGCAGTTGTGTAAGTGTCATTTCACAAAACTTTTATGAGACATATCTTCAAGAAACAACAAACTTACAGCCAATTAAAGGAATACTTAACATTGAATGTGCAGATGGCCAGAAATTGCCTTATTTAGGATACATTGAGACAGATTTAGTGATCACCAAAGGACTTCCAGATTCAGCACAACAGACATGTTTACTGTTAGTTGCACCTGATACAAATTATTCTTCAAAAACGCCTGTTATCCTAGGGACAAACATCTTAAAGGAACTTCTTCAAATGTGTAAGGACAGTCATGGTAACCAATTCTTACAGAAGGCCAACTTACATATACCATGGTATCTTTGTTTTAGAACAATGGTTGTGCGTGAAAAAGCACTCAACAAAAATAAGAACAGAATAGCAATAGTCAGAAGCGCCATGCCCCATAAGGTTATACTGAAACCTAATGAGACAATTCAGGTAAAAGCATACTTGGATAAAGAGATAGATCACCCTGTCACTACAGCTATCTTACAAGAGACTGAGGATTCATCAATACCGGATTACGTAGATTTGACACCAGGAGTTATAAAATATGAATATGGGAAGAATTTGGATATCTCAGTCACTCTATCCAACTTGAGTACTAATACAACTGTAATATCACCAAAAGAGATAATATGTGAAATCCAACCAGTAGAAGTAACAGAAGAGGTTTTTAACAGGATAGAAGAAGAGGAATTAGACAGACAAAGGCAAAAGATAGTTGAAGAATTAAACATAGATGAGGATAACCTTTTGGATGATCAACAAAAACAACAATTAAGGAATCTTTTAATCAAACACAAGGACATATTTTCAATCAATGACATGGATATTGGACAGTGCAACAAAATCAAACATAGAATTGATCTTTTAGACGAAACACCTTTTAAACAGAGGCACAGACGCATTCCACCCAACATGATAGAAGAAGTAAGACAACACCTAGAACAACTTTTGGCATGTGGAATAATAAGACCATCGAAATCACCATGGGCTTCGAATATAGTACTGGTCAGAAAGAAGAACGGCAAATTAAGACTCTGCGTAGATTACAGGATGTTAAATGAAAGAACAGTTAAGGATTCATACGCATTACCTCGTATTGAAGAAGTGTTTGATTGTTTGCATGGTGCAAGATATTTCTCCACCATAGATATGAAATCTGGGTACCACCAAGTGGAGGTGGAAGAAGAACATAAGCCTCGTACTTCATTTACAGTAGGGCCCCTTGGTTTCTGGGAATACAATAAAATGCCCTTTGGATTAACAAACAGTCCTGCCACCTACCAACGGCTTATGGAAGAGTGCCTTGGAAATCTAAATATGAACATATGTGTCATCTATCTTGACGATCTAATCATTTTCAGCAAAACATTTGAAGAACATCTACAACGTATTGACGAAGTGTTCACACGGTTGAAAGAATGTAATTTAAAACTCGCAGCGGACAAATGTTTCTTTTTCAAAACTAGAATTAACTTTCTTGGACACGTAGTCAGTGATGAAGGAATTGAAACGGATCCATCTAAAATTGATAAAATCAGAAATTGGCCAACACCTAAAACACCTGAAGAACTCCATTCATTTCTTTCATTCGCAGGGTACTACAGACGCTTCATTAAGGATTTTAGTAAAATTACAAGACCACTTTCAGAACTTGTTCCACACCCAACCAGAAAGAAGAGATCAACTAAAGAGACTCCAAAAGAGTGGTGTTGGACCGATAGAGAGCAGAAGATCTTTGACCAACTGAAAATCACACTTTCATCGCCACCCATACTAGCTTACCCTGATTTTCAGAGACCATTTGAATTGCATACAGATGCATCATCTCAGGGTCTAGGAGCTGTGCTGTACCAAGAGCAAGGAGACCAAAAGAGGGTTATTGCATATGCCAGTCGAGCATTGTCTAAATCTGAAAAAAACTATTCGGCATATAAATTAGAATTTTTGGCTTTAAAGTGGGCAGTTACAGAGAAATTTTCAGAATATTTGGCTTCAAATCATTTTGTGGTACTTACAGACAATAATCCACTGACATATGTGTTAACTTCAGCTAAGCTAGACGCAACAGGGCAGCGATGGGCAGCAGCTTTGGGGCAGTATGATTTTGACATATACTATCGTGCAGGAATTAAGAACACAGATGCAGATGCTATGAGTCGATACCCCCATACTGAAGAAGCTGACACAATCAAAGTTGAGGATCAGATAGTGAAAGCCGTCTGTAGCTCAATGACACGATCATACTGGGAGACATTACCAACAATGAATATCAACATAATTGAGGCAACTGAAAATCCAGGACAACCTATGGCACAATTAGAAATGAGAGAAATTAGAAAAAGACAAAGAGAAGATCCAATTATAGAACAATGGAGAAAAGCAGTAATTGACCAAAAGATATTAGACAAGAATCTCACCAAAGAAGACCTTATAATGAAAAGAAACTTCAATCATTTGAAAATCAAAAGAGGAATTTTATTTAGAGAAGTTGAAGAAAATGACAGAACATTGGAACAATTAGTGATTCCAGATCACTACAAGGAAGATATTTTGAAGGGCCTTCACAGTGATATAGGTCACCCAGGGAAAGAGAGAACTCTGAGACTTGTCAGAGACAGGTTCTTTTGGCCTGGAATGGCAAAGGACATTGAACAGTGGGTAGCTTCTTGTGACAGATGCTTAAGAAGAAAGACAAATACAGGAGCAAGAGCACCACTGGTCAATGTTCATACCACCTACCCCCTAGAGCTGGTATGTTTTGATTTTTTATCGCTGGAAACATCAAAGGGAGGATTTGGTAATGTTCTAGTGATCACAGATCACTTCACCAAGTTCGCCATGGCCATACCGACAAAGAATCAGACTGCGAAGACGACAGCTGAAACATTCTATAATCATTTTATAGTGCATTACGGCATACCTACGCGTCTGCATTCGGATCAAGGGACTAATTTCGAATCCGAAATCATCAAAGAACTTTGTCACATCACTGGCATGAAAAAGTCTCATACTTCAGTGTACCATCCACAAGGAAACGCAGGTCCAGAGAGGTTTAACCGCACTTTGTTGGATATGTTAGGAACACTTGAGAACTCACAGAAGTCAGACTGGAAGAAGTACATCAACTCCCTGGTATATGCCTACAACTGTACGCCTCATGAGACAACTGGAATTTCCCCATATGAGTTAATGTTTGGAAGAAATCCCAAACTGCCCATTGATACATTGTTCCAAGAAGCCAGAGAGCCTGACACTAGCTCTAGAAACACACAAGAGTATATTAAAGACTTAAAGGAAAGGCTAGAAAAGACAAAACAGATTGTAGAACAACACATGAGCAAAGCCAAATCCAAACAGAAGAAACATTATGATAAGAAAGTCAGAGGAGCAAAGATTGAGGTTGGAGACAAGGTATTGGTGAAAATTCTAGCACATGGTGAAGGAAAACATAAGCTAGCAGACAGATTTGAAGAAGAGGTCTACAAAGTAATTGATCAACCTAGAAAAGACATACCTGTATACAAGGTTAGATCAACAGATGGCACCGAGAAGACATTACACCGCAATCATTTACATCCAGTCAACTACCTGGATTATAATGAAGAAATAGCTGGAGATGAAGAAGTAGTAGAAGGAAAGGAACTGAATAAAGGAGCAAAGAAGAAAACAGAGGAAAAGAAAGATGCATCAAAACAGGAAAGTGACGTCACTGACAATGATTCTGATGATGATGATGATGTTGGATATCTTATTCCAGAGATAAGGTTAAGTGGGGACGCCCATAGATCTAACTTCATACACTCAGAAAGGGAAAATAGAGAAGAAAAGGAGGAAGTAGATGAAGTGGTGCCAGATGTCCAAGAAAAGACAGATGTAGAACTAGAAGAGCAACAAGAGGATCAACTTGCAGAAGTTGAGCTTGAGAGGGTCAATTACACAGAAACAGAGACAGAAGCGACAATAGAGCCCGACCAAGAAGAGACACGTAGAAAAGAAGTCAGAGATTTGCCAAAGAGACATAGGAAGTTGCCAGACCCACCGAGAAGATCGGGAAGAGAAAGAAAGATGCCATCCAGATATGGTGAATACCAGTTATATGGTATGGTTAATACAACACCATATGATGCCAGATTTAGAGCGCTGGAGAACCTTATAACCTCAGGTGCATTACACCATATGGATGTTGACTCAGCAAGGAGAATTGTGACAGCACTTATGTCAAATTAGTATTTGATTTTAAATGAAACTGACCAAACATGACAATTTTAAATTTTATTAAAATAAAAAAAAAAAAATATATATATACACCACAACATCCCTATAATCCCTACAGAATATGGAAGCAAAGATGCTTTTATTTGGAGAGGGGGAGAAAAGGTTGTAGATATAGAAGCACTAACAGAAGTTAGTGACTGTAGTTGTAGTATATTGTAGTCTGTAAGTCTAGACTAGCTATTGTTTAGAGTATCTATGGTAGTCATAGGTAGAATATTTTTGTTTGACGACCATTGACGACATGACAATGACGGGACGTCATTTTAGAGAGAGGGGAAATATGTAGCCCAGTTGAGATTTTATTCATTTAAGAGAGATAATTCAGTTTGAATTAAGTTTTACCATTTTTGAAGTTATCTCCCTTTCATTACCATTGTAATTAGTCAAGCGTTTAATTTCCCTCCAAAGTAAGGGTCATGTGAGGTTAATTTTTTCAGAACATTTTGGTCAGCCATTGTGTAATGCTGCACATTGGGCATTCATTTTACTTTGTCATAAATTAGGAAACTGGATAATTCATGTAACCCAGAGTAACCAGCACAGGCACAGTGAGTAGAGTTGATGAGAGAGACGAGTGGGAGGAAAAGTCCAATCCACAATTGGGCTTGTTGCAGTAGTTGCATTAGTTGCCAATCATCCTAGTTTGGTATACTGCACTTGTGTTGCCAATACTGCTGTTTGACATTTTATAGTGTTCCACTACATATTAAACAATGAACCTTACCTACCCTTGGATTTGTGTCATTTATTGAATAGTAAAAACTCAATAGTGGTGTAGGGCACGGGTAACATATCCATTTTCAATGGACAGATTTAGATCAAGAAAGTTGACTTGCTTATCTGAAGTGTTCGCTTTAGTTCTTTAGGATAAATCTTATTAACCAGTGATTGAAAATGGTTAATATGAATATTTAATAAATCATCAAGGTACCTCGAAGAGTTTTTAAAAGCTGTAATAATGTCATCTCGATGTTCGGTAGAAAGAGATAACATAAAGTCTCTTTCATAACCGTATAAAAACAGATCAGCAACAAAGGGAGCATAATAAGTACCCATTGAGATGCCTATTACTTGTTTTTAAATAGGGTACATAATCTAACATAAATACTATCTAGTAAGAAAGTTAGCGACTCTATTAGGTCTTGACACGTCCATGAAGTATATATATCATAAGAAACATCTGTAAAAAATGCCATATGTTCATTACAACCAATGGCGTTTTATTTTCTCCAGCAAGCGTTTTTCTTTTTCAATGAGACTGGTTTAATAGCTTGTCTTTTATTAAAATATGTGTATAAAGTAGAGAAATCAAAAGTAAACAAACAGAATGCCTAAAAATTATTTGATTTAAGCTTCTTTTAAAAACGTCATTTGAATTTTTAACCAAAATAAATTTTACCAGTAGTTTCAAAAACCTTATCGCAATACCTTATTACATGTTCTTTTATCATGTTTATAGCTGTAAGACAAGATGTTTAGAGCACGGATAATTAAGTAGTTGTGCAGAACTAGAGTTTGCAATAAATCCTGCTTTGTACGTTGTTAAATATGCATTTAAGGCAACCAATAAGGCAACTCTCAGATGAAGAAGTCAGTGTATAAGCATTAGTGCTATTTAGTTCTTCAGTTTGAATATTAATATTGTGTATTCACACTATAATTACATTATTAGAAGCCTTATCAGCAGGTGTTTATACAAATCTGATAAACATACAAATTTACCCAATTCGCCGGGCTGCGTTGAATGAATCTGGGCTACCGATATACAGAGTTACCTTCAATTGAGAGGGGGGTCCCTTGCTAATTGGCTAGTTACGGTTAAGAAGCCGTAATAAGCGTAGCGAGTGCAGACAAAAAGTCTCAAAGTGCTTATGAAGTTGTAACATGTATTGTAGAATTAACAAAAGAAAGTGAAACAGGCATATCAATAATAATCATCGTCTTTGTAAATTGATTTTAAGTTAATAATTAAATGCATTTTTACCTAATATTTACATAGCTTAATCCTTTATTGAATTTTATATATTGGCTGGCATGAAATGATAGCTTTTTAAAACTTCCACTAAAGTATATAGCCGATCACCGTCATGCAAACAGTGCTAATTAAGAAAAGGGCCTGCTGGTGTTTTACATGTATGACCATGTTACGTAATCTAATAAGCTGGTGGTATGATAAAGGCCTTTTGAAGTTTAGTTGTTGACTCTGTAAGAGGCTGTAAAAGTTGCTTGTTGATGGTAAAAGTGTTGTTTTAAGAAACTGACTAGGAATTAAATATTCTAATTTATTGTTACAGTGTTGTTTGAGACCCGAGACATTGTTTATTTAATTTTGGCAACTTAAAGTGCTCGAACTGAATTGAATAAAATATCCATCGGGAAAGTTTTACACAAAAATATATTTATTTAATGAATCAGAATTGATTGTAAAACTACACAAACTAAACATAATCAGGAAAAAGAGAAAAACGCGAACACATTATAAAGCCATGTTTGAATATGTTCTTAATGGTATAAGAATAAGAACGAAGTTTTTTTGAGAATAAGAGCAGTATTTTGGAAAATAAGCCTATGTGTGAGGAGGCTTAAAGATTACTAAAATTATTAATAACTTGTGCGCAGATATGTTTACACTTGCAGATTTGATACAGGCCGAATTTTACGGCCATTCAACAATTTTCTCCTTTAATTTCTATGTCTGGGAGAACCGAAATTGTAACTAATTGTTTAAAACCAACTCGGGCACTAACTTGGCTAAAAACACCACGGCCAATTCCACCCTCTTAGGCGAGTCAGTGGCCAGGATGTCGAAGGGGGTAATTGTCTTGTACGTGGTATGTGGTTTGCAGATCAAAGGATGTTAAAACACTTTTCAGATGGAAAAAACATATTTTAATACATGTAGCAAATGTGTTTTCACTATTTTGACTACTTTCGAAATTATTATATATGAACAATAAAAAATAAATGTTGTTTTCACAAACAAACCGAATATACCAGTGCCAATAAAAACGCAACACTTAATTTTTGAATATTTTTGAGGCGAGTATAAATGTAGATGTGTTTTAAAATCAATAAGTAACCAATCGAAACGTCAATGGTCCACTGACTTTTTTAAAACTTTCTCTCCTAACTAACTAACTAACCCCGTACAAACGCATGAAATTTTCGTTTTGGCATGCAGACATGCATGAATAACCCCAAAACAAGTCCATTTGTTAACCTTTACTTACAGCTAAACAAATCCCATCTTCAGTTTTCAAGTTTTACTCTAAACAAAGTGATAATGCCAAGACTTTTAGACAACCAGCGATATGAGGTTTTAGGAGTGATCCAAGGAGGGATATGCGGACGTGAAATCGCTCGTCGGATGCATTGTTCACTGCCGACAATTACTCGTTGGCCAAACGACATCTTATTGATTTCAAAACACATCTTCCTTTGCTAATTTTGTTAAACTTTTAAACACACAAAAATATTCCAAAAAATAAAGTGTTGCGTTTTCATTGGCACTCAGTTTACAACGAAACAAATCGTACTGTAGATAAATGTTTAAAATTATACATCGTTTGTCCTTCGCAATAGACCCTTTTCACATTGCTCCGTCGCGGGTGTTTTTTTCCAAATTTTAACGAAACGCGTTTTCAGAACTAGGCGCCGGCTTCAGATTCGCTTATTAATAGTGAATGCTATTCGCTTATTAATAGTAGGGATGTCAACGGATTCCGAATTTGGGATCCGGATATCCGTTGAACGATCCGAACGGATATCCGAATACACTTTGTTTATAGTGATATTGTCGGATGTGTAGGAGATTTAACTGTCGTTTCCAAAGAAAGTCGTTTTTACTAGAGACAGAATTTCATCGTACTTTCCATAGACGGTATTAAATCTTCGTTTCCATAGAAATAAAGGCTTTTTAATTTTTATAATTTAGATAAACACGAACAATAAAACATTTGATTAACACAATAACTATTTCCGATTTTCAGTTGTTAAATAAATATCGCAAAAAGTTTGGACATCAAAAGATTATGTTCTGTGTGAATGAAATATACTTTTGATTGTTGTGTTTTTCATTATCATTTTACCGTACGAAATTTCGCGGACTATGGATTGGAATGCATAAAAAATAATTGGTTTAGGCCGTAGATGCAAAAAATTCAAGATCGAGATGTCGGATACAAATTGAATTCATCAATAATTTTAAAGATCTCAAACGGACGCAATTGATTTATGCCGACAAATCTTTTAATTGCCTACATAATGTTTACTCTATCCTTTCTCAATTAAACCGATCAAACAAAGTTATAAAGATATTTTTATTTCTCAAATTAATAGTGAATGCTAATAGTGTGTATCCCAACATTTATGTATTATTTTAAATAAATAGTTTAAACTCAATAATGTATTTTTCTGCGGTGAATACATATTTCAGAGGGAACATCATCGATCATTAAGAAAAAGGAAAGAGTATGTGCTCCTTTCCAAAAATCATCCACTGAAAATACAGAAATCTCACATATCAAACAACACACCGTTCAACCCGATAAGATGAATGCCGTGGGTAAGACGACGGCAGTTGCTTGTGTACATGAACGTTTTTCGGCGAAACTGAGTATTGGCCTGATTTTTACATTTTCCGGCTATATCTTAGCAGACAAAAATATACATATTGATTCCCTGTTTGTTAAGGACTCTACTGACGAAATCTTGACGCACACATGATATTATTTACAGAGAAATTGCAGAAAAAGTGTGCAATTTTTTGACAAAATATGTCATTTGACGAATCGGTCGCAAATATCCTTTTTAATTACCAAATCTGAAATATTTGAAATATACCATGATAAAGTTCAATTATTTCCCTGTAATTATTTGAAACCACAGCTTCCAATTCGCTTTCTCTAGAAAGATATTTACTTTTAAACTTGGTACGTCGTAGTGATTTTGGTAATGACAACGGCCGTTAACACTAAAATATTGGTACAGTTGAATGCAGTTTCGTCAGTGGATTGGATTATAAGTATCTTGCATGAGTGTGAGGTGAAGATGGAAAAATCTGTCACCGAGGGGGAACTGTTTTGCGGGAACGAGGCTCTGCCGAGTTCCCGACAAAACAGTTCAACCGAGGTGACAGATTTTTCCATCTTTACCGAATGTCCCATGCAAGATACTTTTTCTTGCATACCGTTTACTGTTCATAACTTTTGTGTACGTATTTACAAACTAAATTTTGTTTCCTTACGCTGAAATATTGACGTTAACGTAAACCTTATTTTCTAAATGACGTCACTAACTTGAATAAATTACGTCAGATACTTGAAGACGTGACGTCACTCGTGTAGCACGCGAACGTTATCTTTTCCCTAGGGAAAAGATAAGATTTTCTTTCCCCGGTAAAACACGTGGAAATACTTATCCGGTATGCAAGAAAACGTTAACGGCCGTCAAGTGAACTTATTTTCAACGTCGCTGTTGTCTGCTTTATGCATAAAGTGTATCAGACTCTAGTGTTAACAAATCTAGGCTACTCCTTGTTGTGTATAAATCAAGATAATTATTGAAAAGTATGTTTACCTAAAGAAAAACATTTATAACAAAACACCTGATTTCCAGGTTGAATAATATTACCTAACGTTTTGTTGTTGATGCAATTTTAGAATTGTAATAATTTTAAGTATTCAATTATTTCGTACACTTGTCAAAAGAGAAGTACAAGCGTCTGTACTCATTCAAATGAAAACAATATAATATTTTATCTAACTTTGTACAAATTCTTATATTATTTACTATATATACTTTACGAACTTGAAATTTAATGCACTTGCACAGCCGCCTGCAGACGAGAAAAAATGTTGCACCGCATATTATTTCAGCTCGAACTTTATCTGGGGACGAACCATACCGAGTACGTAATATTATAGTTTTAGAATTCGGAGATAAATGTTATTATTCTTTATTTTCATTTGGTAGCCATTACTCTTTAAGAATATTCGAAGCGCAGGCGGTCTTGATTTACTTCTGATTAATAAATAAAATTATATAGACAACGAAAGTAAGTAAAATTCAACTCAGAATGAAGTATTTGAAGTTCTTTTGCTTCATATTTGTAACAGACGAAAAACAACTATTTTTATGCGACTAAGTTTTGCCGTCGGACCGTTCCAAGGCGGTAACCCCTCGGGTTCTCACTTTCGTTAATTGTTTGTGGCGTCTATATTGAAATTGATTATTGTAATACCATGTTCTCTTTTCGTCTCTGCTGTTTGGCTGTATGGGGAAGCTGTGTCTGCTGGATGTGGCCATCCCTGATATGCATATTTCACTGTTTTATATATCATTGTCGTCACCTTTGCTTCGCTGACAATACGGCTAAGACGTCATGGTCATATCTCTAGAATATCGTTTAAATTCAAGGAATCGTAATCTGTGTCAGATCAAACTCAATTTGTAAAACAGTATTTTAAAAACTTTCATAAATATGTCATTTTCAACAGCTGTTTAAGGAAAAAATATACAACACAATTGGCAATGTGAGCGTTAAAAAAAACATCGGTCAAATCACGATGCAATAAAAACATTTAATTATGTTCTCGGGTCCAGTGTTAATCATTGTAAATACAAAGCTAATTTTCGCTTGACGGCCGTTTACGTTATCCAATCCACTGACGAAACTGCATTCAACTGTACCAATATTTTAGTGTTAACGGCCGTTGTCGTTACCAAAATCTCCACGACGTACCAAGTTTAAAAGTAAATATCTTTCTAGAGAAAGCGCATACACACACGCACTCGTAAGACATTTGCTCATGACGTGGGATATTCTGATTTGATTACAGAAATATTGAATTAAAAAGAAAAAAAGAACTCGTGCGAAACGTTGCTAAATCTTTATATTTCGATATATGGACAAGACACTTCTTGCAATAACATGTGTTCAATATTTCCGCATAAAGAGGCAAGGTTAGCAGAAATTGCAGAGATTAGCAGAAGTTGCAGAGATTAGCAGAAGTTGCAGGTTTTTGCACAATATGAGCTGGCAAAGGTACTTCGATGGCTTTCGCAGAAGTCTGCAACACTATTTGACAGTCGAAGACAGTCGTCAATTTGATCTTCACAGATTATCTGATCTATAACGAGAACATGTGCAATTTTTAGTCCTTCTGTTTGAAAATAAATTGTTTAAACTTACCATATTATGGCAGCAATAGTTATAACAACATAATAGAGCATACCATATCCACAATGTGCATATACCCGTATATGTGCTTCGTGAAAAGCTTAATGCAGGGGGAATGCGCATGTTAGCCCTATTTCTGATGCAAAATTAGTTATTGTGGTTTATTATGTTACAGTTAATCATATTAAAAAGATTTTAAACTTTATCACCGGCAATAATATGCAATAGTATCAACGTGTAAGTTACCTGGTCGGCGATACTGACAGACAAACTGAAGTCGTTCTCCACAAGATTTATCCGCCCAAACACACTTCATATTAATCGCGACACATCCTAGGCCCCCCGGTGTGTTCTCTACAATTACAGAATTATTTCCATGGTGATTGCTTTGCCCAACATCATTAAACTTAAACTGGAAACAAGTCTAAAATCCCAAATCATCTGATTGGCTGAAATAGAGACGTATTTCTATTATAGCCAATCAGATGCTTCAGATTTGAGAATGGTTTCCAATCTCAAGCATATGAGCCATATTTGATATATAAAGAAGTTCGAGCAAGTTTCACAAACAAAGGTAACAAACTCGGGCTGTAAACTTAATTTATAAGTTATTCATTTTGTTCAAGAACATGATCAACAACTAACTACACAGTTTTATATTTTAATATGATGTGATGCTGCGAATTCCATGTTTTCCATCAAGATTACACTCAACAAACTTTTAATTAGTTACATTAGTTTTTTTTATCTGAATATGATGACTTAATTCTTTAAATGTCATTAGTTATCAATTACAGACAGTCTTGAATTTACATTTTACAATAACATATACATAATTTTCATTTACTATTTAACTTGGAAAACGTTGGACTCGAGTTATCCTACATTTCATGCACATTAAGGGGAAACGAAATGAAAATTATCTTAAATTACCTGACCATCTTTAAAAATAAAATCTCAACTAACAGCACACGTTTCTAATAAATACGTTTTAAAATATCAACTCTGAGCCTGTGGTGAAAGTTATTGCGTTGGTTTAAATAGGTAGTCCCGAATATGTAGTAATCAGTTAATATAGCAGTCATTTGGATAAGGGCACAGAACTGAGAAGAAAAACTCCACCGTATGCAGAAATAATGCCATTTTAATATGGACATGGATCCTCAAGTCAAGTAAATTTTATTTATATAGTCGGGTTTCATAACAAGTAACACAAACTCTATTGAGCTTTTAAAGCCGACTAGTGTAATGTCCTAATGTATGATAGCGGCCATTTTGAGGTGAACAATGACACCCTCAATTTAAAGTCTACAATTGTTTTTTCGTTAATAATTTTTATTTAGAAATAATTTTTTAAAGAAATCCAACGAAATATCTTTAATCATCTTATAATACACACATAATATTACTACATGAAAATGAAAACAAAAAGGTTATTAAAGTAGAGTTTTTTTATTTAGTATTTATATTACTGCACATAAATTGATGATGTTTCTGGTCACCAAAAGCATGAATAAGCAACTTAAGACAGACCCAACATAATTATTTATAGTCCGATTTTCTAAATACTTCCATTCATGTGTAGAAAAATGCTGATATTTGCAATCATATATTTTAAAAAATGTTTGGGATTTCTCTTTAAGAAAATAACAAAAGTTAACGTCAAAACTGCATCGAATAATTGCTTATTAGACGACACTCATATCCACATTTATCCAAAAAAAAACGGATATAAGAAATCATTAACGTATGCAATGAACAATAAGAACGTTGGATGAGTGCATCTTAGACGAGACATTATTAATATAGATATACATTTTTAATATAATCATACAAATAAGGTTATTAAAACACTAAAGTGAGTTGATGCAATGTACGCACCATCAGCCCAGTTTGTCCATTTCAGTTCGCTGCCATCATCCCACGAGTACGTTGTGCCGTCAGGATCTCGACGCAGTCCAATCCAAACAGGCTTACAACCATTTCTTAAACATTAAAAAATACATACATGTATGTTCTGCTGATACCGATAATAGACTGTCCCGGTAAGCCACGCAAAACCTGTTCATACCAGCATATAATTGTTCTAAAACTACAAACAGTCGCGAATCGTCATTTTTTTCTTCTAAATGGTCTGTCTGTATTAGTGCGTAGGCCTACTTGAATTAATAGGCAAATAAGTCAAAATACAAATGTTGTTTTATATAACCAACAACAACAACAGCAACATTGAGGTGAGTTAAAACTTGTACGTGAAATTTAATCACACATAAACCACGTCATTTCGCAGTTTACTAAGTACAAATAATTATAACAACCTGGGTCCAAGATCATAAAAATGAGATTGAGATCAGATGCTTGAGTTTTGAGGATGGTCTCCTGGTTAAGTTTTGTGATTTGAGGCCGGTCTCCTGATTCAGTTGAATGATTTTTCTACCTTTTTCCCATGAGTGTGGTGACAAAGTCGTGTTTCCCGGTAAAATTAATCGTGGCTAGGGAGGAGCCTGGATACTGGAGATTGCAAAATTCCTCAGCGTTTTCTCGACGCATGCTCTGGTCGAACAACTTGTAGCAGTTCCCTTTAAACCGAGTCCACCCAGGCATGCACGCTATAAAATCAAACGTTATGTCGGTAATTATTTGTCACAGAGGGAATGGTTTGTCTAAAAACTGTCTGATGGATCTCTTAGCAGATATTTTTGTCCGTATATCAATTTTTTTGGCATTCGATTTTGAACAGAATTGCATATCCATGCAGACTTTTAATTTCAGCATCAAAATAATGTAATGACAGGCAAAACATTCAATCATTTTCATTACTAGTAATCAATTAATTACGGAAAATACTGGTAACTGGATAAGGTAATAAATATTGGTAATTAATCTTATATAATATAACTAAGTTTTAGAACGATATTTTTTCTTGTAATGAAGCCCAACCTATTTATTTTTAGGTAGTTAATTGAAACAGTTAAAATGTCGTCTCGGTGATCAACAAAATTAAAAAAATAAAAAGTCAATGAAAAGCAATAATCTGTAAAAGTACAATCATTTTATATTTATAGTTAATAAATGCCTGTATTTATTTTGTAAATTTACTGTATTTGAGACGCCCGTAATTATTGTGGGAAACACTTGTGGACTAGCCCATCTTGAATATCTTAAAACCAATAATTATTATACATTTTACTGTACAATACGGGAATATATTTGGACGAGTACACAGCTTGAAAAGTCATATTGGACGAGCCGATAGGCGAGTCCAATATGACTTTTCAAGCTGTGTACGAGTCCAAATATATTCCCGTATTGTACAGTTAAATGTATGATAACCTTTTTATTATATATCTTTCGTGAATAAAGTTTCTGGTTCGTATTCGTCCCCGTTTCTTTTCCTCACTCTCAAATAAAAACTTTTCAAGAAAGAGTTCAGTTGTGCAATTTCTTCTAAGTTGCGCGATTCAGATGGCAGTGTAGCGTGTAGCAGCCAACCATCGAATAAATATTCCAACATCTGATTTCGTTTTGTTTACAGTGTTTTTCGCCTTTTGTCCGTCGATAAAATCAGAAATTTCTTCATCTGTCAACATTTTGACTTCTGTCATTTGAAACAAAACAACGCTTCCTGGTCAGCTAGACGCTTTACAAGCAGTTTTAGGTTGAACCAAGGTAAATCCAATTCCCATAGACCTTAATGTTAAATTCTCAATATTCAATATACATTTAACATGATTTCTGTCATCTTAATTTCTAGACAACCGTATATTGCCGTGAAGATCTACATTTCATCTATTCAAAAACACACAGGAAATAGGGGGTTAACTTACTTGTAAATAAATTACTGATCTCTAACCGGACAGACCTATTTTAAACGCGGTATCGCAAATACGGTACCAAAAATATACATCCGCTGATCCGGAACTAGTTCGCCTCTACCAAACGAGATATAGGCATGAAATTGCTTTCATTTATTTTCCTGATATGTTATTTCTGCAAACAAGCCACAAACAGGCCGATTTCTAACAGTTAAGACGCCCCCAGATGATGAGAAAAAATAGCATATTATTAAAACGGACTTCATTCGAATGGACCACGGAGGGATACAGCGTGATTTGGTGTAATTCAACCTATAAGAAAAACTTAAGTTTCAAAATTTAACGATTTTGATATTATTTCATTGTGTTATGTATTTGTAATAAACTGTTGAAGTTTCAACTTGATATCTGCACTAAAACTCGATTTATAAAGGTTCATAGAGGCCCGCCCATATATTAAACAAAAACCTCAAATTTTCCGTTTAATTTCTGTAAAATTGCTTGTTTTTAGACATATTTTTCAATTTTTATATTAAAATCAACTATTTATCATGTTTATAATAGAAGAAACTTGTTGAGTCTGATTTTCAACACAAACACGTACTAATGCTATCTGTTGTATAAAGATGGGATCCCAAAGGCAACTCAATTGTGTAAAAGTGAATAACGAATAGGATCCGGTGCCCAAAATTAAGATTTTTTTCTATTCAAACACAAGATTTTTGTCAAATAGTTCTTTAAAACGTAAAACCAAATCAAACTTAGCCGATTTCAAGCACCGAAATCAAGTTTTGCCGACTTCGACATTTTCGAGGTTTTGAATCTTATAGAAAAACTTGAGTTTCAAAATTTAACGATTATGATATTATTTCATTGTGTTATGTATTTGTAATAAACTGTTGAAGTTTCAACTTGATATCTGCACTAAAACTCGATTTATAAAGGTTCATAGAGGCCCGCCCATATATTAAAAAAAACCTCAAATTTTCCGATTAATTTCTGTAAAATAGCTTGTTTTTAGACATATTTTTCAATTTTTATATTAAAATCAACTATTTATAATAGAAGAAACTTGTTGAGTCTGATTTTCAACACAAACACGTACTAATGCTATCTGTTGTATAAAGATGGGATCCCAAAGGCAACTCAATTGTGTAAAAGTGAATAACGAATAGGATCCGGTGCCCAAAATTAAGATTTTTTCTATTCAAACACAAGATTTTTGTCAAATAGTTCTTTAAAACGTAAAACCTAATCAAACTTAGCCGATTTCAAGCACCGAAATCAAGTTTTGCCGACTTCGACATTTTCGAGGTTTTGAATCTTATAGGTTGAACCAAGGTAAATCCAATTCCCATAGACCTCAATGTTAAATTCTCAATATTCAATGTACATTTAACATGATTTCTGTCATCTTAATTTCTAGACAACCATATATTGCCGTGAAGATCTACATTTCATCTATTCAAAAACACACAGGAAATAGGGGGTTAACTTACTTGTAAGAAAATTACTGATCTCTAACCGGACAGACCCTATTTTAAACGCGGTATCGCAAATACGGTGCCAAAAATATACATCCGCTGATCCGGAACTAGTTCGCCTCTACCAAACGAGATATAGGCATGAAATTGCTTTCATTTATTTTCCTGATATGTTATTTCTGCAAACAAGCCACAAACAGGCCGATTTCTAACAGTTAAGACGCCCCCAGATGATGAGAAAAAATAGCATATTATTAAAACGGACTTCATTCGACCACGGAGGGATACAGCGTGATTTGGTGTAATTCAACCTATAAAAAAAACATATACTAACAAGCGTCTTTATGCACGCATGATTCCCGGTCTTTAATTCGTTAGAGATTGAAATCGGAAACCAGACTAGCATCGTTTAGTGCACATGTACCCAACCGTCCAATATGAAATTAATATATATATATTGGATCCAGTACGGGAATATATTGGACGGTCACGTGGTACAAATGCAGATTGTCGATTGGTTACATTTATTAGATATATAATAAAATGCATGTAGGTTCACATTTACTGCTTTAAAACATTTTGATGACAAAATTTAACACATAGCTAAAATTGAAAAAAATCTCATTTTCTCTAATTATTGCTATAAGCTGTCAATAGATATTTAAAAAAATATCTATCCTGACGCGACTCAAATAAAATAAATTTTGAGTAGTATACAATATCATACTTCCGCAGACATATTTTAGCGGTGTCCATCGGCCATCTGATAGACACGTGATCACTTGATAGTCAGGCGCACTAGCACAGTAAATGGTGACGTTTTCTCCAACACTATACTTTTCCAGGAAACTCTGAGGCTGGGCGTCTGCTGGCAGATTCGGGACCGAACAAAATGTCGTCGATACTGCAATATTAGTCGTGGAAAGAACCGTGATAAGTATGTATTGCATAGTTAAGTCTTTGTACAAAAACTGTTGAACCGAATTATTGTGGACAAAATTCTATACTATTTTTTGTATACTCTATTCAAAAAGAAACACTTTGTTTCCGGTAATGTTTAATTAAGTGCTTCAAAATTGAGATTTTATTATTTAAATTTTGTAGTAAAACTCTATGATCTAATCTCAATTTTGATACCAGATATTTTGGCATTAAGAAGACCAACGAATTAAAAATCACCAGAAACAAAGTTAACACTTTCTTTTGGGATAGAATATACAAAGTAGCGTTTAATTTTATTATTTAAACTTACTAAATATTAATTTGATATTAAATTAAGGCATTATTGTAATCAGTTTGAATCAGTCACTGGTGTCACAAAATGATGTTCCTGTATATCTGCATTATTTGCGCAAAATTTCGGGGCTTCTTGGCAGAGTGCATGCATTTTTATGGCTAGGGGATGCGGTCGTGTCGGTGCTTGTTAGTAGCGTGATTGTATTAAATATGGCCCATAAAAGTGATTTAGCCTTGTCAGTGCTACATGTAGGCAACATTTAATTTGATGAGGCCTTGTAAGTGCTAGACATTACGTTTGTGTAAGTGATTGTTGACTGTGCCTGATTAGGCTAAACGGTACAGTCGTGTCATTGCTAATTGTTCGTGTGAGTGTATTTGTTGTAGCTAGATGACGCTGTGACTGTACTGGTTCAAATATTGAAATATTTGCACTTTCCATGAAAAATGAGATTTCCATTTAGTTTGACTATGTTTTATCTCATAACTGGTACTGGTTTGCTATTACTGACCACTGGACAATGGAGTATGGTCATCGCATTGTCCACACGAGTGTCTGCAGACTCGGAAAGCGTCTGGGTCAGATTGGCAGTACGAAGAATCTAACTCGATCCACCTGGAACATTTTCCCGTCAAGTCCTTACACACGCCTTAAACAAACATAATTACAAGACAAAATATTCAACACATTTTTTTCCATCTTAAAAACATAGTAGCACCAACTTGTTGCAAACAATGCTTAACGACAAAATAAGTATAGAAACTGCTGAGTTTCACCTTCTAAATTACTTTCAAATAAAATGTTTTCTCAAGTTATCATCAAAATAGATGTTAAGGGAACTAAGAAAGCCCCGAGCACGACAAATATTAAACTATTGCAGGCTCCATTTCACCGAGCCTTTTTTATTGGCAGTAAATAAAAATGCTTATTACTGTCCATGCCTAGACCACCAAAACAGCTTTAAAAATATCGGCATGTATTTATATATAAAACTAGTTAAAATTACAACATTGAAACATCTACTAATCGAATATAACTTTTATCATAAGTTCAATAGAAACACTGACGTTGTGTAAACACATGAACATTAAACCGGTTTGAAAAATTACATCATTCTTATACTTGTCAAACTATTTAGCCATTGCTCCGTTCGTAAAATATTTTGTTTTGTCATAGACAAAAACGAAAGAAAAATCAAAATCTCTTAAATGACACAATGCAGTTCCATTAAACTTTGCATAAATCAATGCTATAAATATACGGTTATTTTACATTACGTTAAGAAAAGTAAAGAACAGTTAAGAAAAATAATTAGACCTAAAAATCCCTAAAATTCTATTTGCAATTTATCACAAAAAGAAGTAACATTAAACATCAATTCAAATGCCAACATGAATAAAATGATACTGACAACATTATTTCAGGTCATTAAAAGAACTTTCAATTACGAAGAGAGAAATCAACATTTTTATGGTCATCTATTTTCGCGACCAGCAAAAAGAAGGTCAAACACACGTTTTTATAAAACAAACCACAAAAAACACAGTTGTATAAATTTGTTAGACCAAAGAACCTTAGATATTGTTGTCAGTAAGTCATTACTCATGAAGATATTTTAATTGATGTTTATTGTTGCTTCTTGTTTGTGATAAATTGCAAAGAATTTTAGGGATATTTTAGGTCTAACTATTTTTCTTAATTATTCTAACTTTTCTAAGCGTATGTAAATTAAACATGTATGTATAACGTTGCTTTGTGCAACGTTTTATTGAGCTGCATTTTGCCATTAGAAAGATTTTGATATTTTTCTTTTTTGCCTATGACAAAGCAGTCACGAACGAGCTCAATACCTTAAACTAATCTTAAATTAATAAAACTTGATTATGTTACCGAAGTTGCACGCGTCACAATACGTTCTCAGGCATCCTTCTGATTGCGTATAACACCATGGCCCCTTTGCCTCATCCGGGTTACGGCAGAAATTGTTCTTCAAATTTTTGTCCGCATCTCTGAAAAAAAAGATAAAGAGCTACAATAAGGTGGACTACATTTATATATGCAGTACTCGTTTATTATATTAAAAAGTAGCATTTCGCGTAAGTTTTGTCAACAAAATGAATTGTTTTAAATTAAACTCGTTTTAAATTATTATACATGAACTAATTTGATTGCAGCCAATTTTACCAGAGAGGCACCTAGCGGGAAGATGTTTGACAGCTTGAAAAGACGTAGATCCAGGCTATTTGTAAACACAACGATGACTATGATCTGTTAAGGATTTTGTTACGTACGTCCCCCAAATCTTGTGACATCAACTCCTCATTAACTGTCGGACGGATTCCTTTCAAACTTGCACAGATGATCAAGCAGGATGTGTTAATGATCGTAAAGAAAAGATTTTTCCTGTGACCACTTTATCAGAGTTATGGCCTTTAGCTTCAAATGTTGTTGTAGCAGTGAGGGTATGATTGTCCAATGACACACGCTTGTTTTTAAAGATGTTTCTTCTTGTATTAAGTCAATTCTACTTTACTCAAATTAAGTCAATTAAATGACAAAAAACACAAGCTGATGATATTGAATACATAAAGTAAACGCTCTAACTACCGGTATGTCTTGAATAACTTACTCGAACCGGAAGAGGTTATGTTCGCAATGGAGGACTTCGTACCATGGTAAACACACACTAGAGTCCTGAGCCTGACTAACGTTTCCGTTGTAGTTATGCCCCTTGTTTTCCAAGCTGTAACAGTAGTCGTCCTCTACAAGAATAGACAATTTCAGACACATTCAAATATCTTTTCAAAATTATAATAATTGGATTAAGTGGCATTTTAAATGATTGAAAATCGGATTTAATTTGCATTTCTTAAACCACGACATGTAATATTTGGGACTTGTCACAGAAAAATGTGTCTTAAGTTTGAAGTTAATTTTGGACATTTTAGTTGTTTCTATTTTTATAAAGAACTTACACGTATGTGTTTTTTTCATAATTCATGGGCGACTGTAAAACACATTTTGACTAAATTTTATTATGTTTACATTGAGATGCATATTTAACAAACTTTATGACGTCATTTTCAAAGATTGATGTTAACTTGCCGAAGATACTACTTCCGGTGTCGCGCCCAATGCCGTATAATTAACAAAGCTTACAAGGTACTTCGGATTTGAGACCAGTTTATTTCATACTGTACAATAAATGCATTATTTGTTTTACAGCCAAAACATCACTTTAAACCAATCAATCAGTATTATCATATTAAGTGGAATCAGTCAAGGGTGCCACTAAATGATTATAAATGTACATCCGCCTTGCTTGGTTATATGTTTTGGGATGTCGTGGCGGCGAAGTTAGTTGCAGGTAAATGGTCAGCAGTATTGAATATCCATGGGGATTTTGGCCAGAAAGCTGGAAATTATAATTTTATAGAGCACTCTCCTCTCCCCCATGTTTGGAAAACTTGCATCCGACCCTACGAAGTACGTATCATTAACTTTTACTAATCATAGTTAGGTGGTCTGTTTTGGAAGGAACTGTAGTGTGAATAGTAAACACTGAATAGCTAACCTTATTTTTTGAATGTGTATCAATTCATTCTTAGTTCATAAAAATGGTGTACTGATTGAACGAAGTGAAGACCCTGATTGGATAGCAGGAATTTGCATGCTAGCAGATATAAAAATAAACTTTGTGGATGGATAGTTGGTTGAAAACTGTGAAAGTGAGTGACTAAGTGCAACTTACCATGTTTGAAAGTGACCTTTGCGACGAAGCTAGATACGCCGCTTGAGGAAGGAGTCTGGGTAAAGCTGAAAGCTAGCATATTTCTATCCGCTTGTATCGTCTGCTTGAACACATTTCCGCAATATCTACAGTGAAACAGAAACGGATACAAAGAGTTGTAACACCATATAACATGAGCCAAATTATTTACGATTTAAAGCAAAATTAATGATGCTGTTTTTATTTGAAACGTTAAATTGACCGAATAGCGAAAACGCTTATAATGATTTTAGAAATGATTGGGTTCAAACAAAATTAATCAAAGTTAGAATCCCCGAACATATGACGATACCCCAGGACAATGAACCTCCTGGATAAAAATTACTGTTATAATACTAAAATTTCAACCACTCACCCAAACAAAAATCACAGTCCGAAACAAAACAATCACACA